>JAVLUX010000016.1:30374760-30974760 GCA_032164185.1 Moxostoma hubbsi | reverse complement strand
AGGGCACCATTAATGCAGACATATATGTACAAATTTTGGAGCAATGTATATTGCCATCCAGCAGCATCTTTTCCAGGGATGTCCCTGCAGTTTCAAGCAGGACAGCGTCAAACCACACACTGGCGGGATAAGCAGTGAGTGTAGGTGCTAGATTGGCCTGCCTGCAGTCCTGACCTTTCTCCAACTGAGAATGTGTGGCACGTTATGAAGCACACCATATGGCAGGGCTAGTCAACTGGCAGCCCGCGGGCCATAACCGGCCTGCCAGTCATTTTTGTCTGGCCTTCTGACTGATTTTTGTTCAAAATGTCTCACCATCTGAAGTACCAGAGTGCTCTCTGTGCAAAACTAATCATTCATAGGCATGAGCCTCAGCAATCAGCAGTATGTTTAACAATGCTCATTGGCACGTGCACCAGCATTCAGCCATCCATACCGGAGCACACGCTTAAGCTTTTCTAGCAATAGTTTAATTACACTGCTTATCTAAAGATAGATCGCACCATTTAGGTGAGCAATTAATAGCGTCTTTTCAATCAAATATATTTATATATAATTGTTTGGTTGTGTGGAGTGCGGTCAAATCTACAGATAATAAGTAATAAATCTACAGTAATAAATTATCACCGCAGTTGTGATAGAAATGTTGTCAGCACATATGCACATTAGGCAACAAAAGCAATTGATTATGAAAACTGAACGTTCAAAGAAAATGAGCTGAAAAGTTTGCTTTTATTCACTATTCTTGAAGTGTCAAACTATCATGTCTCATCTGTTTAGGGTCAGTGGGCCTGGAAAAAAAATTATAATGTGAAACTGAACCTGCAAATGTCCTGATAATATTTGGTTCTGTACAGATGTGAGTCAGCCATCTCAATCACGAAGAGCATCAACTCAGTTTGTTCTTCTTTTCTAAAGATTATCTGCACATAAATCTGGCTCCTGCACTAGCTATTGTGTCCAAATTCATAATATTTGTAGGACTCATTTTTTCCTCACTGAATAGGAAGATACTTTATAGAGAAAATGGAAGAATAGACATTTTATCTCTTTTTTATTTTCAATATGAAAATTACATTTAAATGCATTCTTAAGTAAACATGACATTTTTATATGACCATTGTTTTCATATGTTTTCATATGTGAGTTGGTATTGTGAGAGGGCTTTAGCAGTTCTAAATGTTTCTCCTCAGTTTTAATAATTTGCAAACAATAGCCCTAAAATGATTATCATTATAAGTAAAATTAATCGAAAATGATTTGTTAGTTAACAGTATACAGTAAGTCACGTTTGTTCTTCAGCCTGATCTTATGAAGGAATTTATGGCCAGACCTTAAAATATTAAAATTCAATATACAGTATACCCGGTGACAATTTTATTATGAATAATTTGTATTAAGGGTGTTTTTTAAGTAACATTTTACTTGTGATGAAAGTGTTAGCTAACTTAAATACAGAAAACAATTTGCCCCCCTCCAAGTTTCATCTGGATAATCTGGCCGATGCACGATTCCCTCCTTTTATACCCGTATGTCCGGGAGAGGGACATTCAAATTCTGTCTGCCAATTTCTTATTGGCCTATTCTTAAGTTCAGTGGTAACCGAGGCCTTCAAGAAAGACCCCTAGTGTTGCTTCATTCGACAAACGTCTCGTTCCCTCCATCAGGGAATGGAGGTTACAATAGTAACCTAGACGTTAAGTAATGTAAACAAAATCAACCTTATTCTAAGTGTTTTGTGTTACCGAATTTATATATGAAAGAAAATGTTCAAAAAGTAATACAACAACATTGACCATTTAAATTGGACATCCTCTTTTACCTAGTTGCACAGACTGATTACAACTGACTAATTATATAGTTTTAATCATCTTAACTAAGTCCTTCACAATTGTTTTATTGTATTGTTGAAGAGTTCTGTCTGACTGGAATCTGTTTAATGTTTGCTTAAATAACAGTCACTGAACCTTAATTTAGGAACAAAATCTTGATATGTTTGATCTGTCACTTTATTTGTTATTATCTCTAAAGTATTGTACAAGGTTGTTGCTCAGCAACTGCACCTATTCCACAGGAAGGACAAAGCTGAGTTCCTCCAGCCAGAATTCATAGCTAATCATAGTATGGAAACAGCACTAGTTATAGTCAATGACTCATTATTGTCTAAACCCTGTCTTGAAAATTATTTCACTGCCTAAAAAATCCTTAAATTTTTTATTTATTTATTTTATTTTATCCTCAATTTGGAATTCCCAATTTCCACTACTTAGTGGTCCTCGTGGTGGCAAGGTTACTCACCTCAATCTGAGAACAAGTCTCAGTTGACTCCAATTCTGAGAACGTCCGCGCATCTTATCACGTGGAGACTCATGCTACTCTCCGTGATCCACGCACAACTTACCACGCACCCCATTGAGAGTTTGAACCACTAATCGCGACCACAAGGAGGTTACCCCATGTGACTCTACCCTAACTATCTAATAGTTTCAAATATCTAATTAGAGCATCCCTTGAGATGAAAAGATGTACTGGCTTCAATCCATCAGACTTCTCTTTTTTTAAGGGAACATGGCTGACAGAATTCCCCAACATGTGTAGCCGCTCTTACACTGAAATCACCTCATCATGATAATCACACACGCTTTTATGTGTGTGAGATGACAGAGAGCAGACACTCTGATGTGTGCAGCACATGCAGACTATGTATTTACTTCATTAAATCAAAGCTTTACGGGGATTAATAATCACACTGGGCAGTGTGGCGAACTGCTTATCTGGAGGTGAAAAACAACCATCAAAAACACACAAAATAAAGCTTGATTTAATTAGACGCATGTATTTTTTGCTTTTAAATTGTGCCTTGAAAAGAGTGGGAACCCTGTATGTTCAATGTACAGAAATAAGGGAATTTTCTTTTCATACTGACAGTACATGCTCAGACCTTGATAATTACACTGTGGCACATTTGGCCTGACCTCTCAGTGGTTATCTCTGGGATTCCCCATCCCCATCCCACTAAATGTAGAGTGCTATTAAAAACTAAGTGGAAATTGTACAGTAGATAGTTATTAAGACATACAGACTATTTAACACATGACACTTTATTTTTATTTAGAAATAAGTTGCACAGTTAAATACAAAAAAGTTCAATTGTATTTTGTAGAAAAGTAAAAAAACAAAAAACAAAACTATTTATCACTTCAAATGCCTAAAATAAAAGTCTGAAGTAAGTTAGTAAAATGACATATCAAAGAGGAGGACCACAACTTACAGGTCTGTTTTGTCATAGACATTAAGGTACATAGTGGTATCAAGCTAAGGTAAAAAGACCTGCTTGATTGAGGTTGTTGAGGGATTTACAGCTATTGCTGAACTGTACACCGAAATCAGCCCAAGAAGAACCCTTAAAGATCCCCCCGGGTCAGAAGGATATACTCTCAAAGTTTGTCGGGTAGTGATTTGAAATTTGGTAAATACAGACCAATTTCAGGAGCAGAATTTTCAATCTACTGTGGCCAAATACACATTGTGATCAGTGTGTATGGTTTGGGAATGTTTTGCTGCTTCAGTGTGGTTGAACTTGCCATCAACTACAGTTCCACTACAAACCAGAAAATGCTGGAGGACAATGTTAGGTCCTCTGTAAATCATCTGAAGATGCACTATACTGTAAATTTAACATGGAAATGACCCAAAACATGCAAGTAAATCCATAAAAATTCTCAAATGAAAGAAATGGAAGTTTAAGGAATCATTAATTCGAAGTCCTGATCTCATTCAAATTGCAGGCCTACACGTACGAAATCCCTTCAGTATCACACAGTTAAAGGTATTCTGCATGGACAAATGTTGGATTAGGAATACACAAGGTCCAATTCCAAACCTTTTTGTGATAGTTGAAATCCTTATAACATGTACAAGTTTTGCTCAGGGTTATAACTGACCATTGCTTCTCATTTGCAGAAGCCAAAGACCTTGTTAAAACTCCTCATGAATGCAATGCTTATCTGCTTGTTATTATACTGTAATGTTTCAGATAATAACAGTTGCAGCATGGGATTACAAACTTTTACATTATAAACTTTTGAAACAATAGGCAATGCTTGCCTGATCCAAAATAAGCACTTTATCCTAAAAGAGACAATCATGAAAATGTGTCTTTATTTCAGTCCAAGGCAACTGCAAAATGTAAGACTCTTTTAACACTTGCTGTAAGTTTCAGTCAGTGTGACTGGGTGTAAGGCAATTTGGTTTTAATCAAGCTAGTATTATAATATGACAGGAAGTTTACATTACAATCAGAACAAATAATTTTCTAAAGACAAACCACACTGTATTTATTGCACTGTAGTTGCACTGCACCAATAGATAATCTAATGTTGATTTGATCCATATACTGTGCTTTTTGGATTTTCAAGTTCCCTCAAGTGAAGGTAAATTACTCATTTTCTCATGCAGGCAACAAGAATCCTTTTGCGTTTAGAATTACTTTTGCGACAATGAATCAATAAGTTTGACCATAAAATTTTGCTTTGTTAAAACTTTTTTCTTACAAGTGAATGTCAGATTACGGTAAAAAATAAGCAGTTAGTGCTTCCAGTAATTTCATGTATAATATACCATGCTTTCAGTCTGGCAGCTTTTTAATGAGTATGTCAGATTAATTCTGACACTCTCTAAACCTGATGCTCAGGAGTCTAACCTTTCAAGAGCAAAATTAAAATCTGTTCCATCACTCAATTAGTATGTTAATACATGCAAACGAATGGATGCCATGTGTTTGACCCTACCAAGGACATTCCCTGTCCGCAACACCAAAGGGCTATCTGCTCATCTGCCTCCTCAGAACAATTCTTCTCCTGACATTAGCTCACCTACAATCACAGGAATACAGAGAATTCTCTGTATACTCTATGCTCCAGATGAGCTAATCAAATATGCCTTATTTTGTTCAATATCCTTCTGCTGTCCACAGACAAAGTGTAAGTGGGAATTTTTTACTTGAAGAAATAAGGATTTAATTCTCAGTGGAGTTGCATTTTGTCAAGTAAGGTTTTATAACTATGCTATCAATATGCATCTACTAGATTAAGTCTTTTAAAAGAACAGGTGTTTTGCTTTGTGGACCATTCATCATTTTATATGATTATGTTAGTGCAACATCTTTTTTTCTTTATTGACTATAAGCAATGACAATTTTCAGATGTTTCATGACCACAGTCATCTAGAAAAGTATGTGTTTTCCCTTTCTTACAATGTACAGAAAAATAATAATAAAAAGATTGCTGGTTACATGATGTAGACACTCCAAAGTTGTACATTGAAGAAAGTGGTAACCTGCAATTGTTACCTTAAGGATCTAATTATACTTTATGTAACCCATAAAAATGACTTTTGTTGGTGTAACTTAATTTGCGAGGCTGATTTATTCATATTAAATAACATTTCAACCCTATCACACTTTAGGTTAAAAAAGTTTTCCTGATTATTTTCTTTTCTTTTTTTTTTTTTTTTTTTTTTTTTTTTTTTTTACAGTGGGTGGGACTTGATATCGCTAATGCATAAGTAAATGAAAGCAAACAGTGGCCCAAAAAAAAGGCTCTATAATTGTGACAAGTGGACAGAGTTGTGCAAAATTCTGAATTTAAGAATAGCCCTTTAAATTATGAGTTCTATTTTTTATTGCTCACTAATACTGGAAATTGGAAATATTATTAGCTAGCCTACATAACCTAATATCTTCGAATTTAATTTAATTTGAATTCAATTTCCTGACATTTAAATTAAAATTGCAATTATGCATTATGTTGACCTCAATTCAAATAATAATGATAATAATAATAATAATACTAACAAAAAATATAAATACCTGAATTAAATCAGAACATAAACGCATTCTTAATTCTATTCTGAATGGTGAACAAGACTGCATGTGGAATGATACAAATTATAAAAACTTTAGTTTTCATTTTAAGCCACTTTATCACAAGCCATTGGCATGGCACTGGCTGGATGCATTCTTTGACACAACACACTTTCTACCTGGCCTACCTGACTGAGACTGTTATCTTGAATAAACGTGTCTATCCCCGCTCAACACTCATTTTTCATTGTGTTCAAGGGGGCGCTCTTGCTCTTGCTGACGGTGTGCATGTATTGTATGTGATAAAGCGCTGCACAAAGTTTGAGCTGGTCACCCTCTACACCAAATTCAATTTTAAAAAAGTTTCAGAGATGAAGCAAACACACACACACACACACACACACACACACACACACACACACACACACACACACACACATATTTATTTATTTATTTATTTATTTATTTACATTCAGCCACGACAGATATATCTGGTTCGAAGTCCTTAAAAATAATTTATATGTGGAAAAATTATTAATATTTAGAAATATATAAATATCAATATTTATATTGCATAATCACTGTCGGAAATGATCCCTTCTGTCACTTCGCACTGTGGAGCGCGCGTATGTGTAGGGGGGAGCGCGCGAGTGTAGTTTGTCTGTGTGTACATTCAGGTGTTGACAAAGAAACCTAGTAAGAGGCGGTGGGAGGAGGGAGAGGGTGTGTATGTGTGTGTATGAGAGAGAGAGAGAGAGAGAGAGAGAGAGAGCAAGCGCTCTGTCCTCGTGCACTTTGCAGTAAGTTGCTGGCGGCTGTTGCTATTGTGGCGCTTGCTGGTCGCGCGGGGAACTTTAACACGCTGGATCCCACAGTCCGTCTCTCTCACCTGTGCAGTTCGGAGCTGCCATGTATTTCGCTGCCGGATTTACTATCCTAATCACACTGCCGATGTTTCTGCAGACGAACGGCCTCTATATCGCCAGTAGCATAGGTACGTCTTTACTTTCTGTCTTTACCTATTTGCACTTTCATCCCATCGCAAGATGATGTCCTGCCCAGTACCACTCAAGTGCCCGTCATAACTGGATGTTCGCGCACTATGCCGCCCATCCCTATCTCAGTCAAACTTGTGGCATAGGCTATTTCCAATGTGTTTTAGTTATTCTCCAAAATATACTGTATATAGAAGCCCTAACGTTCTCGTGTGCTGTGTCATCACTCTTTGTTTTGAAGTGTGCATGTTTCACGTGCTGCTGATATGAATTATTTTAGGACGATCTGGATGTCTCAGTTGAACGCTAAAGGTATAATCCCCCCCCCCCCCCCTCTGGGGTTTGCAAAGAAGAAGCGATCTTTGTCGGGTGCTCTTGCGATATTGATCTATCTGAGAGCGGAAGTATTGCAGAAATATTGATTTCAAATTGGAAAATGTCCCGTTCTGTTCTGATCTTTTCTGAGTTTTTAAACATAAACGTCTATTTTTGCATACAGAAAAAATATAAGAAGAAAGAAAAGCGCTGAAATATAACTTTTGGTTTTAGAAGAGAAAGAACAGAAGGTTGCTTGTAAAAACTGCTATGCTTTTTTACTACAAAGGCTGATTTTTTTTAATTATTTATTTTGATTTGAGACGATTATTTGTGTATGAATTTGAGTAAATGTGCTTGAGTAAGTGCATGAAATACATGACATGCTCATCATCACTTCGCATCTTGCGCACACTTTGAACTGACACATCGGCCGTTTCTCAAAACCTAGTTAGCTGCCTATCTAGAGACTATACAGATTCCTTGGCATTTATGTGCGCGTGCAGCAGTTTTGGGCATCATAAGCGCGTGCGCAGTGAGTGCGCGCGAGCTGACAGGAGTCAAGACTCGGAACGCGCCTGTGGAAACGCGCCTAAAAATGTTGTCTATTTAGGCAGCAGCCTACATAAGGTTTTGTGACATAGCCATCATGTAAGCGAGGGTTACAACTTGCGTTTAATGTGTTTTTAGTCGATTTCCCCCTTTTTTCCCTCTTTGCGTGAGTCTGTTGTTGTGAGTTTCTTCTCGATATATCATCCTTTCTTATTCAGAATTGCAGACACGTAAATCTTGTATAAATTAATCAAGGGTTAGCTTGTCATTGAACACAGTGAAGCACATTGAAAATTTATTTTTCTTGGTAGTTTTGGTAGTTCATGGTGTAAGGCATAACACAGAATTATACCATAGTCTCGCGGTCTCTGTAGATACAAGCATCATTAAATCTGAAAATGATCTTTGTGGTGTCAAACAAGTGTTAGTGTGTTGCTTCACACGGGCATGTCTGACCCATGGCTACTCATTTGCATTGACTGCATGGGAAGCAAAACTTGTGAAGTGATGTTGGACATGTTTACAGAAAACCCTATATCTAAATTTAAGGTGGTTTGTTAGAAGAAACGTTTTTTTTTTGCCAAAAACTTATATGAAAGTTACCAGCATAGATATATCCATCATAGATAGTTAGTTAAGGCATTAAATGCCCATGGACTTTTTTTTTAAATGTATTTTTTATTTTTTATTTCTAATCAAGATTTTATATTAAAATGTACATGGATGCATATGTGAAAGTGTATATCTTAGATCCTCATGTCACCATTTCATTTTTTCACCATTTTTATTAACCTGTGTCTTCATTAGTTTACTTTATTTTAAACCGTTATGTTGTTTGACAAATTATTTTTAAAGATAAAAATGTAATTTCAGTGAAAGGGAAAGTTCATCCAAAAATTTAAATTTCTCTCATCATTTACTTTTGTCATCCCGGATGTGTATGACTTTCTTTCTTCTGCAGAACTCAAATGAATTTTTTATGAAGAATATTTCAGCTTTTTTGGTCCCCACAATTCAAGGCTCTATAAAGCATGTAAAGGCAGAATAAAAGTCTAACTCCCTTTTCACTATACATCTTGACATCAACAGTCTCCTTGGTGATCACAAGGAAGTGTAATCGATCTTGAAATCATGACCTTGCCAAGAGTTTGCAATGGCAAGATTTACAATAAAAAAAAAAAAATTATATTTTGGTCTATTCTCACCTAAAACCAATTGAATCGCTTCAGCAGCCATAGATTAAACAACTGGAGTCAAATTGATTACTTTTATGCTGCCTTTATGTGTTTTTTGGAGCTTCTAAATTTTGGCCACCATACAGAGCTGAAAAATTCTTCTAAAAATCTTCATTGGAGTTCAGCAGAAGAAATTAAGTCATACACATCTGGGATGGCATGATTATTTTGATAATTAAGATGATAATTTTTGGGTGAACTAACCCTTAAAAGTGAGGTCATATAGCTGCATGTATAATAGTTCAAAAAGAATGAGCAAAATTCTGTTAAAAAAAAGCTTTAGATGTACATCCCATCAGTGATGACAGAAACATTGAGAAACTATGTGTCACCAAACCAGTCCATGAAAGTTGGCAGCACTGTGACATACATTACAGATGCTGATGTACTCTGTGAATGTGTGCTATTGCCGTCTGACTGTCTGACTGTTTGTTTGTAACCCAATGCAGATTCCCTGCAGCATGTCCTGGGGGACTATGGACTGATAAAGCCCGTTCTTACCGATGCAGATGGCCGCTTCTTGTCCCATGCGGTATCGGTTGGTCCAGCAGATGGGCAGTTCCGTAGGCGCTGGAGAAGAGAGGCGGCATTGGCCGACCATGCCCACAGTGAGTCGGAAGGAGGCACGCTTGACCGGCTCTACTACAATGTCACTGTCTTCGGCCAGGAGTTTCACCTGCGTCTGCGCCGCAACACACGACTTGTGGCACCCGGAGCCAAGATGGAGTGGCAGGATTCTGGCAGCATGCGCTCCGAGTCTTTGAAGAGCGACTGCATGTATGTGGGTGACGTTATGGATGTGCAGGGAGCCTCAGTAGCTATTAGTAACTGTGACGGCCTGGTGAGTGGGCACTTTGGTCTTCGTATGTGTGTAGTATGCAAGATGTCCTGTTAATTCACAATTATCCTTCATGCATTTCCGGGTCTGTGCCATAATATTTGTGAAAACTGACAAGATAAATTATGCTTTAATGAGTAAAGAGGGTATAGTCAGGGAGAGAGTCAACATACAGTAGACATGATGTGTTGTTTTGAGTTATTAGAGTGAAGTGTTATCCCCTTGTGGCCCTCACCTTGCAAAGGGTTAAAGTGGACATGAGTTATTTTACTTACTACTTTTTACTTATTGTATCCTATAAGTGTCCACTGGCACAGAGTAAGTGGAGCTGACCAGTGTTTTTAAATAAATTCCAATATGAACTGAGCAGCAGGCTCGGAGCAAGTGGGAAGAGCACAAACAATTTGAGAAATGCTCAACTTTATACAAATGAGGAGTGAAAAATAGCAAGCTAAAGCCAGTTGTTGTGAGCAGAAGGCAATTATATTTGTCACAAGTGTATTAAAATGTCACATCATATATACTTTGGATGTATGTAAGCAACTGTATCCTCAGTGGAGTATTGAAATATTCTTGTTTTTAGTGGTCAGAGGTTTTTTTGTTGATATCCTGGGATATTCCTTAAACAAAGTAAAAGCTAAATAACGTGTAGTGGAAGAGTGCCCTTTGTGACTTGTGTGTTGTGATCTGCAGTGGTAAAAGTAAGGACTGGAGCGGAGGTCTCTTGTTTATCACAGAATGTTTTTTTCTAACTCAAACAAAACTTTCATTCTAAATGGGCCTATATCAAGCTGGAAGTGTCTGCCAGAGATCATGAGACCCATAGGCACACTATGCCTGACCCTCTTTACACAGCAAAAGAGAGAGAGAGTGATGAAACATACACATAAAACCAAGAGGTCGAATAACTGATGTATACAGTAAGTACCTGTGCATAAATATGCTGTCTGATCCTTCGACGTCAGTGTCATAAGGACTCATGGAGACATTATGTCATTAGAGAAAAAAAAATGCACCTAAGTGTATAGTTCATAGGATCTATAAATCGTTTTTAACAAGTGTATTTTTAGGTAATATGATAGAAATGATTACTTTTAATTACACACTAACATGAATGTGCACCTTAACATATGTAAGCACACTTTAAAAAGTTGACTTATTTTTAAAGTAAATCTGAGAATATACTTTTTAAAGTACATTCTAAATTAATATCATTTAAATAATGCTTTAGTGTTCTTTAAAAAAGTACAGTTAAATAAATGTACTGCTTAACATAATAATGCATAAATAACTGAGTTGTACACTTGTAAGTATACTTGATTTTAATGTCAATTTTACTGCAAATTACAGCTAATACATTAAGTTATCACATAGTTTAGTGTACTTAAAAAAATATACTTGTTCCTTCTTTACTGTACCGTAAATATATTGTTCTGGGACAACGAATTGTAGTCTAAAAGTATTGATGTAATTTTAAAATGATATTTAATGGTAAAGTCATGTGGAAGTATACAGTATATGTATGCGTGTAAGTATACATATTTAAATAAGTAGAATGGAAGTATACAGTACATGCTAACTAACACTTTTATTTACAATTATAAAATTGACATGAAGTTGCACCACAGTTTATCAGATGTACCTGTCAACCAACTGTATACTTTAAATATATTTCAAGTGCATACAAAGTTGTTACCAAGTAAAATTTTTAGCTACAGTTTGTTGCGTTTAAGATACATACATTTCCAACACAAAATAAATGTCACTTAAATACAATAAATTTGCATTAAGTTGTTTTCAAAAATAACACAGAAAGGACACACTGAACATTGTTTAAACTATGAACTGTAAAAGTAGGCTATATTATTTTCATAATAAATACTCTTTTTTTTAAAAAATTCTGTACACTTAAAGGAATAGTTCATCCAAAAATGATAATGCTCTCATTTACTCACCCTCATGCCATCCCAGATGTGTGACTTTAGTTCTTCTACACAAGCAAAGATTTTTAGGAAAATAGCTCAGCTGTTTAGGTCAATACAATGCAAGTCAGTATTGTCCAAAACTTTGAAGCTCCAAAAAACACATAACGACTGCATAAAAGTAATTCATAAAACTTTTTTAACTATAAATTTTTTTCATGCACACGTCAGTTTTTACGTGAACAGCTCAAAGCGCTTATGTGATGAGAGAGGCCGCGTGAACTAGGCCCTCTCATAGAAGCACATTGGAGATCTGGCCGGAAGCAAATATTTATGGATAAAAAAAGTTTTAAATATTAGTCTGTTTCTCTCACACACCTTTCATATCGACATTACTTAAACCATTTGGGTCATATGAAATTCTTTTATGCTGCCTTTATATGCCTTTTAAAGCTTCACTTGCACTGAATGATAGAGCTTAGATATTTTTCTATGATGAGATGTGAGTAAATACTGAGAGATTTTAAATTTTGGGGTGAACTATTCCTTTAAGTGCACTTAAAGTGCAAATATCAAAGATAATTGTGTCTGATGAAGCAAAAAAAAAAGATTTTTAAGTTGGGTTAGAGAATCAGATAAAATGAAACATAACATAACATAACATATAACATAACACAAAAACACATTTACATCCCCCTTCAAGGGATGAAGTATGTATTGTACCAGTTTGTGTGCCTGTATGTCTGTTGTTTATGTGTTTTGCATGCATGTGTGTATACTGGGTTTTTCAAGAACTCCTTATGCTCTGAGTCTTTTAAACTCTGTCAAGCTATATTCTCTGCATGTCCCATTTGAGGTCGTGATTGCAGCATTTCTGTACTGTGTGTTTTTGTATGTGCACGCTCCAGTGGGCCTGGTGCCCACAGGATTATACTCAGTCTCCATGCTGTCCTTCAGCTTCAAACACTCAGGGTCATCCAGGGCTACAGCATCTTGCATATAGAACAGCCCGAGCAACTCCATTTCCAGGAGCACGATACTCCTCAACAGACAGGATACACGCAACCTTACCTTCACAGCTCTTGATATTTCAGATAGAGGTTTGTTTGTCAACAAGAGCATATGCAAACGTGAATATGTTACAAAATGAAAACCAGAAAATTCAGAGTTTGTTTATAGAATGTGTTTATCAATCTCTTTAAGAACTGTGTATGAAAATAATCAGATTAAGCACTCCAGACAGACACTACCGATATTGAATTCTGCTTCAGTTTGAATGTGGCTTAAGTGTTCTCCATCTCATTGTTGTAATTTTTCAGAATAACTGGAAAGAAAAACATCTGCTCATTGGGCTCACTGGGAGAAGTCTGCTTATGTGGCATTATTCCATGCCCACTTACTGTATGTAGTGTTATGAGACATTGTTTGCCCACAAATCAGTGGTGGTTAATGGTACATCAGAGGTGAGATGTATCCGTGATAATCAGTTGGTCCAGTTGAGTATAAGGCAGAAGATGGGAAATAGTGAAAGAGACAATAACAAGCTATAACTGGAGCGCAAGTGAATGTGCTCCTTTCTTTGTACGGTTTATCAACAGGTGTTTAGCAACATGAAGCACAGCTGTGCTCAGACATCTGTCTTTTGGGAGGTTATAGAGTAGTGTGAATTAATTGATAAAGGTTATTTTTTAAGCTTTTTCAACACAATTGATAGAGTATGTTTTTTTTATGAAAGTGTACGTATGTTGTGTAAAATTTGATTGGTGATTTAAAATATATGTTGTTAAAGTGGGATGCTTCAGGATAGACTGGTGTTTTCTCTTCTGAATGCATGGTCACATGCATTTCTGACCACTTCCGAACGTGGACTCTGTTTAAACCTGTATTAGACTTATGTTAAAACCTGCTGTAAACAGGTCCGTAATGCAAGGCATGTTTGTTTGACTTGTAGATTCAGCCTGGTCTAATGAACATTGCCCCAGAAGCAAGTGAAATGGTATTGTAATCAGACAAGTTTTATAGGGGAATATTAGATGGAGGTTTTAATGAGTAAAATGTACCTCCCTAACCTAAAACTTTAAAGGGTTGGTTCACCCAAAAATGAAAATTCTCTGCTCATTTACTCACCCTCATGCCATTGCAGGTGTGCATGACTTTCTTTCTTAAGCAGAACACATTTGAAGAAAAATAGAAAGATATCTTAGCTCAGTAGGTCCTTAAAATGCAAGTGAATGATGATCAGAAGGACAATTCAGTCCAGACCGAGATCCAATAGTTATCTGACACCTGTCTACACGATTATTCCCTAGTGCTGAACATGCTTTTATTTCTGCTCTCAGCCTGTTTCCTCTCTCCCTGCTATAGAGGCGGTGAATAAAGCCTGATTTACTGTATGTAGTTGCAGGCGCGGTTATTTTTAAAAACAGTAGCAGAGATACCGCTACAGATAATGGCATCTTTCGTTTAAAGACACTGCAGAAAACAAAAATGAAGCAAAGTGAAACTCTCATCATCTGTCTGATGTGTGATTCAGATGGTTCAGTTTAGCCAGGTTTGTGTCAGGAAAACAATAATGTTTTTTATCTAAATTATTTTTCATCATCATTAATCAGCATGTTAGGAGCCTTTCATTATAAACAATTTTGTTTTGTGAATATTAATCAGAGATGTCAAAGATAGAATTCTTCTCGGAAAATTCAGTGTGCAAAAATGCAGTTCATAACGTTCATTCTAGTCATCTGTGAAGCCTTGTTTAAGCTGTGAGGACATCTATGTCCAATTGTTTTGTAATAAAATGACTGAGGCCAAGATAACTCTCAATAATGGCAAAATGTTGACTGTGCATACATCTGTTTTATTGTTGGGCATGGCCCAATGTTGCAGGTTATGCTAGCACTTACATAAGCTCTAGGGAATGCTCTTTTATTGTTTTTACAAGGTAGAAAAATTAAGCCTGTCCACTCTCTAGATGATGTGGTGTTATTTTCTAACACAGGCAACAAAAGGCAGTGAATTTAGGCAGTTTATTAAATGTGTTTTAATTGAATATGCCAAAATGTATATATTAATATATAATATTAATGTATTCAAAATTAATATCATACGTAATATTCACATATAATAATAATAATAATAATAATAATAATATATAATTGGCTTACTTTTTACTGCAGTGAATATTTCTGTAGGTTGAATTCTGAAAGCCAATTTCTGCATAGCCAGATACATACATTGACGTCTTGGCTACAGAAAAGCTTTTGAATATTTTCACTATTCCTTCCCAAGAAAAAAGATACAGTTCATTAAACACACATTCACCACCACAAAATCTACACCTTACTTTAAATCTACATGTACACCTGCATTAAACAGCTTATTGTGGGCTTTTCAGCTAAATTAAAAAAATTAAACAGTTATGAACAAAACAATTCATGAAACAACATAAATGTAAAAGGTAACATACAAAAATAACAATCCATTGTTTTGGCCAACAAATATTGTAATTGAAAATATTTGACATTTTGAAACATGTAGCATTTTCATGAAAAATACCTTTGCCCTAAGGACACATTTCTTCTTATTCTTTTGGCTGCGCCCATTAGGGGTCGCCACAGCAGACCATCCATGATCTGGATATTTTTGGCACAGGTTTTATGCCAGATGCCCTTCCTGATGCAACCCCCAGTGGCTGGGAGACTCTCACTCACACCTTCAGGGCAATTTAGAGTCTCCAATTCACTTAACCTGCATGTTTTTGGACTTGTGGGGGAAACTGGAGCACCTGGAGGAAACCCACACAAACACATGGAGAACATGCAAACTCCACACAGAAAGACCCAGTTGAGCCAGGACTTGATCCCAGGACCTTCTTACTGTGAGGCAACAGTGTTAACGGCCAGTGAGGTTTTACCCTCATAATAAATCTCTGATTGACTGACAAATTCACTTGTGAAATGGATTGCTGTGAACTGTTTGCCAATGATTGACTTATGATCAGTAATATGGTAGTAAACAATACATTGTATTCTAAAGCTGCTTATTGTCTTATCAATGATTAACTCTTCTGCCTCAAGAATATAATGCATTTTAATTATCTGAATATATTTTTATATATATTATTTGTAAATATTTTAAGATATCTATTTATCATCATTATAAATGTAATTATTGTTATTTATGGGGCTTTCTCAGCAAATATTTATATATTTGATTAATTGCGATTAATTCGATGAATAATAGGGACACCATGTAATTAATTGGAAAAAAAATTTGCCCTAGTTTATTTGTTTACCCAAGAGCTATAACAAAAATAAGAACATAGTGAAAATGTATTGATTTGGATGACAGAATTTAGAAAAAAGTATTTTTTGTACTTTTGAACTAGGCTTTTGAACTAGGTGTTTTAAACCAACATATACTGTACAGTAAAACCTCTGCTTGAGAAAACACACATTTGCGAAATTGTACTTTTGACTCCAAATTTTATAATTGAGATAAAGCCTTTGTGACAATTTTCCCATTTGACATCTGTGACAAATTAGCTGTATGACAGTTTGCACTGTAAAACCCTCTCGGAAAAGTTGTGTCTTTAAATTCATTCCCTTTAAAGTACCACTGCTACACATTTAAGCAGAAGCCTTTGGCTGTTGCATCGTGTCTTGTGCAGGTTTTAAACATCCCGCTATAAGTGTTATGTTTTTATGACAGCGTGTCAAGTTAAAAACAGTCCAACTTTTAAAAACTCACCTTGAGACCCCTGCATTCTGTTCCGTTCTGCTGTTTAACTTCAACAAAACAAAATTACTCAAATATTTTCCTAATGATAAGGTTCTTTCCCTCTGGCATGGTATCACAGAACTGTGTTTAGAGAATCAAACAGAGAGGGCAGAAAAGGAAAGCAGAAATTGACAGGTGAAAGACATCACCACAGATCCTGAGGGAAGCTTGCCCTCGTAATATTGCCAAACTAATGAAGACAGAGACAGCATTGAGCTGAGAAGGCTTGGAAACGACACGCCATGCTTGGTGAAAGACAAGGCCAAGGCTGTGATAGCAAACAGGAAGGGGAGGAGGGCGTACCAAGACGAATGTTGCTGTCGGTGTGTTGCTTTCAGTACACAAGCAGACCGATGCTCTTCTCCCCAGGGGGACAGTCTTTTATATGGGTGTGCTGAAGAGTGGACAAGGCCTAATCCTTTCACACACTTGACTGGCCGACGCAATTATACTCATGCCTCTTCTCTTCTCTTGGGGCGAATATGCATCCAGCAATGCTCTCGTACCATCAATCAGGACCTCTGCCTATCATCATAGTGTGCAGTGCTGGCATAGTCGACAGCAGTATCATCACCAAAAGGCAAAGCTGCTCACTAGACGCAGTCATCTTTTTACTATACTTAAAGAATAACAATAGGACATTTTGTGACCTGTTGTGCACTATTAAGCCTAGTGAACACAACATGACTCAAGCTCGACACTTCTGATGTTCTGAGTGTGCAACTACAACACAATTCTGCGACCACAAGTTGGTTGTATAGTGTGCGCACTTCTTCGATTCCCGTAGACTTCATGACACTTTCTAATCCTCTCTGAAGTCTGGTCAGCAAGTCATCAGTCCTCACATCACATCAATGCACATTTGCATAAAGGTGAACTCTGCTTAACTTTGTCACATTGGCAATGGTCACTGTCACTCATGTCGCTTCAAATCACCACCTCTCAACGAAAATATAGGACTTACAGTCGCTTTGTCTCTGTCAATCACTGTAAATGTGAACATCAGCAGTTATTTGCATTTGTTGTATGCTGTACCAAAACAGGTCCACTCTGAGATTGAGTACCTGTTGGAAGAGCTAGTTTTTTCCTTGACACTTCCAACACATGTACAGCAGTGTGTCTTAATTTTGATGAGGTGATGAAGAGGGTGCAGGGTCATGAGGGACATTAGCACTCTTTTCACCTTGCATGATGGGAACAGCAGTTGCTTCACTCGCACTTGCAGATTGTTGTGAGGTTCCGAAGTATCCCTTATTTGATCTTATCAATATACTATAATTCCTGCAGCTTAAATGGATAGTTCACCTTAAATACATTTAAATACTTTTTCATTTACTCACTCTCATGTTGATGCAAACCCAAATGACTTTATTTGTGGAACACATAAAAAGAAATGAGAAAATCATCAACATTCTTCAAAATGTTTCCTCTTGTGTTCCACAAACAAAATAAATATCATTGTGGTTTGGAACACCATGAGGTGCTTAAATTACTACAGGATTTTAATTTTTATGCAGGGTCCACTCCATGCTTAAACTGTGTCAAATCCCATAAGTGCCCCATAGTCATCAAATAATAGCTGTAAAACCCAGAGTTGGTAGGTCACTGTAGAGGTTGATGATCTGATAATGACACTGGAGGTTTTGTCTGAAAACACTGTAAGCCGAGAGACTTTCTTGAGAGAAAAGCACTAGCGTCACCATGGATATAATCATGATGGTAAGCGTAGCTATCAGAGCTTAAGGGCCATCGTTCTTCAGAGTATAATCATTATATAAATTTTCTGTTGAGCAGCTGTTATTGACCCTTTTGTTTCGAATTTGTGTGAATTGGCTGGTGCTGGGCATGAATGAACAAAAGATTGCACTATAATTACAGACTCCGCCCTGAAATGTGGCTCTCAAACACACAATTACTCAATCAAGAGGCTTTTATCGCCAGTCAGTCGGTGGCTCAGTGCGAGGGCAGGAATGTTTCTCATAACCTGTAATTACCAATTCCGGCTGACTGCAAATCAGCAGCCATTTCAAAGTTTGTGCACTCAATACATGACAAAGACGAGGGATTTCCCTTTGGTAGTACAGTAGGAAACTCCACATAAGCAAATAAATATGTAGGTGATATTTTAATAGGCAAATTAATGCCACTACGAACTGTGAATGCGCCATTGCAGGGTAACTGATGTTAACTGTTATTTTTCTGTTTTTTATGTCATCAGCTACATTGAAAAAGTATTTCTGTTATTATGGAAAATTTATTTAGTATACTGTAAATTCATAATCAGAAAAAATATCTTGTAGATATAGAATTGGAATTGTACGAATGATAAGTCAAGTCAAGTCAAGTCAATTATATTTGTATAGCACCTTTCACAACACACATCATTTTAAAGCAGCTTTACAGACAATCAGGCATTAACAGAAGATAAAACTGTAAGTATTAAAATAATTAAACCAAGTAATTGTTAAGGGACAGTGTTTAAATGCAGATTGTGTATGAACTGTAAGATTAATGACTAATGTCTTTGAAGTCCATCCTATATTAACAGTAGAAGTTCACATAGATGCAATTGTCCTTGTTAGTTGACTGATGAAGGCTTTTGTTGGCAATTGATAGTCTATGTATTACATTTCAAGAGTGTAGTCCATCAATAGACAGAGGTGATGCAGGCAGAGATCAGTGAGGTTCATCGCAGTTCAATCTCGCCTGTAATTTAGTTGTGGTTTGGTGTGGTCCATCCAAGGTTCAGACAATGGCATATGAAGTATCATATGTCTTATGGTTGGAGTTGGCATCAGTTCATCCTCTGAAGTCCATCATAATAGACTGAAGTGATGTATGGCTGGCACCGGCTGCATGTAGTCATCATCACTCAGAGACACGTAGCAGTGGAGTCCAACACGAAGCAGGAATGGAGCTGAATCCAGCTGGATCTGGTGACCTCAGGTTAGGAGTCCCGAGGTTGAGACATGGAAACAAATAAAATTATGTAAGCATAGATACCATTCAATTTATTGCAGAGTTATAGATCATGATCAGTGTTTCTGGTTTCTGGTTTCTGATTCCGACAGACCAAACTAAAGCAGCCTAATTGTGTGTTGAAGGATAAATTAGGTGTATGCCTGGCTAAATAGACGAGTCTTTAGTCTAGACTTAAACTGAGGGAGTGTGTCTGCATCTCAAACAGTGTTAGGGAGACTATTCCATAGTTTAGGAGCCAAAAATGAAAAGGATCTACCTCCTTTTGTGGATTTTAATATTCTAGGAATTATTAACAGGCTACAATTTTGCGATCGTAAAGACCATGATAGAATACAGCATGGTAGAATGTTTCTTAAGTACTGCAGAGCTACACCATTCAAAGCTTTGTATGTAGTTAAAAGAATTTTAAGAAATTTAACAGGTAGCCAATGTAACGCTGACAAAATCGGGGATAAAATATGATCATATTTCTTGGTTCTCGTTAGCACTCTGGATGCTTTTGTTTATAACCAATTGAAGTTTATTTATTGATCTTGCTGGACATCCTCCCATTAATGCATTACAATAATCTAATCTTGAGGTAATGAATGCATTAATTAGTTTTTTGGCATCAGCAACAGAGAGCATGTTCCGTCATTTAGCAATATTTCTTAGGTGGAAGAATGTTGTTCTACACAAATTGTTAATTTGATTTTCAAAGGACAGATTGGTATCAAATATAACACCTAAGTTCTTCGCTGTTGGAGATGATGTAACAGTACACCCATTGAGAGTCAAATTATATTTTAGTGGCTTATGTTTAGGGGCGCTCCCCATCCAACCTGATGGAGCTTGAGAGGTTCTGCAAAGAAGAATGGGAGAAACTGCCTAAAAATAGGTGTGCCAAGCTTGTAGCGCCATACACAAAAAGACTTGAGGCTGTAAGGTGCTTCAATAAAGTATTGAGCAAAGGCTATGAATACTTATGTACATGTGATTTTTTTTTATTTTTTTTATTTTTAATACAAATTGGTGCAATAATTAGTACCTCTGTTTTGTTGGAATTTAGTAGATGGAAATTTCTGGCCATCCAATCTTTTATTTAATTGATACACTCTGCTAATTTGGAGAATTGTGAAATCTCATCAGGTTTTGAAGAAATATATAGTTGGGTATCGTTGGCATAGCAGTGGAAACTTATTCCACGATTCCTGATAATATCTCCCAGGGGAAGCATATACAAGGTGAAAAGCAGAGGCCCTAAAACTGATCCCTGTGGCACTCCAAACTTTACTTTTGTTTGGTTTGAAAATTCCTCATTTACATAGACAAAGTGGTAGTAGTCTGCTAAATAGGACCTAAACCATGCTAATGCAACTCCACAGTTGCCAACATAACTCTCTAGCCTATTCAAGAGAATGTCATGATCTATCGGGAACGTATCTATGATCTATGATCTATGCAGCACTAAGATCTAAAAGCACTAGAAGTGAAATGCAGCCGTGGTCAGATGATATGAGCAAGTCATTTGTAACTCTGATAAGTGCAGTCTCTGTACTGTGATGAGGCCTAAATCCTGACTGAAATTGTTCATATATTCTATTTCTCTGTAGAAATGTACATATTTGGGAGGATATTACCTTTTCTAGTATTTTCGACATAAACGGGAGATTTGAAATTGGTCTATAATTAGCCAGTTCTCCAGGATCAAGTTGTGGCTTCTTAATAAGTGGTTTGATAACTGCCATTTTTAAGTTTCTTGGGACATGTCCTAAGGATAGCGAGGAATTAATAATATTAAGAAGAGGTTCTGAAATTACAGGAGATACCTCTTTTAAGAGCCTAGTTGGTATTGGATCTAACAAACATGTTGTGGCTTTTGATGTTTCGATTAGTTTTGTTAGCTCTTCTTGACCTATGACAGCAAAGGATTGAAGTTGCATGTGAGGAAAATTATTAGACACTGTTTTCTGAGGTGATATGACAGATGATTGCATAACTCCAATTTTATTTCTGATTATTTAAATTTTATCTGTAAAGAAATTCATTACTCATTACTCTTTATTTACAAGTCATTACTCTTGTGCTGCGACGTAATATCTGGTTTTGTTGAGGCTTTATTCCTAACCAATTTAGTCACAGTATTGAATAAACACCTAGGATTGTTGTGGTTATTTTCATTGAGTTGACTAAAATATGCTGACCTGGCAGCTTTTAGTGCCTGTCTGTAGCTACAGTCACTATCCTTCCAAGCACCACGAAATACTTCTAATTTTGTGTTCTTCCAAATGCACTCCATTTTCATGTTAAGGATTAAAGGCTGAAAACAGATATATAAGCGATGCTAAAAAACTAGCAGGCTATAAACACAGACTCGAGCTAGGCACCAGAAGCAACAGGTAAAATACATGCAGATGAAACCATAGAAAAATGTAAAAACCTGAAACATGCGGTAAAGTGACAGAGGATAAAACGATGATCGTATGAGAAAATGAATAAGCAATTCTAAGCAGGCTACAAACAAAAAAACTCGTGCAGCGTGCCATCAGCAACAGGAAGTCCAGAAAACCCTAATGTTTTCTTTATTTCATAGTACACAAAGATTATTTTTTGATTCAAATCATGGTTAGGTTTAAGGTTTGGGTAATACATTAGACTTAGATTTAATAACACTGATAAATCTCTTATGGTTTAAATAAAATATCTTAATAACTTTATTTGTTGGTTTGTAAATTTTTCTCTATGGGAGTAAAAGTTATCAATACTGTCATCTTGGACTATTATGACTTGTCGGTGTCCAAAATTGCCATTCCATCCCTCCATTAAAATAGCTTTAGAAAAGTCTTTGGTAGTACCATCTTCAAATTGGAAACAGAACTTGGTCAGACTTCATGGCACCGTTGTGCTTTTTGTCACTTTCTAGCCAATTTCCATGCATTCTTCCAAATAATATTCATACAAAAATGGTACAGAAATGGACATGCTGGTCACGTCCCAATGCTTTTAAATTTCTCTTACTTTGTTCCTGTAGCATTTTTACCTTTCAAAAGAGACCATACTAAGCTCAGTAAGGATATAAAGGGTGTAATTTTGCCAGTGTAATAATACTTTTTCATATCCTATCTTAATAAGACAGTTCTAAGTAAGCCATTTGTAGGTTGATTTCCTTGAAAAGTGCCAAATCTAATGTTGGTATTGTTCTTTTTTTGTTTGTTTTTTAATTATTTATTTATTTGTTGTCATTGTTATTATGTGTGTGCTGGTTTATCAAAGTGTTAAGTATCAAGCATCTTTTCCCTCACCAACCGGAGATTCACGAAGATGGTGAGTCCAAGGCTGTCAGAAACTCAATGTTACTGACAAAAGCTAAAAAAACAAAGGTATTAAAAGCACAGCTATGCGTCTTGTGGTGTTTGGCCTGAATTTGCTGTTCCTGATGTAGACTCCAAGGCTCTTGTGTCTCACCCAATCTCCATGGGCCTTGGTGCTCAGCACAGAACATTTAGCAGCCTGTTCACCTGGAGCTCCTAAGAGCCTACCTCTCAAACTCTCTCTGTCTCTCTGTCTGTCACCCTCCCTTCATGTAATTGTTGAGAGGTGCTGCTGGTTACTGAGAAAAGAGCATTGTTTTGTCACACAACCAGGCTTCCAGATGCTGATGTGTTTCATTTGTTTTTGTTATTGATGCAGGAATATTGCAGATTTGGACCACGACTGAAGCTTTTTTTCCCTCCTAATAACACAGAATAAAATCATCCTTTTATGAATGATGAACTGACTGACACAATTAAACATGGATAGGGTTGTCACAATACAAATATAATAGTTGATAACAATACTGGCACAAATGCAGGATTCTCTAAATGAATATGTTATTGAACACACTCCTTTATTTAATAAGTAAAAAACATGAATATAAATATTTTTTAATATTTTTATACTTAAAATCTCCACCAATGACCAGCCCCAACCAAGTAGGTGGTGATATGCATGAAGAATGCAAATCTCCAAAAAACAAAAGATGAAGAGTGTGAAATTGCAAGTGGAAGTGGAGATTGTAAAAACTAAATACTTAAATATTGATCTGTTTGGCACCCACTCATATTATATTGCTTAAGAAAAAAGGTATTTTATGCTGCTTTTATGTGCTCTTTGGAGCTTTAAAGATCTGACCACCATTTATTTGCATTGTGTGGACCTACAAATATTAATTTAAAGACCTTTGTTTGTGTTCAGCAGAAAAAAAGAAAGTCATACACATCTGGGATGTCATGAGGAGTAAATTATTAATTAAAATTTTTGGTTGAACTACTCCTTTAAGTAATTTTAACCACTGATCTTATTATACTCATACATTGAAAACCACTATTTTAAAATCAATATTTTTCTACACATATTACATTTTTTGTCCAATGCTTTTACATTCACTTAACATATAACCAGCTTTATTTATATTATATTTGGCCAAGATCGTCATTTTGACCAAGAAGCACGTTCACACGCACATTTGCATCACAGTCATCCACGAGTGCTCCTCACAAAGCATGCGCACACATACACATGTCAGCATTCTAAAGCAGCCACCTGTCAGTCAGTAAGACAGCACTCATGTACTGAATACCGTCGGTGCTCTGAACTACCAATAAAACCAGAAATGTTTTATTTTATTTTACTATCAACTTGGTGCAAAAGTACCTGCCCTTTTGGTGTCCCCTAAATGGATATACATTAATGTGCTATAAATAAATAAATTTGCCCTGAACCATAAAGTCATAGTCTCAGAATATTGCCCAACTAGAAAATTCCAGAGCTTAAAATGCAAAACAATGTTTTCAACACTGCTAAAGGCAAGAACTCCAAAATATTCTTCCTGTCACAATTTCCACAACATGCTGCACATCAAACACTTGTTTACAGAAGCATTAGAGATCAGTTTAATCTTACTAAAGCAATTTCTGATGCCTTAGTTCATTTCCAGTTCAGATCCTCCCATGAGTCTCCAATCTGAGTTTTTCAAAGCAATTAATTGAATTCAAATGGAATGAAATAATTTCCTTGCGGACCATCTTAGAATTTCCATTCTGGTTCGAGTAGGTTTGTGATATTTAGTGCTGATCTGACTTGAAGAACAGCATTGCCATGTTGTTCACCAGATAAATTTAGCCGGTGAAGCCTGTCAACCAGCATGGTCTTTTCACTAAAGCTGGTTGACCGAGGAAGTATTGTTGGTTATAATTGATCCGGTATTCCCCTTTCAAGAAATGCATCTAGTGTTCCATGTTCTTTTGCTGTAGTTATGTGCTAATCATCATGCTTGCTGAATGCTGATTTATGTTCCTCTTACTAAGTGAAGAATTTCACTCCATGGATCTGTTGTCTTGCATGTTCCAGTGCTATTTATTCACTAGCTGTCTGCTAAAAGATAGATTTACTATAATCAGTTATTCTGTCCCTGTATATTCATTCACTGATGCATTCTAGTTAAAATTTTGAGTTCTATTTGTTTCTTAAAATGGCTTACACAAGAAAAAATACACCCTACCTTACAACTCCTGCCAACCTGGATCAACTTAATGATAAGTGCAATGTTGTGGAGGGTACAGTGATGATGGAGTTTACCAAATCACCTAGGGCCTCATGTATAAATGCTTTTTATATAAAATAGGTAAAAATGTGCGTATAGAGCCACATTGGCTATGTTCACACCGCAGCTGAATGTGACCCAAATTGGAATTTCTTCTCAAATCAGATATTTTTTGTAATTTTGTTCACATGACATTTTAAATGTAGTCCATTTCAAATTCTGGTCTGAACAGCTGACGCTCGTTGACTGACCCGCATGCGTATAACACTCCCTGAGCATTCGTATCAAACTCTGGCATGTTCAGTTTCATATTATAATATGAATAATCATTTAAATTGTATTTAGAAATGTATTTAGATGCTTTTTTACAAGCAGATATGACACTTATTGTCTATCTAATAATATGTCAGCAAGTGATGGCGAAAGACCAACTTGATGGATAAAGTATTTAAAAAAAAAAATATTTTCTTTCGTATGGTACAATTTAATTATCAGAGTGTGATATTTATTAAGAGAGAAACACACAATACAATCGAAGGACACCAGGAAAAACAGCATAACATAAATGTAAAGTAAGAAAAGATTTCAGATTTCCATTGACTTGCATTGATACAGTTTGAGAAATATAGAAACTGTGTTTTAAACCATAACACACCTACTGTATATATATGCCGGAAATCAAGTGCAGAAATTACCAATGTTGAGTTAGATTGATATAAAATCACATTAAATCTGACCTGGCAGTTCGTACTGAAGGCACATTGGAAAAAAATCTTATCCGATTTATTTCCACATATGAAAGTGACCCAGATTGGATTTGAAAATGTCAGATTTAAAGCGCTTTTGGCAGTCATGGTCATCCAATTAACAGATCTGTGTCACATTTGAGTGAAAAAAAATCTGATTTTGGCCACCTTCAGCTGAGGTGCGAACGTAGCCATTGAGAGCCCCCTAGCTCTGGCATTTAACCATGTAGGACCTTAAAAGGAAAAGGAAAGTTTGTTCAGTATAAGAATATAAAAATATATTAAGATATCTGTAATTCTTCTGGAGTTATAGGCTCTCCAACTTTAGAAAAACATTGCTTAAGTCAATTTACTTTATATATCTCTGTGTAAGTATAAAATAATGATGCTTCTACCTTTCAAAGGTTATTGTTTTGACCTATACTTTTACTCCAAATCATAGGCAAAATTTTCAAAAATGTTTTACACCCTCTATAAAATAACAGATTACTTAGTAAAGTATACATATGGCAAATTTCATCATAATTTGTTTAACTTTAGAAATATTTACAAAATCAAACATTACAGATGGGGAAGTTTCTGACTTTTGGTTGATTAGAGACAGAATAACCTAGCTGTCCATTAGCATTTTTGTTCATCTTAATAACAATTGCTTGGCTGGCGCATTTAACTGTCCTGGAACTACATTGTATGTGACCTGAATACTGCCATCTTTGATTCATGGGCAGTCAATTTCTGAAACATTTTTTATTCTTAGCCAATCACCTGCTGTAAATACCATGGGACTGATAGCTCCATATTAAAAAATGCTTTTTTGTGATTATGGCCTTCTGTAAATGCAGTAGGGATGCACCAATCGATTGGCCACCAATCTAGATCGGCCAATCTGCATCTTATATCTGTGGCTAGCGATTGACTGATCGTACATAGATTCAGGGATGATCTTTTTTTTATTGCTGCAAGCACGAAATCACACATGCACTGCTACTCTAATGAATGAGCATTTGCTCAGCCCTCAAAGCATGACATTGTGGCAATTCTAAGCATATGCAAATCTAAACTTTCAGACATGCTGTAATTCAGATGAATATGCCAGTTTGTTAATAACATGTTGTGGCGGGGTGAGCACAAGGCAGACACAGTGGGTTTGGCATCAAGCGTCGGACAGGCATTTATTAATAATAATAATAAAAAACATAAAATGTTCATAAACAGGGAAAATATTGTCCAGGGAGAACAGTGATCAAAATAAAGGGGAATCTGGCATCCTTGCAAGGAGATGGGGCTCCTTGAATGTTTGGGATGTGTCCGTGGAATAACTCAGGCATTAGCGGGGTCTAACAGTTGCACGTTCTCCCCTCCTGGTATCCGTTGCATGTGGGCCAGCGGTGGCGTTAGTGGCCTGTATTCCCTGTGAGGGGAAGGCGGCCCGGCCTTTAGCCCGTCGGCCGTGACACATGCTGTTCTCCCCCAGCGACACCTCCAACTCATGCCAGGGGTCCGAAGAGAGGATCAGGCGATGCATCTATCTCAGCTGAACCCTCCCTGCTCTGATCCTGGGCCTTCTAGGATGCCAGTGTGTGCACACGTACACACAAGCCAGAAGCCAGGCTCCCAAGAAGAGGCACACTCTACGTTTATTTGGCAGCAGTAACAAGGCCAAACACACATCAGGTGTGCCTCGTTCCACCCCGCTGCCCAAACTAGGCTTACTAACTATGCACCTCTTCTCTCTCCTGCCCACTCCCTTCGTGAGCCTGACTGAAGGATAACCCTGAGAGGCGTTGGTGATGGTGATGAGAGGAAGGGGCGGTTCATTCCGCCACACATGTGTAAAAATGTTAAGGTGCCCATATTCAAGAGTGATTACGGTAGTAATTATGACTCACTGTCTAGTTCGACATGGATAGAACAAAGATACTGCAAACGGAAGTGAAAATTAATAAACATGCAAACACAAATCTGTGTACATACTTGATGGAATGTGATTTACGAAAGATGGTGTGTGGAGCAAAAGAGACAGTTTGAGTTTGATTATGCACACACAGATTCACTTTATGCAGTTGCTTAATAATTAGTGACTTGCAATACAAAAAACCAAGCCAAAGCCAAAGACTTTAAAAATATGTATTTTTTTTTTAAATACTTTTTTTAACGTATTTCTGCTGTGTGTGATGCTGTCATTGTGTTTACTGGTTGCCAGTATGTCACAATGATATTTGATAGTGATAACAGAACTGTTCATAACTGTTTTCAATTCAAATAAATGTTAGCATTTCATAATGAATGTAAATTGCATGTAATTTTACAGTGTGGGGCATTAACATGTAGCAATTAACATTGGCAAAAGGCACTTTTAAAAGGAATGCCAGTGATCGGATCTGTATCGGCCAATCATAGTGTTAAAATATCTGTGATTGGTTACTGCTTCAAATTTCCTGATCAGTGCAACACTTGCTGGATGCAAAAAAAATACAGAAATACAAAATAAAAAATATTTGTCCAAACATGTCTTTTTTAAAGGGTGTTTTAATTTGGAGATGCTGTTGAGGCAGTAGTGCTCATGTCATGTGCATGCCTCTTCAATGACACTTCTTATTAATGACATAAACATCATGATTTTGACCTGTCTTGTGTCAGCTGATATGATGCAGGGGGGGTGTAAGGACCACTACTGTGCTACCTGTGTGTGCGTGCGTTCAGCTGGGTATGTTGTGGAGCCTTAGGCTTGTGCCTTTGATGGAGATAGAATGTGACTTGGCCCTTCTGATTGTCTTTTTCCTCATGTGTGACAGTATGTTGTCAGTTCCCAGGAAAAATCATCCCTTCATCAATATTATATTTCCTTCCCCTCTCTCTCTCTCCCCTCTGGTAACCCCACCTCCCCCTTGAGCTTGGGAGCTTGGGCTGTAGGCTGTAAATTCAGATGACTGATGCCGTCTCATGTCATTCTGTGAGAGTGTTTATCCATCCCTGCCCCAAGTCTTGCTGAGTTTCTCTGCCCATCTGAGGCTTTAATGTGCAGCCGATGGAAAGAGCTGCAGATTTGCCACAAATAAGTTTCTTAAATTGTTACAGCACAGTCTGTTTTAAACGAATTTGATAGGGTGAGGAGGCGTTGGATTCATACAGATGCTGGGTAATTTGTGCCCGGGGTGAGGCGGATGGGATATGCACAGCTTGTAAGCAACATTTAACAGATAGATTTACAGCACTACTGTCCTAATAAGCCTAATAAGATTGAAGCCCCTCCATATAAAGTGGAATCTTATATTGAGGTTAGCAAGAAACAGTCCATATCATCTAAATAAAGCTCATAGCCTTTGAGCCAGTGGACCCATCAGTTTTGGTTTATTTGTATTGCTTGGCCAGCATACAGCTGAGCTTGGTTTCAAACATGGTCAGATGTCCTGTCGTGGGAATGGTGTTTAGACTGTGAATATCTGTGGATTTCAGGCTGGATTTGGAACTTGCTTTGCTGGAATGGGCGTGATTTAAGAAAGTTGGAGCGCAGTGCATCATTGACGAGGTCAAAAATCCAGCTGAGTCACAAGCTGTTGATGCTGGATGTTACCTTCATGTGCAGGAAAAAGACAGGAGATCATGTCTAATCAGCCAGTCATGTGGCAGCAGTGCAATGCATAAAATCATGCAAATACAGGTCAGCAGCGTTAATGTTCACATCAACCATCAGAATGGGGAAAAATGTGATCTCAATGATTTCACCCGTGGCATGGTAGATTGTAAATGTGCAATGTAAAAAATGTTAATGGCCCTAAAAATAGGCTTAATTTTCTATTTGCAAATATATATTTTTATTTGTTTTTTTGATTTCAGAATAAAATTGGACCAGGACATTTTATTGTCAGGTTTCATAATAATCACCTAAATCGTTTTTTTCCTCTTGTAGTGGTTTTCTGTTAGTTTCAAACACCTAGTTCAAAACACTCTTAAATTACAATAATTTTTGTGAATTCTGTCACCAAAAATAAATGTCTAAAATCAACACAATTTGTAATAGTTGTTGTATGAACAGTCCATTTCAAAGTTAACACAATAACCTCTGGCATACATTCAGGCAAAGGTAAGCTATATAATGAATGTACATTTTAAAGGTTAAACTGTGTTTTTAGGGCAAGGATATTTCATAAATATAAGATCAGGGCAGATTGTCACATATATATATATATATATATATATATATATATATATATATATATATATATATACAGTAAATATATACAATTTATTAATTACAATATATGTTGTCCTGATATTGTGGCCTGATTTTGGGGCATGTTGTCAAAAAAGGTCTATGTTTGTAAAAAGTACTGTACTGTATCTTGTTTTTCTGGAAAATAATTGTGGAAATGTTCAATAACTTTTTTAATGTGAAGTATTCACTGAAGTAAAAAGTGTGGCAACTAGCCCAGGTCTAACATAGGAGGACACAATTCAGGGCAATTCATAATTTACTATATTATATAAGACTTCATTGGACAAAAGCATTGATGCTCACATTAATTAATGTAATTTATTTGGTTGAAAATCTGCTCTCAGGCTTGAGTCCAAAGTCACAGAGCACTCTGTCATCAGGTGTTGGTTAAGTCCTGTTGGGTTTCGCATTATTTTAGAAATAAAATGTTGCCATCTAAAATGAGCTTCTCGCAGCTTCTCTGTGCCTCACCTCAGTTGGTGCCCTATAGAAAGACTGTGTCTGGCCATCTCAGCCTCTTATTGGCCGATGCCCAGGACAACTGATTGGAGTGTTGGACATTAGTGAAGTCAGTAAACTCAAGGTTGAGAAGAAAGTCAATACACATTAATTGCAAGCTGCAGATCCTCTCTGCTTTTGAACCTTCATTGATGTGGTCACTTTTCCTCAGGCCTAACCTGAACAAGAACTCTGGAAGATTTACCTTACACTGCATTACTGGAAAAAATGCAGTACACGCCAAGAAAGTCAATCAGAAGAAATGTTTTACTCAGTATGTTGTTTCCGAATGTTCCAGTACCCTGGCATTGGCCCCATGATGCTGAGTTACTGATAAGCGGCACCTCCAATCACACATTCTCATCCTGTGTTTAAAGTTGAAAGGAATCTTATTCACATAATAAGTGATGACTGCAATTTGGAGTTTCTTTTTTCCCTTTTTTCCCATTTTTTACTCCACTGATGGTTAGATTTAGATTTGGTGTTTTAGTCGGGGGGTGGGGGGGGGCGGGGGGGGGGGGGGGGGGGGGGGTGATTACAGCTAATAAAATATGCATTCCTCTTTACAACTCACCTTTGGCACCCCTCTGTGGATATTTCACCTGGAAAATGGAGCTCACACATGCCCTTAAGTTAAAAAACAATTCCCGTTTTGCCCATTGGGGGCAGTGCTTTGAATTTCGGCAAGCACAGACAGAGTATAGCTAAAGAAAAGTCAACTTACTTTTTCTAAAAAATAACATATAGCATTTAGTGAGAAGTCCATTGACCTTGATGTAAAAAAAAGACACATTGTCTTTTTCGCAATAAAAAACACCAACAGAATTGAAATAATTATTTCATGTCCATTTAATTAATTATTTGGTAAATAGCTACATAATATGTAATAAGCAGGATAAGCTATAGTCAGCCGGTCATTATACCAAAACAGAGGTCTGCTGTCCTGCCAATCAGATTTCAAGCGGTGCGGGATTACATTTACGATTTGAAGGTTGAAGCGGGCGGTAATTCTATGAATTGTGGGCAGGAGCAGGGAGTCAGAGAATAGGCTATTCTTGATGTGGATATCTTTTTTATCTCTATAAAATATTTCTTATTTTATTTTACAGATAATTGATATTTAATAACAGAAAATACTATGTAAAAATTTGCACATAGCTTATGCATCATATTATCCAATCTGTATTTAGAGCAGGCTATGCAGGTACAGTAGTCAATGGGGCTTAGGCGAAGCGTGGGCACGATGTGTCATTGAAGGGTGTGAAACTGGAACATGGTAAATTTAGTGTTAAGAAACCAACCTCAGGCAAGTCAGATTCAAGCATAATTAATAACAAAGCAAAATTAATATAAAAAGCAATAACAAAAAAATTAAATGTTCTTTACGTACACTTGTTTATTTGTATGGCTTTTGCTCTATGTGGAAAAATGAATGGAGGTTTGCGGAAATGGTAGTGGTCGGGAGGAAAATTATTTTGAGCAGATAGCAGGTTAATGTGGAGTAAAATTTTGTGGCAGAAAGCTGGTGCGGGATAAAAACTTGAGGGAGTAGGATGGAAAAAACAATCTGTGTGCAACAGGATATTTGGAATCTACTATCAGCTTTTGTAGAGTCTCAAAATCAAGGCCTTGTCTGTATTTGACCCTGCTTTGGAGGCTGTATCTGAAGACAGCGTGCAAGAGCTGCAGTAGAAGTGGTGAGGGGTAATCCAGTTAAGGAGGTTAACTATGAAAAATGACCAGGCAGTGTGCACTGTTTTGACACCTTTCCTCTGTGCAGCTGCAGCTGTGATGTATCGCAGTAATTCAGTGTTTCAAAAGCAGCACATTGCCAGTGGGCATCAGCAGGCCTCGCTTAGAGGCAGGACATCCGTATCTATGGGAATAATTTGTAAAGTGACTATTTTTCTCAATGCAACAACAATCCCTCTGCTCTAAACACAGAAATCTAAATTGATTTACTTATGTCTTTATTTTGAAGGGTTATTTATTTACATGCACCAGTATAATAATAAAACAGCAATATTAACTTACATTTATTTTTCAAAATAATTTTTATATAAAAAATGTCATGCAGGAACTTCCATGAACATTTCTGAATGATGACACAAGCAAATCATCACTTAATAGAGTGCAACTGTGCTCACCTAATTTTGGTTCCGGAAATGTTTTTCCTATTCAATCCCTTCCATTGGGATTTCATAAATTCTTCATAAAAATGTTCTAACCATGAACCAAACCAACCAGCTTTGAGGTAAATTACAAACATTACAAACTTTTAGTTGAATAAATAAAGTATTTGAAAATCAGACAAACTCGTAAAATGCATCTTTCACAGTGCGTCATGGGAGTGGGCGCTAGAGCTCTTTTTTGCCGCAATTCTCTGATTGTTACAATATTTCCCTTCAGGATCATGAATAGTGTATTAAACAAGATTTTTTAGAAATTAAGTTGAAATAATGTTGATTGATAGCACAAGCACATACCATCAATTAACAACCTTGGAGCTCATGGTATGTCTATATTTAAAGGTTTTATAAGTTATCTTTTTGTATTATTATTGTATTATTATTTTTACTGTTGCAGTCTATTAGAGGTTTGAATTGTTTCAATGAAATGGACAGTAACATGATTTTTGCTGCTGAAGTTTAAATCAGAGATGTTATTAAAACATTTCTGTCTTAACACTCTCATACTTGTGAGTCTAATGTCATGGTAATTTAGGAAACTGTAAAATGGCCAAATCAAAAGTGGCTTTATAGTAATGATGTTGTTCAACATGTTTTTTTTTAATTTTATATGCCAGCAAGATTAGCGCAAGTATACTGTGAATATTCAGTATATCACTCAGCACTAGCGTGAGCCCCCTTATCCTTACCGAAATGATTGATACCATGCTTTTTATCAAAGTGCATGTTTTTTTTCATTTTAGAGACATTTTTTGGAAAACTGAGGCCGCCTACTAGAAATCTCTGTCCTGTTAATTTTGTACAGTAGAGAACTCTGGTACTGTATTTTCTTCAAGGTAAAATGACATTACCTTTTTTACTCAGTCCGAGATAAAACCACACTACTGTGTTATTTTGTAAGATAATTCACATAAGTATGGATTCTTCTGTGAGCGGCAAACCACAGATGGGCACAAATTGTGTCTGCCTCTTATTGGAGAATGTGGCACATAAATAATATAGAGATGTGAAATCCTGTAAAATCCTGTGCAATGAACAGGTTTACAGGCGAAATTGCCAGTATTAACACTGGCATGTATATTTTAAGCCTGGTATAAGCAATTTAAATTATATCTGCACATTCTTAGAATATTAGACTGTGCAATTTAGAGAGTTTTGAGCATGTTTAGAATGATTTAATTTAGTTACCATTGACTGTTCTGCTTTCAAATTTGCAAAATGTCTGAGACCTTATAATAACATTATGTTTTGTTTTAAGCCCCCCAAAAGTGCTATTTTACACCCACTGCATGCTTTTAGCAATGTAACCACATAAACCACATCAATCATTCTGATCAAGTTCATCAAGTGATTCTTTACAATTGGGAATAAAACAGTTTAGACTGGTTTTAGCTAGTTAACAATCTTCTAGGTTTCCTATCCTGACCAAGCTGCTGTTCAGCTGGTTTAGCTGGTTCTTCCGGATTGATCTCACTGTAATTTCGACAACAGCAGGTTGAAATGTTTGCTGCTGAAATCGGTCTTTGCTCACCGATTTTTAAACCACAGCCCCAGTGGCCGAAGCTGGAAGTTTTGTTGAATATTTGGGCATGTGTAAGCTCGTTTCTGTGTTAAATGTCTACAGATTGGTGCCAAATGTATTGCAATTTTAGTTGTAAACAATATAACACATTCAACTTGAATGTATTTTTATTAACCCCACACCCATACCCCAACCCTAAAACTAACCATCAGTGGAGTAAAAGTATAATTTTAGAGGAAAAAGGCAATTACTTCCTGGTTCTCAAATGTTGCTGAAGCTGCTCATGCAAAACATAAATCCTAGATGGCGCTTGTCACTAACTCGTTACAATGAGGCCGATGTCAGGGTAGTGAAACATTAGGTAGCAACTTACCATGTGGTCATGTTGGGTTGGCCAGCTGGTCTCCCAGACTGAGCAGCAGACCAAAACCCATCTAAAAACAAGCTGTATTTTATTCAGCAGGGTTTGCAAAGAAACATTTCTCTAATATTCTGTACACTCACCAGCTTGCTTTTGCCCCTTCCAGATAGAGGAAGCGCAACATAAAAGTATCACCCACAGCACCTTTACCATCAGAGACCACTCCTTTGAGCCCTGTGAGGCTTTTATGCTTTAGTTTTTAATTTTTTTTAAATGAATAATCCAATTCAACACATGAAACCTGTAAACCTTTATATCTGTCTGTCGAAATTCTTTATTGGTGACGTAGATTAGGCTCAAATATCATCTCCATACAGAATTAGAAAAATTCTAATTGCTTTCAAAAAGGATAACAGAACACTCCCCCCATTTAGACAAACCTCTTGCCATTGGTTATGCCAATGTTGCTATGTCAGGCTGGTCTGGATGCTCAAACAAACAGATGGCTTTTGATGGCTTACCTACAGTACAGTTGTCTGCACATGAGGCTGGCATTTTAAAATAAAAAACAAATAAAATAACAGACATCACCTTTAAATTTACAGCTTGAGCATTCTCCTCTTCTCTAAAGTACTGACCCTGTCATACAGTGCTGAACGGACAGTCTCCCAAGACTTACATCATCAAGACGTAAACATGCAATTTTCTTTGCTTGAGCATCCAGGCCAAACTTATGTGGGATGAGGTGACTCTGTTGGTTTGACTACTTGGCTGTGGTTTGACCCCCGTTGGTCTAAGAAATGTGGAATGTGTTAAGCTAAAATGTTACATATTATAATTAGGCCTATTATTATTAGAAATGGAATAACAAAGTGAGCCTTCAATAAGCATTACTCATTACAGGTTAACACAAATTACATCCATTATAGCTTGATCTTGGATATGTTCTGGATAAAAATGCACCATGTAGTCTATGTGTGTGTTTGTGTGTGTATGTGTTTTGGGATCAACCCTAGGAGATCTTACCTGGTTGACGTCAGTGGTAACTTGTGGTTGATTTATTATAGTAATTTTGCTTCATCAACATTAATACAGCACACTATCAGTGTAACAAGCATCAGCATTTCCCTTATAAACTGCCAGCATGCAGCTAATCAATGAACAGTCAATAGTGGATACTGGAAAGCATCTCAGCCTCTCATTCTCTGAAAATGAGCCATTTAATTTCAATCAGAGCGTATCATGTATAACACTTATACCTAATTATGACTTGAATGGAAGGATAAAAGTTATTCCTCTAGTGTTTAAATGTGTTTGATGTGACATCTAAATTAATTTTAACAGCAATTCATTACAGCTTTTCTGTACATTGGAGAGAAAAATAACAAACCATAACACACATGCACATACTGTATACAGTGCAGTGCACTGTAAAAAAATGTCTAGGTTACTGTTGTAACCTCCGTTCCCTGATGGAGGGAATGAGACTTTGTGTCGAAGACACTAGGGGTCTCTCTTGAGAGCCTCGCGCCTCTCTGAACTTGAGAAAAGGCTAATAAGAAATTGGCAGACAGAATTTGCATGTCCTTCCCCCGGACATACGGGCATAAAGGGAGGGAAATTTGCGTCTGTCCAATCAGGTTTTGCACTGAGGACCCGAGAATGAGGTTCGGCCATAACAGTGGCTCGGTTCAGTGTCACAACGTCTGGTTCCCTCCATCAAGGAACGGAGGTTACAACAGTAACCTAGATGTTCCCCGTCTGTCGCTCACTTTGACGTTGTGTTGAAGAAGCGACACTAGGGTCCATATTCAATCATGCCATATGCTGAACCGTGTACTTGCACTGCAGGTGCGGGCAGGCAGTTGCATGCCAAATGACAGGCTACGTCAGACTGCACGTACCCTTCCTCAACGTCCCATAATATCGTCATAAACCTTTTAGGTTCCCGGCCCCCCAAAGGGGGAAACAAAGCAACGTGCCAAGCATGGGAGCAGGCTGCGCCAGTTGCGCCTTTTCTCGCTTTATGTTTTTCGCTTAGAGAAAAGCGGATGGGACCATTTTAATGCTATCACATGCATCAGGGGAAGGCATTCTTTTCCCACTCCTATACTTTCAGGGTCATAGGAACCTTGGGCACATTGCCCGGTTGCGGTCTTAGGACGACATGAGTGTCTGCCGGACCGAACTCCAGGCAGGTGTCGCTGACAGAGAACGTTTGCAGGTCCCCAACCCTTTTGATGGAAGCGAGCGCGATCAGGAGGGCCTTCTTCAAGGAGAGGGCTTTGGGCTCGACTGCTTCTAGCGGCTCGAAGGGGCGGTCTCTGAAGGCCAGAGAGTACCACTGAGAGATCCCAGGAGGGGAACAGGCTTGGCGGGGGGAGGGTTCAACCTCTAGGCGCCTCTAAGGAACCTGATAATCAAGTCGTGCTTACCCAAGGACTTGCCATCCACTGCGTCATGGTGGGCCGTGATAGTGGCTACATACATCTTCAAGGTGGAGGGGGACAGCCTCCCCTACAACCTTTCCTGCAGAAATGAGAGCACTGACCCGACTGCACACCTCTGCATGTCTTCGGACCAGAAAGAACACCAATTTGCGAACAAGCGCCACTTTAGGGCATAAAGTTGCCTGGTAGAGGGAGCTCTGGATTGGTTGATCATTTCTTCGACGGCAGGTGGTAGGCCACTTAGATCTTCCATATCCCTTCCAGGGGCCAGATGTGGAGGTTCCAGAGGTCTGGGGGTTGATGCCAGAGGATGCCCCATCTTTGAGAAAGATAGTCCTTCCTCAGGGATATATATCAGGGAGGGGCTGTCACGAGATCCAAGAACCAAGTCCTTGTGGGCCAGTAGGGGCAACCAGGGTGACTTGTTTTTCATCCTCCCTGACCTTGCACAGCACCCGTGCAAGAAAGCTCACTGGGAGAAAAAAAACCAGGAGATTGCGGGCGAGTTGTGACATGATGAGAGCGCACGCCGCCTTGGCAATTTATGTACGCTACAGTCACAGTGCTCTCTGAGTGGATCAAGACGTGCTTGCCCCGAATTAGTGGGAAAAACCTCCGTAGGGCAAGGAATACAGCCAGCAACTCTAGGCTGTTGATGTGTCAACGCAGCGGGGACACTTTCCAACCCTGTTTGGAGGTGATCAGAACGCATTGGGACACCTGCTGTAGGGGGACTCCTGTCCGTAGAAAGCTGAGCTGGGAGAAAGGGGGCGTTGAGAAAGCGTACTTTGTCTACTTCCCTTATCTCGACCAGGTCCAGCCATAGATGACATAGATGACGCAAACATAGCGGATATCTGCACGTCTGATTGGACCCGGAGGTGGCCGCCTGGCGAGTCATCAGCATCAGACGCCGCTGTGATGCTCTCCGATGCTGTGGCAAAATCATCATCCAGCTCACGGGGTCTTATGGGAGTAAACAGACTGGCCGTGATTCAAGCCGCTCTCATCTTGAGCCCAAACTGAAGCAAATGAGCTTGCTGGGGGCGGGTGGTTTGTGGGGATTTACTCGCCGAAACCGAGCCCACAGTACACCCCAAATCCCATATGAAGGAGATGCGTTGTGGGGGGCGGCTGAAGTGGCTTTCTCAAGCCGCGACCGCATCGTTGCCATGGCTATGTTATTGCACTGAGAACATGAACCATTCATAAAATGCAGAGAAGGAGAAAGCCGCTGATATGCGCTGTAGATCCAACAGCATACGCTCAGTAGAGATGAGTGGAACAGTAAGTGAATGTAGCTCGCTGATCACACAACTGCTCGGCTCCGAAGTAAAAATTTGAATTGACAGATGCATATTTTCCTCCACTAGGGGTCTCAAGAGAGAGCCCTAGTGTCGCTTCTTCGACACAATGTCGAAGTGAGCGACAGATGGGTAAACAAAGTTGTTTTTAATAAACAAACAAACTTGCAGCTGTGGTTGCCAGAATAATTATGTAAAAAATACAGAACATTCTGCAAATGTTACAGTTCAAAACAGTTGTTTTTACTGTTTACGTCACATTGCAGTACCAGGTTTATATTATTAAATGATAAACGTAATATATTAACCTTCTGAAAATGTAAAAATCTGCTTTTCATTTTATTATTTCTTGTTTATCACCGTAGTAATAACAGAAGGGCACATGATGACATGAAGTTCATTAATAGTACCCCTTCCAGGTGCAATGACCAATAAAAATGTAGTGTGCTCAGTGTCACTCACACAAACAATAAACACCACCAGGGTAACATAAATTATCCAAAAACATTAACTAAACTACATCAAATATAAAACAGAACTCCTCAAAGTACATACTAAGAAGAAACTATTCCCATAAAATATAATTAAATGTAATGGGTAATGCAGGGAATGCTGGGGACTCCCGATTGTTGTTTTTTACCGTAATTTTACAGTGTGGTACTATGCACCTCATTGAGGTGTTTCATACTAGCAAAACTGCAGCTTTGCTTACACAGAAGTATGTCTTCATAGTTACAGAGAAGTACAAATGGATGTAAACATTTTACATTGTATTGCCTGAGAAAACAGTGTTCATGTATAAATTCTTTCAGAATTTGATCTGTTGGATCTTAGTGCTTAAAGTTTTGGACTGGTTACTGGAAGGTTGTAGGTTGTATCCCTACCAGGGTTGATTCATTCTGTCATTCAAAGACAAAACTCAGTAACTGACAAAATTGTGATATGATTGAATTTGGATCTTTTAGACTATGATCTGTCCTGTGATTTTGCTCAACTATGCTCAAATTCAAAGAAAATAAGAAAATTTCACTACAAGTCACATTGAAGCCATTTTTTTTTGTTTATTTTCATTACTTTTTACCTATAACTATATCACAACTGTGATCCAAGGTTACTATCTCTATAATAAGACAAAAAAAAGCTAAATTATCAAAATAATTTTTCTTAAAAAATATTTATTGTTTCATGTGGCTTGCTTATTGTCACATCCATGAAAAATGTACATTAATTTAATATAATAAAATAAAACTAAATCAAAAAAGAGAAAAAAATTAAAAACTATAATTGTTTTTTATAATGATAATAACCATAAAAAAAATATATGTAGGGCTGCACCATTAATAAAAAAATTATTGAGATTACAATATGACAATATAACATCAATAATTAATTAACAAAGTTCTAAGCCTGTTTTTGGAGGTGTAGCTTACATAAAAATATGGATTGTAATTTGCCCAGCACAAAAAAAAGGAATTTAATGTAAATTCTATTAATCAAAATTAATAATTGTGATTTCAATATCAAGGGAAATAATCAACAATTGCAATTTCTGTCATAATCGTTCATCCCTAATTTTAAATAAAAAGACAGGGGGGGGGGGGGGGGGGGGGCTGGGTAGCTCAGTGAGCATTGACGTTGACAACCACACCTGGAGTCACGAGTTCCAATCCAGGGCATTCTGAGGGTCTCCAGCGAGGCCTCCTAAGCAACTAAATTGGCCTAGTTGCTAGGGAGGGTAGAGTTACATGGAGTTACCTCCTCGTTGTTGTGATTAGTAGTTCTCACTCAACGGGGCACGTGGTAAGTTGTGTGTGGCTCGTAGAAAGTAGCATGAGTCTCCACATGCTGTGAGTCTCCGCGGTGTCATGCACAATGAGCCACATGATAAGATGTGTGGATTGACATTCTCAGAAGCGGAGGAAACTGAGACTTTTCCTCTGCCACCCGATTTGAAGTGAGTAACCATGCCACCATGAGGACCTACTAAGTAGTGGGAATTGAGCATTCCAAATTGGGAGAAAATGGGAGAAAAGTACAAATATAATAAAGATGGGAATTCAAGGAACAAAATACAGCTCCATCTTGTCAATTATTGTTTCCTAAAATGACATACATACTTTGGTCAAGGTGTACGCTGTTCATCCAATAAAATGTGAATGTCATTATATTTAATAAGTGACATAAAGGGACTCAAAATATTTTCAAATTTAGCTTCTTCTTCTTTTTTTTTTTCCCAATGCAAGGCAAGCATACATCTCTTTCAACCAACAGGAAATAGTGGGTCAATCAACTTTTTTTCAGTGGATGGTATTAAGCTGTTGGCTTTAAAAAATGCATAAATGTATTAATACCTGAGTATCATATTTTATTGTCATATTCTCTGAGAAAATGCCTAGAATGAATACTCCTGGATCTAAGGGTAATTCAAGGATATCAATGAAGATCCAAAACTCTTTCATTTTATCACATTCCCACTTGTAGGGGGACATCTGGGATGTTGCTGTTAAATGTATTTAATTTCTCTGGAGTTATAAAAGTACGGATAAGCCAGTTATATAGCAATAATTTCAATTGACTATTCACCATCTGTGTTTGGACTTCTCTGCATTTTATTTAATGTCAAATCCTGTTATCAACATGTCAAACATTAAATACTTTTCCCCTCCACCCTAGCAGTTTTTAGACACACATTTCTCTAGATAAAATGGGATCTGAATTACAAATTAATATTTAGCGTTAACTCCCTACAATGTGCTATAAAATGCAGCAGTGCCCACCAACTTTATTGGCTTTGTCAATTTATGAAATCCTTCATGAGAGTTCTAAGCCATGAACCAAAAAATCCAACTCCGAGGTAAATCACAACATTACAAACTTTGATTTGAAGCAAAACATGTTTGAAATCGGACAAAAAAAACAATGCACATACCGTGTACCTAATATCTTGCAAGAGGAAATTAGTTCCCTGTCTGTCGCTCACTTCGACAATGTATCGAAGAAGCGACACTAGGGGTCTCTCTTGAGTGGCGAATATGCTTCTGATCTATGAAAAAAGGCCGATGAGAAGTTGGCAGACAGTATTTGCATACCCCTACCCCAGACATACGGGTATAAAAGCGGGGAAATACGTCGAGTTCATTCAGAAATTTTCTTTGGAGCTGATGGCTGTGCATGCAGTCAGCTGCAGGTCACACACCCGTTCCTGTTCCTCTGACGCTTCTAATGCTGTTGGATCTACTGCGCACTTCAGTGGCTTTCCCCTTATTGCACGGTAGTGCAGTTTGCCCCTGGGTGCTTCGACAGCTCAAAACTTGAAAGAGTTTATTAAAAGTTAACTGGTTCCTGGGGACTGGGCTCTGCTCACGGCCTCGCCTTTTCTCAGCACCAGAGCCTCGGGATGCGTCCTCGCCTCCCGACGCCGTATTACGTGCTCCGCCCCACTGCTCTGCCCCGCAGGGTACATCAAAAATAATCGTCCCCTTAGTGTTCAGAGACCCCCGTTCGAGCCGCTAGAATCAGTTGGACTCAGGGCCCTCTCTCTAAAGACGGCCATGCTGATCACGCTTGCCTCCATCAAGAGGGTCGGGGACCTGCAAGTGTTTTCTGTCAGCGACACTTGCCTGGAGTTCGGACCGGCAGACACATATGTGATCCTAAGACCGCGACCGTGCTACGTGCCCAAGGTTCCTACCATGCCCTTTAGAGACCAGGTAGTGAACCTGCAAGCGCTGCCCCGAGAGGAGGCAGACCCAGCCCCTTCGTTTGCGTACCTACTTTGACCGCACGCAGAGCTTTAGACGTTCTGAGCAGCTCTTTGTGTGCTTTGGTGGACAGTGGAAAGGGACCGCTGTCTCCAAGCAGAGGCTTTCCCACTGGGTGGTGGACGCCATTTCATTGGCCTATCACACCCAGGCCATGCCCCCAACCCCCCTTGCGGGTCCGAGCACACTCAACAAGGAGTGTTGCTTCCTCGTGGGCACTGGCCAGAGGCACCTTCCTGGCAGACATATGTAGAGCATCGGGTTGGGCAACACCTAATACCTTTGCGAGATTTTACAATCTCCGGGTTGAGTCAGTTTCATCCGTGTTTTCTCAGGTCCGAGCCGGTAGAACTCGGTACACACTGACTGACTGTCCGGGTGGATCGCTTGCACCTAGCGCTCTTTCCTTCGACCGAGGTAAAACTGTGCGCTTTCTCTTCCAGGAGATCCCACTCATTCGTATCCCTGGAGGACTCCTCCCTAGACCTTTGGGTCCGCAGTTCAGCGGAGGAACTCGCCGACCCGATCCACTGCGGGTACTTAATCTACCCTGTACTGGAATAGGTGCTCCACAGGTCAGAACTCCTGCTTGGACTTCCCCTGTGTGTATTTTCCAAGGTACGGTACCTACCCTACCCTACCCTTACGAGTGGACCCACGTCTCCCTTAGGCAGTCCCAGCTGCCCTCCGGTCGCCGTGTTGTTGCAGCTCCCCCCCTCCTTGAGGCTGGATCTACCACCTTTCACATGTCATCTGAAAACCCATGTGATGTATTCACCACTCTTACCTCCCCCTTCCTGGTCAGATGTTGTCTCTGCAGGGTCTTTTCCCCCTGAAAGAATAGGAAACTGGGTAAGACCCCCTTCCCTCGATGAGTGTAAGGGCCCCAGCCGTTTCTTGCTCTTTGCGGAGAAACATAAAGAGAAAAGAGGCCTAGCTAGGCTCGGCCCGTTCCCGGGTTGGCAAGCATAGCCTTGTTCCCCTGTTTAGGGTAGGAGGATTCCGATGAATTTTATGGGGCATTGGGGAAGGGTACGTGCAGTCTGACACAGCTGGTCGCCTTTGCACGTAAAATACCTGCCCACTCCTGTGTCAGCAGAACACGTACACGGCTCAGCACATGGCGTGATTTAAATTGGACCCCTAGTGTCACTTCTGCGACACAACTTCGAAGTGAGCGACAGATGGGGAATGTCTAGGTTATGGATGTAACCCTGATGGAGGGAACGAGACGTTGTGTCCTCCCGGCTACGTCGCTGTTCTGACCCACTGTTGTGGCTGGACCATTTCCGGCTCCTCAGAAAAAATCTTGAATGAACTGGACGTATTTCCCTGCTTTTATACCCGTATGTCTGGGGGGTGGGGTATGCAAATGCTGTCTGCCAACTTCTCATTGGCCTTTTTTCATAGATCAGAGGCATATTCGGCACTCAAGAGAGACCCCTAGTGTCACTTCTTCGACAAAACGTCTCATTCCCTCCATCAGGGAACGGAGGTTACATCCGTAACCTAGACATTCCTGAAGCACTGTAAATAATGTAATTCAATTAAATACATTGATAAAAATAGATAAAATAACACTAATGATTTAAAGTTGTTGATAATAAGTATTGAAACAATGAATTTTTACCTAATTACAGAATTTTCTGATAATTTGATGAATCTAAGAATATAAGGAGACCAACTCAATTACATCATTCACAGTGTGTCATGGAAGTGGGTTGTCTCTGCAGCACTTCTCTGATTGGTGAATCGTTCAGGATCATGGGTAGTGTAGTTCTTCACCAGCAATTCCTTGATTAAACACAATTTTTAAGTTTTGTTTTTTTTTACATCCGGAACCAGACTGTTGCGCTCCATTGTGCATAGTAACCAGGGCCACAATAACACATGGGCTTATACGGGCTGAATCCCAGGGGGCCCATTTTCAAGAGTATGTTTAAAAGCTTTCAGCGGAAGACGCAGTTGACATGGTGAAAGTGCGCAACCGTTAAAGGTGTCCTTGTAGTGCTTGTTCAATGCACAGCAATGAACTTTTTTTATCACTATTTACAGTATATTACCTGCAATTATCCTAGACTTCCTTATAATTTCTTTCATAATTAATTGTGCTGTATGTTTAATTGCCATTGAGTCCTGTGGACAAAAGGCACATGTTTTCACTCTGAAGTATTTCAGACACCACAGTCATGTGACTCGTCCACCCTTCCCCTTCCTCTCTGATGAAGCCAGAGACAGAGAGACGAATACATCAAGGACTAAAGGCGTTGCCTTGCCAACTGAAAGCAGAGTTCCCACTCTTGGAGTCTCAACTCACTGCCATACAACATGTATTATCATTAACCAATTAGATGTGATGCATCTAGATCTAAATGCAAAAATAAATTGGTAATAATAAAGTTCAGGGTAGACACTATTTAATATGACTGAAATTAAAACATGGATCTGAAGGATTGGTCAATGGTTTGTACTGTTGTGTAATATGGTTCCAGTGGACAAAAAAACTGCAGGAAACATGTGTTGTGAAAATTAGATGTGATCCATAGTCCTATAGTTCTCCCAAAAATGAAAATTCTGTCATAGTTTTTGCACCCTTTTGTTGTTAACTCATTTGCAAAATTAGTGAATGTAAATGATGACTTAAGGTAACATTGTGCCTATCATCTCCATTTGGGCTTCACAGAAGAAAGAAGGTCAAACATGTTTGGTGAGAGTGAGTACATGATGCTATGCAACAAAAATAATGATCCACTGAGGGATTGTGGATTTTAGCATGGCTGGAACACTATTTTGCCCAATCAGCATCCCAGACTGCAACTATCCACCTTTTCACTCTTCCTATTACATCACAGCCTTTTCATTATACTGTAACTGTTGCTTGCCCGATACTCTTTATATCACATCTTTGCCTAACTGGTGATGCTACACCCACGATAAAATATCTAATAGATTCTGTATGGATATAATACAATAACTGTTCTTCAGTTCCACAAGCATTTGCACACTGGTTGTCTCTCTTTTCTCCCTGTTATTGCTGGAGCAGAGCCCAGTACAGCAGGCGAGGTGCTACGCAGGCCATTTGCATTGACATATTGACACCCCTGTCAGGATTTATATATACAGCGTGGCATGCTGGCTGGGCCGAGGACAGCGAAGAAGAGCAGAGACGTCCCAATCAAAAGATCCCTCTCTCTTCACCAAACCATGCTGAAACTGCACATTTATGAAGCGCTAGATTCTATTTTCGTTGCATGCCTGTGTTTGAGGACCAACAGAGTTCTAAATTTAATTTCAAGCTGTTAATGAGTTCATGAATAATGCTATTATCTGATGCCAAATGTTCAGGAGAATATTATTTCAATTTTCTCTCTTTGTCCTCTCTCTCTTTCTCGTTCTGTCTCGGCTAGACTCCCTTGAGGTCACCGCATCATTACAAAACTCGAGGCTGAGTTGCACATAATCAAATATTTGACGTAATGAGGCTTTTTAATTACTCTTCCCTGACTGCAGTATCGGCATGCTGATCCTCTCATTCATTTCCAGAGCCATTTGTCATGCAGTTGACAGGCGGTTATAGATACTTCCCATGGAGCATTTTGGGGATGTGTGAAGCTGGCGGTGGTACTATTTGGGTATTACAGGAATGCAGAATACAATAAATGTTTCTGAATGGTAATATTGGTATATACTTTGACACTGAAGCAACAGAAAATCAAGGAATCAAGATTTGGCAACAGAAAAATTATAAGATACACCTGATACTTGTATGCTATTGCAGTAATGGACTAAACAGTAAACATTTGCCTTGCCTATCGAGGTAGTAAATGCCATGCCATGCCATGCCATGCCGTCCGTCCGTCCGTCCCGTCACAGTATAAGGATGGGCAAGGAGGAGGTGGGAACCAACTGAACAGTAAACATAAACTTTAATGGTAAACTTAAAACCAACATAAACATATTGGGAGTATCTCTCTCTAGTGAATCTCTGTCAGCCGGTGGCCCACCCTGCCTCCTTTGAACCTGGTGGTAGAGATGAGGGGACGCATGGGGATAGGGAAAGGGCAAGCAGAGACACAGAGAGAGAGCGAGAGAGGAGAAAGAGAAGAACTTATTCAATAGCTCCCGGATGTGCTGTTGCCGATCCTCAACCGTTCCTCCATCCTCTGATGGACTCCAGCTTGCTCCTCCCCTGGCGGACAGCAGCAAGTCCTTCCGATTCTGGCATACGGAACAGCTCCTCCCCTTCTCGGCAGACAGCCGCTGTTCTTCTGGCACTCGGTGGCCAGCAGCAAACCCTCCGTCACCAGGTAGACGGTTGCGGCTGCTCCCCTGGCAGATGGCAGTGGCGAGGACTCCATGACAGTGCATTTCTCCTCCCTACCGGGATTCGGCACCACTGTATCAGTATAAGGATGGTCAAGGAGGAGGCGGGATCCAGCTGAACAGTAAACATAATCTTTAATGGTAAATCTAAAACCAACTTAAACAAATATGCCGTGCGGCTGCGTGGGTATCTCTCTCTCTCTCCGGCACCTGCCTACCTGCCTATCTATCTATCTATCTATCTATCTATCTATCTATCTATCTATCTATCTATCTATCTATCTATCTATCTATCTATCTATCTATCTGTCTATCTATCTATCTATCTATCTGTCTGTCTGTCTGTCTGTCTGTCTATCCATCTACATTGATGGCATTGACTGTATTTGTTTTGGATTATCATTTTGCAACATTGGTCACAGTGCCCTCAATGCTATTTTTTACTACTCATTGTCTGAATAAAATAGCATGAAACACCAGTCCTAATAAAGGCTATCGTCCACGTTTCAGTGTAAAAGTAATGTGCTGTGCTTAAACATATAATTAAACAAACAGTCTGCTTGGTACGATTTCCCAGGATACCAGCATTTTGTGGGTTTGTTTGAGATGTTACTGAAGTTCATTCGCAGCAACTGAGGTTTAACTTTACAGACATGACCTTGTTGAAAACAGAATGCAAATAAGATTGTGCAATGTGTTTAAAGATGCTCTGCACATTACCCTGGTTTCTTTCATTAATGAATCCTTGTAAACAAAGAATAGATTTGTAAGTGACAAACATGCATTTTAGTTATATTTATATCCTTATTTGCTTACAATTTACGAGATGTTTTAATGCAACAGCTTATTGCTTCTTGTATTTTCACCATCTCCAGTTTTTACTTATAATGTTCACATTATTTAAATTAAATTCTCTAATATCGATCTCTCTTGGGAAACAGAACATTAATTTTAATATAATTTATTAATCACTTTGGCTCATTTTTTGAAACAGTCAACATTCTCTAAACTGTAAGTGCAAGTATCACAACTGTTTCATGGGACTTCACAACTCTATTGCATGTCTGCCAAATGTAGTAACTAACCCAAAACATTTAATTCATGCTTAAAAACCAAGTTATTGTGTCAGTAAATTAGCCAATGCTACCAAAATGAAAAGTTTTTTTTGTCATTGTGTGAGCTGTACTGGTCAAAATGTTTAGATGTTTTTTCACCATGGGAGTAAACCCTGGAAATGTTTGTTATATACAAATTTCATTTTTGTTCTACATTCTTGTTGACACTGACTGCTTACTGTACTATACAAGAATGTCAGTTTTGTCTAGCGTATCACACTGAGGTTTTCAGATACTGATTTCAACAGGTAAATGTTTACTGTGAAAGTCAGTACTGTACAGTACTGTAGTACACAGAGAAAGGATATGCACATTTGTGTGTATAGAGTAAATTTATGTTTGTAGCCATGAGTTACATGTAAGCAGAAAATTCACATTTGCATGTCCATTTTTACACATTTATTACATGTAAATTCATATATAGTGAACAGAAAATTACCACAAAATGACATCCATGCAAACAATAAAAAAACAATAAAAAAAATTCCATGTCATAGATATTTATGGAATATACATGTGTCTGACAGATTTTGATAACTGAATGGATCATTTTGCATGTGATGGCTCACGCGATTAAAGAATGTTTAGAAGTTGTGAAGAGTATGACAATTTCACTGAGAATCAACTTATTAGCAACTCATTTTGTACACGTGTAACAAGTACGATCAAGAAGGGAGCGGGAGAGTCGTCCAGGTACTACAGCTTTTATTCAAGCATTCAGCTTCACAAATAAGGCACAGGCTTTCCAGCCACACAAAAAAAGACCAGGCTTTTCAGCTTCACTAGAGGCTTCACCAATGTAGGTGTTGTTCAGCTTCACAAATAAAACATTTACTAAGACACGCCAGTCACTGGCTACTTGTGTCACTCTCTCTCTGCCTCACTGGTGTTTTTGGCGGCCATTTCAATTCCATCTCCGTCGTCACTATAACAAGACACAGGTGTTATGTATCATTAAATCACCAGGTGATGGCCCTTACTGCATCCTCTCTCCCCAGTGACAGACACATGAACACGTCCCGCTCAACAACATACAATTTGCTTAAATAAATAAGAAATTAAAATCTGTTGTGGACAAGAAACTAATTGTTCAGAGATTTGAACTTATTGTTTTGAGAAAAATAAATAAATAATTCTCATTCAAGAATTGAGTGAAAGCGATTGAGGAAAAACTGTAATATTAACACCTGCATAATTTTGAACATTATCATGAATAATTGTGTTTTTACTTATGCTTCTTATAAAAAGTTACATAGAGATTGGGGCAAATAGAAATATAATTTTTAGGCACCTGTCAGACTGTTCGATGCTTCTACTGTAAAGACACTTTTGCCCTTGCTTCCATTGTGACTGCTCTCAGAAATGCGTTAGCATCCAGTGTCCTCACAAGTTTGTGTGGTGGTAAAATTCTGCTCTTAGTTAACAAAAAACAAAACAAAAACTAAACAAAACTAAAAAAATAAGCATGGAACCTGCTTTGGTAGAGCAGGACTGGAAAATAAGATTTGTTTTTGCTAACTGAAAATTTGTGTAATAATGACAGAAGGAGAAATACAGTGAAAAGGCAAATCTGGGGTTTAGGGCTTTTAAAGAATAGTTCACCCAAAAATTACTTTACTTTTTTCTGTTGAGCACAGGGGGAGATTTTAGCCTCAGTCACCAAAGGGGGTGTTGAAGTGAAGCCGAGGAGGCTTCTACATATCTTTGTATAAATAAGTTATAAATATTGGGGGGGCGGGGGGGTTGTACTTCCCTGTCTTAATGAAACATAATGGAAAATAACATATTTACATTCAACAAATGATCATGAATAAAACAAACCCAAACACAGTGTAACAGTTTATAGATCTTGAAATTTCTTTTTCATTCAAATCAACATACATTTGTAATAGGCACATTCCATTTGGCAATTCTTAAATAGCAGCAATTCAAAGTTTCCAACCTTTAAAATGACGCCAATTTTTCAAATGAGTTGCTTCTCATTAAGTATCTAACAGTTCCAGGTTAAAAGAAAAATGATAGAAAAATTACCTGTTATCATAACGGCTAAAGGAGCAGTGAATTACTGGTTATCGGTGTCGGCCCAGAAATACCATATTGGTTAATCCCTATAAATAAGTAAATTAATTATATTGAGCAAACAGCAAAAATCCATTATTTTAGTGTTAGAAAAGTGATATGTTTAAAGTAATGTAAGAGAGCCCTTAATGACCTTTTGATGCTGAGTTACCAAGGCAACATTGTTTTGTTGGAATCCGAGGAGATGCACACAGCATACTTGAGACGATCCTTCCTTGTAGTAACTGTCAGTGCGCACACTCTTACAGAATGTGTTGAAATGACACAATTGCATCACTGGAAAAGATTCACTGGTACATCATTGTTCCCTTTTTTTTTTTTTTTTTTTTTTTTTACAATAGGGCTTTAAACATCTCTTTTACTATGCTCCCAGTGTAGCCACTGCCATTTTGGCACATTCATATGAAAAACACCCAGCTCTCTAGGACGTGGCTCTCTTCCATTTAGCAGGCCCTTTGATGCCACTCATGTCAACACGAGGCATCAAAAGCCAAACAAGAACTCCAGCAGAAGCACACTTGGCTTGATTTTGGCTCGTCACTTTCAGCTCTCCTCGGGCACACAATGTTTGTGGAGTTCTTGTCCAGGCTTGGGCTTTTGATGTATCGGATGGTGAGCTATTTTCACAGCTGGCCAAAGATGGAGCTTCTGGTATTTAAACCATAGTGGAGGGGCTTTGAGGATGTGAGAAGGCAGCATAGAAGAGAAAGAGAGGGAGATCGAAAAGAGTCCAACTAATGATCACTCAGATTCCCTTCTTCACCCAATTCTACTTTATTTTATCAGGTCTCAGGTTTTTAGGCCTCTCTCAGCCTCATACATGTATTTGAATATAATAGTACAGCTGAGTAAAAATACTTCAATTCGACACAATTTTTGTGTCTGACATCAGAATATATGCAGCATATACCCACAGACGGTCAGTTTCAAAACACAAACAGAGAGATGGAATAGATAAGTAACAGACAACAGGCAACAGGAGACAATGTTCATAATCTGCAGTCTCTATGTTTAGCCTTCGGAGGAGACAGCAAGTATTTAAAAAGCAAAATGGTGGCTGAGGGATGGGGGCTTGGGCAATGGTAACGCATTAATGGCTTGTGGAGAGAACAAAGAAATAATGGGGAGAAATGGCCAGGCAGTGTGACAGCCTTGGTGGAAACCTTGTTTAATAGGATGTTGGCCACAGCAGACTGATCTATTCAAAGAAAAAAATACAAAGGTTGAGGTGGCAAGATTTAAGGGGGAGGGTGATTTAAGAGCTAATCGGTATTGAGACTCATCACAGAATATGATGTTTTATATGCCGCCACTAACGCATGACTTGTTTTGTTCACACTGTGTTTTCTTTGATAACCTTTAAAATGGTTACATACATACAGCAGCTGAAAACAGTGCTGTTTTAGGGTCGAAACATGTTCTACGCATGTAAGTGAATGCAGACACATCTTGCAAAGCAAGCTCAGTTTCCAGCATTGTTGCATTCTGAAATGTGTCACATTGCAATTCATAACAAAATGCAACTACGCGTTGCAGCAAAGTCTTTCTAGCAAGTCAGTCCACTGTTGGCCAACTTTGGAGTGCTCTTGGGAGGCTATTTCCAGTCATGACATCTACTTGAATGGGGGGACACCGAAATCTCTAAAACGGTCAGTCAAGATTACGATCAAAGAACATATTTCAAATCAGTAATAAAATTTGATAATATTGGAATCGTAAATTGGACTTCTTTACCTCATATTACGTTAAAATGCGCAATTTTCCCGGCTTGAATAGCTAATGGTCATGTGCGTTAGCAAGTTGATTGATAGGCGATGTCTGAATCTAAAAGGTGATTGGCTCTTTTACCTGTAAGGCGGGACTTCCTTTGTATATCCATTGACCGTTGTGTGCTTGAGCTTCTTGGTTGGTCGTTCCAATTTCTCCCATTCATTTAAATAGACTCTTCTCTGCTAAATAGTCTCTGGTTACATTCTCAATGTTGCAGAGGTAAATCAGACAGACAATGTCACATTCAGACAGCTACACTGCACTATTTATGTGGTACAAGCACTAAATGTTGAGATGTGGGGATTCTATTTTGAATTTTAGGTTGCAATGTTGTGAATTCTCTGTTAAAACACATACCTGACAAGACAAATAATTTCATGATTACACATGCAATATGACATCAGCTGGATAGAAAAGGCTACATGGAATTTGTACATTAAAAAAAAGCTCTGATGTGGTTAAATTGTGAAAAACTAAATATAAAATAAAATATACATTTTCACAAACTATAGGATCATTTGTGTAATTCAGTTACTATTTTGTCTTTTGTAATATACAGTATGTGATTAAACCCACATTTTTATGATCCTTCTTATTTCTGTTTGAGACTTTAAAAATCTGGTCACCCTGCATTTAAGTCATTATAAAGTAAAGAGTAAGCCTAATTTCTCCGCCATATGGCTTAGATTAGATAATTACATATTCATTGAGCAGTATAAAGTAGGTGGCTGTATGTGCTGCTTCATCTGTCAGTAACCACAGAAGAACTTAACAAATATGCGCAGATGCAACCTTTTCTGAATCTCGCGGTTTAGAGATGTAGTTCGATTGAGAGGCTGATAGATCAGTTGGAGAAATGGTGAAATTTTTGTTTCAGTCAAAATGGACCAAAATAAGATACTTTTTGTAAAATGAGTTAAAAAGTAATGGAGATCTATTAAAACTTGCATTTCTAAATTTTTAAGTGTTGCCATAAATATGACTCTTCATGTGCTCCCTAGACAATTACATTTAGAGAACATATTGACGTATTGTTTTCCTTTCTATTTATTCCATGCATTATCTATAGTTGGTCTTAAAAAGGTCTTAAAGTATTACATTTAGCTTCATAAAACCTGCAGAAACCCTGCTGATTACAAATTAGTTGTGTCATTTGTAGTCTGTAACAGATTAATACATTTTATTAAATATGGTTGTCAATCCCAAACATAGTCTAAAGGTTGTTGTCGACTGTGTGTAATGATTTCAGTTGGTGTGAGTGTATTTTTTATTTTTTTTTTAATACATTTTATCCCCTTTAATACCACAATTTTGGAATGCCCAATTCCCACTACTTAGTAGGTCCTCGTGGTGGCGCGGTTACTCACCTCAATCCGGGTGGCAGAGGACAAGACACAGTTGCCTCCTCTTCTGAAACTGTCAATCCATGCATCTTATCACGTGGCTCATTGTGCATGACACCATGGAGAATCACAGCATGTTGAGGCTCATGCTACTCTCCGCGATCCACACACTACTTAGCACGTGCCCCATTGAGAGCGAGAACCACTTAATCGCATCCACGAGGAGGTTACCCCATGTGACTCTGCCCTCCCTAACAACCGGGCCATTTTGGTTGCTTAGGAACAACCTGACTGGAGTTACTCAGCACAACCTGGATTCAAACTCGCGACTACAGGGGTCATAGTCAGCATCAATACTCACTGAGATACCCAGGCCCCGTGTATGGATATGTTAATGTATTTGTGTGTTTCAGTTCTTTAATACAAAGAGGATTTGTAAAATAGAGTATGTGTTGTATGTTTACTGTTTTTGTGATTTGTGTATGTGTCTAAGGGAGAGATTGAAGGCTAACGCATGCTGCTTTGCTGCAGTGAATTGTCCATAAAGCATTGAAATATTTAGGTGTATCTGTCAGCCTGTCTCAGGAAGGACTTGTCTTCTAGGCACATTTGCTGCAGGAAAAAAGTAGAGTGGGAGAGAGACAGAAAAAAGGATATGAGTAGATAGATGAAAGAGATGGGAAATGAGACAAAGATAAACGAGGACAAGAGATAGATCTGGACAGACAGGTGTTTAAATATGAGAGTCACATTTTGCGAGTTAAAAAAGAACATTTGAGAGATGCTTCTATCCAAAGTGACTGAAAGTGCATTCAAGCTGTACATTTTATCAGTATTTGCAGAAATGTCCTGGAAATCATTGGCATTTTTAGCAAGAAAAGTTCTTGAATGTTCCTCTGTCTCTTTCCTGCTCTCAGGAACAAAGCTGTTCTCAGAGTCTAACTGTGACTGAAAAACAAATCAAATATTGGGATGATGTAAATTCATTATGTTTTTGTTTGCAGTTGCTATGGAAAAAGGAACTGGAATCCAAAGCCAAAGGACCTGTGATTATCTGGTTTGGGGTTGTATTTGTCTGTGTTTGGGTTCATCCATTTGAAATGTTGCAAATAACAATTCGGTTCAGAAGTTCAGTCTTCCGTTATCATGAAAAACTTTAGTTATGAACTTTTCACTTGGAGATGCTCAACTGTAAATTCCATTTGTTCAGTAAATACTATATTTGACAAGATTTGCGGCAAGCCAAAGCTTTGCTTTAAAAAATGGCAGATCTGGATGCTTTTAAAACAATACAATATTTTGAGCCAATGGATTGTCACACAGACATTGTTATCATTGGATGAAGAATACAGGCAGCCTGATGCTATATTCACACGTATTAGACTTTGCTGATGCTGTCTATACAGGTGTAACATCGGCTTAGGTGACTCTAGGTTCTGAAATGCTTAAGAAGCTTGTTGAAGTGACAGAGGTGGTGGACTTTTTGTTCCAAACCTGTATGCTGTGTTTTTTTCTGTGGAACGCAAAGCTAGCTCTTTTTCATACAACAGCAATTAGTGACCACAGTTGTGAAGCTCCCATATGGACTAACAACACCATTATATAGTCGTTAAGTTGTTATTCACTGACAATCTTCCCCATGCCAAAACTTGGGGGGTTGATGGATGGGGGCTTGGGCAATGCTAACGCATTAATGGCTTGTGGAGAGAACAAAGAAATAATGGGGAGAAATGTCCAGGCAGTGTGACAGCATTTGCATTGAAATTTATACATGGTTTTGTCCTTTTTTTGAGCTTGACAGCTATTACCAAATATCATTGTATGGAAAAGATTATCTTTTTGTGTTTCCCATGTGTTTTCTGTAAAGCTGGTTGAAGACTGACACTTTGCCAGTCAATTATTGTTCTTGTTTAGAATAATCTGTAAAGTAGACCAGACATTATGCAAATAGTCAAGTCTCGCTACTCAAGACTAAACTTTCTAATTTTATGCCATGAAAATATACTTGAATGGGTCTGAGGTGCAACGTAATGGATGCACCCACTCTAACCCTTTTTGAACATTTGGAAAACCAGGGCTACCCTATGTGTTTAAGTTTCTACAATGGCCTTTTTTCCCTTGGCCTCTAAAGCATTAAGGCTAGGAATTATTCAGCGGTGGGAGGGTTACTTCATTTTTCAAGCGAAGCATGAACGAATTGCCTGCACTGTTCCAATGACCATTAATATTAGCTGCCTTGTCACACTCCTCCATCCTTTTTCTGTTCATGTCTTCACTATCTTACTGTATTTCCATTTCAACCCCCATAAATGTGCCAAGTTACTTAAGTTTCATCCTCTCATTTGGGGCAGACCACACTATGGCTCTGTCCCAAAACCTTGTGAGCAGCATTGCTGTCTTTGGCCTGCTATGGCAGCATCCTAACTGATATGGTGATAGGTGGGTTCCTTGAAATGCTCTACATAGTCAGCAACTCAGTGCACCATACAAAGTGCATTGGTTGAGGAAAACAGTGTTATATTGAGGAGCAAAAATAAATAAATAATGAAATAAATGCATTTTGAAATGAAAACATTTTATTGTGGACGTGGCTTTGGGAAGCAAGCATAATTTTTCTGGAAAAACCTGTGCGTCGGGAGCTCAACTGTGATGTCTTAAACTTATTTCTAGGTAGTCAACTCACTAGGTTTTGGAACACAGCTTATGTTTTTTATTGTTATTGAGATAAAGCCAAACATTGCTTTATCAAATGGAAAGCTGATGTTACACCTTTTTGAACATTATAAAGGTGAGTATTTCTGTTTAAAATGTGGATGAGATCTCTCAAAATCTGCTGAAATCTGCTAGTCTTAAAGAGCTTCTTTGCTTTATCTGATCTTATCTGAGTCGCACAGATTTACAGCTTGCACACTACATCTTCACACTAGAGTAAAGGGACAGGGTCAAACTCTGTACAACCTATCTCCATATCTAATCTCTCACTAATCTATCCCTATTGCTTGTACACTTTTTTCTACCACATATTTTTCTTCCCTTCGCCTCTCTATTAATGTGCTTGGACACAGAGCTCTGTGAACAGCTAGCCTCTTTAGCAATGACCTTTTGTGTCTTGCCCTCCTTGTGCAAGATGTCAATGGTCGTCTTTTGGACAGCTGTCAAGACTCAGCAGTCTTCCCCATGATTGTGTAGCCTACAGAACTAGACTGAGAGACCATTTAAAGGCCTTTGCAGGTGTTTTGAGTTAATTAGCTGATTAGAGTGTGGCACCAGGTGTATTCAATATTGAACCTTTTCACAATATTCTAATTTTCTGAGATACTGATTTTGGGGTTTTCATTAGTTGTCAGTTATAATCATCAAAATTAAAAGGAATGAACACTTGAAATATATCATTCTGTGTGGAATGAATGTATACATTATACAAGTTTCACTTTTTGAATGGAATTACTGAAATAAATCAAATTTTTGATGATATTCTAATTATATGACCAGCACCTGTAATTTGAAAGATCTGGGTCTCAAGAATTTTAAAGACATTTTGACGATCACAAAGTTACAACAATAAGATTTTATTAAACGTGTCAAGAGTAAAAATCAAAACATGGAGTTCTGACATTTTTTGTCTTCCAGACAAACACAGATGAGCACAGCCCTCCAAACTTTGGTATGCTTTTCATTGCAAGAGTCCAATAAATAAAACCCATTAGAGAGTTTAGTCCAAAAATGTACAAATATGAAGAAATATTGATCCATCTTTCTTTGTTCAGGTTTTACATATTCAACACAAGTCATGTCCATTCTCTGCAATATATTGCACTCTGTGTAGTGTTTTGATAACATAACACACAAACATGATATTTGGGAGGGTATTACGAAAAAAAAAGTCCTCCTTCAAATTTTTCTGTGCAGTTGTGATTGGGTAGTCATTCAAAATAGCTAAACGGGAAAGTCAACACGATTGATCTAAAGATTTGTCACACACATGCTATTGGCTGCATTTTTTTTAACAAACCCCTGTTGAATTGCACATCCAGGGGGCTCGGACATGTCATTCAAGCTGAGATGAGCCACCATTCCCACCCTGGAGCATGTGCGCTCCCAATGCATTGACTTAGTAAATTTTCACTGCTTTTCTTTGCCTTTCACCCAGGGCCTTTAGCCTCTGCCTCAAGCTGAGAGGCGCCACCCTTCTCGGCTTCACCATACTGCATTTTTTTCATCAAACCCCATGTTCAACTGCACATCCAGGGGGCTTTTGCATGTCATTCAAGCCGAGATGAGCCACCCTCCACAGCATCGCTCACCATGAGTTAGACTCTGGAGCACACGCCCCCAATGCATTGACTTTTTCCACTGCTTTTTGTTAATTTTGCATTGTGAGCAGGTGTTCTCCAAGCTTCACTGACGGTGATCGAAGCCAGGGAGAGCGAGGCTCCCCGGCTTGAGGCTGTGGCTAAAGACCCTGGGTGAACGGCAGAGCAAAAGCTCTGAAATATTACTGTCAATTTGTATGGGGAAAAAATTAACAGACGCATCCTTATTGTAAGTAAAAGTTTATTTCCATGGCAGCATTTCAAATTGCAATGTTTTTTCTCATTGTTTATAAAATGCATAAATATATACAGAATGCATTATAATATAATTCCCAAATAATACAAAACATCTATATTTTCATCTATATTTTGGTTTGTGTGGTATTTTTGCATTGAAAATATAAACAGATTGTGTGTTTTGAACCACTTTCATCATTGGTTTACGGAGTTACTACAAGTGGTCTATTGGTGCCTCCAAGTGGCCTTTTTTTGGAAGTACACTTACATAAGTCATTATGGAGCAAAGAGTTTTGGTCATATCAACTTCAAAATCAGTGTGGCTTTGCATCAGATGTGTTCTTGGGGTATTGCACATAGTGTTGCATATTTAAAAAAAAAACTAAATAAACAAAAGTATTTTATAAATAATATTTGTGGTCACTATTCAAAATATTTGTATAGCTCTAACAAATTTTTGTATACTGCAATGATAAATATTTACTCTTGAATAACAAATGTCTAAGTGTCTATTTTCAAACAATACCAAGTTTTTGTTTGTAGACCAATGGGTTCAAGAACTGGAAGAGTTTTACTTTAGGTATGTAGTTTTCAAGCTCATGCACAAAAAGATGCTGGATGTTAAGAGATTAAACCTAGACAGCATTTGACATCGGAAGATCAAGCTTTCCGTGGTTTAATAGCAAGCACATAAATCAGTATGGACAGAGTATATGTTATCCCATACCCAGCTACCTTTTCAACAATTGTGGTGTCTTTTTTTCCTACCTGACAACCAGCTAATTTATTTGTTTTATACTACCGCTTTGATCTGCCCTCTTAGAAACTGTGCAAACTGATAGGAAAAAAAAGAAAAGATGCCTCTTAACATTCAAAGATTGGTGGGTGAGCTTCTTATGTTGATCTGTTTACTTCTATTCTATGGTATTTTGATTAAAGAACAAAAAAGAGGGGAAGGGGAGAAAATAAACAGTTATGTTCTGTTGTGGAGGATGGAAGGAAGTGTCTTTATTTCTTTTCCAGAGATCACAGGCCTGAAGGCAAATCCTGGCTTCTGATGTTAGCGCTTGTTTAGACTACTGAATATATAATTTTAAGGAAATTCTAGCTGCTTTTTCACCATCGGGCCGAAGAGTTCTCATCGCAAAACCATACCGTTCTGTGCCGATCCGGGCCAGGTGGCACAGTTACAGTTTCATTTTCCACTGTGTTTCAGGAAAATCAGGAGAATTTACGTATCAGATCCATCTGTTGGTTACAGCGTGAGACGTAAAAATTGGAGCGAGTGCGGCGCACTATGGAGGATGATCATATATTCCAGATTTAAGGGCCGCTTTTTCCTCTGGTTTTACTCTGCTAGCAAACATCAAAGGCACAAACCATGTCGCAAAAGTAAAGTAAAGAGAATAAGGCAAGAGTTTGCCCCATTTGCTAAGGGCTTGTGTTTGCCACTAGACATGGACATGCAGAAAGGTAAAAGTTCCCAGACTAGCTAAAAAGTATATTTATTGATAAAATCTTCTATAAGGATTATATGAAAATAGTATATGAGGATATATTGAAGTATTAGAATTTATGAGCTAGTAATCTAATTCCCTGACAAAAAATGTATTTAGAAAATTAAATGTTGTCTACAATACTAGTTAAACCATCATAATAAAATCATGAAGATACACTAAACAAGTCACCACATATTAAAGCCATTCCACCAGCATGGTTGAGTACAGTTAGCTAACCGTTTTGAGAATTCCGGGCCAAGAATGGTTCATAATAGTGCTGTGCCGAACTGTGCTCAAGTGGAAATGCTTCTATAACCATTCTGTACCGTGCTCAGTACTATTCAGCCTGATGGTGGTGTGGCAGGATGAATGAGGCACAGACAGACAATTCTCTATTGCAAAAGTGAGGGGATGAAAGTTAAGTGTCTTTGGTGCTGGGGCAAGGTGGATGTGCTACTGTTTCTGTTTCTACAACTTAAATCTGTAATTAATGCAATGGATGTTGCAAGCAAGTTTACAGTATGTTATCTTCACTATTTTCTAGCTGGTGGGTGACCGTCTCATTTGTTGGTCTGCAATGTTACGGTGACAATCTACAGCTACAATCACTACAGTAAACAGTTAAAATCAGCTGAGCTGGTTGGCTGGTCTTAACTGGATCTTATTGTTGTTGTCTAGTTGTAGTATTTTTGTAGTTGTAGTCTAAACTGTCACCTGAAAATTGCCCAAACCACTCTAAATTCAGCCAACTGACCAACCTGACCAGGTTGGGAGACCATCTAAGGTAGGGTTTGTTCCTCTTCTTTTTGTCCCCCAGCAAGGACAATATAAATGTCTTATTTACAGAAGCACATGTGCTTACTTAATATGCTGTTTATGGTGTATGTCCAGCCTTAGTAATGCATCTGATCAGGATAAGAGCAGGTCAAATGCTTGTTTCATAGAGATGCATGGTAGTCAGTCATGTTTATGTATGACTGTGGTGTCAGTGAGCTTATTAAGGGGGAATAGCTTGTCTAAAATCAGCACAGCAGGGGTTAATTTGAGTTTGACTGAGCCTGGGAAGAAAAAGAGAAATGGAGGGATCGTATGATAATGAACCTGCAGGATAAGGCATGACTGACCATAATATTGCGGTGATTACAAGACCTCTCAGGCGACATATGCACAATGTTGTATTGTACAATGAGCTAACTGCTTGTGCCTTTTGAGCTAAATGAGTGTTAGATCGATAACATATTTTTCATGGCAGGTCCAGACTGCAGCACTATGTTAAATTTCAAAAGATTCAGACCGTTATTTGGTTCTGCAGGACTCATATAGGTGGCCTGACTTCATTCAAAGGCTTTCACTCATTCAGTGTATTGCCTGCAAAACATTGATGTTGTGCATTGTCTTTCCACTTTTGCATACTGCATGGATTCTTATTCTATTAGAAGTCACTGGAATCCTATTGATCTCATAGTCAATATTGTTTTCAATACTAAATGGCTGAATTACATCTTTTTAAATTAACATTTGTTCATGTATGCTTGTATTGTATACATTTGTTTAAATATGTACCAGCCCTCCCAAGGTTTCTCACTCATCTACCTAAACATCATGTGGAGTTTTCCTTGCCACTTTCATTTTTGGCTTGCTCACTGTGGGTCTTATTTGGCATTATTCTCTGTAAAGCTGCTTTGGAACAAAATGCATTGTGGAAAAAATAGAATTTTACTGAAAATGCATTTGACAGTGTTTGTGTATGTATTTGGAATCTATGTGTGTATATGTTTCATTTGCATGCCAGATAGGGGCAGATCTTGCGATGATCCTGTGATTTTTCCTCCTGTTCCTAGGGTGGGGCACAGTGTCTCTGTGTGTGGAAGGTATGCATCTCAACAGGTCTTATAAAACTCTCTGATTGGTCCATTAGGCGCCCTGGGAGTTACAGTCCTTTGTGCTGTATTGGCTGACAAGCTGAAGCTGTCACTGTGCGAGAAGCTGGAGGGCGGGACAATGTCTTCCACTGTTGCTAGGTTACAGGTATACCTAGATAGAAATAGAGATGGAGATAGAAAGATAACACGAAAGAGAAGTGCGAAATGGAGTGATGGCATTCCTGAAACTTTAAAGCACTGTTTGTGTGGTGCTCCCAGGGCCAAAGTGTTTGACTTTCAAGTTTTGGCATTATTCAAAGTTCTTTTGCACAGTTAGATGTTGATTTATGGCATTAGCCACCATTTCAATGAGGGCTGAGGACAAACAGTACAATTTGTCATTTTAAACCAAGGGGCTTTACAAATCCCCATTGTATCACTTATTAATTGAATATTGTTTGGTAGGGTAGCGAGGTCGTTCTATGACCTGAACACAATCTGCTTGTACAGGAATTAGCAGGCCCTTAAACATCTATCACAACACTGTCTAAATATGGCCACCGCTGAGCTTTACACTCCTCTCTTCTCATAGATTACTGCTCCGAACCAGTCCGTCTGGTCTAATTGAGGTAATCTATCAGCATCCCCCTCTCCAAAGCGAAAAGTAAATGATGAATAGCCATCGTACTGTGCTCATGTTTCGGCACTGAAAATAATGTGGCCGACGAGTCAGAGTCATCTGAATAGTGTTGTCACGGTACCAAAATTTCAGTAGTACCAGTTAAATTTTGCGGTTCTCGATACCAATTTCGATACCACAGCAAAAATATACTAATATTATTATGTGCTATTGAACACACCAGTTTAGTTATTTGTAATTATTTTAATAATTCTAGTTTAATTATTATTATTATTTTCCAGAACTTTCCATTTTTTTTTGTTTAATTTAATTTCATCATCAAAATGGTGTCTAATCAATACATTCTTAAAACTAGTGAACATAAAACTTTAAAAAAAAATTTTTTTGCCAAACTTTTATTCAACAGATGTCTTGCTTGATACTTTGATTAATTATTATTATTATTATTATTATTACAGAGAATATAAAATTTGACTATAAAGTTGTAACATATTTTTATTCAGTTTCTTGGATATTATTCTGGCATCTAGATTTTATTTTGAATCGTGCTTTTATTATGACGTGTTTTTTTGCCAGATGCTTCACTTTTCTGGATAAACCGTTTGCGACTGCGCAGTATGATCATTGAAGACTTGTAAGTCACGTCTGAAATCTCATCTCTTTAAACTGGCTTTAAGTCTGATGAATGAAATATAGGACACAGTTTTGGAGTGTTTGTATATTAGATTACTGGTGTTTGTGTATGTGGCCATTTTGAAATGTTGTTATGTTTTAAATTGTATTACTGTGACGCACTTTGGTTAACTGTTGTTTTGAATGTGATATAAATAAAGCTGAGCTGAGATTAGAGTGCAGATGCTGTGATTTTAATTATATAAATATATATTTTACATGATTCACAATGGATAAGTACTCTGCGTTGTCATCTCATACCACGTGAATGATTCTCAATATTTCTAGTGTTTCTAGTGGATGAAAGGTTGGATTTATTTAACATACACATCTCTTCCACCGTAAGATTGCAGCCTTTAGCGGTTTAATAAATCATACTAGGGCATGTCACGATTTTAATTTGATTAATTGTCCTTTTCAGTGTACAAGTAGTAACAGAGCACGCATTCAAAATAAGCATGTGAGCAATTTAAATCTGTGGTGTGTCAGTCATACTGCGCGCTGGTACCGGATAGATTCGGTGCTCGGTACAGCAGGAACACCGGTACCGTTACATAATTTTTATTTTAGTACCGATGTACCGGTACTTTTGACAACACTACATCTGAAGTGTGGGACAGTGCCGTATCAGTAATCTGAGTCACTAACAAGAGTCCATTTAGAACTTCCAAGACTGCCAATGAGTCCAGCTTCCCAACACACGCCAATCAATACACTCCTGTCAGCCTTGGCAAGGGCTCTTCTGGAACACGCTGTTTGTGCTGCCCAAGCAATGCTACACAGTTATGACATGAGAGAGTGGAGAAGAAAAACGAGAATCTATTGCAGAGGAGAAGGGCTTAAAGGGATACTTCACCTCTGGGAAGATGAATGTGTATTTAAAATTGGTCATTTATATAGTATAAATGTGAAATTATTTTTGAATTTGAAGCATTCTAGACTGAGAAAAGGCAGAAAATGTATTTTTTACTCATGTGGCTGAAAGACAACAACTTCCAGAATGCACTTGCTTTGCTGCCTTTACGAGGCCACTCCCAAACCACGCCTACCGGTTACAGGCGCCAGTATCTGAAAATATGATACAACTAGGCTTGCTTTGATACATCGTGACTATAAATCATGAGTTAGTTGATAAATTGACTGACTATGCGGGAAGAACATTATAATTCCGGGTGTCCAAACTCTGTACATGACGTCTTAGTAACAAAAAGAAAAACAAACAAAATACTCACTTTACACTAAGCCGTCCGTTTGTCCCTGCGGGCTTTGGCTAGCGTTTCAAATTTATCTTCGGGATCCTAAAATAAGTTTCCAGGACTCCCCTGTCCATGTGTGGTACAAAACTTGGGTGCTCAGTTATACATGCTCATGTTATCGGTGCAGTTTCATCAGCGGATTCAGCGATCTCGTCCAGAAGAAAATGGCATCACTGAAATTCGCGACAGCAATAGGACTCTCTATCTGTTTCCATAGGCGCACAGTGAGAGCACTGACACCACCAGTCCGCCCCAACTCGAGTCTAGCCGGGCTCTTCCTCCTGCCTGCCAAGCAGGTTTTGCTCCCCTGCTACAGCAGCTGCTCCAGCCTCTGTTCATCGCTGTATTGCGGCTCGTACAGGTAGCCGCGAACATCAGATTCTCGCAACAGATCTTCGAAATCCCCTTCTGCCATTTCAACTTCAAAACTACCTTCCGCCATCGTGATTAGTCTACTTTTATACAAACTTTCTACACAGAGCAAGAGCCTGTTTTCTTAGCTTCTACAGAAAGATGGCTGACACTATCTTCACATTCTGTGAGTGAGATCCCGCCCCATATGGGCGTGGTGAAAACATGCAGAATACTGGCTGTAGTTTTAAGCCTCTGGCCCAAAAATCCTCCGATGACGCAAAATGACGATTTTTGCGTCATCAGAGGATTTTTTTCCAGACTAAAAATAAATAAATCTCTCGTCTCAGGGGGATATGGGGGGGGGGGGGGGCTCGGTAATTAGAAAATACTACTGGTTTTCTACTGATACAAAGCTTAATGCTAAATCCTGAAGTAACCCTTTAAACATACAACTTAAACCTAACCCCAAAGTGCTTCTATGACATTTTTGCCTCATGTGTCAACTTTTGAATTTTCAGTCCTTTTCATTGCAAGTGCAACAATCTATCACACAAAATAGCTTGTAAATGTAGTTGGTAATGCAGTGCAAATGTTGTGCACTAGTTAACATGTCTTGATGTAATAAAATAGCATGTGAGGAACGGGGCAAAAAGTAAGTGTTTATGAATCATACCTAGTCGCCTTTTGGCAAAATTTGCTATTTTTAATCCAATATAAGTAATTTAATTGATGTGCGCAGATCCGATGATCAGAGACCCCGCATCTGTGTTTAACAGATGCGCCATGTTTTTCTAAAATGCTAAAATTCCATATATCCTTACTATGATATGGGACAAAACTGATTTTCTAACTGTAATTGCCACTTTATACTCCACAGAATTTGTTAATACAGAACATAACTTTAAAATATTTGGATATTAGTAACGCACAAACTTGCATTATGATGTCTATTTGACTATCTCTTATGCTCTTTAATGTCAGCTGTTGAACAAAATAAAAAAGACACATTAATATTAATCACATATAGTGCAGAACCGACAAGAAATGTGTTTGGCTTCTCATTTCTAAAACTCTCCCTTTCTTTGCATCCTTTTCTTCACATCCTTTCAGCTCCCTCTTAGGATACAAGGAAAAGATGCAAGGAAAGGAATTGAGGACAGAGGAATCCAAGTGAAATGTATTTGTAAAATGAATTTTCGCGTCATTTCAGAGTGTCACATTTCATCAGAGCTATTGTCATAAATTTATATATTAAGAATAAATCCTAATAATTCAAGATGCACTGCCGAATGTTACAATTACATTTTGTTAAAACAGCGGTGAAACATGAATTAGAACTATTGCGTCAGATGTGAAGGGGGAGGAGAATTTATGCATACATCAGTTGCTTCGACACAAAAGATTTCCACATATAATCCACCTGTATATCCTCACTCAAGTCTCCTCATAAAGCTTCCTCTGTCTTTGTTTCAGTTGTTTTTCATATAAACATGCGCTAAATTAATATATTTTTGCCGTAAAAGAAATTCAGCAGCTTTATTCATTACGCTGCATCTTGCTTTTTTTTAATCATAAGAACGTGTTTGGTCTGAACAAGGGTCAGAAATTAACAAGTTCTCAGGGTACAAATGCCACTGAAGGTGACAAAAATTACACAGTTTCATGTCTGAACTTTTTAAATTGACACTTTTTACAGGAAATCTACCTACAAATGTTTAATTGTAATTGACACTGCATATGTAATTATTTCCACATCGAAAAAATAACACATTTCAGCTTTAATTCTGAGAAAATGTAAGCTGGCTATTTAGAAAAACGAAAACGAAAACGGGTCTTAGCAGAAGACTTCGCTTATTTGTTTTTTAAATACTATTTGTCCTGTCTTTTATTGCCAAAACTAGCTTGTTTATCCAATGTTTTTATTCTGATCAATCTAATAAAGATTAAATTAGTTTTTCTTTTCATAGCAATTCAAAGCTTTGCAATGTGTACATCAAAACAGTTAAAGACCAATCCCTAGAAATTATTTTATGTGCAGCAATGTTGGCTACCCCATCTCTCCCTCTCCGTTACTGTGCCGGTTCATCCTGCTGTCACCAAGCAGTTATATAAGCAGTTCTATAGTTACATAATTATATATTTAGTAGTTAAATAGCCAAGCTGACCTTTAGGAAAAAGATTTACATTTGTGGACAGGATTTGGCAATTAATCAGCTTGTTTCTTGTGCAGAAAGACCCCTTGAGGACAGCTCAGTTTAAAGCAGCCTATACTACAGCCGTGACTCCACTGAACTGAGTTCAATTTAATGTAATTTAATTTAAATGGCCGGAGAGGCCTGAATCCAGGCAACCCACTGCATAAAAATCAGATCATAATTTTGGCCTTCTAATTAATTAGCTGCATTACATTCAACTGCTGCTGACTAAGATGATATATGGAATATAACATATGAATGGAAATTAATAATCTGAGCAAGCTGTTTAAGTACCAACTTGTTAATGAGTTCAAAATGACTGACTAACAGTATTGGCTAGTATTGTCAAAAGTACCGGTACTTCGGTACCAAGTCGGTACTAAAATAAAAAAAAATGTAATGATGCCAGTGTTTCTACAGTACCGGAAGTACCGAGCACCGATTTAAATTGGGTACCCGCACACTGTCTTACTGACACACGCTTTCAAATGCTCACAGGCTTATTTGAGCTCTGTTACTCCTTTTACAATGAAATGCACAATTAATCATTAATCATCAATAAAAATCATGGTATGTCCTAGTGTGATTATTAAACCACGAAATATTGCAATCTTAGTCTGTATGAGCTACACAAGCTTTAAATGAATGTGTGAAGCAGACCACTGATACACTGACTCCACAGACTGAGATTCATTCATGTTGTATGAGAGATGACAGAACAGAGCACTAATCAACTCAGAAGAGTTATATTTATATATTTTAGATAATTTAATCACAGCATTTGCGCTTTAACTATCACACTGGGCCATGCAGTGAACAGTTTCCAGAGATGTTAAACTTCTGTAAAATAAATACACTTTTCATGATTCATAATTAAATTTAAATGCCTGAAATTGAAGAAACTGCAACAGAAAAATAATAACTGTATAGTAAAATATAATCCTCATTGTAGAAATAATAAGAATATTTATTATAATAAAAAAAGATTAATTAATAATTATTTTTAATAATAATAAAAATTAAGCAATATATCACAAGAAAGAGTGCGTTTGTACTGAATAAAAGTTTGTTAAAAAAGGCAATGGTATGTTAATATGTAATTGTTCTTTCCCCGTCTGTCACTCACTTCGACGTTGTGTCAAAGAAGCAACACTAAGGATCTCTCTTGAAAGCCTCGCGCATCTCTGAAATTGAGAAAAAGCCAATGAGAAATTGGCAGACAGAATTTGCATGTCCCTCCCCCAGACATATGGGTATAAAGGAAGGGAAATATGCATCTGTCCTTTCGGATTTTTCTTCGGAGCCGAGCGGTTGTGTTATCAGCGATTCACTGCATTCACTGACTGTTCCACTCATCTCTACAGACCGTATGCTGTTGGATCTATGGCGCATATCAGCGGCTTTATCTTTCTCTGCACAAAAGTGCATCTTTGCCCCTGGGCACTTCGACAGCACTTCTAAAAGAGAATATTTTCCCTAAAAGAGTAATACACAGCGTCACTTTCTTTATAAAGATGCCCTTCCGCCCCTGTGTAGTTCCTGTATGTCGTTGAGTTCTTTCTGCTCCTGATGGTCACAGATGCTGCCTCGTGTGTCTGGGCAGCAATCACACCGAGGCAGCATTTGTGGATGGTTCGTGTTCTCACCGATGAGCGAGGACCTTACCATGACAACATTGTCTTTCCTTCTTAAAGAGGAATGCTACTCAAGCCAACCCCCCCATCTGACTTGGCTACGCGATTTAGTTCGCCAGGCTCCCACCCCCTTTCGGTGGCAGTTTCAGTACAAGGTCCTCCCCTTCGGCATGTCCATGTCCCCTTGCGTCTTCACGAAGGTCGCAGAGGCAGCCCTTGCCCCACTAAGGGAAGTGGGCATCTGCATACTCAACTACATCAACGACTTGCTCATCCTGGCCCACTCTCTTGAGCTACTGTGCACCCACAGGGACCAGGTGCTCAGGCACCTCAGCCGTCTAGGGCTTCAGGTCAACTGGGAAAAGAGCAAGCTCGCCCTGGTTCAGAGCATCTCTTTTCGCTGCATGAAGTTAGACTCAGTCTCAATTTCAGCACGCCTCACCCACGAGCGTGCGCAGTCAGTGCTGAAATGTCTCACCTTGTTCAAGCCAGATACAGCGGCTCCTCTAAAACAATTCCAGAGGCTCCTTGGGCATATAGCATCCTCCGCAGTAGTCAAGACACTCGGGTTGACGCATATGAGATGCATACGCTTCAGCACTGGCTTCAATGACCGAGATGGGCATTACCACCGCCTGCCGCCAGACTTTCATCCCCTAGACAGACGTCTGTTTTCTGCGGACAGGAGCACCCCTACAGCAGGTGTTCCGATGCATTATGATAACCACAGATGCCTCCAAACAGGGTTAGGTCACCGTGTGCAATGGGTATGCAGCCGCTGGCTCCTGGAAAGGGCCCCCACTATGTTGGCACATCAAATGCCTAGAGTTGCTGGCTGTATTCCTTGCCCTGTTGAGGTTTCTCCTGCTAATTCGGGGCAAGCACCAGACAGCACCACGACAGTAGTGTACATAAATACCCAAGGCGCCGTGCGCTCTCGTCATACGTCACAACTCGCCTGCCATCTCCTCCTTTGGAGCCAGCAGTAACTCAGGTTGCTGCGCACCACTCACATCCCGGGCAACATCAACACAGCAGCAGACACGCTGTCACGACAAGGTATGCTCAGCGGAGAGTGGAGGCTCCACCGTCAGGTGGGCCAGCTGATTTGGGAACAGTTCAGCAAAGCACAGATAGACCTGTTCACTTCCCAGGAGACCTCCCATTCCCCGCTCTGTTACTCCCTAATGGAGGCTACAGATGCGCAGGCACTCAGCTGGCCACGGGGGTTGCGCAAGTATGCATTTCCCCAGTTAGCCTTCTTGCACGGGTGATTTGCAAGGTCAGGGAGCCCTACTGGCCCACACAGACTTGGTTCTCGGATCTTGTGCTCCTCGCGATAGCCTCTCCCTGGTGAATTCCCCTGAGGAAGTACCTTCTTTCTCAGGGATGGGGAACCCTCTGGTATCCCTGGATGGGATGCAGAAGATCTAAGTGGCCTACCAACCAACTGCCATCGTAGACACGATCAACCAAGCCAGAGCTCTCTCTACCAGGCAACTTTACGCCCTAAAGTGTGGTTGTTTGCAAATTGGTGTTCTTCCCGGTCCGAAGACCTACAGAGGTGCGCAGTCGGGTCAGTGCTCTCATTTCTGCATTTTCTGCATTTCTATCACGGCCCACCACGACGCAGTCCTTGGGTAAGCATGACTTGATTATCAGGTTCCTTAGAGGCGTCCAGAATTTGAACTCTCCCCGGCCAAGCCTGTTCCACTCCTGGGATCTCTCAGTGGTCCTCTCGGGCCTCCAGAGACCAAACACTTGTATAAACACTTGATGGAAACCTGTATATTTTTTAATTTATTATTTATATTTTAATTTAACTTTAAATAGGTTAAAGGAGTGTGTTCAGTACCACATTATAATATTAGCAAATTTTTTTCAGTGGTATCGAAATTGGTATTGAGAATCGTGAAATTTCAGTAGTATTGGTACTGACTACTGAAATTGGTACAGTGACAACACTAGTATTGGGGAGTAATTGACTAAAAGTATTAATAATACTAAAAAAAAATTTCTATTGCATGATTTCAAAATATTGTATCTTTTTCAGTAACAAGCAATTTTTTCCAATAAGTAGCAGTGTAGCATAACACAATGCTACATCACTGCCTTTTATTTTGCAGTAATCAAACACACTCTCCTAGAATGCACTCACAAACACAAACAGACACAAAAGACGTCATGACACTGAATACTTAAGCTAGCCTAGTTTAAACTTTAATAACCCTTTGTTAGCAATCAACAAATTAGAAAAATCATGATAACACTCAAAAAGCACTTACCACCAATCATTATTTGAAGTATAAATCAGCCTTTCTTTCCTCTTCAGTAAATTTGTCATAACATCTATCTCTGATGCTTCTCACTCTTTAGTAGTCATTCATGATTCGGCATTGAAAATAATGTGGCCTAATTAATGATTGCACGTGTATCTCCTGGCCTGCTAGAAAGCCTTGGCAATGACATCTCTGAAAGACTACACCCACCAAGTACAACTAAAACAATTTGACTGACTGAAAAATCTGGCAATTTGACATTAGGGGTGCTTCTCATTTCTTAGATTGTGGATCCTCATTTAATTTCACCTCCATCCTCAAGCTTGTGGCCCAGAATTCTATCAAAGTTCACAATTACTAAGGATGTATCAATTCTCTAAATGGACGGAGGGTAGAGGAAGCTTTCAAAGTGACTTAAGCTCACGCTTTATTTTTAACGCAGGAATACACTCTGGTTGGCTAAATTTTTCATCACAGTTTGAACACTGACAAATTTTTATAATCATAAGCTTTAAAAATTATATAATAAAATATATATTATATATTACATAATCCTGTAATTATCTAAAAAGCATTGTCCCCTTAAATAGCTTCAATGTAGTTAGCTACTTTTCATTAGGAGCTTGTAGTGTAGAAAACTACTTTTTAATAGAGTAGGTTAACTGTAACTCAACTGCTTTACATGATGAGTTGCTGGTAAAGTACTGTTTCGAAGTAGCTTCCCCAACACTGCTAAAAAAAAATGTACATACTAATTCTTGCTCTTTGAGAGTTCCTATGAGCTAAAGACAACTGACAAACCGAGAACAGTCATTGACTCTTGAAAAATCATTTCTTTTAAATGCTTTTTCCCTCAATTATCTCAGTGGAAAGTGACATTCATAGAGTTTCTCTATGCTGCTGCTCTCTATTTAGCTGGATCAAACCATCACCCTCAAGCACCCTCTCAAATTCTCAAAACATCCACCTCATTCTCTCTTTTTCTCCCTCTTCCTGTCACCTCCTGCCTTCAAGTCCTGCTGGGAAGTTTCTTCTTCGTATATTCAGATATCATTACTTGGATGTGATATGTGTTCTAGTGATTTTAGTCTAAAGCTGTGTTCCGTTCAACTTGTGCACCAGTTAAAGTTGGATTTACAACTTTGAAACTCAGATTTAGAAATCCACAAATTGCTGAGGTGCGGTTTATGATGACATGTTAGTCAATAGGGCTGAAATGATTAGTCAACCTTATCAACAACGCCGACGATAAAAAATCGTCAACAAAAATTGTCATTGTCGAATAGTTTGATGTCATTTAACTAACATGAGATGACATTAAACTTAAATGCGAGAGCAGCACTGCAGCTCACATCTGACTGAGGAGAGGAAGAATTACACAGATTACAGTCCAGATGAATTCTAAACTTTCCAAACAGCTTCAGGTGATGTCGATCGCAAAGAATGAGGGAATTATAATGCAAAAATACTAAGTAAGTAAATATAGAAGCACACTCATTGTGGAATTAGTGGAGCTGGAGCTACCGCTCTGCTGAAGCAAAACTTGCGTGTCGAGCGTCTTTAAACGAAATACCCCGAAGTTACATCTTTAATGCAGTTATATTTAATGCATTATAGCTTTATTAAAGTTAAAATAATAGGGAAATTACTACAAACTCCGAAACTGGCATTTCTCTGTGTGGTCAGCTTCTCTTCAGTTGCATGAAGTGTCCTGATCTGAGGGGGAGAGATTGAAACTGCACCCGGCTGATGCACATTCTGTCACGGGGACTCTTGTCGCTCAAGCTTACACGCTTAATGCAGCTAGATTATAACGTGATGGCTCACGACTTATTGAATCATAAAATATGTAATTTTGGTAAATTGGCAATACACAGCTTTATTAATAATAGAGAGTTTGTTTTTTAGTGAGTTAAAGATGGATTTAAGTGAACAGAGAGATGAGAGAGATAGTCTTTACCCCATTATACACTGCAACAAAATATGTTTATGATTTGTTTTTCTTTTGGCTTGTTTTCCAATATAAATATCTAAAACTACTTTAAAACAATGCACATTGTCTTTAACAACTATACTGCAGAAGAAAAAACTGTTATCTGAGAATGTTGAATATAATATTAAAAATACAAATATTTTGAAATATCTAAAAATCCTTCAAAAAATGCATTCACATGTGAAGCAGCATATAAGATATTTAGACTTGCTTTTAGAGTATTGATCTTGAATAAGTATATTTTGTCTTTACTGCACTCACAGTGAAAGTGAAAAAATACACATATAAAAAATACACTTATATTCAAGACAGACAACTTCCACAATAACTTCTCATTGTGATCAATTTCAGTTCCATTTATACACAATTTATAATGCTTTCTTACTGCTATATATGGGCATTTTAGTGGTGTTCATGTGCTCTCATCACATAAATATTATAATTCCAACATTACTTGAAGGCAGCCCTCTCTCCCTATGTCTCTCTATCTGTCTCTCTCAACCCCTATTTATTCACTCCTTGTCACTTTCTCATGCAGTTAAGCCCTGAGATGACATCAATTACTTCACACTGGAGCACATAACTTTATCCATTCTCCCTTTTTTTCACAATACACTGACACATTCTCTCATAATGTCCCAGTTCTGTACATTTATTTCATTCTTGTGCAATTATCTCTCAAAATAAGGGACTGATTTCACAGAGGGTAATGTCTGAAAAGGGTTATTTCAAGTTTGTACTTTGAAGTGACTCAAGCTTGTAATTGTTCACAGTCAGTGTAATTAAAACACCCATTTTCTGACACAATAGTTATTTGAGTAGCACAAAAAGCTACAGTATTAAGTGTTTAGCTATCATGTGTTAATTTGTTCACATCCTTGTTTTATGCATATCACTTTCAGTATACAGTATATATATATATATATATATATATATATAGTTCAGTTCCTCTTGCGCAGTTTCACTTTCTCTGGTGGACATTTTTGATCTCTTCGTGCACAATGGGGCTCTCACGCGTGTTTGGCATTGGTTCGATCTCTCTCGCACAGATATTTTTTTCTGCAGACATGCTGGGTCTTGCTCGTTCTGGGCCAAACTCTCCCTCGCCATTCATTTTTGTCAAGTTCCCCTCCTTGTAGTCGACAGCAAGGTGCTCTAAAATGCGGCAGATTGTGACTATCATCACTTCCAACTGAAAACTCGCCTGACAGTAAAAACTCCCACCCCCAACACTGATTCACAGGTGTTTGTTTAAAGCATCGGAAATGCAAGTGCAAAGTGATTTGCAATTGAATTTTGACAGGCTCTAAACGGGACACATGTAAATGAAAATGAAAATAAAAATGGTAATTCACAATTTGCAACTTAATTTGATTTATGTCACAATATTTGCATACACAAATAGAAAATGCAATTGCAAATACAATTTGCAATTTGTTTTGAAAATTGTATGGAAAATACTTCCATAATTTCAACCTGCTGATATCAATACCCAAATAAAATTTCATACTCTATAACATCTCTTATAGCAATAGCAATGTTCCAAAACCGAGTAAGCTGCCTTGCTATCTATTGCCTACATAGGCAGCTGCCTTGTAAGGCCAGCATTTTCACTGAAATGGCACCTCATAAGTGACTGAGCAGCAACTCTGCACACCACATTTCACTTTTCACACAAAAATGTATTCCAATTGATTTTAATTGAGTTTGCCATTAACATGCTGCTAAGCTAATGGTATGATACGCTAATAAGAATGCAAATATTTGTTCAAAGTCAATTTCTGATCAGACAGAACAGCTTTTATTCCTCTTTTATTCCATCTAGTCTCACAGAATGAATGTTACATTAACTAAATTTTTGTAAACTGACTTTTACATGCCACATTCTATGTTTTGCTGCAGTAGTTCTACGTTACAGCAAGTGTGCATTTTATTCACTTTCACACAAATCACGAGTACAAAGGCTAATTATGACTATAGAAACTCTTTGTTCTATTACTCACCAGAGCATTTTTTAATAATTTCCCTCTCCTGCTCATTCCACGCTCCTGGATTCGAGAAACCCTGCTCCGTGTTCACTCCATGGAAAAATTAGTGCCTAACTACATCTCAACTGTAAAGTTATTTCAGTATGCTCTTAAATATCACAACCTTCTATGCAGAAGATGTATTAAATGAAAAAGAAAAAAGAAAAGCTACAATGTACTATATTTAACACTTTATTTAACACTAACATTAGCCCAAGACTAAATTAAATAATTTTTATAGTTTACTTATAAATTTACTTTAGAGCAACATTCTCTAGGATTGATCAATTAAACAAATTACTAGCCAAAAATAAATAAATAAATAAAAATAAAAAATAGAAATTACCAAACGGAAAAAAAAAAAAAATTCCAGAATGAAAACAAAACATTAAATTAAACAAATTAATAAATTACAAAAAAATTAAAATAAATATGAATAGGCCTATGTACTGTATTATTGCCTAGTTATTGCCTATTATTTTCTATTATTGCACTTCTTTTAATTTACCTTGCCCTATAATTCTGTGGATGAAAAAAAAAAACATTCTCAGAATGTTCAACGCTTTTTTATTCAAAACTAGATAAGACTGTAAAAACAATATGTCTACTGTAGAGTTCACTTTTAGAAATACTAGCGTTTTAATTTTTTACGATTTTAAATCTTCCTCTATTCACATATGCTGAGCTTCTTCATCTGCAAATGTATAATGCATAAATTAGCCTATACGCCACTAAAATAAATTTTGATGGCAATCGATTAAAGTTAGACTATGCAGTATTATCATATTGATTAGTTCAGTTGCTGTTTTACGTCATTAAAAGTTCTATGCGGGATATAATAACCTACAGTTAAGATTGAGACACATTAGATAAGAATGATGATATGATTATTCCAAATATTTAATAGGGGAGAGAGATATGTATTACTGACCTTTAGATTTTCTCTCCACGTGTGAACGGATTATCATCGTGTTTTTTGGACATGTCTTTTATAATTTCACAACAAACCTTTGATCGTGGCAATCACCTCTCCACTCGTGTTCTCCTTCGCCATCCCTTCATTCATTTTCAATACATGCCAGTTGATGAAGGAATAAAGAGACGAGACACAAAGCATGTAGTTAACTCGAGCTTTACCGCAAGCTTAACTCAATAATAGCGAGCATGAACAGAATACAGAGATTGAAAGCGAAAATAACCTGAAGGGTGAATATTACAAGTGCTGCTAGATTTTATTTCTGGTTATATCAGAAATTCCATCTTTCCTTCATGCCAATAGTGTTTAACTCTGCTTAACACGTGGTGAATTATTGCATTAAGGTCTGTTAATAGGTGTTTTGTCCAGACAAAATCATGCCGCTCTGCTCTCACTCCTCTCCGCTCACATAGACCTACTCTGTTACTAACACACTGCCATACTTTGATATCAAAACACTTTTACTTTAACACATCATTTGAATAAAGTTACATTTTAATGCTTCTGTTGCAGACACACCAATATTTACACACTTATTCAAATGTGAGTAGCTCAACTGTGTTCAACGGACTTTGGATGCTCAAAACTAAATTACCATTGAAGTGACATGAAATAACATGGTTGCATCAAAAAAATTGCTTTTCATTTCGCATTTGCATATTAACACACTATTGGTTAGGTTTAGGCGTTGGTTAAGGGTAAGGGTAAGGATGTCTATTTTATTCACCTCTCATAATTGACACTATCAGTTAGTAAAATGCAGCCAAATGTGTAATACAGCACATTATTTTTTTTTTCAAAAAATGGTAATGTAAATTTCATGAGATCATTCTGCATAACTAAAGGTTTGCAACATTTATCTTCCTTTATCTTCCTTGTTGGATGGATTTTTTTCACCGGAACAAAATAAGATGCTTTCTTACATTGTAGCCAATTGAAGGATTCATAGAGAGGATCCACCTTTTGGAAAAGCCTTTGTGTCTGGAGAGTGCACTAGGTTTTGAAATCAGAGTCCATGTGTCATTTTGTTCTTAACCAATAGTATCTTCATGGAGCTGCACAGATTTATTCTCAAGGCAGCAGTTATAGAACAAGGGACATAGAAACCTCCAGCTGAAATGCATCTGTGGGTGTGAGGCATATGGTTGACAGAGGGCTAGCTGAGCTAGAGCTGAGCTTAAACTCAGCGGGAATCAGTCCCAGAGGAAGGCCCACAAGTTCAGTGTGTATGGAGTCTAAATGGGTTAAAGTGGACCTATTATGCAAAATTCACTTTTATATGGTGTTTAAACATAAATGTGTGTTGGCAGTGTGTGTACACAACCACCCTATAATGATAAAAATCCACCCAGTCCTTTTTTTTCATCCCCATTAATCATAAGCACTGTCTCAGTTAAAGCCGTCGCAGATTCTATACAAAGTGACATCACTTAACCAACCCGAGACTGTTGACAGACACTACAGCACATGTACACCAATTACTAAGTGAACATTACGCAACATGTTCAACATGTTTGTTTGTGTGTGTTCTTTCGTTATAGCGCATAGCGAACGTTGTAACAGTATGTGCGTGTTGCTCATCCATCGTCGCAAAACTGCTGATAAATCTCTACAACAAATAAATAAATGTATCAAATAACCATTAGGAAACTTCCTGGTTCATTCTCAAAGTTGTTGCTTCGGACAGAGTCTCTCCCTCATCATTGTCTGACTCCAGTTCAAACATATAGGCAAGGCAAGGCAAGGCAAGGGAAGGCAAGTTTATTTATATAGCACATTTCATACACAATGGTAATTCAAAGTGCTTTACATAGTAGAAATTAAAAAAATAATAAGAATAAAATAAAATAAGAATAATTAAAACAGTTTAGAATAAAAAAATAAAAAAATAAAAAATCTAATAAAACACAGTACAAACAGTCGGACACACAGTGGCACAGTGCTCATTCAGTAAATGCACAGCTAAACAGATGTGTTTTGAGTCTGGATTTGAATGTGGCTACTGTAGGAGCACATCTGATCTCTTCTGGAACCTGGTTCCAGCTGCGGCTGGCATAATAGCTTAAAGCAGACTCTCCTTGCTTTGAGTGAACCCTTGGTATTTCTAGCTGATGTGATTCTAATGATCTGAGTGATCTGTTGGGTTTATATTCAGTGAGCGTGTCTGCAATATATTGAGGTCCTAGCCCATTGAGTGATTTATATACCAGTAATAATACTTTAAAATCAATCCTAAATGTAACTGGGAGCCAGTGTAAAGACCTGAGGACTGGTGTGATATGTTCATATTTTCTGGTTTTGCTCAGAATTCTGGCAGCAGCGTTCTGTATGAGCTGCATCTGTCTTATGGTCTTCTTGGGAAGGCCCGTGAGGAGTCCATTACAATAATCCACCCTGCTGGTGATGAAAGCATGCACAAGTTTCTCTAGGTCTTGACTGGAAACAGAGCATCTAATTTTTGCAATATTTTTCAGATGATTATGCTGATTTAGTTATTGCTTTGACATGACTACTGAAACTAAGGTCTGACTCTAGAGACACACCAAGATTCCTGACTTGATTTTTAGTTGTTTATATAGGGCTGAACACCACTATTTTCACTGTCAGTCATATTGCTTATGATGTCTAGTTATCCGAAGCAGAGATGTCAAAACTCCACCCTATTCTGGATACGGGTGGGGAGCATCAGCTCATTTGCATTTAAAGACTAACACACAAAAATCACTCGTTTTTATTCCCACTCAAAAATTTTCAACATGATATAATAAATGATCTGTAGGGTATTTTGAGCAGAAACTTCACAGACACATTCTGGGGACACCAAAGATTTTAATTACATCTTGTGAAAAGGGGCATAATAGGTGCCCTTTAAAGGGAAATAAGGAGGTAGCGGCTTGGGCAACAACTCAGCTGAATGGGTTTAATAAAAATGTTTTATAACCAGTGCTAGTTCAAAATACTGGAGTCCAGTGTCTAAAAGTAACTTTTAAAAAAAGGGACAATATTTGCCGCCTGGAATTGATTTTTCATTTTTTAAATATTTTACTCTAATAAGTGGATTTTTTTTTTTTTTTTTTTTATCCAAATAATAAACACAGCATGTTGTCCATTTATGACTTTTCAAATGAATCAATTTGTCAAAATAACATCTAAATAGGAACAAATATGGCTGTTACCTTTCAAATCAAATTAAATACAAATCTAGCTGTAAATAATGCACAATATATTGTAGGGCTGCACAATTAATCATATTTGAATCGCGATCATGATTTCTGCCTCTCACGGTTAATTAAGCATAATCTTCTGTGATATTAGTGAGCTAGCAAACAGGTGTCAGACAGGTTAGGTTGCAAATTGTTGTTCATTTTCATTATAGGCTGTGTCTACAGATGATAGACCAAATCACAAGCTCTTTCCTATTCTGTTTTCACCTCACCTGACCAATCACGCTCTCTTCAGAAGTTCGCTACTGACCAAACGCTGTTTCGCTTTCGAGCACGTGCTTTTTTTTTTTTTTTTTGGTCAAATTGTGCAGCCCTGTAATTATAAAAAAAGTTTAAAATAACAGAATAATTGTGATTAATAATCGTGTTTAAAATTTGGTACAAAATAATTGTGATTAGCATTTTCAACATTATCGTGCACCCCTAATATATCATAAAACTTAAAACGCTCTGCTAATAATCATTTTAAATAATTGGTCGGTCTCAGTGTTAGATTAAGATATCATGCTGAAGTTTGATGTTTTAAGAATTCTGTTTCAAATGTTGGGAGGGATTTCTACACATTCAGTTTTCTTATTATTTTAATTTAATTAATTTATATTTATTTTATTGTATTATTTCTTATATTATCTACACATTCAAAAACACTCCCACTGAGAAAGTGAAAACATATATCTGACTATATATGTCTATATATTTATGACTATATATGCTGTAGGTCAGAACCACAGAGCATGGGCCATATCTCCATTCTCCAAGTAGAGTCCAGTAGAAATTATATAATCCTTAAACTGAATAAGGCATAACCTTGCATCCCTAGACATAGTTCTATTTTTTTTATTATTTCCCACTCCCCATCCTCCAATACCAAGTTCAAATCTCTTTCTCATAACTTCTTAAGAGCTGGTAAGGCCCCGTAACCCAGAATCTGAATCAACAAGGAATAATACACTGACACTTAATGAAAGCACCATATAAAGAGTGTCAGCAGCCTTAGGGGGCTGTGTACTACCATAGTAGTTTGTACTACCTTAATAGTACAAAGTAAATAGAGCAGCTATAGATACTTGAAAAAACTGCTTTATATTTTCAAATGACCTCAAAGCTCTATTTTCATAAAGGTCACCAAGTGTAGTAACACCCCTCTCCATCCAATCTTTCCAGCAAAAGGGGTACTTGTTAATACATAATTTGGGGTTCAGCCACATACTTGATGAAACATTTAGGTATCATAATTGAACATGTGAGAAACCTTTGTCCACACTGAATGTAAATGTGAAATAATAGGATACATTTTTGCTTCTCTAGGCAATTTAATAGAAAGACTTTGCAATGGGGAAATTGGGGAAAGGACCACTTGTTCAGTGTTGTTCCACGGAGGGGCTCTCTCTATACTAAAACAGAGTTTGGGGGAGACTTAAACCTCCTTTGTCAACTGGTCTATGTAACTTAATGAAATGCAACTGGGGATGTTTACCATTCTAAATAAAAGACTAAGACATTTGATCAAATTATTTAAAATAAGAAAGAGGAACTTCTAGAGGGAGAGACTGCAGTAGATAATTGAATATCTGGATAAGGCTGGGCGGTTTTTCAGATTTTTCTGATTAATATTTTTAATTTGCATTTTGACTCGATTTTTTATTTTTCTTAAAACGAGAAATCGAGATTTTGCAACAAATATTGCAAACTTTAGAGTTAGATACATTGTAAATCAACGAAAGACTGAAAAGAGAAAAATAATTCATAGCGCTTGTCTTAATGCCGCTCCCGATCTGATCAGCTGCATGTGTGTGGTGAAATTGTAGCTCAGCTTCATCCATCATGCAGGTATACACTGGCTTAAGACCATAACTGGCCTCAGCATGCACATGCTTATGAACTCCTTTGTTTTCTTTTTACCCATAAAATAGTTTTCGTTATGTGACAGTTATGGGTGCTCCATTTAAAATCATGATGAAGCTATATATGGGAGAATCAAACATCTGCCGCTCCTTTTGCCATGATGAGTCAGATAGATCGCTAATAATTCGGTTACCATGTATTCTAATAAAGAACATGCAATTTGAATTCTGTTGGAGTACATTTAAAAGTTGAAAAAAATCTAATTGTGAATCGGAAATCGTCCATAAGTTTTATAAAAATCGAGATTTTTTTTTGCCATGTCACCCAGCCCTATTTGGGGATAAAATTCATTTGTATAACATTGAACATAGACAAATGTAGTGAAGCTCACCTATCAACATCACATGAGAACCTTTACATTAATGGGTCAAAATTAACTCCATTAACCATTGAAAGGCACCAGGTTTGAAAGCCGTGGCAGGGCAATATGCTGACAAAGCAAGAGCTTCTGATTTAGACCAGTTCATCCATTATCCTGAAAATTTGGAGAAAGAATTAAGAATTCTATGGTGGGTAGGCATAGATCTTCTATGGTTAGAGACAAATAATAATATATCATCTGCATAGAGTAGAAGTATATGCACCACACCTGCTGCAACAGGAAAATCATCTTTTTTTCTTATTTTGCTGCTAATGGTTCCAGGGCAAGACAGAACAATAAAGGGGAGAGCCTTGCCATTAGTTTGCACTGCCGCCAACGGTTGTTTATGAAGTAACTTATTCCATCCAAAAACATTTTCCCAAACCCGTAAATTTCCCAAAACTTAAAAAGATAGTCCTATTCCACCCTATCAAACACCTTCTCAGCATCAAGTGAAATGGCAGCGATTGGGGTCAAATAATTCGCTACTAACCACTTAATATTTATAAAACGTCTAATGTTATCAATATTATCTAATAATATTAATGTCTGAGTTATGAGAGTTTTTTGATCATTCGTCAATTTATGAAGTTCTAACGGCTCAAAGAAATAGCTGATATCCTTGTTGGTAGACAAGGACATGAAACTATAAAGATCAAAATATAAATCTTTATAGGTCTTATTAATATCTGTGGCAGAAGTAAATATCTTGCCCCAGAAGACTTCAGTGAAGGAATGGTGGAAGAAAACTCTCTGTTTTATATATCTGGCAAGAGTTTCCCTGCCTTGTCACCCGACTGAAAGTATGTCTGTCTTGCCCTGAATAACCAAAACTCTACATTATGTGAAAAAATAGTGTTGTACCTGTTTTTTAGCTGAGTCAGCACTCTAAAACCATTGGATGACATTCAGCAATTCAGCTCTGTTTCAGCACTTTTAATACTCTTTTCCAATTCCATGAATTCCTGTGCTTTGATCTTCTTAATGAGTGAGGCATATTGTATGATCTGCCCCATAAGGACCACCTTAATGGCCTCCCATGTCACGCCCACAGAGGACACTTAGTACCAATTGGTTTCTATATAAACATTGACTTCTGTTTTTAACATTTGCTGAAATTCAGGGTCTTGTAGAAGGAATATATTAAAGCACCATCTACAGTATATGATTTTCTTTTCTCTATATGCGGCAACATCGCTAAACACACCAAAGCATGATCTGAAACTAAAATGTTCCCAATTGTGCAATTAGTGGCAGAAGGAATGAGCGACTGGAGGAAGGACCAGATCTATTAACAGACTGAAGTCTCCACCCAAATCCAAATCATGAAGGATCCCAGCTGCTTGTAACTTTTCATCAAGATCTATAAAAACGTTCTGATCATCAGTATTGGGCGCATAAATATTTGCCAAAATAAGATTTTGTCCCTCTATTTCAGCTAAAACAATAATGACTCTTCCTAAATTATCTTTGATCTGTTTGAGACATGTAAATTGTAAATACTTACTTATCAGTGTGATGACTTCCCTGCTCTTAATTGAACCAGCACTGCAAAACGCATACCCAGCCCAGCCCAGCCCAGCCCATGCCGTACCAGTTTTTCCAGCTTCCTGTGAAGAAATGTGCATTACTTGAAGGAAGACTATATCATATTTTTTAATAAGCTTAAGGAAAGATACAACCTTCCTTTTTATTGGGTGCCCCAGGCCATTACCATTCCATGTGGAGAGAAACATTTTACCTATATTAAAGTGTGGCATATTGACACGTAAATATAAATTGTGTTACCAAGGAAAAATTATATAGACCACTTTCCAACATTGATGTAATCATCAAATCCTGAACAACCCACAGAACAGAAAAAAATGTGCTTCAAACCCGTGCACAACAGTCCCAACTGGTACTCTCATGCTGCATCAGTAAAATGCACGATGTGTAGTCTGTATTGTTGACCGAGTGCAGGCAATATTACCCACTCACACCATTGATTTAATGAAGGCCATATCTTGATGTGGGCATGTAAAAGTCTTGAGCCCATCCTTGCCGTCAATTCTCAGTTTTGCCGGATAAAGCAGTTCGAAGACCTTCTGATGATGCAGCAATTTTACAATCTTTGAATCTGCCCTGCTTCGCTTGAGTTGCTTTTGCAAAGTCCTGAAAAAACATGATATTTTTATCCTCCCAGCTTAACTTGCCTTTATTCCTCACCACTCGTAGAACAAAATTTGAATTTTTTGACATTCTGCACTCCCAGCACATATTGGCAAACAAATCTTTTAAAGTTTTTACTGGCTAATATTGCTTAAAATTATAATTGTAGCAAAGTTTAATCGGCGCTCACCTTCAAGTGATCGACCCTCGCATAGCGTCACGTGACAACCCCCAACCCTAATATATTTTAAGTTTGGGGGGAACTTTTGTACATTCTGTTTGCTTTTTTTTTTTTTTTTTGCTGTGGTTAATTTCTGATGTTGCTGGGGTCACACCTGTGTGGCCTTCAGTGCAAAAATATTCTGGATTCTCTAAAAGCAGAAGTCATTATCCTTCTTCATTATTTATATTCACCTTTAAATGTATGGACCTATGTCTCAGTGAAACAACATTTCCCTTCTGATTTCTTGACTACTCGAGTGCCTTTCTACCCACCTCTCATTCTAATGTCCATATCTGTTCTCCTACATTTGATCTAATTTATCATAATGTCTCACACATACATATATTTATCAGAACCTTTTGCGCTTTTCGTCCATTGGGACGAATAGTTTTGAGTTGCAGTTTTGAGTTTGAATGGTTCCAGTTGCATTTCCACTTTAGCTGGGACCGGCACTGTTCAATTACAACTGTCAGTCAGTCCATTCTTATTCTGATATTGCAACACCACAATAGCAAAAAAAAATTGTAACTGTGCCATCAAGATATATATTTATGAAATTAGAAGCTTTCAGCTTGATGGTGGAAAAGGAGCTTAAGGGACAAGCTCTTCTGGCACATAATTAATTACTTGTTGTCGTTGATAGGGACGAAGGGCCTGCCTTCTCATTTTCTAGTAATACAATTGTAGCAACAGTAATCTCCAAATATTTAAAAGGTATTTTATCCCTTCATTTTCTCCATGGGCATTTCAACAACTTCTTCAATGAAGAGTTCGAACCCATTAATCGAACCAGCTAGCTCACAGCGATTCCCCAGATGGACAAGGCAGTTGTGGTGCAACTATGCCTGCAAAACGCTGCCACCTGGCGGAATTGCCCGAGACTCCCGTCCAAGGCCTTTAAGCCCACGTCGTCATCGTCAATCAAGGCTTACAGTGCCGCAGTACAGGCTGCCTCCACCCTGCATGCCATGGCCGTCCTGCAAGTGCACCAGGCCAAGGTGCTGAAAGAGCTGCACAAGGGTAGTCCCGACCCAGGAGTGATGCAGGAGCGAAGCTTGGCAACCTATCTTGCTCTCCGGGCGATGAAGTTTAATACGCGGGCTCTCAGGCAGGCGATGTCCACCTTGGTGGTGCCGGAGCACCACCTGTGGCTTAACCTGGTTGAGATGAAGGATGCCGACAAGGTACACTTCCTTGACGCCCCCATCTCCCAGGCTGACCTGTTTGGCGACACTGTTGAGGACTAGTTCTCGGCAGTCAAGAAGAAGATGGAGGCTATCCAACACATCCTGCCCCGGCGTGGCTCAAGGTCCCGCACCCGTCTGCTCATCACCAAGGGCGTTGCCCTGTGGTGATAACACCGGCTCCACCGCAGTCCGGGCCAACTGCCTGGCCCCGACGTAGGGCCCCCGCAGAAAGCTGATGGCCCTCATCTTAAGATCCGGCACAAGTAGCACCAGGAAGGCCTCCAAGCGCCCCTGAGATGGACGACCCAGGGATGCGGTGACCCGCTGTAAGCTTGGAGGTAGTGGAAAGGCCATTCCATCCCCCGGTGGAGGCTCGGGAGGAGAATCTTTTGTTTCCTTTGAATTTGATTTTGCCTCACACCCGAGGGGCTGTGGCACCCACATTTTCAAAGAAAGAGCAGTTTCCTAATTTCCTGGATCACACAGCTGGTGTTTACGGCCGTCGTTATCACGACAGCTGGACACCGAACGTTCACGGCAGGAACGGTGCTACGGAAGCGGGTTCTCCACCTTTGCACGCCCAGCTGCGGCACACACACACCCATGCTCAAGGGGTTGTGATGAGTCACGAGGACGTTCACCCTCCTCACTCGTCACTCACCGGTCCTATGGTGGGCAAGTGGAGTGAGGTAAGTGCTTTGGCTTTTCTCTCAGCACAACCATGAGCTCGGGACCCGAGGCACCTCGACGTGGCAACTCCTGCTCCGCCCCGCCATGAGACCCCACCTGCAGGTATGTCAGACATGATTGCCCCCTTGGTGCACCTCGCTCAGAGCTTGGAGGCATGGCCAGCACTCTCCAATCAGTTGCACTGGCTGGCCAGGACGATCCAACTTGGCTATGCCATTCGGTTCGCCAGGCGCCCGCCCAGGTGCCCGCCCAGGTTCATCGGCATCTGTGGTGATACAGAAAAAAATCCATACCGTCTCTTTCACTTTTTCAAATGGGCGGAAACCAATGAGGAAGTAAGAAGGAAATTATATAAAAGAGAGAGAGAGAAGCGGAAGCAAAAAATTTGAAAAAGAAAATCAAAACTTGTAGGTTAACTAAGCTGGACATATGCTACCTGAAGGCCGGGTGCTACCATTTGTTCCTGGATTTTCGCTGTGCGCTTACCGGGTGCGCTTACCGGGTGCAATCGCCAAGTGACGGAGATATTGAGCTCTGCACAGTTCGCCTGCCTGGTGCAACATAACTCCAGCCTGTCTCACCTGCCACAGGTATTAGCATTGTCCGTCATCTTTTAACCCCACGCAAAGACTCGAAACTTATTTTTCCAGGCTCTGAATGTTCAGTGGTGTGTCCGCTACATAGCCTGCTTTATGCAGTCAACACACACACACACACACACACACACACACACACACACACACACACACACATACACGCTCACTACCCACGCACAAACGTATTGTGAATCAAACTAAAGTCTGAACTAAACTTAAGCCACAATCTGCTTCGTACTGTTTGTGTTTTCATTAGTTTTTGTTTTTGTCATTTTGAGGCAAAAGAGAGAAAAAAATACATGCTGTTTGAAAAGTGAACATTGAGTGACCGCTTTCTCTATGTTTTCTTAAATAACGTGTTTTCTTGTTTTTTTTTAACCTGAAAACCTTCAATTTGTGAGTGTGCATTTAAGTCCATATTCTATGTGCTATTGTGGGTATTGGCCAGCATTAATTTTGTGTATCGGTGGTTTATGAGATATTTACCAGGAAACTGAAATTGATTTATTTTTTGACAAGTAAAAACTTGTCTGGCGCCCAAACAATTTGATTCAAGTTACCAGTTATTAATTCTTTGAATTTATTTGGGACACACAGACCCTTACTGACGTCTCTATACCCGTATGTCCGGGAGAGTGGCATCCAAATTCCACTCGTCAATTCCCATCGGCCATTTCTCAAAGATCAGAGGTGTTTGGGGCTCCCAAGAGTGACCCCTAGTGTCACTACATCTACACAATGTCTCGTTCCCTCCATCAGGGAATGGAGCTTACGACAGTAAACAAGACGTTTTAAATGGAATTCAACAGAAGTAAAAGTTACTTAACAAATTCAAAATGTCAGGACAAGTTACTTAACATATTAATACAGTCAGGACATTGTTGAATATAATTAACAGTTAATCCAAATCTAGGAGAGGGAAAAAAAAATTCTGAAAAGTTGTGCGTATTTGAAGATTAGCCATTGATCTAATATGATAGCTGTTCGGTAAAGAACGTTAACCAACAGTTACGATGGAAAAGAAAAATAGCTAAAGGATAGAAAAAAAGGCCTGTGATGTAGCCTTAAATAAACCTAATGCAAAATTCTAAACATGCACAGAATAAAATATGGTACAAATGTTGCTGTTTCGGAAGGAAATTGGTACTTTAATTCACCAAAGTGGCATTTAACTGATTACAACGTATAGTCAGGACATTACTGATGTAAAAAACAGCACCATCACTATTTGAAAAAAAGTCATTTTTGATCAAATATAGACAGGCCTTGAGTATTGGTAAATTGATAATTTCACTTGCCATTATATCAAACACTGCTGAAAGCTATGAAATTGCCAAAAAATAGAATATTTCATACAAACGTGTACACTACAGTCTTCAAAGACAAAGGACAACTGTCTCTAACAAGGAGAGAAATAGTTGTGGAATGACAGATGTACAACTAAACGAGGATATGTACATTAGAGTCTCTAGTTTCAGAAAAAGACGTCTCACATATCCTCAGCTGACAGCTTCATTGAATTCTACCCACTCAACTCCAGTTTCATGTACTACAGTACATGAGCTCAGGGGTGCAGGCCTTATGGGAAGAATTGCAAATAAAAAGACACTTTTGAAAAAGAAAAACAAAAAGAAAAGGTTAGAATGGGCAAAGAAATAGACATTGGACAACAGAAAATTGGAAAGGAGTGTTATGGATCTTAACACCATTGAGCTCTTGTGGTATCAGCTAGACTGTAAGGTGCGTGAGAAGTTCCACACAAGACAGCCACATCTATGGCAAGTGCTACAGGATGTGTAGGGTGAAATGTCACCCGAGTATCTAGACAAACTGACAGCTAGAATGCCAAGGATCTGCAAAGCTGTCATTGCAGCACATGGAGAACTCTTTGAAGTAGTTTAAGAAGTTCTGAAAATGTTTTTCAAATTGAAATAATAATTTTTCACATTATTAATGTCCTGACTATACATTGTGATCAGTTGAATGCCACTTTGGTAAATAAAAGTACTAATTTCTTTCCATAAGAGCAAAATCTTTACATTATTTTAAACTTTTGGCCACCACTGTACAGTTGAGGTCAGAAGTTTACATACCCTAGCCAAATACATTTAAACTTAGTTTTTCACAAGTCCTGATCCTTTGTTCTTTGCTGCTTAAAGTCACAGTTAACTTAGATAATGTAAACTTCTGACCCCCTGGAATTGTGATAAAGTCAATTAAAAGTGAAACAATCTGTCTGTAAACAATTGTTGGAAAAATTACTTGTGTAATCACAAAGTAGATGTCCTAAATGACTTGCCAAAGCTATAGTTTGCTAATATGAGTTTAAATTACTTCAAGAGTGTGTGTGTGTGTGTGTGTGTGTGTATATATACACTCAAGCCCGAAATTATTCATATCCCTGGCAAATTCTGACTTAAAGTTACTTTTATTCAACCAACAAGTTTTTTCTTGATTAGAAATAATACAGGAGTCTCCCAGAAGATAATAAGACGATGTACAAGAGGCATCATTGTGGAAAAAAATATTACTCATCTTTTATTTACATTTTAACAAAAAGTGGCATGTCCAAAATTATTCATACCCGTCTCAATAATCAATAGAAAAGCCTTTATTGGCTATTACAGCAATCAAACGCTTGCTATAATTGCTGACCAGCTTTTTGCATGTCTCCACTGGTATTTTTGCCCATTCATCTTTAGCGATGAGCTCCAACTCTTTCAGGTTGGAGAGTCTCCTTGCCATCACCCTGATCTTTAGCTCCCTCCACAGATTCTCAATGGGATTTAAGTCAGGACTCTGGCTGGGCCACTGCAAAACGTTAATGTTTTTGTCTGCTAACCATTTCGTCACCACTTTTGCTGTGTGTTTTGGGTCGTTGTCGTGCTGAAATGTCCACTGGTCTCCGAGGCCAAGTTTCTCTGCAGACTGCCTGATGTTGTTGCTGAGAATTTTGATGTATTGCTCCTTTTTCATGGTGCCGTTTACTGTGATTAGGTTCCCTGGTCCACTGGCTGAAAAACAACCCCAAAACATTAGGTTCCCACCACCATGTTTGACAGTTGGGATGGTGTTCTTAGGGTTGAAGGCTTCTCCTTTTTTACGCCAAATGAAGGCTACATCATTGTGGCCAAACAATTCAATTTTTGTTTCATCTGACCATAAAATAGAAGACCAGAAGTCTTCTTCTTTGTCCAGATGAGCATTTGCAAAGGCCAAGCGGGCTTTTGTGTGCCTTATCTGGAGAAGTGGTGTCCTCCTTGGTCTGCGTCCATTGAACCCAGCGGTGTGCAGTGTCCGTTGGACTGTCTGCCTTGAGATGTTGCCACCAGCAGAGCCCAGATTCATCAGGATGGCCTTGGTGGTGATCCTTGGACTCTTTTTTACCTCTCTCACTATCCTCCTGGCCAGCACAGGTGTCACTTTTGGCTTCCGACCACGTCCTCTGAGATTTTTCACAGTGTGGAACGTCTTGTATTTTTTAATAATACTTTGCACTGTAGCCACTGGAACTTCAAAACATTTAGATATGGTCTTATAGCCCTTTCCTGACTTGTGAGCAGCCACAATGCGCAGCCGCAGGTCCTCACTGAGCTCCTTTGTCTTAGCCATGACTGTCCACAAACCAACAGCAGAGAGCTTCTGTTTTTCACCTGTTGAGTTGATTAAAACAGCTGTTCCAAATTAATCAGGGTAATTAGGATGCTTTAGAATAGCTTGGGATATTTGGAATGGTATAGATCTTTGGATTTTCCCATAGACTGTGACAGTTTGCAAAGGGTATGAATAATTTTGGACATGCCACTTTTCGTTAAAATGTAAATAAAAGATGAGTAATATTTTTTTCCACAATGATGCCTCTTGTACATCGTCTTATTATCTTCTGGGAGACTCCTGTATTATTTCTAATCAAGAAAAAACTTGTTGGTTGAATAAAAGTAACTTTAAGTCAGAATTTGCCAGGGGTATGAATAATTTCGGGCTTGACTGTATATATATATATATATATATATATATATATATTATTATTATTATTATTATTGTATAGAGGAAATTAATGAGATTTTACTTCAGAACAGCAATACTTTTACTACGCATTGATGACTGCATGTTTGGCATACATGTCTTTTGTTTTTTTATGTTTGTATTGAACTTTAAAATGTAGTTGTAGCAAACTAATCTGACTATGTGGAATTGAAGCTTTTATAAGTAATTTAATTTATGTAAACACATCCAGAAATAAAGCACAGCCTATCTGGCATTTAAAGGAAACATGAGAAGAAATATGACTCTTAAGTAGTACACATGCATTTACTCTGAAACTGTTTGACAGTGGAATGTATATTTGTTCTTATATGCAATTTGGTGTGAGGGATCAGGGCAGTGTGAGGATATTAGTTCTGATCTGTGGACAGTGTATCTCTCAGGGAACATTCAGTGTAATGAGAGAGATGCTGGGATAGGCACGACATCACATCACTAAGTCTCTTACGGTGTAAATCGCCCTGACATCTGCCACCCTTTGTGAGAATTTATGAGTTTGTGTGAATAAAATGGGCTGAAGTGTGTGTGTTGGTGTGTTGGCAAAACTAGGGCAGACACACACAAACATGCACTTAGTAACCTTAGGACAGATTTAGAGCAGACATACTCAAGCAAAGTGTTATGCTTCCTACATTCATGTGATTACATTGCATATGGGGCTACTTAAGGACTCTGGCACTGTTTGTTGTGTTCGTCCATACAGTGGAAGTCAATGGGGTCCAAAACCTTCAAACTCCAAAATGGGTATAAAGGCAGGATAAAGGTACTCCATATGACATTCAGATTTCTTCTTCAGAGCCGAGCGGTTGTGCGATCAGCGAGCTGAGATCACTTACTGTTCCACTCACTTCTGCAGAGCTTACGCTATTGGATCCTACAGAGCATATCAGCGGCTTTCTCCTTCTCTGCACAGCAGTGCAGCTTCCCCCTGGGCAATTCAACAGCACTGCTTAAAGAGAATATTTGTAAAAGAGTTTATTTTCTCTAAAAGAGCAAATGCACAGCTGTTGTTGAACGTTCTTTTCATTATGCGTCTTTAAAAAGATACCAATCCGCCCCTGTGTAGTTCTTGGATGCGGTCAGTTTCTCTCTGCTCCTGATGGGCACAGGCACTGCCTAGTGTGTCTGGGCAGCGATCACACCGAGGTGGCGTTTGTGGATTGTTTGTGTTCTCACTGCGAGAACCTCACCATGGCAATGTGTTCTCACTGTCACGGCTATCCTTATAAAAGAGGAACGTCAATCCAGCCGCCCCCATGTGTCACTCCTTCTTCCCACAGGATTGAGGATGACCCGACTGACGATAGAGGCGATTCCGCTGAGTAGATCTCCAAGAACCACCTGCCCCCCGGCACGCTCGTTGACTTCCGTGCAGCTCGAGGTGAGTGCGGCTTGCCTCACGGGCAGTCTGTTTACTCCCTGGAGCCCCCCGAGCTGGATAATGAGTTCGCAACTTGGTTTGAGCATTCCGGTGATTGGTTCCTCGGGTCTTGGCACCGCTCACAGCCACTCCTGCAAGTTCACCAGGCCAAGGCACTGGAACTGAGCTCTGTGACTGATCTTGCCCTCAGGGCCTCGAAGGTCAGAGCATGGACACTCGGGCAGGCGATGGCCACCCTCGTGGTCCTGGAGCATCATCTATGGCTGAATCTGGTCGAGATGCGGGATGTAGACAAACCACACTTTCTCAACGCCCCCATCTCCCAGCTCGGTCTATTTGACATCACCGTTGAAGACTTCACCAAGCAGTTCTCAGCGGTGAAGAAACAGACAGAGGCCATTTCCCACATCATGCCCCTCCGCTGTACCAGCGCAGGCCATGCTCCATCTGCTCACCGAGGGCGTCCTCCTGCAGCTTCCAAACATCAGGCAGCTCTGCCTCAACCTGCGCCCAGCTCTCAGCCCCAGCATCGAGTCAACTGGAAAATGAGCAAGCTCACCCCGGTTCAGAGCATCTCTTTTCTCGGCATGGAGTTAGTCTGAATGACAGCGTGCCTCACCAATGAGTGCACTCAGTTGGTGCTGAAATGCCTCACCTTATTCAAGCCAGGATCAGCGGTCCCTTTAAAACAATTCCAGAGGCTCCTGGGGCATATGGTATCCTCCGCTGCGGTCGCACCACTGGGATTGATGCATATGAGACCACTTCAGCGCTGGCTTCAGACTCGAGTCCTGAGATGGGCATGGCACCGCAACAGGTGCCGTGTGTTCATCACCCCCTCCTGCCACCAGACTTTCAACCCCTGGGCAGACCTCTGTTATCTGTGGACAGGAGTCCCCATACAGCGGTTGTCCGACGAGTTCTATTCACCACAGACGCCTCCAAACAGTGTTGGGGCACCGCGTGCAACGGGCATACTGCCACTGGCTCCTTGTCGGGGCCCCCGGCTGGGTTGGTACATAAACTGCCTAGAGTTGTTGGCTGTAATCCTTGCCCTGTGGAGGTTTTTCCCACTAATACGGGGAAAGCACGTCTTGATCTGATCAGACAGCACCGTTACAATAGCATACATAAATCGCCAAGGTGGCATGCGCTCTCGTTATCTGTCACAACTCGCCCACCATCTCCTCCTTTGGAGCCAGCAGCGACTCAGTCGTGACAAGGTACTCTCAGCAGAGAGTGGAGGCTCCACCCCCAGGCGGTTCAGCTGATTTGGGAGTGGTTCAGCAAAGGACAGATAGACCTGTTCGCTTCCCAAGAGACTTGCACGGGTGCTCTGCAAGGTCAGGGAGTATGAGGAACAAGTCACTCTGGTAGCCCCCTACTGGCACACATGGACTTCTCAGATCCTCGCGACAGCCCCTACCTGGCAAATTCCCCTGAGGAAGGACCTTCTTTCTCAGGGATGGGGCACCCTCTGGCATCCATGCCCAGACCTCTGGAACCTCCACATCTGGCCCCTGGATGGGATGCGGAAGATCTAAGTTGCCTACCACCTGCTGTCCTAGACACGCCAACCAAGCCACAGCTCCCTCTACCAGGCAACTTTATGCCCTAAAGTTGCACTTGTTTGCAAATTGGTGATCTTCCCAAACTGAAGACCCGCAGAGGTACGCAGTAAGGTCAGTGCTCTCGTTTCTGCAAGAGAGTTTGGAGGGGAGGCTTTCCCCCTCCACCTTATGTAGCCGCCATATTGGCTCACCACGATGCAATGGACGGTATGTTCCTAGGGAAACACGCTCTGAGTATCAGGTTCCTTAGAAGCACCCGGAGGCTGAACCCTCCCAGGCCATGCCTGTTCCCCTCATTGGATCTCTCCGTAGTGCTTTCAGGCCTTCAGAGACCCCCCTTAAGAGAATCAGCTAGAATCAGTCGAGCTCAAAGCACTTTCCTTGAAGACAGCCCTCCTGATCATGCTCGCTTCCATCTAGAGGGTAGGGGACCTGCAAGCGTTCAATGTCAGCGACACTTGCCTGGAGTTCAGTCCAACAGATACCCATGTCATCCTAAGGCTACGTGCCAAAGGTACCTACGACCCCATTCAGGACCAGGTAGTGAACCTGCCAGCGCTGCCCTGGAGTAGGCAGACCCAGCCTTTTCATTGCTGTGTCCGGTTCGTTCTTTGCGTACCTATGTGGACCGCATGCAGAGCTTTAGATGTTCTGAGCAGCTCTTTGTCTACTTTGGTGGACAGTGGAAAGGGAACACTGTCTCCAAACAGAGGCTTTTCACTAGGTTGTTGATGCCCCCTTGAGGGTTCGAGCACACTCAACGAGAAGTGTGGCATCCACGTGGTATGGTCCCCCTATGGGCAGACCCGTGTCTGCCTTGGGCAGTCCCCGTTGCCCCCCGGTCGCTGTGTTTGTAACAACTCCGACCTCTCAGCAAAAACCCATGTGACGTATTTGGCCACTCTTTACCACCACCCAGCCAGGGCAGTTGGTGGTCACTGCAGGGTCTTTTACCCCTGAATGAATAGGAGTTGGAAAAGAACACCTCCCGATGAGTGTGATTAGTGTTAAGATGGTTACAGCCTCTACCGTCAGTTGCTAGTGCACCTATTGTGGTCAGGAGAGTGAGGTTTATACACATTGCACAGCTATCTATCAGCTGACCACCGTTACACTAGCAACCGGTCAAATTTGGTTGCTTTGGAGACCTGGCTGGTGTCACTCAGCACACCCTGGATTCGAACTCATGACTCCAGGTGTGGCAGTCAGCATCAATACTTGCTGAGATACCCAGGCCCCCAAGACGTGATTTTCTATGTTTAAAGCTTCGTTTAACTTGACACAGCGACCTAATTCTGTACGTTTATGACACAATGCTACCAAGACGCTCCAGAAGTGTCTGTCTGACACAGGTGTACAATGACGTATCAAGACCTTATAATAAATCTCTGACTGATTGACAAATTCACTTGCAAAATGTATTGATATGAACTGTTGTCCAGTGATAGGCTTATGTTCAATAAAATGGAAATAAAAAAAACATTGAATACTAAAGCCACTTTTTTATATTGTCTTTTTTTAAAGCTTGTATGCCAAAATCATGTAATGCATTTGAATTATTTGTTATTATTTTTTAGAATATATACTGTATATATTTTATTTATAATTATTTATACATATGTTAGCTATTTATAATTATTTAATCATTACATATTGAATTATTTTTATTTGCAAATATTTAAATCTGCTATTAATTGTGATTCATTCGATTAATTAAGTGGCATACCATGTAATTAATTTAATTTAATTGCCCAATTGTCACACATTATACATACATTTCTGCATATATACAGTGAAATTATTTATTTTTCACATATCCCAGCTATGCTGGGGTCAGAGTGCAGGGTCAGCCATGATTCGGCGCCCCTGGAGCAGATAGGGTCAAGGGCCTTGCTCAAGGGCCACACAGTGGTGTCTTGGCGGTGCTGGGGCTTGAACCCACAACCTTCTGGTCAGTAATCCAGAGCCTTAACCGCTGAGCCACCACTGCCCCTTTCGCATATACCAACTAAGCTGGGGTCAGAGCGCAGGGTCAGCCATGGTACGGCGCCCCTGGAGCAATTGGGGTAAAGGGCCTTGCTCAAGGACCCAACAGTGGTATCATGGCAGTGTTGGGGCTTGAACCCCTGATTTTTTACCCCTGATAATTTGATTAAAATTGTTTGAAAACAAGTTTTTTTTTTTGGTTATTCTTTGTATTAAGCAACCAAAATGAAAACACAAGGAACAAAATTACAATGTGTCTTCACATTTTTGTGACAGGTGCTATTTCACCTATGGAAACGGACTATAAAGAATTATTTATAGCTGGTAAATGTAAATTTACCTGCCATTGGCAAGTGTGGCATAAAGCTAATTTTGAACCTTGCTTGTGTCTGCATTGTTCACCTCCATGTATACCAAACGTGTTCATTGGCTTCCCAATTTTACCCATACATTTCATTTTCAAAATTTCAAGATTTTGTATAAAAAATACAAAAATAAACTGTTACAACGAAACACTGGAAAATGATAAGAGACGTAACTTTGTCTCAAAAAGATATGAACTGATTTTCAAATTGAGCTCCAGAATAAAAACCCTCAAACCTCACTGGTCATCAGGAGAAAACAGTAGATGATTAGTTGCTTTTCTAAAGTCACAACACATCAGGAAATATGATCGAAGAAACAATTAAGAGTCATGTACAGCCGCAATAAGGAGCTGAAACCAGCAAAGTTGTTGATCATTGGAGAGGTATCACTAACTCTGTGCATAGAGAATTCCAATACTGCCAGAGCTGTCTCATCGGTTTGACAGCTTCATGTTTTTAGACTACTGCTTTGATTGATGTCAAACTACAATTTGATTTTCAGCCTGGTCTGAAAATTCCCTGAAGAATTTAGAGCTGTTTCTGAAATTACAGCTCATCAGTTATTTAACCTCATTGTTTGTTATTGTGTCTGAAAATCTAGGTGCATCAGTGTGCACCTTCCGAATTATTCCATTCCCCCGTGTTTATGTAAGAGTGTGCGAGAGAGAGAGGCAGACAGGGAGAGACAAATAGAGATTTATGCCCCACCTTGTTCAGTCATACAGACTCTCTTTCTCCTCTGTTTTCTGAATGCACAAAGCATCATTCTTTCTCTCAGTCCATAATTACTGCAGTCATACAACTATCTGTATTCTAGCCTCTAAATTAATTCTTACTTTTCTGTATCGCTGCCATGTCTCCTGATGGCTTTGGTCATAAGGTCAGGGACAGTCCTTAAATCAGATTGTCTCTGACAGGGCAAGAGTTATGACAGAACAGGATTAGACTTTAAAGCTAAACACAACATTTTTCAGTTGATTGCTATTGAATCCCAAGTCCATTTTTTAAAACAAGGTTAGTTATTAAGCCTCTCTAAGCTAATGCAAATGTCACGAGAGGTGGATTTAAAGGCTGGAATGATATGTGGCATATTAGACCACCATCGTCTGATCCCCAGGTACTTATAAGATCATTTACAAAGCTATAAAGAAAAAATATAAAACATACATTTGTATTTGGTGAGTTATGTTGAATGTGATATGCACATTTGTGACTAGGGCTGAGCAATATATTGAATATTCACAATATATTTGCAATGATTTGTTGGGGAAGTAAAATTAAGAAACACTGTGTATATCATACTGATTTTAATGTGCTTTTTATTTCCTAAAGACCATGTCCGTAGACCAGATTCACAATCCTCCAAGAGTATGTGAACGTTAAAAAAGAGATAATTTTAATCGTCACGGTTACTGTTGTGACCTCCGTTCCCTGTTGAAGGGAACGAGACGTTGTGTCGAATGTAGTGACACAAAGGGTCTTTCTGGAGAACCTGGCGTACCTCTGAACTTGAGAAAAGACCAATGAGATATTGGCAGGCAGAATTTGCATGTCCTGCCCCCGGAAATACGGGTATAAAGGGAAGCGGGCGTGCATCTGTCATTCAGGTTTTTGCACTGAGGAGCCGAGAATAAGGTATGGCCATTTACAGTGGTAGGTCTAGTGTCATGGCAAGGGGGACACAAAGTCTCATTCCCTCCATCAGGAAACAGAGGTTACAAAATAACCATGAAGTTCCCCTTCTGTCACTTACTCAACATTGTGTCGAATGTAGTGACAAAATGGATCCCATTTAAAAGCGCCATGCACTAGATCGTGTTACGTGAACTGCTGACACAGGTGCAACTGTATCGGCTGCACGTAACCCTTCCCAACGCCCCCAGAAAAAGATGTCATATACAGACCTTACAGTTTCCAGCACCCCTAAGGGGGAACAGGTGACATGACCATCATGGGAGCAAGCCAACCAGCTGCAGCCTTTTCTCTCTCTATGTTTCTCGCATAGAGTGTAAAGCGGCTGGGGCTTAATGCTATGAAATTCGTTGGGGAAGGCAATCTTTCCTGATCCTATTCTTTCAGGGGGAAAAGACCCTGTGGAGACCACATCCTGTCCAGAATAGGGGGAGGTGATATGTGGCCAATACACCACATGGGTTGTCAAGCCACACGTGGGAGTGGTGCGGTGGTAGGTCCTACCTGTGGAACATTTTGAAAGCTATAAGCCTTTTAAAGCCTCGTGTTACAGTAATTTTTACCTTGGTTAAATGGGTTTTAGCAGTCACATAGTGTCTAAAAGTTTTTAAATGTAGTCTGCTTTGTCCAATAACTGTGTTTGCTTGGCCAGTGAACAGAAGCGTTAACTTTCCCTTGTGCCAGTTCCAAAATTTACCAAAAGATTTGGGAATGGATAGTCAACACTGTTTATCTTTTTCAAGTTTTTTTCCTTTCAAGTTTATGCAAATTTTATTAAATATTGGATAAAATTGTTTCTTGTTTCACTTCTGAATTGCTGTTAAATTGTATTATATTTCTCTGAATGTATATCTGCCATCCTGCTCTCTAAATGTTGGTATAGGCATTGGTCATTAAAAAACCCATATGGGTTGACCACTTTTAAAATCCTTGGAATTCACAGCCTCAATTGGCTAATTGCTTTGCTCATTCTTTTGTTTTTGTGTGTTTTTTTTGCCTTTTAATTTACATTGCTCTTATCACTTTGTAAAGGGTGAACATTTTTAATAATCTGAAACATAAATTTGCACTCCTCTTCAATTGTTCTGAACTCATTTCTCAGTGCTTTTCAGTGTGATACAGAAAGTTGTCTTATCTAATGTGTCATAGTGATGTGCCACTACCTGGCAGCCTCCCCGCTGCTCAAAGTCACGGTTAGTCTTTTTTTAGGTCCTTCTCACCTTGAAATCCATAGGCAGTGCCATGGAAACCATCATGTTGCATCTTTCAAAAAGATTTTACACCTTGTGCAAATGCCAAATGCCTATTTCATTAAGCAGAAACAAGTTTCTGTCAAACGAGGCATCAACTCAGCAACTATCAAGGTTTAAACCACAGATACTGTATTAATTTAAAAGCAATTTATGTCACAAAGCTACAACCCTAATTCTGAAAAGTGCACAGTATCGAAAGAGCTAATAAAACCAAAATGTAGTGATTTGTAAATTATATTCACCCTGTGCTGCATTGAAAGCACTACCAAAACACATTGTTCCCCATCTGTCGCTCATTTCGACGTTGTGTCGAAGAAGTGACACTAGGTGTCTCTCTTGAGCGCCGAATATGCCTCTGATCTATGAAAAAATGCCAATGAGAAGTTGGCAGACAGTATTTGCATACCCTGCCCCCGGACATACAGGTATAAAAGTGGGGAAATACGTCAAACTCATTCAGAAATTTTCTTCGGAGCCGATGGTAGTACATGCAGTCTGCTGCGAGTCACACACCTGTTCCTGCTTTCTTCCTCTGATACTCTGCTTGCTGTTGGATCTATGGCGCACTACAGCAGCATTTCTCCTTCTCTGCACACCAGTGCAGTTTGCCCCTGGGCACTTCGAAAGCGCAGAGAAACTTAGAGTGTTTTAAAAAAGTGATTTTCTCTGATTAAAAGAGTATTTTTCTCTAAAATAGTATAATACACAGCGGCGTTGAACATCCTTTTCAGGACGTGTCTTTTTATAGATGCCTTTCCGCCCTTGTGTAGTTCCTGGATGTGGTAGAATGCATTGTCTCGTGTGTCTGGGCAGTGAACACACCGAGGCAGCATTTGTGGATGGCTCATGCTCTCATTGCGAGGGCATGACCACGGCAACGTTGCGGTTGCGGCTCACTTTCAATAGAAAGCACACCACTCCAGCCGCCCCCCCGCATTGCTCCTTCTTCCCACGGGATTTAGGACGATGCTGCTGGCGATGGAGGTGATCTGGGGATGGCAGTGGGTGCAGCTCCGCCGGTACACCCCCTCAGACCACCCGACCTCCAGCACGCTCGTTGACCAGGAATGTCATCTCTGGCTGAACTTGGTCGAGATGCGTGAGACCGACAAGGCTCGCTTCCTCAACGCCCCTGTCTCCCAGTTCGGCTTCTTCGGTGACACCATCGAGGAATTCGCCCAGCAATTCTCCGCGGTGAAGAAGCAGAAGGAGGCCATCTCTCACATCCTGCCCCGCCACAAGCCTGCCGCCATGGGCCATGCCCCGTCTGCTTACTGAGGGCGTCATCCTGTGGCTAAAAAGCACACTGCTCCACCTCAACCCGGGCCCAGCTCTCAGCCCCAGCGTCTAGCACCCCGCAGGAAGCAGACGCCCCCCGTCTCACGGACCCCCTTGAGGACCCGGAAGGCTCCTAGGCGCTCCAGAGATGTTTGACCCAGAGCCCAAGATGTTAGCTCCGGAGCTGGTATGACCACTCCGTCCCCCGGTGGAGGGCCGGGAGGAGAAGCTTTTGTTGAATTTATTTCATTTGCCGCACCCTACATGGGGCTGCGGTACCACATTCTCAATAACAGAGCTATTTCCTTTGTCTCTGGGTCACCTGGCCTGCAAATTCCGTTCTCACCGCACCCTGCCACCAGATCTCTACAGTCCCGGCATGCTGGACGTGGACCCCCCATATTCAGTCCCACGACTGTTCCCTGGCCGGGTGTGTAACCCGCCCTCTGCCGGGTGTGTGGAGCAAGGTAAGTGCTTTGATGCCGCTGCCATCGTGGCCCAATACGACGTAGTAGACGGCAAGTCTTTGGGTAAGCATGACTTAATTATCAGGTTCCTAAGAGACGCCCAGAGGTTGAATCCCTCCCGGCCAAGCCTGTTTTCCTCCTGGGATCTCACAGTGGTCCTCGCGGGCCTCCAGAGACCTCCCTTCGAGCCGCTAGAATCAGTTGGACTCAGGGCCCTCTCTCTAAAGACTGCCCTACTGATTGCTCTTGTCCTTTTGGGCACTGGCCAGGGGCACCTCCCTAGCAGACATATGTAGAGCAGCGGGTTGGGCAACACCTAATACCTTTGCGAGATTCTATAATCTCTGGGTTGAGTCAGTTTGTCCCGTGTTTTCTCAGGTCCGAGCCGGTAGAACTCGGTAATACGCTGACGGACTGACCGAATGGACTGCTTGCACCTAGTGCCCTTTCCCTCGCTCAAGGTAAAATTGTGCTCTTTTCCTCCCAGGGGATCTCACTCCTCGGATCCCTGGATGATTCCTCCCTAGCCCTTGTGGGTCCGCAGTTCAGCGGAGGAACTCGCTGACCCAATCCACTGCACGTGGATAGGGTAGGTGAGTTCCTCCGCTGAACTGCGGACCCACAAGGGCTAGGGAGGAATCAATAGCTGGAATAGGTGCTCCACAGGGCAGGACTCCTACGTGGACTCCCCCTGTGTGTATTATCCGTGGTACGGTCCCCTTACGAGTGGACCAGCGTCTCCCTTAGGCAGTTCCAGCTGCCCTCCGGTCGCTGTGTTGTAGCAACTCCCTCCTCCTAACGAGGTTGGATCTACCACTGCGCCATTTCCACATGCTGCCTTAAAATCCCATGTGGTGTATTCACCACTCTTAATTCCCCTTCAGGGCAGGGGTGGTCTCCGCAGGGTCTTTTCCCCCTGAAAGAATAGGAAACTGGGTAAGACCCCCTTCCCTCGATGCGTGTAAGGGCCCCGGACATTTATTGCTCTATGCTGAGAAACATTGAGAGAAAAGAGGCCCAGCCAGGCTCGGCCCGTTCCCACGTTGGCAAGCATCAACTTGTTCCCCTGTTTATAGTAACCAGAAGGATTCCGACGACTTTTATGGGGCATTGGGGAAGGGTACGTGCAGTCTGACTCAGCTGGTCGCTTCTGCACATAAAATACCTGCCTGCTCCTGTGTCAGCAGAACACGTACACGGCTCAGCGCATGGCGTGATTTAAATTGGACCCCTAGTGTCTCTTCTTCGACACAATGTCGAAGTGAACGACAGATGGGGAACGTCTAGGTTACTTATGTAACCTCTATTCCCTAATGGAGAGAGAGACGTTGTGTCCTCCCGGCCACGTTGCTGAGCCAAGCCACTGTAGTGGCCGGACCATTTCCAGCTCCTCAGAAAAATCCTGAATGAACTTGATGTATTTCCCTGCTTTTATACCCGTTTTTCCAGGGGCGGGTATGCAAATACTGTCTGCCAACTTCTCATTGACCTTTTTTCATAGATCAGAGGCATATTCGGCACTCGAGAGACCCCTAGTGTCACTTCTTCAACACAATGTCTCGTTCCCTCCATCAGGGAACGGAGGTTACATCCGTAACCTAGACGTTTTCTGTTTTACCTTGTGAATGTTATTGTGTTTGAATATATGAACAAATGAATGCAACACACTCCAAAAAAGTTGGGACAGGCAAGTGTTTACCATTTTGTAACATCGTAATTTCTTCTAATAACACTTATTAAGTGTTTGGGCACTGAAGACACAAGTTTGTGAAGTTTAGATTGCAGAATTTTCCACCATTCACCCATTATGCAGGTTTTCAGCCTTGGTTGCTGTATTAGGTGCTTCACGTTCTCAATTGGAGACAGGAATGAAGACAGGCCAATTTACAGTGTTGGGGAGTAACGGAATATATGTAACAGGAATACTTTTGGACAGGAATACTTGTGCACTTGAACAGCGGTGAAACACTTTCTTATGATGTTTTACATTCACACGAGCAGACAGAGAAGTAAGTTTGAAGTTTTGAGCAGAATAAATAGAAATAAACCTTTTTTGTCAGCTTTACCCTAAGCTAAAATGCTATTTCTAGCCATTTTACATGCACGTTACCAGACACGATCATATTTTTTTTTTAAATAATCATTAAGAAAATTAATGTTGGATCATAATTAATTTTTTTCTAGTAAAACCTTTGTCATTAGGGCAAAAATCGTATACTTAATAATTTTTTTTATTGTTCTCCTTTAAAAATAACTAAAAATTCTTAAAGGGTTACTTCAGGATTTAGCATTAAGCTTTGTATCAGTAGAAAACCAGAAGTATTTTCGAATTACCGAGCTCCCCCCCCTCCCCCTCATATCCCCCTGAGACGAGAGATTTATGTATGTTTAGTATGGAAAAAATCCTCCGATGACGCAAAAATCGTCATTTTGCGTCATCTGAGGATTTTTGGGCCAGAGGCTTAAAACTACAGCCAGTATTCCACATGTTTTCACCACGCCCATATGGGGCGGGATCTCACTCACAGAATGTGAAGATAGTGTCAGCCATCTTTCTGTAGATGCTAAGCTAACAGGCTCTTGCTCTGTGTAGAAAGTTTGTATACAAGTAGGATAATCACGATGGCGGAAGGTAGTTTTGAAGTTGAAATGCAGAAGGGGATTTTGAAGATCTGTTGCGAGAATCTGATGTTCGCGGCTACCTGTACGAGCCGCAATACAGCGACGAACAGAGGCAGCCGGAGCAGCTGCTGTAGCAGGGGAGCAAAACCCTGCTTGGCAGGCAGGAGGAAGAGCCCGGCCAGACTCGAGTTGGGGCGGACTGGTGGTGTCAGTGCTCTCGCTGTGCGCCTATGGAAACAGATAGAGAGTCCTATTGCTGTCGCGAATTTCAGCGATGCCATTTTCTTCTGGACGAGATCGATGAATCCGCTGATGAAACAGCACCGCTAACTTGAGCATGTATAACTGAGCACCCAAGTTTTGTACCACACATGGACAGGGGAGTCCTGGAAACTTATTTTAGATTCCCGAAGATAAATTGGAAACGCCAGCCAAAGCCCACAGGGACAAACGGACGACTTAGTGTAAAGTGAGTATTTTGTTTGTTTTTCTTTTTGTTACTAAGACGTCATGTACAGAGTTTGGACACCCGGAATTATCATAATGTTCTTCCCGCGTAGTCAGTCAATTTATCAACTAACTCATGATTTATAGAGTCACAATGTATCAAAGCAAGCCTAGTTGTATCAAATTTTCAGATACTGCCGCCTGTAACCGTTAGGCATGGTTTGGGAGTGGCCTCGTAAGGGCAGCAAAGCAAGTGCATTCTGGGAGTTGTTGTCTTTCAGCCACATGTGTAAAAAATACATTTTCTGCCTTTTCTCAGTCTAGAATGCTTCAAATTCAAAAATAATTTCACATTTATACTATATAAATGACCAATTTTAAATACACATGCATCTTCCCAGAGGTGAAGTATCCCTTTAAAACAATATCAATTTGATTCATCTTGTTTTAGAAACAACACTGCACAATGTTTTTCAGAGAATGTATTTTTAATATATGTATTTTGTCGTACTATACTGGCAGAGTTTTGTTTATATGAAAAAAATCTACCAGTGCTGAAGAAGTAATCCAAAGTATTTAGAATACGTTACTGACCTTGAGTAATCTAATGGAATACGTTACAAATGACATTTTACAGCATGTATTTTGTAATCTGTTGTGCAATACATTTCAAAAGTAACCCTCCTAATCCTGCCAATCTAGCACCCGTACTCTATGTTTACGCAGCCATGAATTTGTAATCCGACTAGTATGTGGTTTGGTAACTGGAGTTTGAAAGCTGCTGAAATTGGTCTGTGCTTAACGAAATTTAAATCAATGCCCCTTCAAGAGTATCAGCACTTAAACATGTGACAGAAGGTGCTCCGTGATAATTTCGGATTTCCCTGCTATAACAGGACAGTATTCAATATACTCAAATTAAAAATGGAACAGTTTTATTAAAAAATAAAAAACAGGACAGTATACTCAAAATTCTGCCTGCATAGGGTACTCACTTGGTTTCAGAACATAAAACAAACCTGTCCTTCAACAGCACATTTGATCTTTGGCCTTGCAATTGAATAAATGGTTGTTTTTTTTCTAATCAAAAGTCATTAATTAAGCTCAGACATGGCTTTTGGTGTCAACTGTCTTTCTAGGTGTTGGGGCTCTACCCATCCTTCTGACATACTGCTTAGGTGTTCTCCTAAATTGCTTTGCCCTCATCCATTGAACTCGAAGAAATGAACAAACATAGAAGACCCAAGGCGAGCAGCCATTTTGACTCTCGGCCTGTTTCTGCCGTCTAATCTGTCTCTGTCTCCTAAATCCCATCTTGAAACTGAACACACCGTTCTGTGGGCTGCAGCAGGCCTGTGATGTTTTATTCAGCATCTCTTCCGAGAGCTAAAGGGACAGCGCAGACTTGTCCGGTCCGCTCTCCCTCCCTTGCCTCTTCCTTCAGCGATCGATACGCCTGTGTCTCTGAGTCCCTCACGTCATCTTTCCTCCCTTGCAGTGCACTCTGCACTTTCTCTGTTTGGTATTCTAGAGCAGAAGCCACAGTGCAGATCCATCGAAAAGGCCTAGAGATGAAGGGATGACCAAGAGAAAAAGACAGCAACAGAAAGAATGGCTATGTTCACTCAGAGGCAGAACACGGTTGCTGTTTTTTTTTTTAGAGTGCTAAATATGGTTGTTCACACACAGTTTGGTTCTACACAAGAGCAGGGGTGTCATGCACCTTTTGTGCATTAATGCAGAGTTTTTAATGTGGCAACAGACGGCTAAAATCATAGTAAACATTACTTATACTTAGGGGCTTATTTCAAGACTTTCATTTAACATATCATACAATGTTCTTTAAAACTGACTATTATCTAAGATGGTAAATGGCATGCATTTTTGTAATATTATTAGTCTTGTCTAAATATTAGTCTTGTCTAGTCTTGACTAACTTTATGATGAGGTTTGGTCCACCTATTAAAACGTGTGATATCACAATATTAGGCAATAAGTATTAATTATTTCTCAGATTATTTCATGACTCAAAACAATTTTTTGTGCAAGTTTGCTTGCTGCCTTAATTGTTGATGCCACTAACCTGAAATCTTTGAAAGCAAATACAATCACTAGTTCTTTGTCAATATGCCTACACCTGACCCCGTGGTTTTATGTGATTGTCGAGCGAGCCACATATGTAAACAGGAGAGAAATGCAAGCAAGTGTTTGTTGTGTTCTTCACATTTCAGTGGCAGAATAAACAGAAAAATGCAAGAACATAAAAAAATAACTTTAACAACAGATGACTGAAGCATAACCTCATCACATAATTAATTACTGGTATAGCTGTATCCAGATAACGAAACGCATTTGTATTTACACCTTCTCTGAATGTGGTCAGGTGGTTGACCACCTCTGGCGATCTGATCACAATGTTTTTTGGTTGCATGAACACCTGATATTTAATGTGGTCAAGTGATATCCAACAGCGAACAGATCACCAAAAATGTTTTTAGTGTTGTGGCTGATTGGTGTATATTATGTACTTTAGCTATGGTTAGAACATACTTTGTGTAAATTTACATTTCATATAGCACACAATGTATTTTTTTAGTAACAGGTGTGTCTTTTGTGGTTTGACAGCTTGAAAGAAGGCACTTAGTGCCTCTCACATCCTGTAGTTTTCCATTGAATTGAACCAAATAATTATCAACCATAACATTAAAACCATCTGCCTAATATTGTGAATATCTCAGAATAGCATTCTGAGATGCTATTCTTCTCAGCACAATTTTTATCAGAGTTACTGTGGACTTTGTCAGTTCGAACAAGTCTGGCCATTCTCTGTTGACTTCTCTCATCAGCAAGACATTTCCATCCACAGAACTGCCGCTCACTGGATGTTTTATGTTTTTGACACCATTCTGAATAAATTCTAGAGACTGTTGTGTGTGAAAATCCCAGGAGATCAGCAGATACAGAAATACTCAAGCCAGCCCATCTGGCACCAACAATCATGTGAGACAATCTAATCAGACAATCATGTGGCAGCAGTGCAGTGCATATAATCATGCAGATACGGGTCAGAAGCTTCAGTTAATGTTCACTTCAAACATCAGTATAGGGAAAAATGTGATCTCAGTGAATTTGACCGAGGCATGATTGTTGGTGCTAGATGGGCTGGTTTGAGTATTTCTGTAACTGTTGATCTCCTGGGATTTTTACACACAACAATCTGTTGATGAGAGAACTCATCAGAGAATGGCCAGACTGTTTCGAACAGACAAAGTCTACAGTAAGTCAGATAACTGCTCTGCACATTTTTGCTGAGAAGAATAGTATCTTAGAATTTACAGATTTGGCTGTGCCCTATGTGCGATACCTGTGCCCTTCTCTACCGGTGTATGACTGGCTTAAAGCCAGCAAATTAATTTGGAACTGGCAATTTCAGCCAGATCATGCCATTCTTTTTTACTAATAAGGCTATAAGATTATAAATAGGTTCTATTTAGGGAAAGTCTACTTTGTTCTAAAGATGAAGTTTAACACTTCAGTGCTTTCTGATGAAAACACACGTCTATCACGTCTAATATTATGCTGCACCAATTGAAATTCACGCAACACTAAAATAACCATGCTATTCCCAGTGTGTGTTCACAATTGGATCATTCAACCATTCTTGTCAAAGGTGTGAGAGGAAAGAGAATGACAACATGTATGTGGAGCACACCTGGGGCATGAATACATGCTCAAATGTGCATGTGTGTGTGATTTGAGTTCTCCCTTATGGATGCTGCATAAATGCAGTCAGCAGCATCTGTAATTACCAGTTGTCTAAACAGACAGATGGAATTAAGAAGAGTGACTGGCAATTTCCCAAACTCTTGTTTTAGATCAGGGAGCAGGAGAGAGTAAGAGAGACAGAGACAGAGAGAGAGAGAGAGAGAGAGAGAGAGAGAGAGAGAGAGAGAGAGAGAGAGAGCGATTACCTGACACTGCTTGTTAGCACCTCCGCTTGATGTTTTTATCTTTCAGTCTGCTGTCACTAGCATCAGGTGTTACTCTTTCACCCTCTTGATAGGAAACATCTCACCCTCTGGCCTTCTTTCTTCCGCATTTCTTTCCTCTCTGTTTCCTTTTCTCCTCTTTCTCTCTCTCTCTTCTCTCTTATCGAGGAGAAGGTCATCCAGGGTAGATGTCCTTCTGAGATGGCTTACATAACTCCGGCTGACATATGGATCTTTTAGCACATTTTTGCCGAGCAAAAACTCCAACTGTGCTCAGCTTGGGCGGCGACGGCTCCCTCCACGGTGTCCTTTTGCTGTGAATCATGTCAAGAAACAGTCATTTTCAGTGACCCATATAAAAGTTACTGCTGACATGCGCTTATCCTAAGCCACTGATGCCTGGGTGGTTTGCGCACACTGACCAATTAGTTAGCTATGGATTATGACTAGAGAGTTGTTGCACAAATGTCTGATTGCTTTGTGTAGCAAGTTAATTCCAGCAACCCAAACCAGTTAATGAGAAGTAAATGAACGATTATCACAATTTATTATATTGTCACATAATCTAAAATGCTTTAAAGATCTCATGAAATCACTTGAGGAGTGCAGTTTTATTTCTTTTACCTAATTTTATGTATTTTCTATTGAAACAGTAAATTGGCGGCGGGACAGATCAAAGGACTTGTCCCTTCTTTTTGTAGGTGCACTCAGGAATTTTTTCCTCATTAAAAGATGTTTACTCCTAAAGAAATTAATGGGAATTCTGATGAATCATATGAGCTGAATACGCTAGTCATATCAGTAACCTTATAAAAGCTTGTTTTATTATACATAGAGATGGTCTGCTCATGGGGACAGTCATGTTAGTATCACATGACCAGCTTAATACTATTCACATAATCTCAGTAATAACTGTGTTATTGGACACTTGGATTTAATGAATCATGGCTGATTGTGATTTAGTGATTTTCTACAATGACACCTTTAACTGAAAATGATTGCATTTGAAAATTAACTTTTGGCAATATCTTTCAAAGTTATTTCTCTACACAGTGTTGATATAGCAACACGTAAAAAAAATTAGTTTTGTTTCACCTGCTTGTGTGGAAATGTTTAAACCATTTGTGTTACAACTAGCCCCCTGTTTGTTTGTGCCCCGCTCTCCACTAATTTAACTAAATACTTATTTATACGTATAGCCTACATATCCAGCTTCATCTGATGAGACAAAATAGTCTATCAATGATATAATTAAATAATAATAATAATTATTAATAATAACAATGATATTTAAATAGGTCTATCCAAGACATATTTTATATACAGAAACTAAAAATGTAAGAGAATTACATTTTAAAATTAGTTTTCCAGTTTAAGCCACACCCATATCCAGTTCTATCCAAATACAGATACTGGCTTTGCTGCACGCCCCTAATTTGAATGATGCTGTATCCACACCACTAGGTGTCACTAAGTCTGAGATGACATGAACAAAAACTTACTGATTGCACCTTTGAATAGCCAGCAGTCTTTAGTTTATGTTACTGCTGTGAACCAAAGTTTGAGGTAGGTGGCAGGGTTAGCTGATTAATACAAAATTCCCCATGAATTTGCCTGCAATAAACAGTTAAATTAATCAACATGGTGAATATAGCAATGCTTTTAATGCACTTTTGATTTGACCTTATAGTTTGCTAAAGAGCATGCCTTAAAATAAGCTTTGCAATCAAGGACGCATATATACTGTATATATAATTTTTTAATATATTAAATTATTAAATATAAAGAAATTATATTTTACCTAATTTTCATCAACATGACACATCTATGCTCTTTTACTTTTCCTGTTGTTTTCAATGATGATTTTGATAATACAATAATTTTTCAATGTATTTCTGTAAAAAAGATGCTGTTGCACAATTTTTTTTCATTAAAATCAATAAGTATCATTATATTATCATTATATAATAAATGAAGTATCATTATAACCATCTTTATTTTCTAGCATTGCGGAGATATGAATTAGTGGGTAAAATGTGTGTAACTCTCATGGAAATAAATTCATATTGTAAAAAGATTTTCAATTTATTGATAAACAGTGAGAACAACATGCCTGATTATTTTCAGCTAATGATTTTACTTAAATTAGGATTTATGTGGTGGGGGAACCCTAACACCAATAAAACATCCACATTTATGTAATTTCAGAGCAAATACATATTGTATATATCATCAAAAGGCTGCAAATATTTATGCATTATTTTAGATTATAAAAGGTAATTTTGTCAACTTCTAGTAGTAAAACTCAAATTTCTATTTAAAGGGGTTTGTATTATTAAATAACAATTGGCTGCATTCGTAAGCAGAATCCATGGCTGCTTACCTGTAGAGTCACACAGTGGTATACACCTCACACATCTGCAATAGTACTCCCACCATATGAAGAGACAGTCGATCCATCTCCTCTGGGAATCATTGCAGCATATCTCCATAGAGCATCCACTTTCTTTTACCTCATACCTGCCACAGCTGATTCAGAGCCAGCCCTGTAATTAATGTGCTTGTGTTTAAGATGCAGGTGGAGTTAGAGGAACTGATCCTAAATCAGATGAGGAACTAAAATTGAGATGTGACTGACTTAGATGTGGATAGCGGAGGGAGTAATATGTCTCAGAGCAGGTGAAACAGGGCCTAAACCTTTTAGAGTCTGGAAGCTGGAAAGAGGATTTGAGCGCTGTGTATTAAAGTTTGCCCAGAGGATGGTGCTCTATTGTGCAGAAGACTGTATTCAGAATGTGATGGTGCCAAAATGGAAATTGTGGTGTAAAATTAGGTAGAGACAAGATTGCATACACATAGTGATACAGAGTGGCCACATTTTGGTATTGGTTCACTGTGTGTACCTTTTTTCTGGATTGTGACTTTTTTGTTTGTGTTAGATAATTTTGTCTTCCAATGTATTTAATTTATTTTCTTGATCTGCAATCCCCGTCTCGATACGGCTCAGCTGAGGGAAGAAAGAAATGACACAGACACCCAATGCTATCAAATCCTTCTTCAACGTTTATTGTTCAGCACTTTGTTATATGGTCCAGAAAAACCACATTCCACTGGACCCCCACCAATGAAATGGCTCATTACCTTATTTGGGGTTAACATACATTTGAGCTACATGTGAAACGTGAGAGAAGAGACACATTCCTATAGAACATCCTTCGAACAGGGAACAGCTGCAGCAACACCAACAAAATAAGTTTAAAAGTGGCCTTCATTATTCCACATTGCCCACTTTGATCCTGAAAGGATCATGCAGCCTTCTCAACCAACCTCAGTATTAGGTATACGTACATAATGAAGCATAGCGATATTATGTCTGTTTATCATCACATTCAACTTCTGCATTAGTAATTGTAACAAACATGGGCCAAATAATAACATAAGTACAATGTATACAGCAATTGATATAATGGAGGACATCCAAGGTGCGAACCACCCAAACATATTGAAAAAATTCCCCCATATTCCCTGATGACCAGCGTTATCAGCTAATTCTTTATTCAACCTATCCATTTCCTTCAATACTTTCGTGAATTCTCCATCATCATCAGTGTGACCCGGGATGTATGTACAGCATCTGTCACCAAACATTTTACATACTCCTCCATCCTTAGCCAAGAGGTAATCCAAAGCTATACGATTTTGTTTAGTCATTTCACTTGTGGCATGTAATTGTTCTTTCACCAAATCGAAGGCCTGTTTAGTTTTATTAAAGAAACGTTGCTGATTATAATATAAGTAATTGATCCATTCAGTGTTTTTATTTGGGGTTATCCATACAAAGATGGATTCAAAACCACTGGCAATTTCGTTTCGGGCTTTAAACTGGTTTGGAATACCTCTAGGCTGTCCAACACTGTCTAGATATACTTCAGGGTCACTTGAGGCATCACCTTCTAAGTACCTTCGTGTTTACCCGTACCTTCATAACAGAAACATCTTCCTGTAACATTTCATAAAACATAAACCATCATACATTATTTCTAGGAATTGGAATTAAACATGTGGCTCCTTGCTGTTGTGTTGATACTGAATGGGCATAGGCAAGCATGACCACCTGCCATATGCAGAGCGTCAGTAGGAATGTTGACTGTTCCGGGTCCCTCCTCAGGTCCTCCTAATTCACAGATTCCCGGTTGGGCACTGGCGCTGCGTGTTCAGCTCCTCCAGTGCTTTCACCGTTCACCCTGAATCAGTAAGGCCCTCCTCTGGAGCAAGCTTCACGCGGCTTGCGTGGATCCACTGTGGTTGAAGATCAGTCAGCACCCCCATTCTGGTCACTGGCAGTACAGTAGTTGGGCCCACTTTGGTTCTCCTAACTTCGTTGGTTTCAAACACTTTACCAGAACCTGCTGATTTGGAACAAATGGATGAGTAGTGCTTTCTGCAGGCAGAGGGAGAGAGAGAGAGATATCACCATTTATGTAATTTAATATTTTAATGAGGGAATCCACATATTCTGCAATCACCACCTCCTTGTCACCTGTGGAGAGAAAGCCAGCGCGGCCTTTGACCCGAGGGTCGGGAAAGGCCTACCCATTAGTATTTCAAATGGAGAGATTAACAACAGAGGATGGTGACATTCTGAGCTCATTCAGCCGAATCTCTGTATTATTTATTTTGCCAAATTTTCACCATTTTATAATTTTACCTCACACACGAGAAAGCTTCTGTCAGTTTAGAACAGCAGTTCCGAGTGTGGTATTGAGTCGTGCTTCGTAGGCTTGTGTCTGTTGTACGTTAGACATGAGTCCAGGATTAATATTACTGCATTTTGTACCCCATTTATGCAATAAGATTGATTTCACTTAATTTGAGACCCAATGTTGTCAGATTCAGATGGATTTGCCTGTAACAATTTAATGTCATTGTCTTTTATCAGTGTTGCATGGAAAAAGTCTCTTCAGCTTGATTTAGGTCTGGACTTACCATAACTTCCCTTGCAGCCCACTTTGCTACCATCAGCATACTTCGAGTCTGTGTATATATCAATCGATATACCTTTAGCCAAATGGCATGCTCTGATCAACGCAAACAACTCAGCAGCTTGTGCAGATTTATATGGGAGCAAATAAGCTTCAATAATTCGATTCTGAAGTTCTGGTACAGCATAACCAAACCAGTATACGCAATTGGCTTGAAAGAGAACCCATCAAGTCAATGTTCAATGTAACAATGGTCCCCCTCCTCCAGGGCGGATGATGAAACATCCGGCCTGCATAAAGTACATGTTTTTAGGCAATTGATGCAATCATTTGAATCATTGTAAAATTCACCTCGAGTCAGCAATTTCAGTCATTTGTAATGATAATGTCGGGCCATTTATATCGGAGGTTGGTTTATTTGTCCGATTAACAATAGCCAATTAAATAACTTTTTACCCTGATCAACGTTGTGCTGTCATGTGGTAATGTTGTGCATGATTGTTCCTACCTGGTGAGAGGTGTGCACAACTATTGGATGTGAGAGAACAATACGTTCTGCATGTTTTACCATCAATGCTGCAGCAGTCACTGCTCGTAAACATCCAGGGAGGTCTTTGGCGACTGCCTCTAAAATATTTTTGACAAGTACGCCACTGGCCTATATATTCCGCAATGGGACTGAGCAAGGATCGCTGCTACTGCGCCTGCCGCCTCTTGCACATACAAATGAAAGAGTTCATCATGATTTGGTAGCAATGTCCATTTCAGCAGTCCTCTGGATAGGTTCCTCAGCCCTTGAGAGTGTTGCTTCTCTCAGGATTTTGTCGTATAACGAGCAGTTTGGTACCCATGCTCGACAATAGTTCACTAAACCCAAGAAGCTTTGCATTTGAGCCTTTGTTTTAGGGTGTTGGAAGGTAGTAATTGTCTTCTCTCTGTCCTTGGAGAGACGTACTGTTCCTTTCTGTAGTTCATGACCCAGATTGATAGTTCAGTTTCACCCAATGCATCTTTTCTTTTGATGTCTTGAAGCCAGCCTTTGCACACAATAGTTGAAGCGGCTGTGCATGACTTGATGTCCGGTCCAGAAACCAGGATGTCGTCAGCATATTGCAATAGACAGGTGGCAGCTTGATGTCCTTCAAAGTAGCGTGCACTACAGCAGAGAACACAGCAGGCGAGTCTCTAAATTCCTGGGCATTCTGTTACTGTTGGCCTCCATATGTGAATGCGAACAGCGGCTGCGTAACAAGCATGACTGACACTGAAGAATGCAGAACACAAATTAATAATAGTAAAATCAGTGTGATCTACTGGGATTTAGTTAGTGCACACATCCGGCACCACTGGTGACATTTGCATTAATTTTCAACTCTTACTTTAATCGCCATGTATTATTAGCTTTCTTCATAGGATTAATTTGTCATTTATATGATGTGTGAATGGGTTTAAAAATACATTGTTTCAGACACTGTATTAAAACCTTTGTTTTCTGACCGTTTGTATTGTACTGGCAAGTTAGAGCGGAGTTTTGCAACATATGGTCTTACGTCAATAAGGCCCGCCTCATCTTTGTGGGCGGCCCATAGCGCTGGGTCGACGTTGAGCATTTCCTGTTTCGCAGCAGAAGTGCTGACAAACGTTGAGCTGTAAACTTCTCCGCAATGACCTGTATACACAGACTGACAATATACTGAGGGAAACAGCAGTTGTAATGAGTTAGAATCAAAAGTTATTATTTTTCCTCCAATTTTATGCATCGTATTACAGACCAGTGGGCAGAACGGAGAGTCAGGCAAAATCACGAAATCGTGCATTTTAAACAAGTTTGTGTTATCTAGAGATGTTACGAGGAATTTCGGTGTCATATGACACTTCACAGGAATGCCATTAATTCCCACAAGAGTTTAGAGCGCGTCCCGTAATAGAGCTCTCATAGCAATGTGCTGTTAATAAACTTTTAGATGTGCCCGTATCGATGATAAAGGTATGCGGTTTATATATATATGGTAATTCTTTGCATATAGTCAGCGTCTCTGACAATGTTAGTTAAACGATTTTATATCTGTTTGGGCACTAGATAAAAGGAAATGCAGCTGTTGTATCTTCACTCGTATCTTTCTTTAAATCTGAATCAGATCCGTCCGCGGATGCAGCGAATGAGTTGCCTTTTAAATTGTGTTAAATCGGGATACAACAGTGCGCATGGTGTCTTTGGGAGGTTAGGGGTTAAAGCTTTGTTCACGACAATATCATATTTAGGCGGCTTGTTTTGAAACAGAGACCGCTATGCGCATTTGATTAGTCTCTTTTCATTCAGGACCTTTGTCCCAGAATGGTTTTATTTTCTTCCGCACCTCGTATGATTCTTTTATGTATTTATAATCCCACTGAGGATGCTTTCACCCTTTTTATCCATAGATTTGATTTACTCATGAATTGATCTAATTACATTTTTCTTTTTTTATTCTTCTTTTTTCTTTCTCCTTTCTCTGACCACCCAGCCAATTTGCTGATATATGGCTCAGTATTATAATCTTGTTTATTGCAAAACATCCATTGTTTTGGAGTTTCGTTCCATAGAGGACGGCTTTTTTCCTGTCCCATAATGTCACCCTTTTAGTAATAATAATAATAAAAACAATTTCCCGATCGACACGGTTCATGCAGAACAATAATGCAGATCAAATTCTCTCCGTCTTTTCCATAGGACAATTCCCGTCCTCTTCCTATTCATACCAGAATAAGGATATCATTTAAACTACTGCTGCGGTTGTGGGGTTTTCCCTATATTATAATAGAGCAAAACCCTCCTTCCTATTTATAATAGGGCAAATTCATCCCTTCGACAGGGCCCCCCGAGCAGAGTTATTAACGGAGTTAATATCGAGCCAAATTAAACTACGTTAAACTACGTTTTGTTCAATCTCTCATCAGACAGGAAAACGTGATAATTAAATCAGTCTTACCAGTCTGGAGAAATCCCGGACGAGCCCCCAAATTGTTAGATAATTTTGTCCTCCAATGTATTTAATTTATTTTCTTGATCTGCAATCCCCGTCTCGATACGGCTCAGCTGAGGGAAGAAAGAAATGACACAGACACCCAATGCTATCAAATCCTTCTTCAATGTTTATTGTTCAGCACTTTGTTATATGGTCCAGAAAAACCCCATTCCACTGGACCCCCACCAAAGAAATGGCTCATTACCTTATTTGGGGTTAACATACATTTGAGCTACGTGTGAAACGTGAGAGTAGAGACAAGAGACACATTCCTATAGAACATCCTTCGAACAGGGAACAGCTGCAGCAACACCAACAAAATAAGTTTAAAAGTGGCCTTCATTATTCCACAGTTTGTTTGTTTTTTTTGGTCTTTTTTTGTTGTTGTTGAGGACCAGGCGATGGCATATCTGGGAACCGGCGAGCAAGTTATTTTCTCTCTCTCTCTGCCACTCTGCCTTGTCCTTTCCCTCTCCTCTCCTCTTTTTTTTTTCCTCCCCTCGTCCCCCTCCCCAGCTCTAGTGGGGTGGGGAAAAGCCTGATGGCAGGCGGGGCCAGGGGGTCCGGAAAGGAAGGTGGGGGGGATGTTCGTCATGCCGGGGGTTTCTTGCCTTGAGGCAAAGGAGGGAGTGTAATGAGGAGGGCACGTCCAGCCCCCAATCGGGCTAATCAGCTGAAGAGAGGGATAAGTGCAGCGGGATGCTGCAGTTAGAGAGAGAGAGAGCCACAAGCAGCTGCCATGTGTTCGTTTATGTTTTGTGTCTTTTTGTTTAAGTTTAAATTAAAATATGAGTTTGACTGTTCAGCCAGTTCCCGCCTTCTCCTTTCCTATTTTTAACTTTATTACAGCTGTCTATACAGTCATCCACCACCAGAGGGTGCTTGCATGCTGCATGTCATATCTTGTCTGTCTTAGAGAAGAACAGCATATGCCTACTTCTCATTTGCTTTTAGAATACTATCGGTTTGGTTTAGCTCTTGGTTTAGGGTTAGGATGTTTTTGTTTACCTCTCATTTCATTTTAGGATACTGGTTAAGTTAAAGGGATAGTTCACACAAAAATTATCTCATCGTTTACCCACTCTCATGTAATTTCAGATGTGTATGACTTTCTTTCTTCTGCAGAATACAAATTAAGATTTTTAGAAAAATGGCTCAGCTCTGTTGGTCCATACAATCAAGTGAATGGTGATCAGACCTCTGTAGCTTCAAAAATCACATAAAGGAATAATAGAAGTAATCCATATGACTCCATATGACACCATATGAGTGTTTAAATTCATATCTTCTGAAGCTTATGTTTCCTTAATGTGATTTTTGGAGCTACAAATATTTGATTGCCATTTAATTGCATTATATGGACCTACAGAGCAGAGATATTCTTCTAAAGTGTTTTGCTGAAGAAAGAAAGTCATACACATCTGGGATGGCATGAGGGTATGTAAATGAGATCATTTTCATTTTTGGGTGAACTATCCCTTTAAGGTTAATATTTTTGGTTATGGAGGTACATTTAACTCTTTAAAATCTTTCTGATTTGTGATTCCGTGTAATGAAGCACATAGTTTTGTTTTGCAAAAATGCTTTCACACTAACATCATTTTCATGAGATCAGGCTGGCTAGATAACTCATGAGTTTTGTTGACAATATTCTGAGTGTGTAAAGCTGTAATCTAGGCAAAGGTTGGTTACTCTAAAAGCTAAAATATTGTAGTTTGCAGTTATTTTACTTATTTATTACTTTCTTGTCACCAGCAAGTAATTCAAACTCTAGACCCTGGCATTGAGTCCTTGCATTATAACAATATGTCTGAGGTAGATCAGATATCAATAGGAGAACATCTTTGTTTATATTGTGGGATAATATTGCAAAGTTAGTGTAAGTTTGGCACACTGTATTTATCTTCTTTTGGTCTTGTTCTCACAGGCGGGGATGATTCGAACTGAGCAGGATGAGTTTTTCATTGAGCCTATGGAAACGGGGTATCATGTGATGGAGCAGGAGAAAGAAACCGGAGGCCGCTCACACATCGTGTACCGTTCTGCCGCCATGAAGAAGCCTCCTGTTAGCTCGCTAGCTGCAGACTTCCACTCCAGAGGTTAGTACTGTTCAACAGCTTTATCTACTAGCTCTGGCTAAACCGAACATGTTTTTATTGTGAATTATAGATTCTATTATGCTAAAATGCTAAATTAACAGGTCAAAGTCTTTTCAAGTAAATATGTAGTTGCTCTAACACAACACTGACTTTCTATGTACAGTTTCAGAAAAAATGTGCAAAAATGTATTAAGTGTACCCTTTAAAATGGGTGCATATTAGTTCCCTTACAGCTTGTAGATTTTAGGAGGCAAATATGTACCCTTTGTGACTAACTTGGACAAAGTTGGCCCTTTGCACCAGGGCTGAAGGACAAGTTTGTACTCAGTACAGCATATTAAATACTGCCAAATTTATGTGTAATCACATTTATTAAATAACATGATACATTTAATAATTTGACATTTCTCACGTTTATGTTCACATTGTCATAGGACTGAAACTTTAAATATCTCAGAATCACAATTTGTCATCAAATATAGCAGAATACATATACATTTATTCAGCAATTTTTCTTAAAAAAATATTACTACACATTTCATTTTAACCAATTTTTTAAAATGAAAATTCTGTCATCATTTACTTGCCTTCATAATGTTTCAAGCCAGTATGATTTTCTTTCTTGCTCTGAACATAAAAGGAAGGTTTTAATAAATATCACAGCCTGTCTAATCAATTCAATTGCAGTGGACAGTGCCTCAATTTAAAGATTAAAAAAGAACCAAATGAACACGTCAGCCACTGTGAATGAGCTTCTCTCATGTACTTCTTAACATGCAACAGACAAAAAGATTTTGACCAAAAATTCAGATTGTTCCTTACCAAAACCTATAGTATGCCTTCAGACGACTTAAAAAATGACGCACAAGTCACGTGGACTACGCATGATACAGTTGGGTCCTTTAAGCTTTAAAGTGAGGCTCTATCCACTGGCATTGTATTGAAAGAACTAGCTGTGATATTCATTAAAAAATCTCCTTACTGTCCCCAAATAAGAAAAGACAGACATGCAATTTTGAAATATCATGATGTTGAGTAAAATATAACAATTTTTGGGAGAACTATACATTTTAAAACATTTTAAGAATCACAATCAATTCATCATCAAAAGAGTGTCATAGGCCTAAAATTATATATATATTGACCTGGGTAAATTTTATTCCATTCAGGATCAACTTTGTGTATGCAGGAAGTGTGAAGCATAAGACATATTAAACTCTTAATGCAAAGAAGCCTTTTGGTATTGATAATTAAAATTCAAAAATAGAGGAATATCCTGTGTGGACCATCAATTATGAATACATATTTTAAGGCATAGCCTAACTCTCTCTGTTAATAGTCTCTTCTGATAAACAGTGAATGTCTTCAAATGATTCTTCACCCACATCTTTGCGATAGCATATTGCAGGAAGGAAGCTTATTTTTCATGTTGGGCTAAATATGTCTTTAAAAGAAAGTATGCACTGAAGGCTGCAATTGCCCCCTGTTCAATTGTTATTTCCCAACACACCATCCAATTTGATCAGGACTTGAACCCTGCTCCTGAAAGCCTTTTTCCAGTCAGTGTCTACCAAGTGCATGGTTGGATATTGTGTATTAGCGTCAAAACAAAATGAAAACAAAATATTGTCTGTCAGAACTACATTATGCACTGTATATCAATCACAGGTTGCAGTTTGCAACTTTCCAAGCTTTACAAATTTGATGACATAACTTACAGTATAACATCATTCTGACTTTAACAAAATATTTGGTTGAAAATATTCAGTACTCATATAAAGCAGCAGTAATACAAATACCTGGTAGATCTTCTGCATGTATCTGCTCTTTTGTGTCAATGTAGATTTTGACCAACAGGATTTTTCTTGTAGCAAGTTCATGCACCTCTGGCATAATACTTGTGAAGCCCTTCATGATGCACTGGACTCAGCTGACAGATGATAAATTGATTCAGTCAATTTCATCACTTACCTTCAAATAGTTGATGGCAAGTGAAATTAATCATTCACATTAAGTGTCATACCAGTCTTAGAATAGTTCACCCAAAAATTGTAATTATGTCCAAACTCACACTTATGTCGCTCCAAACCTGTAGGCCTATACCTTTTTCTTCTGTGGAATACAAAAGATGAATGATTGAAGACTTCATAGTGTTTATTGGCCAAATTGTAAGTTGATAGTGATTCAAAAAGCTTCAAAATAAATAAAATAACAAAAATAAAACCACAGTAAAATTAATCAATGCTACTCGCACTATAATTCAAGCTTGATCACAAAACCAGTGAGGTGGATTTTCAGTGGATAGTGACTTGGAATACAGTGCACAATGCATATAAAATAATTTTACTGTGTTTTGTTGTTGTTGTTTTCCCTTCTCAAGTTTAACAGACCGGAGAAACTATTCGCTTGCATTATGGCAAATACACACTAAAAATTAGAAATTCACTTTTTGTGTTACATGAAAGAAAAAAGTATGTGGGTTTGAAATGACATTAGTGTGAGTAAATAATTACAGAATGTTCCTGTTTGGGTAAACTATTCAGCAACTCTTTAGCAATATAAAATATAAAAATGCCCAAGTAACAGCAATTGTCCCTCTCATTCTGTTCCAGGTGCTACACTGAAATCAAACATAGTTTTTTTTTTTAGTTCACCCATAAATGAAAATGCTCTCATTATTTATTCACCCTCATGTTATCCCAGTTGTCTATGACTTTATTTCTTCAGCAGAACACATTCATTTTTTTGTGAACAATAATTTTTAAGACGATTCTCTGAGATATTACTTACACTGGAGAGTTTTTGTCAACCACAGTCATTTCATTTCTATCCCCCTTCCCTGTCATGTAAAAGTTTGCTGCATCTGGTCTTGTCTTTAATAATCAAGGTGTCTCGTAGCATCTTGCCAGACAGCACATGCAAAACATTTGCATCTCCCTCAATAGAAGATGCAACCTCAAACGCCTGTTGGAGCCAAATAAAAAGTGCAGAGAATAATATTTGTTAATTAGACAAATGCACAAACACAATTCTTCTAATCTGAACTAAAAAAATGTCATGCCAAAATACTTGGTTAGTTTTCAGATATGAAGAGTATCGCTTCTGTCACTGCATTGAAACATTATTTATTGTGAAAAGCGAAAATAAAACACAAATAAAAATGATGACAAAATAGATTTCCTGTAAAAACATTATTGTGCATTTAGTTAATTGCTAGTTAATGTGTTACACTATAGAAATCCACTCACTCCTTTCACAGATCTGTGACAGGCTCTTTGCAGTTTCTTCAGACTGTATGACTGTGCCCAAATTTCTCCTTTACTTCTTACCTCCTCAAGTATCAGAGGTTTACTCTCTACTCTGAATTTGTGCTTAAGGGATTGGTGCCAAGTATGCTAACAGAAACAGAGAAACATATATAAACATGATCAAGGATTGCAAGCAAGAAATGTGATAATACTTGCATTCAATGTGATAATACTGTGGCTGAGTACGCAAACGTGTAATAAATTAACATTGTTTTGGGCATTTGAAATTAAAGCTGGCATCTTTCCAAATGTAATCATGCATATTAAAGATGATATTGTTGCTCGGGATCTGAAAACAATCATAGATAATACACACTCACTGAACAACGCTCTGTGGATTGGTGAGCGGCATTCAGCGGATTTCTCCGTGCCAGTTGACATGTATCGTTTACTTTATAAACTGTTTCCTTGCGCCACATCTTCAAATTAATTTAAGTTAATAAAGAAAACATGAGAAACAAAAACTTATAGATGTGTTGCAACCATGGTATAAGTGGAATGATTTTCTCGAATGTATAATTATTGAAAATGTGTGCAAACCTGAGGTGTAAAGGCCACAACGCAATTACCACTATGGGGTGTGTATTAATTGTGAATAATTTGGTGGTTCATGTCAATTATTGCCTACAAACCTTATGTAAATAGGAAAACTATTTGTTGGATTTTGGCAGAATGGCAAATCTGGTTAGCACGCAAACACGTCAATGTCATCAATGACTGCCTAAAGGTGAATGTTACTGCCCACAAGCACATAAAAATAGGACAAATAGACAATATGCCAGCTAATAAGTGTTTAACAACACTTAAAGTTAAACGTACCTCTGAATTTATGTGCTTCTTCTTTGACTGGCATTCCAGCTTCTTTTAACTTGAGAAGACCCTTCGTCAACAGTCAGTCAAAGATCCAATGTGTCCTGAGTGCGAGCGGAGTGCTGTTCCATCCCAATCTTCCCACGCACAGCGCGAGGTGATGCAATCACATTTGACAAATTTTAATACAGCCATACAAATAACCTGTTGCAGTTCCTCAGTTGCGCTTGTTTTTTTTTTTTGTTTTTTTTTTAACAGTAGTAGACTATAAGAATTTGTGCTCCTCACGTAAGATAAACTGAATTTTAATGATGTTAAAGAAAAAATCCAGACCATTAAACAGCTTGTTTATTGTATATGGTTTAAAATGGCATTTTTCTAAACCTGTTAGTGATTTATTTTCAGGAATTTGTTTTACATCAAAAGCCACCATCTTGACACTAATTATAAACACTATAAAATCCAGAAACATGGTCAGAGATGATTAAGTTTTGTATTATTTTTTAATAGACCAGTGAGCATTAACTATTTTACTGTACAACATAGAAGTTTATGATGGAATTGGGTGATTTGCAATTGTGTGTTCATTAAATTGTTGAGATCATGTTAGGGAGAATGCACAAAGTGAATTTAATGCTGCCTTGAACCACCCCATCCCAAAAGCAAATAATTTGGTCACTATTTTGTACCTCTGTTTGGGGAAATGGCACAGACCAGGACCCTTTGTTGGTCGAAAATGCGTTGCCATGACAATGGTTTGTTTAAATCACTTGCTAACCATTTAAAATTATATCAAACTTCAACGTTATGATCATGCAATGCTGTTAAAAATATGCCAAATGATGCCAGAAAGGTACTGTTTTCATAGAGCAAAGTCCGCTCATAGAAATATGCTAGTAGCATATTACTAGATGTTCACTGTTCTGTGAGTTGAACCCGGAATATTCCTTTAATAAAACAGCCTGAAAAGTGTTAGCAAAACAATGTAAAAAATAGATAATTAAGTACAGTAAATGTAACGCAAAATGTTTTGTCACAATTACCGAGAATCTATCACTTTAATGACTAAATGGTGAACTGGGTTACACACTATGATTCATGACTCAGTGTTGTCATTAACAACCAAAACATTATTGAGAACTTTGCCTCATTTGATGCCCTTGACAACTGCCTACAGCAATTAAAGCTCCAAAAGGCAGAACTCAATTATTACACTTTCTTGGTAGACAGGAGGTATTTTATGTATTAGAGATTTGACTGCGTAAGAGACCATGAAACTGCCAAAAAAAAAAAAAAAAAACACAAAGCAGAGAGATTTTTATTTAAATTCATTTGTTGCAGTTTTGGGAGTATTTGGAAAATGTAGCTACAAATTGAAGGCTTCACAGTTCCTAGAGTGACTTTTGCCATTTCAATGGTCCGATGGACTAACATTTACTGTCAGTGTTAAACTGATGGTTCCATATTAGTAGACATGCTTAGTTAAACCAAGGAGTCGGAGGAGTCTTCTGTTCTCACTGTGGGGAACGGTGTCTACTGGCTGTCCAACATTATAGTGCATGTGTTAAGTGCTTAGCTGAAGAAAGAGTGTGAGCGTTCTCTTCCTAAATGAGTCATGTAATTGAATAGAAACATGGGTTATGAAATCTCTGAATAATTTAAAAGAGCCACTTAGTGAAATTTAAAAAAAATTTTAAACACTTTTTTACTACGGTTGGTAAATAACCAAGATTTCCAAGAAAAGTTTCCAAGGCAAATTCTAGGGACTGTAGGCTGCTGACATCGTCTCTGATGGCTAAAGCCTACAGCACCGCTGGGCACGCCACCTCCGCCTTCCATGCCATGGCACTCCTGCAGGTGCATCAATGCTTCAAAGCGCCCCTGAGACGGGTAGCCCCGGGACTCAGGAAACTGCACTATGGGAGCTGGTAAGCAGACCACTCCCTCCCCCGCCAGAGGGGCGGGTGGAGAATCCTTATATCCTTTTGAATTTTATTTCTCCGCACGCCCAACGGGCACAAAAAAAGAGCAGTTTCCTCAGCCCCCGGGCTCTATTTCCGGTCTCCCTAGCCGTCGTTATCACGACCGCCGGCCACCGGTTCTCGTTGGCAGGTACAGCGCCCTGGATCCGGAACTCAGGCTTCCACGCGCCCAGCCGTGGCACAACCCTGCCCCCGAGCTGACGGTGTCCACGGGCCACGAAGATGAAATTCTCCCTCTCCTGTCCCAGGCTGTTCCAGGAGTGGTCCCAAAGAGCCAGGTAAGTGCTTCGATGTCCCTAGACTCAGCACCCCGGGCTCCACCCCGTCGCGAGGCCCCGCCTGCTGGTACGTCCAACGTTTAGTCCCCTTGGTCCCAAAGTCCTCCCCTTCGGCCTGTCCCTGTCCCCTTGCGCCTTTACAAAGGTCGCAGAGGCAGCCCTTGCCCTTCAAAAATGTTCAAAACGGGCATCCGCATCCTCAACTCTCTCGACGACTGGCTAATCTTAGCTCACTCGAGAGACATAATGTGTGCTCACAGGGACCTGGTGCTCAGGCACCTCAGCCGCTTGGGGCTTTGGGTCAACTGGGAAAAGAGCAAGCTCGTCCCAGTTCAGAGCATCTCTTTTCTCGGTATGGAGTTGGACTCGGTCTCAATGATGGCGTGTCTCACCAGGGAGCGCGCACAGTCAGTGCTGAGCTGTCTGCATATATTCAGATGGAACATGACGGTCCCACTGAAATCCTTTCAAAGGCTCCTGGGGCATATGGCATCCTCGGTGATGGTCATGCCGCTTGGGTTGATGCATATGAGACCACTCCAGCACTGGCTACAGACCCGAGTCGAAAGACGAGCATGGCGCCACGGCACACACCACACTATCATCTTTTTGTTGCTGCTCTCTCAGCCCCTGGTCAGACCTAGCTTTCTTACGGGCAGGAGTTCCCCTAGGCCAGGTCTCCAGGCACGTTGTGGTTACGACAGATGCCTCCCAATGGGGCTGGGGCACTGTATGCAATGGGCACTTAGTCACCAGCCCTTGGACTGGCCCGCGATTGTGTTGGCACATCAACTGCCTCGAGTTGCTGGCAGTACTACTTGCCCTGAGGAGGCCTTTGTCCTGGCCAGCCAGCGTGACGGATTGGAAATTGAAAGCCACGTGTCCAAGTTCCGTGCTGGGGGCACTAAGAGGACGATTACTTTTGACGTACCCGGTGGGGCGGAGCAGGTAATATGACGTTGGGAGGCCAAAGGGCGTCCCGAAGCTCCGGTGCTGAGAGAACACTCGAAGCACTTACCTTGCTCAGCACACCCGGCATGGGGCGGGTCAGTGACTGAGGAGGAGGTCCCGTGGAGGTGTCCTCTAGACTCGTCAGGACCAGCCGGCTGGGGGGCAACAGTTGTGGGGCTGGAGGCGAAGGGTCTGCGTCCAGTGTGCCAGGACTGTTGAGGTGTGGCACCTGGGTGCCGTGAGAATGTGGGTACCGCAGACCGAAGGGGGTGCGGCTAAGAAAATAAACTCAACTGAGGATTCTCCTCCCAGCCCTCCACCGAGGGATGGAGTGGTCTGCTTACCAGCTCCGGAGCAAACATCTTGGTCTCTGGGTCATCCGTCTCAGGAACGTTTGGGAGCCTTCCGGGTCCTCGAGTGGGTTTGTGAGACGGGGGGCATGTCTTTCCTGTGGGGTGCTCGATGCTGGGGTTGAGAGCTGGGCCCAGGCTGAGTCGGAGCTGCACGCTTCTTGGAAGCCGCAGGAGGACACTCTCAGCGGGCAGACGGGGCACGGCCCGCACTGGAAGTGTGACGGGGCATGATGTGGGAAATGGCCTACGTCTGCTTCTTCACCACAGAGAACTGTTGGGCGAAGTTCTCCGGTGTCGCCGAAAAGGCCGAACTGGGAGACGGGCGCATTGAGAAAGCGTGTTTTGTCTGTTTTCATGCATCTCGACCAGGTTCATCCACAGATGACGTTCCTGGATCATGAGGGTGGCCATCACCTGCCTTCGTGGCCCTGGGGGTGATCGCAATTCATGCAGCACGTTGGGGTCAGGACTACCCAAGTGCAGATCTTTAAGTGCCTTGGCCTGGTGGACTTGCAGGAGGGCCATGGCATTCAAGGCGGAAGTGGCCTTTCCGGTGGCGCTGTGGGCTTTGGAGGTCAGTGAAGACATCATCCTACAGGCCCTGGACGGGAGCACCGGGCGATCCCACCAGGTGGTGGCATTCTCAGGACACAGGTGGATTGCAACCACCCTGTCCATCGTGTACCCGTCGGCCACCCCGCCGTCGAGGGTAGTGAGACTGGATGAACGAGAGGGTCCATTACGGGCAGTGAAAGGTGCCCTCCATGACCTCGTCAGCTCATCATGCACTTCCAGGAAGAAAGGAACGTGGGGGGGACGTGGCTGTAAGCGGCACGCAGACCCAAGGAACCAATCATCCCGCCGCGAAGGCTGCGGGGAGGACGGAGGATTCCAGTCCTTTCCCATGCTGACTGCAGCCCGGGCAAGCATGTTGGCCATCTGAGCTTCAGCCTCAGACTGGGTGTGCCGTCCCGAATGTGGCAGCTCAATTTAGTCTTCCGCATCAGATGCTGGAGCACTCTCCAATGCAGCGGTAAGCTCATCATCCAGCTCAGGGGGCTCAAGGGGATAAGCAGACTGGCTGTGAGGCGAGCCGCTGTCACCCTGAGCCCGGGCGGAAGTCAACAAGCGTGCCAGGGGGGCGGTTCGTTCGTGGGGACATACCCGGCGAAACCGAGCCTGCTGTCATCCCCATATTGCCTCCATCGCCAGCAGGTTCGTCCTCAAATCCCGTGAGAAGGAGTGACACGGGGGGCGGCTGGAGTGGAGTTCCTTCTTAGGACAGAAAGCCACGAGAGCAACGTTGCCATGGTAAGGTTCTCGCAGTGAGAACACAAACCATCCACAAATGCTGTCTCGGTGTGATCGCGGCCCAGACACACGAGGCAGCGCCTGTGACCGTCAGGAGTGGAGAGAACACGACCACATCCAGGAACTACACAGGGGCAGAAAGGAATCTTTATAAAGACGCATCCTGAAAAGGACGTTTCTCTTTTAGCAGCGCTGTCGAAGCGCCTAGGGGCAAAGCTGCACTGGCATGCAGAGAAGAAGAAAGCCGCTAATATGTGCTGTAGATCCAACGCTGATACAAAAGACAAGAGAAAACCAATTGTGACTCTCAGCTCGCTGCTCACACAACCGGTTGGCTCCGAAGAAAATTTCGGAATGAACAGACGCATTTCCCTCCTTATATACCCGTATGTTCGGTGGCGGGACATTCATATTCTGTCTGCCAATTTCTCATTGGCCTTTTCTCAAAGTTCAGAGATGCATAAGAGTCAAGAGAGACCCGTAGTGTCGCTTCTTCGACACAACGTCGAAGTGAGCGACAGACGGGGAACTGAAATACATTTCTCAGTATATAGGGGCTCAGTGATGGGTTAATGTTCCTCAAACATAGTCTCATAGTCTTTCAGAATTACTTAATGGCCTTGGATATAGGAACAGGCTCACTTAAAGTTCACCTTGTTATTAGTTTAATTTGTTTGCCTGTTGCTTGGCCTGGCAAGGTGTCTTGTCCTTGGCAACATAATTTTCTCTACTGTGCTGTGTTACTGCATTCGAAACCTTTGTTAGTAATCAGCTTCCTCATTCCTCCCATTAAGAAAATATTGTGTCCTCAGCATGTGACAATCAAAAGGTTTGTGATTGTTCCATGCATCCCAAAAATAAGAAAGATGAGATCCTGTGTGTGTGTGTGTGTGTGTGTTTGTATATATATATATATATATATATATATATATATATATATATATATATATATAAACACACATATACATACTATACTTTTTACATGTACTTTGTTTTTTTTAATTTTAAATATAATTAAAATATATTAGTTTTCACTTTTTGTGGCATTCATTATGTATTGAATGGTAAATGAGAAAACAATTGAGTGGTTTCGGACACTTTTGCATAAATGTGTAAGAACAGTAATGCTTCTGGCACTGTCTTATAAGCTTTAGAGGAATAATTAAGCATAAATGAAATGATGTCATTATTTACTTAACCTCATGCCATTAGAAACCTGTATGACTTACTTTCTTATGTGGAACATAAAGGAGATGTGTTAATGAAACTTCAGGATGTAAAACAGATCATTTCATGGGCAAGGAAGAGGCGAGAAACCGGCTTGTCAACATAAATAATAATTTAATTAAGAACTTAAAACAAACATTTAGGACAGCAGACGTCTGCTGATTAAGCTCTCTCTCCCGATCGCCGTCTGCGAGTGGCCTTTTAACCCTCTTGCCGGCTCAATCAGCCCGATACGGGACCGGGCGTGCGCAATCACGCGCCGGTCCCGCCCTCCACCGTGCCACACAGGCCTTTTAAGGTTGTCTAATAAAAATTCTAAATTCAAATTTTTGTCGAATTTAAGATACAAATGCACATTTGAATACTAAATTGAGCATTATAATTTTGGATTTGTGCCAAGCACTGATGATGACTTATATTCTTTGGCTACCAAAGACTTCCGTCTAGCACCCCCAGAGATGGTGGTCATTGGTGATTTTGTCTTGAATATGCCTTGCTCTCTTATCAGCGTTTCGCTGCATACTTTAATGGAAAACACTGTGGAACCGCTGATATTATGAAGCTGGAGTCCATCAATACTATATATTTGAAACATTGCTTCTTTTGTTTGACTTTTTTATTCAATTTTTGAGAATATAAACTGGATAAATCTTTTGACTTTATCATACACATATTTTTTAACAGCCAGATAAGCTCTTTTGCAATAAACAATCACTATAACATTGTGCTAATTGGTTTATATTGATTTGTTGTGCCCTCATTTGAGGTAGGAGACAAGACATTTTTACCTTAAAATTCGAATATAAATTAAAATATAGGTAATGTTTCAGTGAAAACACACAGTTCACAGTTATTTACATGTTCATGTGAGATCTTGGTAAGTGCTAAAAACAGTGTAAGATCTCACGTGAACATGGGAAACACTGTAAACAAGTTTCTATTACGCAATCATGAACGTGGGAAGTCAAAGATTGAATCTAAACACCAAACCAGATTTATGTGCAGTGTGAGTAAAGCCAAAGCAGACCAGTTTTCGGATTCTATGGAGTTGGTTGGCCCAAAACTTGTTATTTCACTTATGTCCAATTGATCACGTAAAGGTCAATCAATTGTGACCTTTAGCACTAGGGGTGTTTATGCACACAGTCCTCTGGTATGAGAGGTATCATAACTTTCAGCCATGCTTTCGGTGTGTATTGTGTAGTGGTTCATTGAACGGGTCCTGGAGTGAATGTTGAATATTGGAGATTATAAAGGTCTATTCCGAGCTCTTGCACATGACACCAGAGCCATCAATAATAAAGAAATAAAAGGAGCTGTGGGGAGGGAAATTTGTTTCCAGAACTGTGCAGAAAGGATCTGGAAGGAGACAGATTTTAGCAAGCTGTAGAATGGTGTTAATAGTTTCTCAGTGACACCTGTTTCTTCACTCATTTTTCTTCTAGTGTGTCATTGTGTGTGTATGCTATAGTTTAGGAAGAAATATGAGACAACGGTATTTACTAACAAGTGTTGTCTGGTAACGAACAGTAATTTTCTTCATACAACAACTTACTGAAGCAGCTTGAATGCCAACCTGGTCTCATAGAAACACATTGCTATAACTACATTTTTTGCGTGCCTCTTTATACATATCATGGCAGTTTCCAAGTGAAATGAACACTATGGCACTACAACAACGACTTTTATACAAATCATGAGTTAAACATCAGATTGTCAGTCCATAAACATGTACTTTTCGCTCTGCTACTTGCACTATGCTATCTTATGATAACTAAGAACTTTTCCTATAGACCATTTCAAGCATGTAAACTATGAGGAATTTGAACAATCCGGTATCACTGACGGATCCTTTAAATAAGACTCGGAGTTAAAATTTTCCTCAAATAACATCAAATGTTTACCTGAAGTGACTCATCCTGACGTGTTGTTGATACAGAGCATCTACGCGAGAGGTGATGAAATTGTATCATAGTTTAGATGCTCACAATTTTTTCCTTATCAGGGAGCTTGGGAATGTCACTCCTGTAATAATAGAAGTCTATTTAGGTAAGTCAGGTCACTCTGTAGCCATCTTTGGAACAGTAATAAAATTTGACTGCACTGGTATAATAAATTGTGCTTCTTTACCTCAGATTACACAAAAAAAGAAAACATTTATTGTATTTTTCTCAGCTCAGAGTTTATTGATAGATGAGGTGTGATGAAGTGTGAGAGTAGAGAGGGGCAATGTCTCAAGTGCAGAATTGCAGTAGTAAATGGGCTTTATTAATACGAAATAAACAAAACCTATCCCGAAGTGGAAAAACACAGTCCCAGGGTAGGGAGTCGATAAGACTGGCTGGGCTGAAGAGAGGATGCCCCACCGTCCAGAGCTAAACAGGCCAGGACCAGCAGGGGAACAGGAGTGAGACTTCCATTGCAAGTGCAAACAGACATAAATTTATAACAAGGTAACAAGGGGGTTGGGCCTAGACATGAGACTGACAGAAGAGCACATGGCAAACAAACACCATCATATAAGGCATGTGCTCAAACAAAAAAACAAGAGACAGAGAGAACATGGCCAGTAATTAAACTCTAAGCCATGTGCTCAAACACTAACATAGAACATGGGTGTTAGGGTCCTGTCACCACACAATAAACATGAATGACCAAAGTGACAGGATCCTGACATGATGTGTGTATCTAATAGGTGATTGGCTCGTTTAACTGTAAGGCGGGAATTTTACATCCATTGACCATTGGGCGTTCCAATTTCTCCCTCAAAAATTAGCTTCAAATTTTTAACGTAATTTTTATTGGAAAATCAGTTTGAAGCGATATTACTGCATGAATATTATGATTTTTTTCCCTTCAAAGTGCACCTTGGAGGGTGATTGATCCCATTTGAAATGCACAACTAGCATGGAATGTTCAAGGAACAAAGGCTATGTTCAGACTGCAAGCAAATCAAGCAGATTGTCTGCACTATTAATTGCAAGTGATCAAATCAGATTTGCGCATTCAGACATAACCAACCTATCCACATGGGTTGCTTTGGTAATGACGTAAGTGTACCCACATGATGATGCTTTCAAAAAAGATGTGGGGAAAATTGAGGTGCATCATCTCGCTCTTCAAGCGCCTTGTCCATTCGTGGTGAAGAACGTCTAGGTTAATATTGTACCCTCCGTTCCCTGATGGAGGGAACGAGATGTTGTGTCGAAGAAGTGACACTAGAGGTCTCTCGAGAGCCTCGCACATCTCTGAACTTGAGAAAAGGCCAATAAGGAATTGGCAGACAGAATATGCATGTCCCGCCCGTGAACATAAGGGTATAAAGGGAAGGAAATTAATCTGTCCATTCAGGTTTTTGCCCTGAGGAGCCATGAATGTGGTTCGACCATAACAGTGGCTCAGTTCAGCATCGTGGCCGGGAGGACATAACGTCTCGTTCCCTCCATCAGGGAACGGAGTTTACAATAGTAACCTAGATGTTCCCCATCTGTCACTCACTTCAACACTTGGGGTCCATATTTAATCATGGCATGCACTGAACCGTGTACGTGCGCTGCTGATGCAGGTGCAGGGAGGCAGTTGCGTGCCAAGGCGACAGGCCTCGTCAGACTGCACGTACCTTTCCCCAACACCCATAAAATCATCATAACCTTTTGGTTTCTCTCTCTATGTTTCTTGCATAGAGTTAAAATATCTGGGGCCAACTTAATGCTATCACATGCATTGGGGAAGGTGTTCTTTTCAATTCTTTCAGGGGAAAAAAAACCCACTGGAGATCCCACCTGCCCAGGCTAGCAGAGGTAAAGAGTAGTGAAATATATCACATGGGTTTTCAGGCCACATGTGGAAACTGGCACGGTGATAGATCCTACCTGCTGAGAGGGAGGAGTTGATACAACACGGCGACCGGGGGGGCAGCGGGGACTGCCCAAGGGAGACGCAGGTCTGCTCGCAAGGGGATCGTACCGTGGAAAATAAACAAAGAGGGATTAATACACACAGGGGCCCGTCCTGTGGAACACCTAATCCAGTACAGAGTAGTTTCAGTACCTGTTGTGGGTCTGGTCGAGGAATTCCTCTTCTGAATTCGTGGACCAGAGGGCTAGGCAGGAGTCATCAAGGGAGCCAAGTTATTGGGATCTCCTGGGATAAGAGTGCACGTGATCACCTCAGTGGAGGGGAAAGGTGCTAGATGCAAGCGGTACACCTGGTCAGTTGTTTCCACATCAGAGTTCTACTTTCGGATCTGAGAGAACACAGGATGAAACTGACTCAACCCTGATAATAAGGAACCTGACAATCAAGTTGTGCTTACCCAAAGACTTGCCATCCGCTGCGTCGTGGTGGGCCGCTATAGCGGCTACATACACCTTCAAGGTGGAGGAGGACAGGAAGGGCAATGCATGCAAGGTGTAAGTGGTCTGTCCAGCGGCACTGTAGGCTTTGGTGGTTAGTGACGACGTCATCCTACAGGCCTTCGAGGGGAGCACCAGGTGATCCCGCCAGGTGGCGGCGTTCCCCGGTCACAACCACTCTGTCCACCTGGGATACCGCCGAGTACACATGGGCCGATCCGCCATCGAGGGTAGTGAGAGCGGATGAGCGAGGGGGTCGGTTTTGGGCAGTAAAAGGTGCCATCCACGCTGTGGGGAGGACGGAGGGTTCTAGTCCAACCCCACGATGACTGCAGCCCGGAAAAGCATGTTGGCCATCTGAGTGTCAGCCTCAGACTGGGTGTGCCGTCCCGAGGGTGGCAGCTCAATTTAGTCTTACACATTAGATGCTGGAGCACTCTCCAATGCAATGGTAAGCTGATCATACAGCTCAGAGGGGATAAGCAGACTGGCCATGAGGCGAGCCGTTGTCACCCCGAGGCCGAGCAGAAGTCAACGAGCGTGTCGGGGGGCGGGTGTTTCATGGGGATGTACCCGGCAAAACCGAGCCTGCTGCCATCCCCAAATTGCCTCCATCACCAGCCGGGTCATCCTCAATCCCATGGGAAGAAGGAGCGACGCGGTGGGTGGCTGGAGTGGTGTTCCTTTTTTGGAAGGAAAGCCACAACCGCAACATTGCCATGGTAAGGTTCTCGCAGTGAGAACACGAACCATCCACAAACGCTGCCTCGGTGGGATCGCTGCCAAGATACGAGGCAGCGTCTGTGACCATCGGGAGCGGAGAGAACTCGACCGCATCCAGGAACTACACAGGGATGGAAGGGTATCTTTATAAAGACGCATCCTGAAAAGGACGTTCAACACCGCTGTGTATTGCTCTTTTAGAGAAATAAAAATCTTTTAGTGAAAATATTTAGAAGTGCTGTCAAAGCACCCAGGGGCAAAGCTGCAATGTTGTGTAGAGAAGGAGAAGCTGCTGATATGCGCCGTAGATCCAACAGCATATGCTCTGTAGAGAGGGAGTGAAAAGTCAGTGAATGCAGCTCGCTGATCAAACAACCTCTTGGCTCCGAAGGAAAAATCTGAATGGACAAATGCATTTCCATCCATTTATACCCTATGCCCGGGGGCGAGACATGCAAATTCTTTCTTTCAATTTCTCATTGGCCTTTTCTCAAGTTTAGAGATGCACAAGGATCTCAAGAGAAAACCCCAGTGTCACTTCTTCGACACTGCGACGAAGTGAGCGACAGACGGGGAACTCCTCCGTCACACAAGAAAAACTCAGCGACGCATGAGACTGGTAAATATTGTGATGTTCCGTGCTGAAGTCACTGATTTTTGACGTCATCATTGTGTGTCACGTTAAGAATGATGCAAAAGACCATTTGAAATCTGAATTGAGCAGCCAGAGTGCCAAGACTGAGACACATCTGAAAAAAATCTGAATTCAATTGCATTTTTACCTCCCGATGTGGTTTGAATCGGATTCGGAAAATCAGATTTAATGTGGTTTTTTGTTGTCCATACTATCAAAAACTCATCTGGATACAATCTGGATATGCAAAAAATCTGATTTTTACTGGCAGTCTGAACAAGGCCAAAAGCATATCACTTCTTTAAACCATCCTGAAATAGTCTTCTATAGTCCGTGACTTTTAAGTCGACTCATTTTAATGTTTGCATTATAACCAATTGTTCAATTTTGATCAAATTGTGGGGTAGCTCACAATTGACTCGAGGATTAAATTTTGGTGAGCGTTGGTGCGTCTCATCTCGCTCCCTGCGCCATATATCAGTATATCATGAACACAAATTTGGGCACTTCAAGGGTGTTCATCCACTGAACATTGGGACATTTATATCTTAATCACCTGCAATACAATGAAGAGGTTACGTGTTTAAACTCAGCTGTTATTAATCAACACTAATTGCCGTATAAATGACACTGTTGTGCATTTGTGCTGTATTAATATAAAACATTTCTGTGCTATTATGAAATAAAAATACAAAGGAGTGTATTTTTTGAACTATTAATATTAAATGATTGTATCCATTTCATACATATTATGGATGAAAGATATCACAAACAGCATCTCTTTTGAAGAGAAAATAAGGCTTTGATTTTTTTTTACTTTTGCTCCTAAGCTTCTGATGGCTTGAAAGAATTCAGAAGACATGAGGACATTTCTGGTAAGGGAACATAGTGAGCAACAATGCTTCTGGATTTTTAACATGAATTCTGGGACTTTTTAGGGAGCGAACATTCCAGTGCATTTGAACGATTTTGCGATTGGAACAAAGCTAGAAATGGCCATCCCCGTACTGAACTAGGGAGCTGACTGAGACACACACCATGATTTTGCTAAGTAACACATGTTTCTGGATCAGCATCATTGTAGGATTTAGATTTAATGTTGAGTTAGGCCTAAGGCCTGGCTTTGGGGCTTGCGCACCAGTCTTATCGACCTGTCATTTAGGGTTAGGGGGATTAGTGTTAGGCATTGTGTGATGTGATGGATAACTAGTTGTCAAGAGTTGATCCATTCTGAAAACTTGGTATTTTGCTGTTGCATAAAAGTAGCATTTATGAGTTCCCTCTGGGGTCGACGGACGCGCCGGTGCGTCTTGCTGGAAATTTTCGTCATTACAGCAGAAACAACTTAAAATACTCATTTTTGGGTGTACAGATAAGTGTAAGACATCATTAGAGACTATAAAGGGTCTACTTTTATTTGTGTACACTCATAATAACAATGAAACATAGTGCTTTTGTAAAATAAAGAAAATAAAAAGGGTGAGCTGTCAGCAGTCTCCGTGTTCATGAGCTGAACACTGAAACTCCGCAAATACTTCTCACACAAACATGAAACATATGTCTAAAGAAAGCTTGAAATGTCTACTTTTTAATAAACCAATTAAAATTTAAAACAAATATTCTCCTGCAATGCAATCTGTTTGAAACAAAGTGATGTACAGTTTTTACCGGTTCATCTAATTATCTGTAATGTGATCCTACCCACCAGCAGAGCGTACCATTCATACGCTAATGTGCTGAGACGATCAACGCAAATGTACACGCCCCCACTGTGAGATTGTAAACACATTTAATTCATTTTTCTGCGGGTTTGCAACGATACACAAGTGAGAAAGCTCCAGGAATGTATGGAAGAGTTAACATTTTCCTCTGAAGAAGAGCGGGACTCCGATGAACATTTGTATTTGGAAGAGAGACTTGATCCAGCCGAGGATACAATTTCGGACGAGTAAGTCAATTAGTTTTCATTAGTTGACATGTTATTTTATATAAAATATACATATTTTACTAGTGGGACTGTTTCCAGGTCTTGCCAGACAGGATTCAGAGTATTGAAATTTGAAATATGTCCTAATAAGCAAGTTTTAGTTACATTTAAATGCTGTTTTGGCTAAAGCAGGCCTTTCAGTTGTAAGCTGTATTATATAAATATGATATGTAATATGATATAAAAACAATGTGAATGTTTAGATTATATTTTAACTAGAGGTTATTCTTCCTCATTATCATCAACAAAGCTTGTGCTTGCAAATATGTGTTCAGGTTAAATGAGTAAAATGCACTTTAAATATGCCCATATTAGAAAATCAGCATATTATTATGATTTCTGAAGGATCATGTGACACTGAAGATTGCAGTAATGATGCTGAAAATTATGCTTTGATCACAAATTGCATTTTACAATATATTTAAATAGAAAACTGTTTACAATATCAATGTTTTTACTGTATTTTTGATCAAATAAATGCAGTCTTGGTGAGCAGAAGAGACTTCTTTTAACGGTAGTGTAGGTCTAAAATTAAGTAAAGTCTTTATGTAAAGTAAATATATATAGTCAGATTACTTCTTTTAACTTAAAAATTGATTTTGATCATTAAGTCTCCTCACATTCATTCTCTTTCTGTCACATTCCTCATTGATAGGCCCAGGGGTGGGGTCATTGTCTCTCAGGTGCGAATCACCTAAATATTCATGATCATTCACGCCTCCTCGCATATTACCTTTCAACACTAAAATTGTCTTACAAAAGTTAAATTACTATATTGTTTTGTATGAATGAGTGATCAGGATGGTTTTCACATCATTTTGTAGCAAAAACTCTAGGCTACAAGATCCAGCACTCAAAAGTCTTGTGGACAAATGTTTAGTATGTGTTATATGACCTTATTTTAGTGACTTAAACTTTTTGTTTTTTCAAAAACCATGCATAAACGTTATTTTCTCAAAAATACAAACATGTACACACATGTTGCTCACATATTATTGTAGCCCTGTTTGTGCTGAATACAGTGTTATCAGACTTTAGCCATTAATATGTTTTTAAGCCACTGAAAAAAGCACAAATGTCAAGGCATGTCAAAACTTCTCCAGGGCCCAAAATACCCTCAGACCCCAGAGGGTTAAATCTACAGAAGCAGAATAATTTTATTGTAATTGTTATAAATGAATGTTTCTTTCACTCCTACACATATTTAAATGTGCTTTTATTTTGTGTATCTTTATGGTTCTTTCTTGCCCCACTGTCTCTTGTAAAAGATGTTTAAACCTGCATTGCGAAACATGCACAGAACACTCCCTCCGCACTCATGCACACATCAGTCTCCCTGTTGCTTGGTGAGCGGGATTGTGCGGCAGTGAATTGCTAGGGTGAGTCTGGATAGTGTGGGAAGCAACGCTTGGGAGGTGGTCGTGTCACTGTGCTGTGAAAAAGAAGATTTTCATGGCCAGACGGTCATGTGATGCAGAGCAACATTACTGTGAATTCTGCTGTTTTGCATTACACCTTCCCAGAATTCAATTCAACAGACTTATAGGCTCTGTAAACAGGAAAATAGAGTCAGGGGGACAAGCTGTGCTTCTTTTTTTAGCCAGAAAACTATATACAGATATGCTTTCTGTCTGTGAATCATTTTGCACAATTGGATGCTGACATTGGATTGGCAGGCATGCCTTTTGGAGGGTGTGATTTTGGAAAGAGGGTGTATGATTGAAATTCGCAAAATGGGAAACGTTGAAATTACATGCAGAACATTTAAGAAAGAGATGTAGAGCCCTATTTTAAGGGCACTGGCACTAAGTGCAGCGCTATGCCATAAGTCATAAGTGCAAAGTCAGTGGACATGGACATGAGTTTTTGTATTTTTTGTGCTAGGATGCTTTAAGTCTTGGTGAAAGTAGGTTTTGCAAAATTGCCCGTGCTACATGCAAATGGACTGGACCAAGTGCAATTGAATTCTGAGTTCCTTCCAATGGCCACTTTTGCAGTGACTTAAAAATCAATCTCAACAACAGGTGGAAAATTACTAGTAAAGCCGTGGCCAAAAGTACTGGCAGTGACATAAATTTTGTGTTTTGCAAAGTTTTCTGCTTAATTTGTTGTGGTGTTGATTCACATTGTTTCTAGACTATTGTGTTGATTGATCAGATGATTTTTAATAATTGCAAAAAGCGTCATTGGCCAAAAGAATTTACCCAAATTTCACTGTTTTTTGGCCCTGGCACTAAATGACCAGCTAACATAATTTCACTAATCATATCAGCAGCATCTGGGAAAGTGTGAATGAGTACTAGTCAGGTGAAATCACTCTATCATTCTATTTGGTTTATAAGAGGGTACTGATTGATATAAAAGGAGGGAAGAAGTGCTTCCAATCATTGTGTTCTTGTGAGCAATGGTTACCTCTAAAGAAATGCAGCCATCATCACTTTTGCATCAAAATGGCCTCACTTGCAAGGAAATTGCTGCAAAGAATATTGCACCTGAAAGAACCATTTGCCGGATCATCAAGAACTTCAAGGAGAGAGGTTCAACTGCAGTGAAGAAGGCTTTATGACATCCCAGAGTGTCCAGCAAGCACCAGGACCATCTCCTCCTGAGGAGTCAGCTATGGAATCGTGTTACCACCAGTGCAGAGCTTGCTCAATATTGGCAGCAGGTTGGTGTGTGTGCATCTGCACGCACAGTGTGGCGAAGACTTTTGGACAATGGCCTGTTGTCAAGAAGAGCAGCAAAAAGCCATTCTCTCCATGAAAATCATCAAGGACAGACTGAAATTCTGCAGGAAGTACAAGGATTGGACATCAGAAGACTCTTGCAAAGTTATTTTCTCTGATAAAGCCCCCTTGTGTTTGTTTGGGACATCTGGAAAATCGATAGTCCTGAGAAGAAATGGTGATCACTACCATGAGTCCTGTGCTGTGCCAACAGTGAAGCATCCTGAGACCATCCATGTGTGGGGTTGCATTTCATCCAAGGGAGTGGGCGCACTCACAAGTGTGATATTGAAGTGGCTCGGAGATCATTACATTGAAATTTTTTGATCCGTGGCCAGGCAACTCTCCGGATCTTAATCCCATTTAGAACCTGTGGTCAGTCCTCAAAAGGCGAGTGGACAAGCAGAAGCCCACAAATTGTGATCAACTCTGAGCACTAACAAGGCAAGAATGAATCGCCATCAGTCAGGATTTGGCCCTGAAGCTGATATCCAGCATGCCAGAGTGAATTGCAGAGGTTATGAAGAACAAGGGTCAACACTGTGAATATTGACTCTTTGCATATATGTAATGTTTTTGCCAATAAAAGCCTTTCAAACTTATGAAATGCTTATCATTGTTTTCCAGTATACCATAGAAACATGTTAAAAAATTATCTACAAATACTGAAGAAGCAAACCTTTCATCCTACAGGCCTTGGAGGGGAGCACCAGGTGAAAAGCACAAAATTTATATAACTGCCAATACTTTTTGCCACGGCTGTAGACCACAAATTAAATCATAAATACAATTGTAAATATACAACATAATTCATATAAACATAACAATAAAAATAAATGAATAAATAAGCCATGACCTTTAGGAAGTTTAATACAAATCTAATGCGATTACCCCCAAGGTCGTAGCGCTTAGCCCGCGCTTTGCGCACTCACGAATATAGAACCCGTTCTAATAGCATCTCTGATTTTGACTGATTTTGCAATTTTTTTTCGTAAATTCTATGAATTTCCATGAATAAGTTCAAACTGTCTATTTCAATTAATCAATCACTGATTCAATTATTAATTTGTCATCACTCAAACATTTTCACATTTCAGTGTTTTAGTATGACTATATGTAGTAAATGTTGCTGTTTAAAAAAAAAAAAAATTGTATTGCTGTGTGTATAAATGAAAGCCGTAACACTTTAAAATAAGGTTTTATTTGTTTACATTAGTTAATGCATTGGGTGTCATCAATTAACAATGAACAATTTTGTTAATCAAGGTTAATGTTAACTTATCAAAAAACTGTTCATGTTATTTCATAATGCATTAACTTATATTAACATGCAAATTGTAATGTAAAAAGTGTATATGTAGAAATTTACATCATGAAAGCTGTGAAAGTATTATTGTTCAGCATTATTTCATATTAACAATGTTAAATAATGAAAAAAAAAACAGGCTTATTTTTAAGCGCTAGAATGTAAATTATTACTTATTGTTTATTTAGTAAAAACGGTGTGGAAAACAATTATTATTTATTATTATTATTATTTTTATTTTTACAGATTTTTAATTGGTTTTATATTTTATATTAAACTTAGCAACAGCGACTGTTTGATTGAAACTATGGTTCCTCACATTTGAAAAAAAGTCAGCCTATGTGAACACCATGCCCCCTCCCTTTCCTCTTTATTAAGATAATATTTGTTTGGTCAGTAGACTGTGACATGCAGAGACAGATGGACCCCTATGAGGTGCATCCCACAATGCATCACCTGCTCAGCCTCAAGATGTCCTCCAACCAAACACAGTTTGTCTGCAGAACAATACTCTTGTTTTTAATGGTTGTGCTGCTTTTTGTGTGTTGAATTTGAACTCTGTTTGGGTCATAATTTAATGGTTTATTTGGTGAACCAGAAGTAGACAGCTGTCGAGACGGTTTAATTTTACACTGCATCAGTTTTTCTAGCCTGTTTTTTTATTTTGTCTGCAGAAGTAGGTTGCAAATGGAGCATCCAACAAATCAGTGTAGTAGCACTTAATTGTCACATTGTTAGACTGTCCATATTGGCAAATTCCCTCTGAGATGATGTGTACCACCCACATGGACAAGATATAATAGTGACTCACTGAATCTCGTATTTGGCGAGTTGTGTTCATTGTTTCAGATGCTCTTCTGTTATGTAAAGCTTATTTCAATATTACATCTTTCATTGCAAAAAAGGAAAGAGACAGTCAAGACTGATTCAATAAATTTGGAATCAGTCAGACTGTTTTTTTTATGTCTATGATATGACACTACTATTTATAACAATATTCCAACATTTTGTTTGATATCAATACCCATCTCTACTATGTAATTCAAATCCATTTTACAATGCAGATGAATGCACACCTTTGACTATTATATTAATACAGCATATTACTATATTACTTGATAAACAGTTTACAGTTGAGTCTACAGAATCTACAGTTGTACTAAGTAACTATATATTTATGCAGGGAACCTGGAAGCACAGCTTCTCTATATATGAGTTTTTAAATACCGTAGACTTCGCAGAAATATAATTTTTGGAAGAGATAGTTCACGCAAAAATGAAAATTCTCACATCACCCTCCTGGCATCCCAGATATCTATGACATTCTTTCTTCTGCAGGACACAAATTACAATTTTAGAAGAATATTTCAGCTCTGTTGGTCCATATGATGCAAGTGAATGGGTGCCAAAATTTTTAAGCTCCAAAATCCACATAAAGGGAGCATAAAAGTAATCCATAAGAATCCAGTGGTTAAATACATGCCATCAGACACAATATGATAGGTGTGGGTGAGAAAAAGATCAATATTTAAGTCATTTTTTTTAATCATATATTCTCCTCACTTCCCAGTAGGGGGCGATATGCATGAGGAATATTAACACAAGTCTATGAACCAAAAACACAAGTAGAAGAATGAAAAAGTGAAAGTAAAGTGGAGATTGACTGAGCAGGGAGGAGAATTTATAGGGGGAAAAAAGACTAAAATATTGATCTGTTTCTCACCCACACCTATCATATTGCTTCAAAAGATATGCATTTAACCACCAGAGTAATGTGGAGTACTTTTATGTTGCCCATATGTGGATTTTTGAGCTTCAAAATTTCAGCTCCCATTCATTTTCATTGTATGGGCCTACAGAGCTGAGAAATTTCTTCAAAAAGCTTAATTTGTGGGGCCTGGGTGAAAAAAAGTGAGTAAAGTGCTGACTACCACACCTGGAGTCGCAAGTTCAAATCCAGAGCGTGCTGAGTGACTTCCTAAGCCAATTGGACCGGTTGTAGGGTGGGAAGAGTCACATTGGATTAACCTCCTCGTCATCGCTATAATGTGGTTCTCGCTCTCGGTGGGGTGAGTGGTGAGTTGTGCGTGGATGCCATGGAGAATAGAGTGAAGCCTCCATATGCACTAGGTCTCCGCAGTAACACACTCAAGTCACGTGATAAGATGCGCGGATTGATGATTTCAGACACGGAGGTAACTGAGATTCGTCCTCCACCACCCGGATTGAGGTGTCACTACGCCACCATGAGGACCTAGAGTGCATTGGAGAGAAAAGGGGAGAAAAAAAATCTTAATGTGTGTTCTGCAGAAGAAAGATAGACAAACACATCCAGGATGGCATAAGCGTGAGAAAATGATGAGAGAATTTTCATGTTTGGATGAAATATCCCTTTAATTTTCAGGTAGTGCCACCGTAGAACAATACCATGAGGACACAAGGACAGTCCCCATGAGATTACATGGTTAAAGTGCATTGCTGAAAGGCACAATTGATTATTTTTTGCAGGGGGCGATCCAGCAACCGTTAGTTTACAAGTCCTGAGCCTTAAATCCCAAACCATACTCTATGCAAGTGGATGAACACAGATGCTTCTAGCTACGTGATCTCTTTTTTGCGTTGTTGCATTCAGAAATGTGTTAGACCGCAATTCATAACACAGCACAAGTAGGCATTGCATTCTCAATGTTGCCACAAGGAGCACTAAAGCAGACATTAGTGTGAACTGTCCGTTTTAATGGTGAATTATCTTTTTCAAGCAAACTACTGTCATGGAGACAGTTTAAAGAGAGTATTGCTGCGTAAATAAGTTATAGTCAATATTCAGTATTTATAGCAACTTACCTGGATAAAAACAGAACCAGTTTAATTGGACTTTTGAAGGTATCTCTATCACCCCCCTGAGTACTAAGGTTTATTACCACCACAGTAATGCATTAATGCACGTTAAACGTGCGTTAAAAGTTAAAACATACTGTTCCTTTGCACTTCATTGGCAAATTGCTCGCATCTGCATATGCATACTTGTGTGATGTATGTTTCTTGCCTTAACCCAGCTTAAAAAGTGGAAAACAAGGGACGAAAACGGAAATATTTATTTCAGCTCTGTTTGTTAGCCTTTATATCTGTTGTGACTGATTCTTTAAGCAAACCTTCAGGTAAAATAAGCAACTATTTAATCCTGAAGCCACTGCTAGCAGCTTCCTACACAGTGCCTGTCCAAGTCCATTACCTTATTTCTTGGAAGAACTGCACGCTTAATAGACATAAGAAAGGAAAGAAAACGAGAAACAATCCTGTTTCCTTTTATTGCTTCTTTTGGATTAAGTCTTAATGTTTTACCCTGTGCGTCAACGAGAGAATTGTATCTTCCATCAGTTTAAAACTTTTAAACTGATTTACACCAATTAAATTTGTTTTTATTTTGCTGGACCTTGCTGTATTAAGTGTTAACACAACCATTGTAAATGTTATCTCTCACACTCAATTAATGGTTGTAGAGTCTCACACATGCACAGATGGCATTATGTAAAATGAACTGGGAGTCAGTGAGAAAGCAACTCCACAAAGAGCAGAAGGGTGCTGCTTGAGATTTTGCGTGGCTCTTCTATGGATCATTTTGGCCAGTCCTGTTCTTTCACAGAATAAAAAAGTAAATTGCCTGAAAATTCTTATAATGTGAAAATTAGTATTGCCTTGAACAAGGTGCAAATTACAGAATTTAATGTGCAGATTTACTTTCATGTTGTTCCAAACCTGTTTGATTGCAACATGGCAAGTGATTGCAGAAGTGCAAATGAGATTTGAGAACTGTGGCAAAGGGTATAGTTTTTTGTGAAAAACAATCTAAATTCTGTTCTGTTCCTTGCACAGTGTATGCTGTATGGTAACGCTCACTTTTTCCATTTTCCATGCAAGAAAAAATGTCAGGCTTTTCATTTTGGGGGAAACTACATTCTGCAATTTTAAATTCTACATATTATTTAAGTAATGTTTCAGAGCATTTACCTGGGGAGGTAACCGTAGCAACATTAGGCTAGTTATGCACTTTCCATTAGGATCAGTTTCTGATGGTACAAAGACAAAACATGAATTCTGTTTATCACTTTATTATACATTTACATATGACAAGGGTGTCACAAAAGCTTAATGCTTGGTTCTGTCTTTAACATTTAGAAATCCATCCAAAGCTGTACCACAAACATTCAAAAGGTTGTTTTTAACATCAGCTTTCCTGCACATGTTTAATGGTAACCTGTTAAACCTCATCCAACTGTTGAGTTCTTCATTCTGAGTTTGTCCCCGTCTCCCTTGGCAACCCAGAGTCATAGTCTGCCTGTCTATAGGGACACTTAAGCTCAAGAAATTTCAGTGCAGCAGAGCTGTTTTTCATTGGCTCGTGGTCAGAAAATGGAACTGTGAGGACACGCACTGTTATGACACATGGACATTGAACTGTGTCCATGTAAAACAAAAATGTTTGGCTTGGAATTTTGAGAAGTGGCTGTTTGACCAGAATGTCTTTGCAAATGGGCCACACCCAGAGCAGCTTCTGTCTTTATCTCTAGATTGGAAATTTTTGCCTTCTGGTAACATGGTTGACATTTAGAAAGATACTAACCATTTACCTGATCTTCACCTTTTGTATTTCAAAGATAGATGTGTTGGGGTGTAATATTTTTTTCCACTTTCATATTTCAACTACCAGTGTTGGGGAGCAGCTAATTACAAGTAGCGACACTACTAACTTGACTACATTTCTCAATAGCTTGACAGTGGCTCAGCTGCTTTTAAAACAGTGTTGCTTTTCCAGTAGCGAATGACATTTTCCAGCAAGTAGCGGTGTAGCGTGACCAAACGTTACATGATGTTTTGTTTAGAAATAACAGCCTTCTTATTGCACAGAAGCCAAACTCCTACTGGCAAAACATTTGACTGACTTACAGCGTATTCTGGCTGCTGCTCAGAATCATGCAGCATCTTTCTTCTTCTTCTTTTGTAATGGCAGATCACAAACTAAAATAGTGCATTACCACCATCAACTGTTTAATCAGGCATCTTATTATGGCTCACTTGGATAAGAATTGTAACATTAAATGGTTAGTTCACCCAAAAATGAAATTATCCCATAATTTACTCACACTCAATCCATCCTAGGTGTATATGACTTTCTTCTTTCAGCCAAACACAATCAGAGTTATGTTAAAAACAGAGAGAGTCGAATTCCTGCGTATGACATAGGCGTAGCGTAAGCTCCGGTGAGAAGTGACGAATGTGGAAGTGCAGAAGATAAAGCAAAACAAAATGCCGGTCACAAATTAGAAGACAGCAATGAGGATTTTTAAAGAAAAATGTAAGAGGATTTCGATATAATTTTAGAGGAGATTGAGTTTTTTGCCCAGCCCTATTTGTTTGAACAGGAGTACACCAACCAGGAACTTCGGGAGATGGAGGAGGCTGCAACAGCGGCACAAACAAAAGAATCTGGTAGACGGAGAGTACGGGAGACCTGGTGGTGCTCTAGCAGGAAATGCAAAGTAATGCCAACAGAGGCTGAGAGTGATTGCTGCCATGAATGGACGATTGGAATGACTGGATAGATCCACGAACGCACCATTTTAAGACTAATACAAATTTACAGTATAGCTAAAACAACTCACTTCTTTTTGCCGTATTCCTTTGCTGTAAACAATGCGCACTTCCGCGTTCGTCACTTCTCAACAGAGCTTACGCTACGCCTACGTCATACATCAGAATTCGACTCTCTTGTGAATGTGCGGACGGCCGTTACTGGAGGTCAGTGATTTAAGTTATAATTATGGATATTTTCTTACAAAAACACATTGCTTCGCTTCAGAAGGCCTTTATTAACCCCCTGGAGCCATATTAATTACTTTTATGATAGATGGATGCACTTTTTTGGGCTTCAGAATATAAGGTACCATATACTCCCATTATAAAGCTTGGAAGTGCCAGGATATTTTTTAATCAGGTAACTCTGATTGTGTTTGGCTGAAAGAAGAAAGTCATAAATGAAAGTCATATACATCTAGGATGGCATGAGGGAGAGTAAATTATGGGATAAATTGTATTTTTGGGTGAACTAACCATTTAATGTTACAATTCATTAAATGTGGTTTGGTTTGATTTTAACATAGAAAAAATGTAGCTTCAATGTAGCTAGCTACTTTTTTGATAGTAACTTGTATTTTAGCTACTGTCACTTCTTTTTCAAAAGGGTTGCTTGACTTTAGCTTAACTACTTTAAATTATGAGAAGCTTGTAGCTTCCCCAACACTGTTAACCATAGTATACTTAACGGGATAGCTCACCCAGAAAAGAAAAATCAGTCATCACTGGCCCACCCTCATGTTGTTACTCTCTACCATTAGTTTTATGGAAAAGAGCTGTGAAAATTATTATGATTTTTTTTTTAATTCTCCTTTAGTGCTCTCACAGAAATTTTTTTAAAAATAACATACAGGCATACTCTGTTTCTCCTTTCTCCACAGGTGGTCAGCTGGTATTCATAGCTACACCTACAGTATACTATTATTTCAGTGCTGCCATTCCCATCTGAGTGCTCCGGGAGTAGTGAAGTGGATTTTTTTTAACTGAATAGATTACAGGGCAGCACCAAAGCAAAGTTTTAGTGATCGTTTTTATGGGATCTTGACTCCAGAACATCTGTTCTGAAAGGCTTAATATTGCAAAATAATAACACCAAGTTTTACCAGAGATAGACCCAATGGACATGAGTGCTGGAGGAAGCAGCTGGTTGTTGGAACACTTCCTTTACCAAGACTCTGTAATTTCCTCAAACACTGTCTCTGTCTCTAAATGTCCTTATTTGTGATGCTTTCTTTGTTGCTTTCAAGTTTTTTTTTTTTTTTTGGTAACACCTGGAAAAGAGACAGATTGATTATCAGAACAAAGTTGTCTGTCAGAATTTTGTTCCTTGTGAACAATGTGTTCTGAGAAGATTTTTTGTGTCCTACACTGAAAAAAATTAAATAATATTAATAATCAGTGTAGGACTTAGCCTAAAAATGTACTTTATGTGCACATATTTCATATTTAATTCAAAATATTCATTAATATGACTCAATCAACCTGATTACATTGTTAAACCAACAAAACACATTTTTATTACAAACCCAACCCTAAACCTAATTGTCTGTGGAGTCAAAATGTAACCCTTTCATACGTACCATCACATACGGTTAATAACTGGGCCCCTCAGAGTAGCATCACACATTTGTGTGTCTGCAACAGCCAAATGTTTAAGTTTATTTTATATACATACATCCAACACCACAATAAAAAGTTTACAGCTCTTATTCACAGTCAATACATCAAAACACGATCTACCTCCAATGCGTGCTGCCATTTTTTTACATTAGTTGAGGTTGTCATTCGTCAAACAAACCGCGACTCAAAGAGTCTTTTCAAGTACATAATATGTTTATGTAACAAAGCTTATATATGCACAGCCATCATACGGGCATATAATACATTTGTTTTCTGAAAGAGACTATCATAAAAGCACCACAATAACAGTTTAAACTCTTATCCTCACAGTGAAATCATGTTGATCGAGCACAATTAACCATGCACGCAGTCTGTGTACATTAGCGCTTTACACACACACACACACACACACACACACACACACACACACACACACACACACACACACACACACACACACAGGGTTGGGAGGGTTACTTTTGAAATGTATTCCACTACAGATTACTGAATACATGCTGTAAAATGTAATTTGTAATGTATTCCGTTAGATTACTCAAGGTCAGTAACATAGTCTAAATACTTTGGATTACTTCTTCAGCACTGAAATGCATGTGTTAAAAATACATTCTGTGAAAATCCAAAAAAACTTGCAGTGTTGTTTCTAAAACAAGATGAATCAAACTGATCTTGATTTAAGGATTTTTAGATATTTTTACAGGAAAACAATACAAAAATTATCATCAAGAATACGATTTTGACATTACAGTAGACATAACCCATTTGTTCACATGTTTACTATATTATATGCAGTATTTTTAAATGACAAGAAATAAAAAAATTATAAAATATAATTAAACAAATAATACTCGGCTACACTATGCCCCACTCTACCAGCTGTGCAGTGTCACATGCAAAAATAACTCACTCCAGGAGGCACTGAAAGGGAATTTAGACCCTACTCATGAAAAGATTAATTCTAGAAAAAAAAATGGAACGACCGAATCACATGATTACTTTCTGGATGACTTGGGACCTGTCCCATGATGTAGGGATTGTGTGCACACAACGCTATCAGTAACACCACTGGGACAGATGATCATGTTTTAATTGATGCAAAAATGTCTGATGGTGTTAGCGCTTGTCAGTAATTTGGCAGTATGTTGTCAATTTTAGGGTACATGAACATTTGGAAGCAGCATGTAGATTTCCCATGTAATCATGCTGTTTTATGAGTTAGACCTGGTAGAAAAAGTTCCTTAATGTAACAATAGCAGGTTACCATTTTTAGAGTGTACCCAGATGCGACATGATAAAATGACAAGTCATAAATCCCATTTCTTCTGTGTTAATCAGAGTTGTTTTTTTTTTTTTAAATCATCCATGACATTTGATAAATTTTACCTTATAACGAGGCAAGTCGATTAGGACCAGAATTCTTATTTACAATCTTACATTAAATGACTAAGGGATGGGCGATATATATATATATATGTAAACACAATAAAATGGTAGAAATTTGACAGCCGCTAGAAATTTTGGATTATCGCCTCAATTGCGGTTACACAAAATCAAGAAATGCTCTCCTCATTCTATTCACATTACACATACGCGGTACACTTTCTGCCGGAGACATGGAGAAGGAAGGCAGGGCTGCTTCATTTGAGATTTACAGAATTTTAGAAACAGGGTTCCCCGTCTGTCGCTCACTTCGTTGTGTGCTCTCTCTTGAGCACCAAATATGCCTCTGATCTATGAAAAAAGGCCAACGAGAAGTTGGCAGACAGTATTTGCATACCCCGCCCCCGGACATACGGGTATAAAAGCGGGGAAATACATCGAGTTCATTCAGAAATTTTCTTCGGAGCCGATGGTTGTACTGCAGCGAGCTGCGAGTCACACACACTCGTTCCTGTTCCTCTGACGCTCTCTGCTGTTGGATCTACGGCACACTACAGCGGCTTTTTCCTTCACTGCAAGGCAGTGCAGCTTGCATCTGGGTGCTTCGACAGTGTAAGAGCAAAAAAGTGTATTAAAAGAGTGATATTTCTTTTAAAAGAGTATTTTCCTCTATTAGAGCAATACACAGCGGTGTTGAACGTCCTTTTCAGAATGCGAGGCAGCATTTGTGGATGGTTCATGCTCTCACTGTGAGGGCATGACCATGGCAACGTTGTGGTCGCGGCTTGCTTTCAATAGAAAGCACGCCACTCCAGCCACCCCCCGCATTGTTCCTTCTTCCCACGGGATTGAGGACGATGCGGCTGACGATGGAGGCGATATGGGGATGGCAGCGGGTGCAGCTCCGCCGGGTATGCCCCCTCTGACCACCTGCCCCCCAGCACGCTTGTTGACTCCCGTCTGTGCCTGAGGCAACAGTGGCTCGCCTCACAGCCAGCCTACTTATCCTCTAGAGCTCGAAGTGGATTAGCTCGCTGCTGCATTGGAGAGCACGGCGTCTGACGTGGATGACTCCCCTGGGCTGCCTCCTTCGGGCCAGCACGCCCAGGCTGAGGCTGACACCCAGATGGCTGACATGCTTTCCCAGGCCGTCACCAGCGTGGGCTTGGACTGGAACCCTCCGTCCTCCCCACAGCCATCGCGGTTGGATGACTGGTTCCTGGGATCTGGGCGCCGCTCACAGCCCCCCCACCCCCCCATTCTTGGTCCCGTTTTTCCAGGAGATGCATGATGAGCTGACGTCATTGTGGAGAGCACCCCTCTTCACCCGTCACAAAGCCACTCGCTCACCCACTCTCGCTACCCTCGATGGCGGAGCGGCACACAGGTACACGCCGATTCCCCAGGTTGATAGGGCTGTTGCAAAACCCTACCACCTGGCGGGGTCGCCCTGTGCTCACCTCCAAGGTCTGTGGACAACATCCATGCTGACCGCGAAAGCCTACAGCACTGCCGGACATGCCGCTTACGCCCTGCACGCTATGGCCCTCATGGCACCCTGCCACCAGACCTCTACAGTCCCGGCATGCTGGATGCAGACTCTCCGCCTTCAGCCCCCACAACTGTTCCCCGGCCGGCCGGTTCCGACGAGTCTAGAGGACCTCCTCCTTAGTCGCTAACCCGCCCCCTGCCGGGTGTGCGGAGCAAGGTAAGTGCTTTGAGTCTTTTCTCAACGCTAGAGCCTCGGGACGCGTCTTCGCCTCCCGACGCCGTATTACCTACTCCGCCCCGCTGCTCCGCCCCGCCAGGTATGTCAAAAATAACCGTCCCCTTGGTGCCCCTAGCATGCAGCTTGGATGCGTGGCTTTCACTTCCCAACCCGTCACGCTGGCTGGCCGGACCATTCGACTCGGTTACTTCGGTTTTCAACTGGGCTTTGCTCAAACTCCCGTTCAAAATGCTCACGCAAAGACACATCTTAACTTGCATATGGCATCGAGATTGGTTCGCAGCGGTAGACCTGAAGGACGCGTACTTCCACGTCTCAATTCTGCCTCGACACCGACCCTTTCTACGGTTCGCGTTCGATGGCCATGCGTTTCAGTATAAAGTCCTCCCCTTCGGCATGTCTCTGTCCCCTCGCGTCTTCACGAAAGTCGCAGAGGCAGCTCTTGCCCCGCTCCGAGAAGCTGGTATTCGCATACTCAATTACCTCAACGACTGGCTTATTCTGGCCTTCTCACAAGAGTTACTATGCGGTCAAAGAGACCAGGTGCTCAGGCACCTCAGCCGCCTGGGGCTTCAGGTCAACTGGGAAAAGAGCAAGCTCTCCCCAGTTCAGAGCATCTATTTTCTCGCCATTGAGTTAGACTGTCTCAATGTCTGACAAAATTCCGTCATAGACACAATCAGCCAAGCCAGAGCCCCTTCTACCAGGCATCTTTACACCCCGAAGTGGCGCCTGTTTGCAAATTGGTGTTCTTCCCGGGCTGAAGACCCACAGAGGTGCACAGTTAGGTCAATGCTCTTATTTCTGGAAGAGAGGCTGGAAGGGAGGCTGTCCCCTTCCACCCTAAAGGTGTATGTCGCTGCCATCGTGGCCCACCACGACGCAGTAGACGGCAAGTCTTTGGGTAAGGTTCAGGTTCCTAAGAGGCGCCCAGAGGTTGAATCCCTCCCAGCCAAGCCTGTTTCCCTCCTGGGATCTCTCAGTGGTCTTCGCGGGCCTCAAGAGACCTCCCTTTAAGCGCTAGAATTAGTCGGACTCAGGGCCCTCTCTCTAAAGACGGCCCTGCTGATCACGCTCGCCTCCATCAAGAGGGTCAGGGACCTACAAGTGTTCTCTGTTAGCGACACTTGCCTGGAGTTTGGTCCAGCAGACACATATGTGATCCTAAGACTGCGACCGGGCTACGTGCCCAAGGTTCCTACCACACCCTTTAGAGTCCAGGTAGTGAACCTACAAGCGCTGGCCTGGGAGGAAGCAGACCCTGCCCCTTTGTTGCTGTGTCCGGTACGTGCTTTGCGTACCTACTTGGACTGCACGCAGAGCTTTAGATGTTCAAAGCAGCTCTTTGTCTGCTTTGGCGGACAGCAGAATGGGAACGCTGTCTCCAAACAGAGGCTTTCCCACTGGTTTGTGGACGCCATTTCATTGGTCTATCACACCCAGTCCATACCCCCCCCCCCCCTCCCCCCACCCCCCTTGCGGGTCCGAGCACACTCAACAAGGAGTGTTGCGTCCTCGTGGGCACTAGCCAGGGGCACCTCCCTGACAGACATATGTAGAGCAGTGGGTTGGGCAACACTTAATACCTTTGCGAGATTCTACATTCTCTGGGTTGAGTCAGTATCGTCCCGTGTTTTCTCAGGTCCGAGCCGGTAGAACTTGGTAACATGCTGACGGTCTGGCTGGGTGGATTGCTTGGACCTGGTGCCCTTTCCCTCGGATGAGGTAAAACTGTGCGCTTTCCCTCCCAGAAGATCCCACTCATTCGGATCCCTGGATGATTCCTCCCTAGGCCTTTGGGTCTGCAGTTCAGCAGAGGAACTCGCCGACCCATTCCACTGTGGGTACTTAATCTACCCTGTACTGGAATAGGTGCTCCACAGTGCAGGACTCCTACGTGGACTCCCCTTGTGTGTATTATCCACGGTTCGGTCCCCTTACGAGTGGACCCGCATCTCCCTTAGGCATTTCCACCTGCCCTCCGGTCGCTGTGTTGTAGCAACTCCCCCCTCCAACGAGGTTGTATCTACCACTGCGCCATTTCCAAATGCTGCCTGAAAAACCCATGTGGTGTATTCACCACTCTTACCTCCCCTTCAGGGCAGGGATGGTCTTTGCAGGGTCTTTTCCCCCTGAAAGAATAGGAAACTGGGTAAGACCCCCTTCCCTCGATGTGTGTAAGGGCCCTGACCGTTCTTTCTCTATGCGAGAAACATTGAGAGAAAAGAGGCCCAGCCAGGCTAGGCCCATTCCCTGGTTGGCAAGCATCTCCTTGTTCCCCTGCCTAGGGTAACCAAAAGGATTCAGACGACTTTTTTAGAGCATTGGGGAAGGGTACGTGCAGTCTGACACAGCTGGTCGCCTCTGCATGTAAAATATCTGCCCGCTTCTGTGTCAACAGTACACGTTATATTGGACCCCTAGTGTCGCTTCTTCGACACAACGTGGAAGTGAGTGACAGACGGGGAACGTCTAGGTTACGTATGTAACCTCCGTTCCCTGATGGAGGGAACGAGACGTTGTGTCCTCCCGGCCACGTCACTGTGCCGAGCCACTGTAGTTGCTGGACCATTTCCGGCTCCTCAGAAAAATCCTGAATGAACTCAACGTATTTCCCCACTTTTATACCCGTATGTTCGGGGGCGGGGTATGCAAATACTGTCTGCCAACTTCTCATTGGCCTTTTTTCCTAGATCAGAGGCATATTCGGTGCTCAAGAGAGACCCCTAGTGTCGCGTCTTCGACAGATTGTCTCATACGTAACCTAGACGTTTTTCTGACACTGATTTTTGGCGGAAGGCCAAGCGAAATTTTGGGCTGCCGAAGCAAATTCAATGACATCCATCTTGTGTTCTAAACTGATTTTTATTCTGACATGTGTATCTGTGTTTCATGTGATTTTTGCGCACACTATCTCTGGAGCATGAAAGAGTGCGTGAGTCCAGCAGGCTTTCCGGTGGTATTCCAGAGATAGAGCGCAAGCGCGGGATCAGTCGTGCTACTCTGTCTGGTGGCACAAATCACAAAACTTGCGTGACCCATTTAATTGTTAAATGTCAAACTCAAAGCTCTGAGGAAATCAAACATCTCAAATGGCCGACATTCTAATTACTGATTAGGAAAACAGCTATAACATTGTATTGTACGGCAACAATTACAATATGTGTCATGCAGGTTTTTTTAAGGACACATCATCATCCTTAATATAATTCAGATTGAATGATGTTAAAAATTAGGGAACAAACCAGCCATTCATACTCATATATTTTCTACAGAGATTACTTAGATTACTTGTCGAGTTCTTGAGAAAAGGTTTTAAAAAGTAATAATACTAGCCAACAACATCTCAAATGTGGCATAATGCAAAATTGATATTATGGTGAGGATGATTTAAAACCAATGTTTTTTCTTTTTTCTATTACCTTTAGTTAAGTTTTTCAAGTTACAAATGAAGAGAAAATTATATTAGAGGAAGTCATTTTCATTGATTAAGTGTTTAATAAACTGACTGGATTATTAAAAAATAGGGATTACAATATGGTTATTAAATATACTGTATAAATCTTTTTTAGAAAAATGTAACTATATTGTAATTTATATTGTTATCGTAACATAACAATATTCATATCATGATATTCGATTTTGGTCATATCACCCACCACTAACATTACTTCTTGGTTTCTATTTCTGCGGCAGATAGCCCTTTCCATTGTGAAATCTCATTTGCCTAAAATCCTGAAAAAACAGTTTTTCTGCGTTTGAGGATCGATACTTCTCTACTATATAGTATGCCAAAATACCAGTAGGGTGTCCGCACCCTCAGTTTTCATAAAAGAGTAGATGAGAAATACCCGGATTATTTAAAACATCCAGCAAGATTCTGTAGTGTGCATCCACTAGACATTGTTCTATCCCATAATCACACTGCAGTCGAAACAACAAAAAACAACAACAACAAAAACCTTAGAGAACTGCAAGTTCAATTACTATTTTCTACTGGAAGTGCTATATAAATACCCCAAAAAACTTGTTCCCGATGCTTAAATTGTGCTTGTTTATCAAAAGCAGAGTAAATTATTTTAAAACTCCACATGAAATATATGTTTAGAAAGCTTGTTTTGAAGGATAAGCTGCCAGTATGATACAGTTTGTGGCAGTGGTTTTTCAGATAGTATGTGACAAAACAACTGAGCAAACTAGAGTACACTGAGCTATATTGCTGGATCTCTCTTGTCTGTTTCTCTTTCCTTACAAAATGTTACCATTTATTACAGTTAAAGCTACAAAAAAAGCACATTATTTGCCTGCATACACTGTATACTGTAAGCCATAATAACCTGTACTGCACTGAGAACTGTTGCTCTTTCAGATGTTTAAGATAATTCTTAAGACTGTTTTATGTGAGAGTGATTTACCACAGAGTGCTGCTCTCTGTAGGTCTGTTATTGAGCCATCACTCTCAGTTGCCACACCACTATCATTACTGGGAGGGGGGCAGTATGGGAAATAGTAGGGTGTGTTTCTGCTGGAGCATCTGGGATAAACATTATAAAATGTGTGATTCCGACCGCGACCGTGTCTGTGAGCACACTGTGCATGTGAGTTGTTTTTACAAACTTTTTATTTATTAATTTATAAATTATTCTTTTGACAAAAATACCCTTTAAATGTATTCAATATTTCATGTTGAGTTTCATATTTCATGTCATAATCATTAGTCTATTGTACTCTGAATAGAATAGCATATAATCTTTGTCAGTCTGTTTTGCCATGTTCATAATAAGTGACTTTGGGCTTGTTTTTTTAATTAAGTCTTTTAATTATCTTGCCGTTTGCAGTTTCTTTTAGGCTTTTTTTAGGCTTTTTTTCCACCCTGTCATTGGCCCTCTGTTTGAAACACTTGGTTTCAGCTCTCTAGGCCATCAATGTTAACACCCACTGTTATGATTGGCTAACATCGTGCAGCCCCTCCAATATAGGCATATTTTTCTAAAAATGTATACCATGCAATTGCCATTCTTCACACGTTCATTCATGCACATGTCCAGATCTAAGCCTAATTTGACAGAGACATTTGATAAGCAGCATCATGGTACCAATTAAACCTGATTGGAACTGCCAATGGCAGCAGTGAAATCATGGACCAGAAAAGACGCATTTTGCACTGCTCATAAAACTTGTCACACATCACTAGAAATGCATCAAAATGATCATAGATGTCTATCTAGTGCATGTTTACATAAACCAACAATTAGAAAGACTGCTCCCAAGAAGTATTCAGGCTAGTGCGGATTTAGTGTGGGTTAAGTGCACTGAGCTTTGGCATGTTTCAGACATGAGACAGTATTGAACTCATACTTTTTTCTGTGTAGTGCTTGGCCCCAATAACACAAAAAGTGTGACTGATCACTAAAAATGGCTTCCAAATGGATCTGGCACCTATTTTAGTGGATCCCCCTCACCATATGCCTCCGAAAGTTACGCAATGACCTGCACATATTTATTTGCGCATAATATTTATAATGATGTTTTCAATAACTTTCAATATTCCATAAAATGTAAAAGAATAGCAGGTATGTTGTTGTTTTTAATAATATATGAAGTCTACATCATGTCATATGTCTTATAATATGCACACACAAGGGCAAGATGGAACACAGCTAGAGTGCTAGAACTAGATAGCTTGTGATGCTGCTGTGCTTGCAGTCTAGATTAGAGATCTTCATTGATTTTAATAAGTGATGTAGTTTCTTGCATTGCTTCAGTGCTGATTGGGTGTTAACAAATTCTTTCTAGCAAGTCTGTCCACTGTCGTCCATCTTTGAAATACTCCCGGGAGACTATTTCCAGTCATGCCAGTGCAGCTGCTATATACTTGAATTGGGGAACACCGAAATCTCAAAAATGGTTGGTCAAGATTACGATCAATAACACATTTTAAATCTGCAGTAAAATCTGACAAAACTGATGTCATAAATTGTGCTTCTTTACATCATATTATGCTAAAAACGATTTTTCCGGCTTGTATAGCTAATACGCATGCATGTTCTCGAGTTGATTGAAAGGCAATGTCTGTATCTAAAAGGTGAGTGGATCTTTTCCATTCTACATTCGTTGACTGTTGGGCACTAGAGCTCCTTGGTTGGGCATTCTAATTTCTCGCATTCATTTGAATAGAAGTGGCCCATCTCTGCATAATAGTCTCAACACTTCGGGATCACACACATTCTTGAGCTGATAACACATGATTTACAAATTAAGCACTGGACAAAATTCAAACTGACGCACACACAAAACTATTTACAAATGTGTTATCATTCATAGAATATTTGTAGCTGTTTATAGCATCATCTGCGTTTAATGACTGTCCAGATGTTTCTTTTTTAAATGAATGAATAGAAATACTACCCCAATTCTGAGAAAGTTGGGACAGTATGGAAAATGCTAATAAAAACAAAAAGGAGTGATTTGTAAATTATATTCATCCTTTGCTCTATTGAAAGCACTACACCTAAACATATGATTTTTACCTTGTGAATTTATGTACAGTAATTTGAAATCAGATGATTGCAACTCGCTCCAAAAAAGTTGAGACAGGGTAAGACTAATAACAATTTGACGAGTTGAAATAACAAGGCGATGTGAAACAGGAGATGTTAAAGAGATGAGGCAACCATGTCATAGTATATAAGGAGACTCAAAAAAACAGCCTAGTCCTTCAAAAGCAAGGATCGGTCGATACTTGTCAATTTGCCAACAGATGCTTCAGCAAATAATCCAGCACTTTGAGAACAAAGTTCCCCCAAGACAAATTGGAAGGATTTTGGGCATTTCACCCTCTACAGTGCACAATATAGTTAAAAGATTTAAGGAATCTGGTCAAATCTCTGATGTAAAGGGCAAAATGAAAAAAACATTTCTGAATGCACGTGATCTCTGATACCTCAGATGTCACTGTCTTAAAAAACAGCATTCATTATGGATATTATGAACATGGGCTTGGGATAACTTTAGTAAACCTTTGTTAGTCGACACCATTCACCGCTGCATCCACAGATGCAAGTTATGACTTTACTATGCAAAGCAGAAGCCCTACCTCAACACTGTCCAGAAGTGCTGCCAACTTCTCTGGGCTCAGTGTCATAGATGGATAATAGAACTGTGTTTTTTGGTCCACATTTCAAATATGTTTTTGAAAAACAAAGCCGTTGATTTACACGGGCCAAAGTGGAAAAGGGCCACCCAAGCTGTTATAAGTGTCTGGTCCAAAAGCCAGTGTCTGTATGGGCCAGGAGTGTGTCACTGCCCATGGCATGGGTATCTTACACATCTGTGAGAACACCATGAATGCAGACAGATATGTACAAATTTTGGAGCAACATATACTGCCATCCAGCACCATATTTTCCAGACACCTCCATGTACTTTCCAGCAGGACAACTTCAAACCACATACTGCCCAGATTTCAAGTGCATGGCTTTGTAAGCAGAGAGTGTGGGTGCTAGATTGGCCTGCCTGCAGTCCTGTCTACAATTGAGAATGTGTGGCGCATTATTAAGCACACCAAATGGCAAAGTACAATTGTGTAGCCAAAGAACTGCATAATGGATGAATGGGGTAAACTTCCAGTTTCTAAACTTAACAAACTTCTGTCTTCTGTGCACAAATGCTGAATAAGTGTTATTAGAAGAAATGGTGATGTTTCACAGTGGTAAACACTCGACTCTCCCAACTATTTTGGAGTGTGTTGCAATCATCTGATACAAAATTACTGTCCATTTTCAAAAAAACAATGAAATTCACAAGGGAAAACATCATATGATGTGTAGTTGTAGTGTTTTCAATAGAGCAAAGGGTGACTATAATTTACAAATCACTCCTGTCCCAACTTTTTCGGAATTGGGGTTATAATTGAGCAAAGGAAAACTAAGATTAAAAGTCCTTTTTGTGGCAATAGCACACAAAGTGACCACTGCCGTCATAGGCAAACTGGATAAAGAGTATCTTCTGTTAAGAATTAAGCAGAAGGTATTGTTTATTTTAAAGTTTATATTATTTTCACCAGACTGGTTTAAAAGCTCTGCAGCTGATTTGAGTTTATATAATCACGAGCATTACTTCCATGTTTTGACATATTTTGCTTTTGTGCACTTTCTCAGCTGTCCACAACTCTGTGTTTCATTACTGGGTACATATCTCACGTTTTTCATTAAAGTTCCAATCTAGAGTCGCGGGGAACATGGCTATTTTAATAGACGTTCAAATGCCCTTAATTAGAGGTGCTCTGGGGTAATTGAATGCCCAAATGACACCTCTGGTCCATTAAAATTCATTAATGTGTTGTGATTAGCATTCACAGTGCTCCCAGGGGGGTTTTCAGGAGAGATCTATCTGAAACAGGTGGTCTAGATCAGACTTTTTTAAAGAGAGTTCTGCAATGTCTTGATTACAAGCGTCAAAACTGTGGCTTACTCCTGAGAAACCTCTTTGTACCCTGATAACCAGTGCTTTTTGAAGTGGGTGTAATGTTTGTCATCTACTGCCACTGACACTGTATAATTACATATGAGTCAATATTTCTGTACTGCTTTCAGATGATGGTTTGAACTAGTGATATCAGGGCGTACAGTGAAGTTTCCTCTGTTCCAGATGGTAGAATAAGTATGATGATGAAACATGCTAGATTTAAGCATGAGTGATGTGTTTATCTAGCTGTTGAGTAGGGTTTGATGTTGATAGCAGCTCATAAAAACCATCTATGTGGTTTCTAATGTTTAGCTGGCAGCTACAACACCTAATACTATTTTACTAGCTTTGATTCATGTACACCCATAAATCTACTTTTACTGTACAATTCTCTGTAACTTACATACACATGCAAGCATTTTTCAATCCATGTACAGTGTAACTGAGTATAATATATAATCAGTAAAGCAATATGGTAACTGTATTACATTGTACTACAATGGATTGCTGGTGTTGCATTGACAGACTGTTTTCCAGACTTTTAAGTATTTGGGAACAAAGACTACCATATAAAGTCAAGTGCAATCTTGGCATCATTTGTCCACTTTAAATGTTTCTTGGCTTTAAGCATACAGCAGACCATGTGTTTGTTGAAAACTGCTCTTAAAGAGGTGCCGAACATGCTGTGGATACAAAGTACCTGCTCAATGCATTCTCTCAGAGCTTCAGAGAACATCTTTTTTCTCTGGATTGTTGATTATATGATATGGTATGCTGCTCAATATCCACCCTGATCTCAGACTAATGGCCAAACTGCTTAGAGATTCTGAAGTGCAAGAGTAGACATGTGAAAGAGAGAGAGAGATGGACAGAACCAACGTGATATGCATGTGTGGATGCATATACAATTGCCTGTATTCACAATTTGCATTGCTTTTTCTTATAAGAGTAAGACGGGTAAAAGGGATGTCCAGAACTAACAATTATGTCTAAAACAGTATCAGATTTGGATCTGGCTCATCAGACCTATACCCTATCCATCTAAAAACAACAGTGTCGAGTGGTGCAATTTTGAAAATAAATAAAAAAAATACAAAATTACGAAAATCTAGATACACTAATCCACCTCATTAATCAACTAGTCGGTTGTTGGCCAACTTGTCGAACATTGTGACCCATGCCTAATAGGTTATAGCAAATATGCAATAGCCTGATTAAAAAGATGATGTACAGTACAGTAATTTGAAGGAGCCAATTTTACTGTCCTTGAAGAATGGCTAGTTGAATGAGCCTGGAATCTGATTTTTTTCATTATTTATTTTTTTCTCGCTTTGAATGTCCCCAATTGCCTGTGGGCCAGCTGACCCAAGGAAACCTTGCTAATCAAGCTGTGTAAGACATTGTATATAGAATGAAAAGAATGAGCAAACATTTCTTTTCTAATTTCTATCTTTTGGAAAGCAAATTTCTATGAAAATAAATGCATCATAAAAGTGATCTTCCATTCTCACACACACACACACACACACACACATTGGTGCAACTATCATTATGAGGACTCGCCATACAAACATAATGATTTATATAATGTACAAACTAGGGATGGGCACGAGTATTCTAGAAATCGGGTACTCAGAAGTGGCAGCAATGATCGATCATGAAAGCGATGATTGATGATCGACGCATGATGTAAGTATTCACTTAATTCGAAATCCAGTGACAATTACCTAATAACTAAAAATAAACCTGTCAAGGAGGGGACTTATTTTTAATTCTGAGATTGATTATGTTGTGACTGTGAGGGGTACATTGATTATCAGAGACTCTGCAATGCTATCGCTACAATACTATCGCTACAATAATCAAAACAAAGAGAGTGTAATTGACCATGTTTTGAAAACGTTAGCTAAACACGCATTGTTATCATTTAATGTAAGAATTTTGACTCGTTAATTGACATTATTTAATAAAAGTGAATGATTGTCACTGACTAAACCTCTATAGGAGCAATGTCGAAATTCACTTTCCTTGATCCTATGGTGCAAGAGAACGGGATCGTACACGTGAAACACACCAGGCCAGAAGTCTGTGAACACATCCAAGTTTAATTGTCACAAGCACAAAAATACAAAAACATAAAATGAAAAGGCTTTACATCACTGAAGTATGTATTCGCAACACCTTAATACAACTGCAGCTTATAAAGGGTGTCCTTCTAACCTTTTACACGGTAAAATAACCGTTTCTCTTTCTGTACTGCTTGCACACATTTAACCTATTTGAAGACACTTCTATTTTTCCTCCAGCAGGCGTGGTCAGCTGAAACTGAAACCGAAACCAAAATACACATATAGACAAAAATATGAATGCCTGCATTACATAACAAAAAAATAAATAAATAAAGATACACTATAAACCCGTAATACTTAAAAGTAAAGAAAATAAACAACATGCAAATAATATGAATATACACAAATTATTGATTTGGCTCTTACACACCAGCCCCTAATTGTCTTTGATTTCACAAAACAATTACAAACACACTCTTAAACTAAAGAGCCAAACAGAATTACCCAATCTGAAATGTTAAACATAATACACTTTATTAAGTAATTCCTTATTACTTACTCATCACATTTGAGAAAATGTAACTATAAATCTGCTTCTAAAAGCAAACAAAGTTTAGTAACAGGCCTTAAAAGAACATTTGTACTTGTTTTCACTTGAGCTTGTCTCACAAAACCCTTGTTGTCTGCGAACACCTGCAAAACTCTGCCCATTACCCAAGAGTTTCGTGGTGCAGAGTTATCAGCAACAATGTCTTGAGAACCTTGCCACTTTTGTCTTTCTTGCAGATCTGGCAAGTACTCTTTCACCCATCACCTCCAAAACAGCCATATACTGAACTTGGCGCCACCAACGTTTAGAGTACAGATCCACTTTTTCAAAAACTCCAGGTGCAAACAATTGCTTGCCCTTAAGCAACAACAAATGATTAGGCGTAAGAGCCTCCAGATCATTTGGGTCACTTGACACCCTAGTGATGGGACGGCTGTTAATGATTGCCTCCACCTCACATAAGAGAGTAAACCTTCCTCATCCAGAGATTGCTGCTTTACAAGAGAATTGAGAACCTTTCTGATGGTACGTATCTGCCTTTCCCAAACTCCTCCAAAGTGAGACGCAGCCGGAGGATTGAAAATCCACTGGATGCCCTTTGAAAGCAATGTGTTCCGAATTTTGTCCTTGTCTAGCCCCTGTACAGCCTCACGTAACTCCCTATCTGCACCAACAAAATTCGTACCATTGTCAGACCTGGTTGATTGAACTTGACCCCGTCTTGCTATGAATCTGCGCAGAGCATGAATGCATGAATCTGTGTCAAGGGAGCTCGCTACTTCAACATGAATAGCTCTTAATGCAAGGCAAGTAAAAATCACCCCATATCTTTTAATCAAAGTTCTTCCTCTTTTGATTTCGATTGGGCCGAAATAATCAATGCCTACATTTGTGAACGGGGGTTCATTTGGCAGAAGTCTGTCACGAGGGAGGTCTGCCATAAACTGTTTGTTTGTACTGCCATGTAAGCGCTTACAACTCACACACTGAGACAAAATCTTTCGTATGGCAGCCTACGCTCTAGGAATCCAACACTTTTGCCGCAATCTTGACAACATGTGGTTACGGCCGCTATGACCTAGTTCAGCATGGACAGATCTTAAGATCAGGTTCAAAACGTGATGGTCTTTCGCCAAAATAGCAGGGTGCTTGGATTCTTCCGGCATAGCTGATCTGCTTAGCCTGCCACCCACTCTCAGGATCTGGTCATGTAAAACTGGAGACAGCTTATAAAGAGCACTATTGCGCTTTACAACTTTTCGTTGCTGGAGGATTTTAACTTCCTCAGGAAACGTGACTGACTGACTGTAACAGACAATTTATTTTTCTGCTTCCTCAATGTCACTGACCGATAATGTAACCTCTGGCAAAGAAGCTTTGAAATTCTTCATATTCTTTTCCATGTCAGAGATTGCCATTGTATTTTGTCCCACACAGTGAGTCAGCTCTTTCCTTTTCTTCACCAGCATCTTAAGTACGTTCTTAACCTTAAGAAGCCATGCTACAGCTTTTCTCAACCTGTACCACTCTGAGTAGTGCAAAAAAAAAAACTGAGAAGTATAATCAAACCCTTCAACACATAAGGAGTTGCCTATGGTTTCCCTAACCTCTGGATCACCGACAGACATCTTGAAAGTGTTAACTGGTATTTCTGGCCACTTTATTTCTGGATCTGCCAAAAAAGATGGACCTGAAAACCATGACATTGATTTAAGAAAAGCATCTGCAGTGAGACCTCTTGAGGCAATATCGGCCGGGTTCAATGACGAATTCACATATCGCCATTATGATATGTTTGTAAGCTCCCTGATCAAAGCTACTCTGTTAGCAACAAACGTCCGAAACCTTGCACTTTCATTGTTGAGATACTTCAGGACTGAAGTACTGTCTGTCCAAAACACAGATTCCTGAAGCACCAAGTCCAACTCAGACTTCAACATACTATCCAATTTTGCTGCCATTGCAGCTGCAGTGAGCTCAAGTCGTGGCACCGTAACTAGTTTTAATGGAGCTACTCTTGCTTTGCCCACTACAAAAGAACAGTGCTGTTTACCTTCACTGTTCTTCATAAGCAAATATGACACAGTGCCATACCCTCGCTCGCTGGCATCTGCAAAATGATGCAGTTGAGCTGACGCGACTTCACCAAAGTCAAGTGGCTTCAAACATCTCTCAATCTGAAAGTCATTTAGCTTTTGCAAGTCGGCCAACCATGTGACCCATTGTTGCCTGAGAGCCTCTGAAAAACTGTCGTCCCAATCATGTCTCATTCTACAAAGCTCTTGCAATATTTGTTTTGCAAGAAGAATAACTGGAGACAGAATTCCAAGGGGATCATAAATGGAGCTGACCATAGACAAAATCCCTCTTCTTGTCAATGGTTTTTCCTGCAGATTCACTTTGAACTGAAAAGTATCTGTCTCTGTACACCACCGCACTCCCAAGGCCCTTTCCATAGGCAACCTGTCCTTTTCCAAATCCAAGTCTTTTACTGTTTTTGCTCTGTCTTCTTCACGGACAGATGCCAACACAATGCGACTGTTGGAAATCCACTTGGTTAAATTAAACCCTCCAAATGCACATAGAGCTCGCAGATCACGAATCAATGCAATGCCTTGCTGTTCAGTAGCCACAGACCTCAAACAATCATCGACGTAAAAATTCCTCATCACTGTTCTAATCACCTCAGGTCCTTGATGACCACTGTTGTCCTCTGCACACTTTTGAAGTGCATAAATTGCACAACTTGGAGATGATGTGGCACCGAATAAATGAACAGTCATCCTGTATTCCTCCATATTCAGTGCAGCGTCTCCTTTTTGCCACCACAGAAATCTCAACAGGTCTGAGTCTTTAGTGGGAACTCTAACCTGATGAAACATCCCTTCCACGTCTGCAGCAAAGGCAACTGACTCCTGTCTAAACCTAATTAACACACCAACAAGAGAGTTGTTCAAATCAGGCCCCTGTAACAGTTGAGAGTTAAGCGATATTCCTTGGTAAGCAGCTGCACAATCAAACACCACTCAGAGTTTGTGCTTCTGCGGGTGATACACCCCATGATGTGGGAGGTACCAAGTTCTACCAGGAATACCTTTATCCTCATCATCATTGATTTTCTCAGCATGACCTTTTACCAACATGTCATTTATGAATTTGCAATACTCCTGATGAAAACCAACATTTCTTTTGAATTTCTTCATCAGAGAGTGAGCGCGCCGCACAGCAACCTCACGGTTTTGGGAAACACTGCAACTTTTCTTTTTAGCGGAAGGTCAATGCAGTAGTGACCATCAACCAGCTTTATGGATTTAGAAACAGACTTCATAAACTGTCTATCCTCTATAGACATTTCCAACCTTTCAGCCTGCTGACATTCAGGAAAGTCATACCTCATTTGCTGCTGAGCGAGATTCTCTAAGCTTACCACAGAAATCCTGTTAGCTAACACCTGTGGTGCTTCCTCATCTTTCCGAATGCTGTCTCTTTCCAAAGGTCTATTCACAACCCAACCTAAAATGGTCTTGACAGCATAAGGCCCATCTCCTTTGCTGTTAATGACTTTCCATGGCTCGAGCGCCTTTGGTACGTTCGTCCCTATTAACAACCCAACTTCTGCATCAATTTGAGGGATATGTATCTCCTCAAGGTATTTCCATCTTTTAACATCCCCTTCATGTGGAATGTTTTCTCTTTTAACAGGTATTTCCTTTTGAGAGAACACCTGAGGAAGATCCAAAAAATGATTCTCTTTCAGACTGCTTACCTCTAGATCAGTGAGAACATATGTACCAACAGATCTTTCCTGACCCATTGTTCGCAGAAGAATGTTTGACCTTTTACCAGTTAGTTTCAGCTCATTCATTAACTTCTCAGTGCAGAATGTGGCTGAACTACCTGAGTCAAAGAATGCATAAGTCATCACTTCTTGACTACTCTTCTTTGACTTAACTCTGACTGGGACAATGGCAAGAGCACATACCAATTGACCAGCCCCAGTATAGCCACACGTTTCATCACATATGACATTAGAATCTGCAGCAGTCAAGAAACTCTCGTCACTCTGAGGAGTTGTAGTTAAAGAGCTCTTATCCGTGATATGAAGCACAGTTGGATGCTTCAGCGAACACTTCTGACAAGTAAGTCTTTGCAAACAACCCTTGCTCAGGTGCCCTGGCAACAAACAACCATAGCACAAACCCTTAGTCTTTAGAAAATCAAGCTTATCTTTGTGCGGTTTATGCTGAAGGACTTTACAAGATTCTAACTTATGTTCATTGTTACAGCACAAACATAAATTGCCGTGGCTAACCTTAGCTGCAGTCTTTTCTTTCACTCTTTGTTTCTTGAAATCTGAAACGATCATTGCACTGGTTGCAAAAGTGATTTTCTTTTCTTTAGCTGGTAGGCTTCTTGATCTGTTCACCTTAAACATTGCATTGTCCTTTGGTGGCTTGATATCCTGAATATTGCCAAAAAGCGGATGTGAAACAATCTTTGCTTGCTTATCCACAAAACTAACCAGTTCGGAAAATCTGGACCTCCTACCTGTTCTTTCTTGATATTCACAAGCCATCACTCTCCATTTTTCTCTCAACCGAAAAGGAAGCTTTGATAAGATGGTGCGCATATTGCTTGGGCTATCCATCTCTTCTATATACTCAACACTACATACAGTATTGCAACAACCAGTTAGAAAAACAGCAAAATCCGTTAAATCTTTGTAATCCTCAGGCTTAATAACCGGCCAGTTCAGTGATTTCTCAATATATGCAGTAGCAATTGTGTACTCATTACCAAAATGTTGGTAGAGCAGTTTCTTTGCCTCTTTGTAGCCTCTGTCAAAAGGCATGTGCTGACAACTGCGCACAAGAACTTTAGGTTGCCCCTGAGTAAACTGCTCCAAAAAATACAACCTGTCTCTTTCATTCTGTGTTTTACTCTCTACCCCATGTTCAAACGCTCGAATGAAAAATGTAAATTCGAGTGGATCACCACTATAAAGTGGGATGTTCATAGGCGGGAGAGCAGATAAAGACTGTTGTTTTATCAGAAACTCAGCAATGTCATTTTGACGTTGCATGATGCTAAACAAACTTCCTGCTTCAACCTGTGTAAGAACAGTTGCATCAGGCACCGACTGCTGCACATTAGTAAAACCTTGCCAAGCACTATTGAACTTTGTAAATGTGTCAGCATCAGTAGGAGCTTCACGATAAACCAACTTTGGTCGATCTACATTACCCAATGCAGCTTCAGCCTCTTCCTCTGATGTTTTACTGTGCTTATCTGCTTTTCCAGCAGCCTTTGTCAAACCACTGACAACAGAAACACTTCGTGCTGTTTCATACGTAGACAAAACCTGCAGTTTGGCTTCAGCAGCAGCTATGGCAGTTTGCAGCTCCAAATGTACTTTCTTTGCACGGAGCGCTGCTTCTTCCCTCTCAAGTTCTTGTTTTTGTTTCAAAGTACTAGCTCGTGCCAACAACTCCGCTCTTTCTGTTTCAACTTTCAGTCTAGAAGATGTTGTAGATGAAACATCTGACACTACTTGACTGCCAGATTTTTTCCTACAGAGAGGTACTGTAGTTCATAATAATCATAGAAACACTATCAATGCATTCAATCTCAGCATCACATTGTTCTGCTTCTTTAGATTGAAGCTTCACTCTTTCAATCCAATCATTGACCTTATCCACAAAATGCTTAACTGCTTGAGATTTAGGCTCAAACCAGTTTAATTGATCTAAGTATGCATCATCTTCAGACATAAGCTCTTTGGCTGCATCATTAACGTTTTGGAACACAACAAAAGACTGTGCAAATTCACTGGTTATACATTCATGCACATTATTCACATTACCAGAGTCCTCTAGCAAAGCTTCAATTTCTCTCATTTGCCTTGTTAAATGTCCCAACTTGGCTCTCCTAGTTCCTATTAACTGGTTCAGCCATTCCTCCTGGGCTTTAACAGTCATATTTTGGCACTCTCTTCGAAGCAGCGTTCACTTCCTCTGTCTCCATATCAATATTAGTGTCCAAGTTCACAGCGCGAGTACAGATGGGCACGAAACAAATGGACAAGATCACCCTCTTGCGATAATATGCAGCATACGTAACATGTCCATGTCCGTTACAAAATCAAGTCCAAAATCGTCGAATATTAATCCAAAAGCGTGAAAAAACGTTACAGAAGTCCACTCAAAAGTCATCTTTCACCAAATAGATCCATGAAGAGCATACTCCAAGCATAAATGTCAAAGAATCTCCGCCGCCGCAATCCGATATGAGCGTGCTTTTCATCTCCGCTGATCCGTAAATCGCTCGTTAATCCTCTTGTTAAAAAGAAAAATACAAAATTTCCAATTCAAAAAGAGAGGTTATTTTACTAAGAATATAGGAGCAATGTCGAAATTCACTTTCCTTGATCCTATGGTGCAAGAGAACGGGATCGTTCACGTGAAACACACTAGGCCAGAAGTCCGTGAACACATCCAAGTTTAATTGTCACAAGAACAAAAATACAAAAACATAAAAAGAAAAGGCTTTACATCACTGAAGTATGTATTCGCAACTCCTTAATACAAGTGCAGCTTATAAAGGGTGTCCTTCTAACCTATCAAAGTTACCTTTTGCGTGCTTTACACGGTAAAATAACCGTTTCTCTTTCTGTACTGCTTGCACACATTTAACCTATTTGAAGACATTTCTATTTTTCCTCCAGCAGGCGTGGTCAGCTGAAACTGAAACCGAAACCAAAATACACATATAGACAAAAATATGAATGCCTGCATTACATAACAAAAAAAAACAAATAAAGATACACTATAAACCCATAATACTTAAAAGTAAAGAAAATAAACAACATGCAAATAATATGAATATACATAAATTACACAAATTATTGATTTGGCTCTTACAACCTATTAATGATATTAATGAAGATTTCCGCTCGAGTTTCCAAGTTAGATATCTGATATACAGGTGAAACTCGAAAAATTAGAATATCGTGCAAAAGTTCATTAATTTCAGTAATTCAACTTAAAAGGTGAAACTAATATATTATATAGACTCATTACAAGCAAAGTAAGATATTTCAAGCCTTTATTTGATATAATTTTTATGATTATTGCTTACAGCTGATGAAAACCCCAAATTCAGAATCTCAGAAAATTAGAATATTACATGAAATCAATAAAAAAAAAGGATTTTAAATACAGACATGTCGGCCCTCTGAAAAGTATAATCATGCATATGTACTCAGTACTTGGTTTGGGCCCCTTTTGCATTAATTACTGCCTCAATGCGGCGTGGCATGGATGCTATCAGCCTGTGGCACTGCTGAGGTGTTATGGAAGACCAAGATGCTTCAATAGCGGCCTTCAGCTCTTCTGCATTGTTTGGTCTCATGTCTCTCATCTTTCTCTTGGCAATGCCCCATAGATTCTCTATGGGGTTCAGGTCAGGCAAGTTTGCTGGCCAATCAAGCACAGTAATACCATGGTCATTGAACCAGGTTTTGGTACTTTTGGCAGTGTGGGCAGGTGCCAAGTCCTGCTGGAAAATGAAGTCAGCATCTCCATAAAGCTTGTCTGCTGAAGGAAGCATGAAGTGCTCTAAAATGTCCCGGTAGACGGCTGCGTTGACTCTGGACTTAATAAAGCACAGTGGACCAACACCAGCCGATGACATGGCTCCCCAAACCAACACAGACTGTGGAAACTTCACACTGGACTTCAAGCATCTTGGATTGTGTGCCTCTCCATTCTTCCTCCAGATTCTGGGACCTTGGTTTCCAAATGAGATGCAAAATTTGCTCTCAAATTTGGAATTTGAGAGCGCTTGAGACGCTTCTGACGTTGTTTGTTGTTCAGGAGCGGCTTGACAAGAGGAATACGACATTTGAAGCCCATGTCCAGGACCCGTCTGTGTGTGGTGGCTCTTGATGCAGTAACTCCAGCCTCAGTCCACTCCTTGTGAAACTCCCCCACACATTTGAATGGCCTTTTCCTGACAATCCTCTCCAGGCTACGGTCATCCCTGCTGCACCTTTTTCTTCCACACTTTTCCCTTCCACTTAACTTTCTATTAATGTGCTTTGATACAGCACTTTGAGAACATCCAACTTCTTTTGCAATTACCTTTTGAGGCTTTCCCTCCTTGTGGAGGGTATCAATGATGGTTTTCTGCACAACTGTCAGGTCAGCAGTCTTCCCCATGATTGTGAATTCAACTGAACCAGACTGAGAGACCATTTAAAGGCTCAGGAACCCTTTGCAGGTGTTTTGGATTAATTAGCTGTTTAGAGTGTGACACTTTGAGCCTACAATACTGAACCTTTTCACAATATTCTAATTTTCTGAGATTCTGAATTTGGGGTTTTCATAAGCTGTAAGCCATAATCATAAAAATTATATCAAATAAAGGCTTGAAATATCTTACTTTGCTTGTAATGAGTCTATATAATATATTAGTTTCACCTTTTAAGTTGAATTACTGAAATTAATGAACTTTTGCACGATATTCTAATTTTTCGAGTTTCACCTGTAAATTGTCATTCCGTTTCCTCAGTTGAAAGGTGGAAATTCAGATTCTTCAAGTTGAATGGAACGCATCATGAATCACAGCAACAACAATACAAAGCATCACGGCTTCCCTCACAAGAGCAAAAATTTGGACACACTCTCTCACACACACACACACGCACACGCGCACACACACACACACACACACACACACACACACACACACGCACACTCACTGTCATTGCCTTCCTCGGCTCACTCCAATGGATTACATGTCTTTTTACCATTTAGTTGATCCAGAGAGAGTGAAGTGAAATGAAAGCAGTGCAGGGCGGCCACACAGCAAATTGTTAAGGCAATGAACCGACACCTCCACTGGCTTAAGGAGTAATTGTATGCTGGGGAACCATAGGACATCCTAATACAGCCCTACACATGAACTGAAGCAAATACTAAATCAATTTTACCCCATGTGATTGGCATGATTTATTTCCACCAGTCTGATCTTCTTGCTGTATTGACAGTGTTTAGGTTTTATTATTTTGCACCTTGTAGGGATTATCCTGGAGAAAAAAGAAAAAAAAAAAAAACTCATGACCTATTTGGAATTTTCCCCTTAATCATTCACAATGTTTAGTAAATGTCCTATTTATCAGGAATTTACTAAAATACTACAAATAATAGAGTAAACATTATTTTACAGAACAGGAAACAAAAAAAAGTGTAAAGTCTTTCAAAAGAGGGCTGGAAAAAACTAATTATGATTAATTTGAAAAATATTGCTCTCACAGTTTGAACTGTGATATGATTAATATTAAAAAAGACTACAACAAAAATAAAAAAATAAAAATCGTGATTCCTAAAACCCTGTCAAACTTGAATATTACATTATTATTGCAATATAATAATAATGTTAATTTAAGAAATTATACTAGAAATATGTTATTTTAGAATAATAATGATTTATAATAACAACAATAATATTAATATAATAACAATAATATTAATACATATTATTATTATTATTATTATAGTTATTATTATGTAATACTCATTTACACTCACCGGCCACTTTATTAGGTACACCTGTACACCTTCATGCAATGATCTAATTAGCCAATCGTGTGGCAGCAGTGCAATGCCTAAAATCATGCAGATTCAGGTTTGGAGCTTCAGTTAATGTTCACATCAAACATCAGAATGGGAAAGAATGTGATCTCAGTGTTTTCGACCGTGGCATGATTGTTGGCACCAGACGGGCTGGTTTGAATATTTCTGTAACTGCTGATCTCCTGGGATTTTTAAGCACAACATTCTCATAGTTTACTCAGAACGGTGCAAAAAAACCTAAAAATATACAGTGAGCGGCAGTTCTGAATACAGAAATGCCTTGTTGATGAGAGAGGTCGATGGAGAATGACCGGACTGATTCGAGCTGACAGAAAGTCTACAGTAACTCAGATAAACGCTCTGTACAATTGTAATGAGACGAATAGCATCTCAGAATGCACAACACATCGAATCTTGAGGCAGATGGGCTACAACAACAGAAGACCACATTGGGCACTTTATTAGGACCATAGTGTTACTAATAAAAGTGCTCGGTGAGTGTTTTTCTTTAATCATTTCTTAAATTGCTCGTGGCGTTGCTCTGCAATCCGGTTGAACCCTCAAGCCTTTATTTTTTGCAGAAGCTTTTATTTTGAAAACTGAAGGTATGGAAGTTACTGTTGTTTATAGTTGAGCTGACAACAACCTTTTAATCCATTAAAATGCTTTCATCTGTCTTGCTGTCCACAAAAACCCACTGTCATGGAGTTTTTTTAAAGTTTAAATGTAAATAGCACACTGAACCAAACCCAGAGCACATCTTTCTCTCAGGGCACCAGATAGATATAATTTGTGTGTATGGTGCAAAGAACCACTCTGAAACCACATGTGTAATACACTGACCCTGTTGACATGTATTTAAGAACGCAAAACACACTACAGACAAAATAGCTGTGCACATAAGCACAGCGTTTTCAGGCTATTTATTTATGTAATTAAATCGCAGTACTCTCAATTTGATAATCGCACTGGGTCAAATCACAATTTAAATTTTATTTAGCCCGAATTCAAAATAGTTATATTTTCAAAGATGCTCTATCACATTCGAATAATTATGCATGAAAGGGAATGGAGCCTTTAAGATGGCAACACTTGACTGCAACAAGTGTATTATTCTAAACCCTCTGTAAAATTTCCATCATGTTACTCGAGTTTTCAATATTTATTTTCCCACTTATTCTAGGTAAACCTTGTGCTCCTCTTCTGCATTATTGTTTGCTAGACACAACTTTTTTTATTACTTTGCAGCTTAGTGTTTTGTCTTTTCAATTTCAGAAAAGTGCATTAAAAGGTTATACACAGACAGAAGGCAGAACAAGGACACAAACTTCGCATGCTTTGTCACATGGTTTACTGTGGTGTGATGTACTTATTGGCACTACATCAGCACTAGCACAGCACCATGTTCCACTCATATTATGATCCTGTGGATCTTGTTCTATCTACGAATGGTTGATAGGCCTACTATCAAGGCCAATAGACCTTATTCACTCTAGCACCATCTTTGATTTTTAATGGGAATGACAACGAGGCTGTGAGGAATAGACTTGCCATCTCTTCAATGGCACAAACATTATAAAGCTGTATAAAGCTTCTAGACCACATCTGATTTTCCACAACTCTGGAGTTCTTTGTATACTGAATGTTCTTGGACAGATAACTTATCAATGTTTTGTCCGCGGAATGATCAAAAACACTTTAAACTGCAGTACACCCCATTTAAGAGTTTGTAAGTTTATCCTTCACAACCTTGTTGCCATTCCCATTACAAATCAAATATGGCACTAGCGTGAATAAAGTCTATATTACTTATAATGTTACCATTATGATTCCTATATTGAAAGGAAAGTTTTTATTATTTTAGAGGATGAAATGGGCAATTACAACCAGTTATTGGTAAAAAGCCATTATTAACATTTAATTGTCATGAATTGCAACTTATCAGACTCTTTTTTTTCTTTCTTTCTTTTTCATTTAATAACAACATTAACAATAGAACATGTTATATCTAGAAATTCAACAACTAATCAATAAAATTTATAAGTATCGATAATGAAAATCATCGACAACAAATTTCATATAGATTAATTGGATGCCAAGCTGCAACATCGTAACATCGAGGTCAAAATGTGCTGGTTTTTAACGCGTTTTAGATCATTTCCCCCAGTACCACCGCTCCCTATATTACACAGTATGTTTAGGCATAATAATATATAATTATCTATTTTTCAGCTTGACAGAATTATTAATATTTCTATTCTATTTGTATACTTCTGCTGGGTTGATTTTTAGTCCCACTCCATCCCCTATGGATCATTATGCAATTTAATGAACAAATAAAAAATGAGCGAAAGGAGAAATACTGTATTTCCTATGATCCTACACAATAAACACAAGATCCATTCTTTTCTGAGGCGAACTATTCTATCAGATATGTTAAATGTTAAATTAAGGCCATTCAGGACAATTCTTCTCAGATTCTGAAATAGTATAGTAAGAGTACCTTGACCTGACAAAGTGCCTAGTGTTTACTATACTCTCTTTAGTAGCTTTTATACACTTTGGTAGCATTCAGAAAACCCAAAGATGCACTGAAGTTATCAGTTGCTAGAATTGAGTAATGAGGCATAATAGACTCTTCACCTCAGTATTTCAGTGTTATGAAGAGAAAAGAGAGATGGCTGTCTCCTTTAAGTGTTTTTGGCAGCTTAACTGTTAGTAATGAAACATAACAGCCAGCTATAATGACTGTCACTATTACTTAGCGGGCCTCTGAAGGGAATAAAAACCCATGCTCAGTCTGAGACTCAGATCTGTGCTTTTCTCTATATTTGCGTGAGTGACAATTCTAGTCTAAAGAAGTCTGCAGGAATGAAAAACACTTTGACAGAAACAACTAGCGTGTTATGCAAGCTATTGTTTGGAAAGCTAGTCAGCTAATGCTGCTAAAGTAAATGTTAGAAAACCATGCAAACTGAATGCAATGTTGTCAGTGGAGGACAGTGTTGGGGGTAACGTGTTACAAGTAAAGAACATTACGTAATCAGATTACTTTTTCCATGTAATGTAAAACAATATTTTTTTTTATATTTTAGACCATAATATCAGAGTTACTTTTTAAATAAAGTAATGCATTGATTTTGTACACCTCTACTTTCCCTATATTGAGAGAAATCCAGAGTAAAAGTGTGCAAACTTGGGGGAGGAGTGCATGATGGGCATTAAAGTGTGAGGACTATTTAACAGAGACGAGTCACTTCTATTTAAATGAATGGGAGAAATTGGAATGCTCAACCAAGAAGCTCGAGCACCCAACAGGATGCAGAAAGGAAGTCCTGCCTTACAGGTTAAGCTAATCACCTTTTAGATACAGACATCGCCTGTCAATCAACTCGCTAACGTGCATTAGCTATTCAAGCTGGGAAAATTTTATGTTTTAGCTTAATATGAGGTCAACATTCGGTTGAGTGAAATACGATTGATTCATGTGTTAATACTCACTGCACTAAAAAAAATCAGTAAACGTGTTTAGGCAGATGGATTATAAAACTAATATTCCACTGTCCACAACATGATACACAGGGTGAAATACTCACTCAATTCATGAACTTATGCAGCTGAAATGTCTGTGTTACAGCTCCCCATAACTGGGAAAATGGGATGAGAATAGCTGACTCTGGATCAGTGACTCTGAGTAACATTCTACATCGATTGTTTATGCAGAGAAAATGTCTTAGTTTCTTAAAAGATTTTACATCTTTCTTTTATAATAAACAAGTTGTTTGATTCATGAAACAAACAATTTTTATGACATTTTGGTAGCATTAAAAACGATTCCATTCAAGTTGTATCAACGTGCGACTTTGAAGTTGTATGCGATCAAACCAGTGGCATCTGTTCACAACTCAAAACGAGCATGCACTGAGATGACTTAAGTGTAAAATATTATTTTATTATCAGACACATTCCTTGAACATGTTAGGCTGGCAATTTTATCCTGACTTTCAAAAACATCTTAAGTTGACTCTGACATTGTCGATGGGCACATCACGTGATGACATACTGTATATGATGCAGATTCAAGTGTTAGACTTTGCTGCTTTTGGTAAGACAGTGATTATTCTTCATTATTCATATTGGCTGCCATGTTGATGGAAAAACAAATCATGCATATTCATGTTATTGATCCTTAATTATAAATATAATGTAAAGACCTACTTTCTAAATATGTGTTTGTTTACTATGTTGTTTTGACATGAGTGTTGTAAAGTAGCTAGCATGGCCTGTAATGTCTCTTGTATGCAATGCATGGCTCATTTGTATGGAATGCATAGCAGAAGAGAATGTGGCTGTGAGAAAAAAGTAATGCAAAAATGATTCCAAAGTATTGTAACACTTTACTTTCCATAAAAATTAACTTTTTTCATTAAAATAACTTTTTTAAGGTGTAACACAATATTCTAATGAGCTACTTTTAAAAGTAATGTTCCCAAACACTGGTGGAGGAATCTATTGAAGCATACTTTTGTAATGGCCAGGCTAAAGATTAGACCAGGCAGGTCTACAATGATGGGTTAGAGGGGTTTTGATGACTTGTCAACTGGCCATGCCGGGGGTCCAGCGGGCTGACCCGCTAAAGTTGCTGAATGACAGTTTGGCCCACCTGGGACACCAGCTAAACCACCAAATCATTTTAGATTGGTTTAAGATGTAAGATAAGAAGAAAAACCACAGCTAATCAACATTAACCAGCCTGGACAAGAGAGTTATCATATACCTGGAGCATTCCCATTAATTTCAATGGAAGTTGTTCAGCCCCAGAAGTATGCAATATGGATGCTGCCATCTATGCTCTATTAACACGTAGTCCCTGAAACATATTCAGGTCCATTTTGAGTCGCAAATGACATGTGACTTGTTACTCTGAAGCTGCTGGAAGACAAGCCATCTAAAAATGCTCACAGGTGAATATCTACTTATATACAACAGTTAGTTCCGGTCCTCAAATCTGATTGGACGAGAGACCTTACATGAGCACTGATGGTCTGACAGGATCAGCACTCGGACGCTTCACTGTGTGTGTATCACTCCGCTTGTGTCCGTGCCATTCTAAACTAAGGTGTAAGAGCAGTATATATCTGTTAGGAGTTACTGTCTTTATTTTTGAAATTACATATGTTAGCCAGCAGGTGGTGGCAAAAGATAATTTTTGTATGTAATATGAGCCAGTTGGTGACGTAAAGTGAATCCGTTAGTCATTGTTTACATAGAACAGCGCTTTTTGATCGCTCGTATTACCACTACATTACTTAAGATAGGACATTGTTTTAAACGGCTTTAAATGAACAATTTCAGGATGAAGGCTCATTGCAGCTGAGAGACACAACGGACTGTTTGATTACAGAACTCGAGGCACTTAACGAGTTTCCACATTGGATACACACTGTTTCAAAATGGCAGAGGATTTCACTGTTTGTATAGTGATGGACTATTGCACGGCTACCACAAAATTGGAAGAAATACCCCCACTTGGATGCTATTTTTCCACTGAGAAAGCTTACCTACCGAACGCTGACAGCATATCTGCTTGGGAGTGGCAACAGGTGATCACACACGCTCCGTCTCTCCCTCTCTCTATCACACACACACACACAGACACAGACACATACACACACAGACACACATTGACACGCACACACCCATCAATCCATCCTTGTTTAGAAACAGCACAAGATGTGATACTATTTCTGAAGTGAACTTTTTGAATTACTAACGGAGGTTTAGACTCATCATTTGTTTTGAACCAGCAACGGCAGATTCTGATCCGTTGCGTAAGAAAGAAGTTCCATGCACAAATGCATTTTTATGACCTTACTCGGGTTTTCCTCATTTTTAAAAATGTAATTGTTCATTGAACACTGCTGTAATTTCCTACGGCACTCGGACTGCAGCCTCGTGCCTGCGGCCGAATCACAGCAATGATGATGTAGGGCCATATAGCACTCTTGGTCGTGTGATATTACTTAATCATATAATGAGAATTTTGCAATTTATTTGTTGCATTACATAATAATAATTTTGACAGAATACACAATTACTTTTGAGTGGCTTTCAGTATAGATACATGCTCTTTGCCCCAGAATAGTTTAGTGATGTGATCTACCTGCAGAGGTTAACTGTTGAAGTTAAAAGGTTAGTTCACCCGAAAATAAAATTCACTCATTATTTACTCAGCTTAATGCCATCCCAGATGTGTATGACTTTCTTCTACAGAACACACACACACACACACACACACACACACACACAAAATATTTTTAGAAGAGTAACTCAGCTATTTAGGTTCATACAATGCAAGGCTCCAAAAAGCAGGCCATATTTAAGTAATCTACAAGACTCCAGCGAGTTAATCAATGTCATTTGGACCAATCCAATCAGTTTTGGGTGAGTCCAGACTAGGGGTGTCCATGGTTAACCGATTAACCGTTAAAAATTGCGTAACCGAGTGAAACATTTTGCTCGGTTAAGTGGCGTCAATGGCGTGCATTGAATTTAGTTGTAATACATTTTTGCACCACCAGAGACTGCCAGAGCGCTCCCAGACATTTGTAATGTCCACAAGAAGTAGTCTTGACCAGTTTTCTAATATGAAATCAAATCCTTAACAAAAAAACAGGGCTATTCTGGTGGGTGCGGTGACGCGCTCATGTAAGGGTGGCGGCGTGGCGCTGCCAATAAAGCTCCTAAAATCTGTCACAAAGAACCGGCAAAAGTAATGATTATGAATATGTAAAATATAGCAAGGAGATATTTTAATTATTTATTAATAAACAAGTCTTTTCTTTGTCCGTGTCATTTGCAAAGATGAAGTTGACGATGCTGACTCGCGGTCTTCACAGTAACGCACCAGAGAGAAATGCACATTTCTTACGGATTACATAAGCAGAGAGCAGTCTGTGTCTGTTTTCTTTAGTTTTGAATTATTTGTGAGGCAAGGCTACCTTACACACTGAGTTTTGGTTCATTTATGAGACGAGCTCCAGTTCACGCGCCGGCGCCTCCGCTTCGTGATTATATCGTCTGCTATATTTAATTCTTATTTATTAAATCCAGGCAATTGGTTGATGAAACATTGATTAAAATTAAGACACAATTAATACAAAACGAAATTCACTTTAAAGAAAGGTTTTGTGCTTTCTGTTTGATGTCTCTGTGGAAGTTTTAAAGCATCTTTCAGTGCCGCTTTCAGAGCGCTCACGTCCGTAACATTGTGTTTTCCTCGTATGCGAACTGAAATGAATATCAGTTCATGGATTGTGTGTGTGTAGGCTATAAGAGAGAAAGAGAAAATGCCAGACTTAAGATTATATACTTTTAGTATTAATTTTCACATGCAGTTACACATTGTCGGTTAAAAACAAGAAAGTGGCTGGTAAAAACATTGAGTGGCTGGTAGATTTTGAAATCCACAGTGGCCGGTGGACAAAAAAGTTAATTTCCATCCCTGGCACACACTATGGTTAACCGAGTATTAACCGTTAAGGGCCTCGGTTAACGGTTAATGAAAAACTTGAAAACGTGCAGCCCTAGTCCAGACCAAAATGTATCTCCTTTTTCACTATGAACCTTGACAGCAGTCTCATTGGTGATCATAATTTCAAGCAAGTAACACATTATATTATAATAGACATACAGCATTACAGGTGACAGATTGCTTTTTAAAGGACTCTTACAAGTGGGAAATGGGCTTATATTTTTCCCTGTCTGTTGCCATTGACAAGGTATCATTTATATGACAACACCAAACTGAGCGCCCTTGAGCAAACACTATGCTAATAGATAAAGGACTCGAGGTCAATTGAAACTTGGCACTTGGTGTTAACTTACATAAACTGGTTTGGACCAGTTTGGAAATTAATATTGGTCAAAGATGGTCTTCTCACCAGGTTTATTAAAAAGTGAAATCAAGCCCACAAAGACTAGATTCAGTTAGATGTTCACTTCAAATCATCTCATGCCAGTTGCCTGCATTCTGAAGGTGTCACATTTTCCAGACTGATTCTAAACCTTCAAATACTTACAAGCGGCAACTAAAGATGAAGTGTACACTGCCAATGTCTCGCTCTTGAGCTGAGGAAATCCCCAATCCCAAACCAGACTTACCGCAACAGACCTGCTTCCTGAAAAATCCAGCTGTTGACACTTGTGCAGAAGAAATAGGGAGTGGAATACATCTGGTCTTTTGTATGAAAGACTTTGGATGGTTCGATTCCCAGGGAGCACACAAACTGGTTAAAACTGTAGCCTATAGTTTGAAAGCACGCTTTGAATAAAAGTGTCTGCCAAAATGCATAAATGTAAATTAATATGTCAGTGGTAAACAAGGCAGCAAGGATGCTGTTAGTTTGCACACATTGCTTGTTATGAAAGCAGCTTTTCATCAAAAGCAAGCTAATATGTGACATTACCTGTTTGTAGGGTGTTCCAAATCAGTCACATAACATAGGAGGGTCCACAAACATTAGGATGCAGCCATAGAAGGCAGGTGCCTGTGTAGGCAGGAGGCAGCAAGGCATCTCACTGGGTTTTGGAACAGACTAACTATGTGTAGATGGGGTAGTGTCACGTTGACTCCTTCAAAAATTGCAGTTTTGGCATCTTTCTTGGCACGTGTATCTGCACCTGAGGTGCCATGCCCTTGTAAAGCTGCTCATGCTCCAAACCTCTGCCCTGTGACTTTGAGCTTGCTGGGCAATAGAATGCTGTGTCTTGCATCAAATATGGCCAAAACGTGATTTCCAGGAACTTTCAGCAATTTCTGCTCACCTCACGTGATGTACATTGCAATTCAAGGAAAACAATCAGTCAGTCAGTCGTCTGTCTGTCATCTGTCCATCCTTCCGGACAATAAATGACTCCAAATGTGTAGTTCTTCAGTTCTATTCATTTTCTATTCATACCTTTTTTATCTTTTACCTTTTTTATCTAAAGTAAATGTGGCCTAAAAATATACTTTGCAGGGCCACTAAATGTATGTTCTATTTATTGTCTGTACAATTCGGTCTGACACTGTCCATAAAAAGAAGCAAGCATAGTCTCTGGCCCTGTTAATACTGGAAAATGTGTGTCAGATTTCACTAGACATAAAAGAACAACCATTTAGCAAATACATAAAACACTCACCCATGTGTTTTCTCACTCTCTCAAGCACATATTACCTTAAAACACTGCCAAGTGTCCAATTTACCTGATGTTCAGTGAGGAGTATAAATGACCTCAGCTGACAACCTTGTGCATTCATGTGTCTGTTCATTAGATTGTGAACATCATGTGGGGGGGATGTCAGAAGACATTCCATCTAGGAAATTTAGATTAGGTTTCAAAATATAAAAGAGCAGTGGAACAAGACAACATAACACTATAAAAGATACATTTTCTTTTCTTTTGTAAGCTGGAACATGGAAACATTGGACATATTCATGTAACTTAACTGATATCTGCAGCTTAGCCCAGAGACATCCATATACGCATCGTAATACACAGGTTACTTAAAAATAGTTACATCAGCAAAGAGTTTTAAATGCAGTAAAAATCTTTCAATATAGTTTGTTAAAAATATATATCTTTGTTAGTATACAGTCAGGTCCATAAATATTGGGACATCGACACAATTCTAATCTTTTTGGCTCTATACACCACCACAATGGAATTGAAATGAAACGAACAAGATGTGCTTTAACTGCAGACTTTCAGTTTTAATTTGAGGGTATTTACACCCAAATCAGGTGAACAGTGTAGGAATTAAAACAGTTGGCTGCTCATCTGTTCCATGGCCAGGTGTGTGTTATTCCCTCATTATCCCATCTACAAGGAGCAGATACAAGGTCCAGAGTTCATTTCAAGTGTGCTATTTGCATTTGGAATCTGTTGCTGTCAACTCTCAATATGAGATCCAAAGAGCTGTCACTATCAGTGAAGCAAGCCATCATTAGGCTGAAAAATCAAAACAAACCCATCAGAGAGATAGCAAAAACATTAGGTGTGGCCAAATCAGCTGTTTGGAACATTCTTAAAAAGAAAGAACGCACTGGTGAGCTCAGCAACACCAAAAGTCCCGGAAGACCATGGAAAACAACTGTGGTGGATGACCGAAGAATACTTTCCCTTGTGAAGAAAACACCCTTCACAACAGTTGGCCAGATCAAGAACACTCTCCAGGAGGTAGGTGTATGTGTGTCAAAGTCAAGAATCAAGAGAAGACTTCACCAGAGTGAATACAGAGGGTTCACCACAAGATGTAAACCATTGGTGAGCCTCAAAAACAGGAAGGCCAGATTAGAGTTTGCCAAACAACATCTAAAAAAGCCTTCACAGTTCTGGAACAACATCTTATGGACAGATGAGACAAAGATCAACTTGTACCAGAGTGATGGGAAGAGAAGAGTATGGAGAAGGAAAGGAACTGCTCATGATCAAAAGCATACCACCTCATCAGTGAAGCATGGTGGTGGTAGTGTCATGGCGTGGGCATGTATGGCTGCCAATGGAACTGGTTCTCTTGTATTTATTGATGATGTGACTGCTGACAAAAGCAGCAGGATGAATTCTGAAGTGTTTTGGGCAATATTATCTGCTCATATTCAGCCAAATGCTTCAGAACTCATTGGATGGCGCTTCACAGTGCAGATGGACAATGACCCGAAGCATACTGTGAAAGCAACCAAAGAGTTTTTTAAGGGAAAGAAGTGGAATGTTATGCAATGGCCAAGTCAATCACCTGACCTGAATCCGATTGAGCATGCATTTCACTTGCTGAAGACAAAACTGAAGGGAAAATGCCCCTAGAACAAGCAGGAACTGAAGACTGTTGCAGTAGAGGCCTGGCAGAACATCACCAGGGATGAAACCCAGCGTCTGGTGATGTCTATGCGTTCCAGACTTCAGGCTGTAATTGACTGCAAAGGATTTGCAACCAAGTATTAAAAAGTGAAAGTTTGATTTATGATTGTTAATCTGTCCCATTACTTTTGGTCCCTTAAAGTGGGAGGCACATATACAAACTGTTGTAATTCCTACACCGTTCACCTGATTTGGATGTAAATACCCTCAAATTAAAGCTGAAAGTCTGCTCCATTGTGGTGGTGTATAGAGCCAAAAAGATTAGAATTGTGTCGATGTCCCAATATTTATGGACCTGACTGTATATGCCTGAGCATAATTTTTTTTTACCAACTACTTTATTCCACCACTATAGACAATTATCCACCATCCTCTTTAATATTGCTCAATTTTATTATCATTTGTAATCAAACACATTGAACATATAGGCTGTATGTTTAAAACCTACAAATCCAGAGCCATGACACCATGCTCTTACAGTATTCCTTGTGTAATTAGAAACCTGCTTAGAGAACATCCACAAATTATATCATATCAACAAAAATGCTTGAGCACAAATTGAGAATACCAGACTTTCCAATTTGTTAGATTTACAAAAAAACAAATACAGCACAGTTTAACATATGCACTGCTGCAGACTTTGATGACAGGAAACTGAGTCAATTCCTCATATTATGTTGACAGTGAATCACAGATTCTTTCCAAATGGATTTTTAGAAGCAATTTTAGTCAGAATAAATAAATACATAAATAAAGATTTTCTATAATAAGTCAATCTTTACCCATTTGTCAAACACATAACATATTATATAAACTATTCTTATACAGAAACGTGTAGATTCATAACACACACAGTTATAAGCAATTATACTGTAATTAAATGTTTATAAAAGTCTTGCACAAAAAGCAAATGGAACGTTCATACTGTATAATCACGGTGTGTTTGTGTGTGTTGGAAAGACTGCAGCTGCGTGAGGCTAGTCAGAAACATTGCTTGATTTTCTTCCTAACACATAGAAATATATTGATGAAATCTGTAGTTGTTGCTTAACAAATACATGACTGTTAAGTGATGAATATTTAGCCTCATTTGACAATGCAATCAATAAGTTATACAGTAGTTACTCATACCTAAAGCAGCTGCATCATGCCATTGAACAGCTGTTTTGAAAGTCATAATAGTAAATCTCCTTACCAAGGCAAGTGCGCAACTACGAACCGTCTATCTGAAGCAATCAAGGTCATTTCATGCAAAAGTTGTAATGTCATCGGCTGGATCGTATGTAACTTCTCATTGATGATTGGCCAGTTTACATGTCAGTCAGTTTTTCTTGTTTGAGTGGGCTGTTCTTGTCAGGAGTGAATTAATGTAAAAAAAGACAGTTTGATGAGCAGTGAGCAGAATTGTGGTTCTAAAGGATTTTATTTTAATGCATGCACGAAAACTCTGTGATTAGTTCAAGGTTATAAAAACATCCAGGGCTTTTCCTAAAACATTTGGGACTTAAGCTCGGTAAGCCCACCCCTAGCACTGCCTGAATTGTTATTCAGATAGGGTCACTTCTGTTGGATATGCACCCCGTTGACAATTCTGAACATGTAAAACCGACTGCTGGTCAACTTAAAATTGAGGTAGATTGATCAAGCTGCACTCAAGCTTGATTGGAATCAAGTTTATTGCCATTTGTGTGCAAAAATGTACTTCTTGTATCCATTCCAACATTTGTTAGTGTCAGTGCAGGGAGTTGCCAGTGCATGTGAAAGGTGACGCGATACATTTGAATAAATGAAATATTGATGCCATCAGTCAAATTAAATTCACCATTAGGGATCTTGGAAACACATTAGAGTGTTGAATTTTCATTTAATGCCATCTGTCAAAAGAACAGGGGTAGTCCCAGGTCTCTTTTGACTGGATATTGGACAAGGGCAGTTATCATGCCAATTTGAGAGTATTCTTCATGAATTGTGCCATTAATTTAAGGTAAAGGCAATGCAAGCTTATTTATATAGCACATTTCATCACACAATGGTAATTCCAAGTGCTTTACTAAACAATTATAATGAAAATAAGAGATACATAAAAGTCCATTTTAAAATCACTTAAGAACAAGACAAAAAAAAGGAAAAATGTATTAAGGTAAACATAAAGGAACATCCAACTGTTTTACTGTTGCACTGGCAAAGGGGAGTCTATAAGGCTGTTGTTACTTGACGTTTTAAAGTGTTGTACAGCTTTTTCAAGTGTTTGCCATCTTTTACCTCAAAATCAAAGAACAAATTTAATTGTGATGGGGGTTTTCTGTCCTCAGTGCAACATGAGGATGAGCTAATTGCCATTCTAATATCATAACATTTTCTTCATGAAAAATATGCAAACTTATTGCATTTGCTGTCAGAGAGCAGTTCAGAGTTTGGGGGATATTTAGTCTCCGAACAGTTGCAAATAGAGTGCGGGTGTTGTTTATGTTGCTGTTTAAAATAATAGAATAGAAGGACTGAGTAGCTCTGCCTAGTTCCATGATGAAATCATAATGGCACTCTTGAGTCATGCTTTGTACAACACTTATCAGTAATCCTCCTGACCTTTACAGGATCAGTGTCATCAATAGCATTTTTTACTTTTGAGTTAAAGTTATCGTGGAGGACAGAGACATATATATCTTCAGTGGCAGGATAAATCAATATATCAAAGAAAATACAGAAATGGTTAGATAGAGCCATGTCCTTATTAACAATGTATGAAATGTTTAGACCCTCATACATGAGCAGATCTAGAGTGTGTCCATGATTGTGTGTGGGTCAATCCACATGCTGAGCCAAATCAAAAGTGTTTTCAGCATTATCTATAGCAGGGGTTTCAAAGACAAAGACAGTGGGCCACCCTTGTGACACAACATAAACGATCCCCCCCCCCCCCCCCCCCCCCCCCCCCCACACCTGAACAGATTGTCAGATAATTGTTTGACAAATTGTAATAATTTTAATCACTTATTTTTTAACAAGAAAAGTGCATAAGTTATTAACTGAATTATGACACTGGAAACACAACTTTTTATATTAAACATTTGATATTTTATCATTTTTACAATGGTGGAGAAAAAAAATTGAACAAAAACGATGCTTGTTCCTAGCAACAACAATACAAAAAGAACAATTTGAAATTCCAATAGTGGTCATATCAGTCAAACCTGTCAGAACATATGTAAGAGTGAGAAGGTGTGTGTGTGTGTGTGTGTGTGTGTGTGTGTGTGTGTGTCCTGGAGAGGCGCACCCCACACTTTGAAAACCCCTGATCTATAGATATTACTGAAAAGAACACTGGAAAGAGCTAACCGTCAGTCAAGGAACATTTTATTTTAGAGTGAAAATGCAACCTCTGAATTGGTTCCCACAGGACCAGAAACTGTCTTGAAGGCTGATCACGCAACACATTGCCAATAGCGCTAGAGGGAAATGTATTCACACCTGAAATGATGCAAAAATGTCTGATGGGTGCATTTCAGTATTTTAGCTAAGTGGCATTGGTTTCAGGGTACGCAAACTTTCAGAAGCAACATGTCGATATCCTGTGTGATCACAACTATGAGTAGGACAAGGTAAAAATCTAGATTTTTCGATGCATTACAATCTTCATTCGAATGATCTCAATTCTTAAATCTCAAGATCGATCTTTTACTCTATGCGCAACCCTGCACACAATGAAAGAAAATCACTCACATGTGCAACCAAGTTCTGTGAATAAAATAGTCTTTGATTAGTCACTGGCTGGAAAATGTTCAGATTTAACTCACCAGTGATTGTGTAGTATATTGTATTGGGGAAGAAGTTCAGCACCAAGATCCTTTGACTGCGTGTTGAGAGTATGTGTATGGTTTAACTTGTTCCATGTGTTTCCAAAGACGTGATCTATTTGTCATTGATTAATGTCTCTTTTATTACCCTTATTGTTATTTACAGGCAGTTGTTGATCAAAGACAACAACAAATAATAATTTACAGTGCTGTGAAAATTATTTGAAGTATTCTGGTTTCTTCTATTTTTATATATTTTTCAAACTAAATTGTTTTAGATCTTCAAACGAGATATAACATAAAACAAATGCAACCTGAGTAAACACAAAATACAGTTTTCAAAGTTTTGCAGAACTGCTTTATTTCAGCCACATTGGAGGGCTTTCGAGCAGGAACTGCTCATTTAAGGCCCTGCCACAGCATCTGTCCGGGCGTTCTCTTTTAGGATTTTCTGGTAGAGAGTAGAATTCATGTTTCTCTCAATTATTACCATTCATACTGGCCCTGAAGCAGCAAAGCATCCCCACACAATCACAATACCACCACCATGTTTGACTGTAGGTATGATGTTCTTTTTGTGGAATTCTGTGTTTGATTTTTGCCAGATGTAATGGAACCCCTGTCTACCAAAAAGTTTCACTTTTGACTTACCAGTCTGCAGAACATTCTCCCAAAAGTTTTGAGGATCAGAAATGTGTGTTTTGGCAAAATAATGTTCTCCTGGGTTAGCAGTGCTTTTTGCCTCACTACTCTTCCATGGACGGCATTTTTAGCCAGTGTCTTTTCTGATAGTGGAGTCATGAACAGTGACCTTTATTCATGTGAGAGAGGCCTGCAGTTTGGATGTTGTCCCTGGCTTTTTTGTGACTTCCTGGATGAGTTGTCGTGTGCTCATGGAGTAATTATGGAAGGTCAGTAACTTCTGGGAAGGTTCACTACTGTGCCAAATTTTCTCCAATTGAAGATAACGGCTCTCACTGTGATACTTTGGAGTCCCAGAGCATTTTAAATAGCTTTGTAACCCTTCCCAGATGGATGAATTTCAATCACATTTTCCTCACAATTTCTGGAATTTCTTTTGATCTTGGCATAGTGTGCTACTGGGTGAGACCTTTTATCCAACTTCATGCTGCTAAAAAAGTTTTATTTTGGTATTGATTTGATTGAACAGGGCTGGCAGTAATCAGGCCTGGATGTGTCTAGTCTAGCTGAACCCAATTATGAATGCAGTTTCATAGATTTAGGGATTTAGTAACTAAGGGTAACTTTAGTAACTAACTACAAATACATTTTTTATACAGGTCCAGTTGGTATTGGATAACTTTTTTGCTTCAGTAAATAACATTATCATTTATTTTTTTATTTTTTTGTGTTTACTAAGATTGCCTTTGTTTTATGTTAGATTTTGTTTGAATTTTTGAAACAATTTAGTATGAGATATAGACAAAAACAGAAGAAATCAAGAAGAGTCAAATACATTTTCACAACACTGCAATTCTAATCCCACATAGCACGGATGTGGTAAAGCCATTTAAGTCTCTCTTGTTATTATGTGCTAATTTATAGATGCAATTTACAGCTATTCTTAAAATAGAATAAATAGAAAAATAAAACAGATTTTAGTAGGGTCCTACTGAACACTTGAAGGACACATGAATTTTTTTATTTATTATTTACAATGAAATGTAACTTTTTAAATAGGCTAGAGTTTGATCAATGGCACATTACCATATTAATATATTGTTGCTGTAGTATCGATATTGGTTTCAAGAACTGTGAAATTTCACAGTTATCAGTACTAGCGTATTGTGAGAACACTAGGAAATATTTTAAATAGTACAAATTATGCATGTAAACAATAAACATGTAACAAAATATAATATATTGTGGTGTGGTGAGCAAGAGACAGACTCAATTTATTTATGAATATATGGATTTGTTCATTTTTAAAAAGCTAAAATGTGGCCAAAATGATGAAAAACAAATAAAATATAATTAGAAAAAATTTATATACAGTATATTTACCTAGTTAGAAGGTCCCCTGTATTATTAACATTATTATATGAGAGCTAATTTTTGTAATCTTGTAATATGTAAACAAAGTGGACATTATAACTGAAATATACCCATATGAATCTATATCGAATCGGAATTGGAATCAGAATTGAATTGAATCAAATTGAGAGCTTGTGTATCGGAATCAAATCAAATCTGGAAATATGTATTAATATCCAGCCCTAACTATTATACATGATTGTTTAAGGATAAGAATTGGCATCTGAATTGTCATGATGGAAATTATGCCACCCATCAGTCATAACCTCACTGCCATAATTACCACTTCTTGTGAGAGTAGCGTGATCTTTGCCTAGGGTCTTTGTAACTTCTAACTCCTTTTAGTCTTTAAAACTCTTATGATGACAGACAAAATGGGACAAAAGAACAAGAGCATATTTTATGCAAGTGTTGAGAGCAGAGTGCAGTGTGACCCTGAAACAGCATTCAGCTTTAGCTCCACACTGATTACCTCCCTTCATTGCTGTCTCAAACACACAAGCAACAATAAATCACCCCCCTCAGCAGCAATGCTAGCTCACAACTGCCCAGACTCTCTCTGCTACAGCAATATTTGCCCAGTGGTAATTGAAGCCACTTCCACTACATTCACTCCCTTTAACATCCAGGTGGATGCTGCACACTGGTGGTGTTTGAGGAGAGTCCCCTGTTTACTGTGTCAAACGATTTGAGTGTAGTGTCAGAAAAGCGCTATATAAATGTAACGTTCATTCATTCTTTCATTCATTAACATGTTGAGTTTCTGGGCACCCAAACGTTTAGCAAGGCGAAGAGGGAATGGCTTGTTAGCATAGTTCTCAAGTTAGCGGAGTGGTCTTGTTTGTGGTCTTTCTTAATACGCATCATATTTTTTATACATAATATTGTTATAATATACACTCACCTAAAGGATTATTAGGAACACCATACTAATACTGTGTTTGACCCCCTTTCGCCTTCAGAACTGCCTTAATTCTACGTGGCATTGATTCAACAAGGTGCTGAAAGCATTCTTTAGAAATGTTGGCCCATATTGATAGGATAGCATCTTGCAGTTGATGGAGATTTGTGGGATGCACATCCAGGGCACGAAGCTCCCGTTCCACCACATCCCAAAGATGCTCTATTGGGTTGAGATCTGGTGACTGTGGGGGCCATTTTAGTACAGTGAACTCATTGTCATGTTCAAGAAACCAATTTGAAATGATTGGAGCTTTGTGACATGATGCATTATCCTGCTGGAAGTAGCCATCAGAGGATGGGTACATGGTGGCCATAAAGGGATGGACATGGTCAGAAACAATGCTCAGGTAGGCCGTGGCATTTAAACGATGCCCAATTGGCACTAAGGGGCCTAAAGTGTGCCAAGAAAACATCCCCCACACCATTACACCACCACTACCAGCCTGCACAGTGGTAACAAGGCATGATGGATCCATGTTCTCATTCTGTTTACGCCAAATTCTGACTCTACCATCTGAATGTCTCAACAGAAATCGAGACTCATCAGACCAGGTAACAGTTTTCCAGTCTTCAACTGTCCAATTTTGGTGAGCTCTTGCAAATTGTAGCCTCTTTTTCCTATTTGTAGTGGAGATGAGTGGTACCCGGTGGGGTCTTCTGCTGTTGTAGCCCATCCGCCTCAAGGTTGTGCGTGTTGTGGCTTCACAAATGCTTTGCTGCATACCTCGGTTGTAATGAGTGGTTATTTCAGTCAAAGTTGCTCTTCTATCAGCTTGAATCAGTTGGCCCATTCTCCTCTGACCTCTAGCATCAACAAGGCATTTTCGCCCACAGGACTGCTGCATACTGGATGTTTTTCCCTTTTCACACCATTCTTTGTAAACCCTAGAAATGGTTGTGCGTGAAAATCCCAGTAACTGAGCAGATTGTGAAATACTTAGACCGGCCCGTCTGGCACCAACAACCATGCCACGCTCAAAATTGCTTAAATCACCTTTCTTTCCCATTCTGACATCCAGTTTGGAGTTCAGGAGATTGTCTTGACCAGGACCACACCCCTAAATGCATTGAAGCAACTGCCATGTGATTGGTTGATTAGATCATTGCATTAATGAGAAATTGAACAGGTGTTCCTAATAATCCTTTAGGTGAGTGTATGTACAGTATGATTGACATTTTAATGTGTTAATGTACAGTACATGCAGGTGTACAGGCAACAAACCACACTTACTGTCAGCAGAAGGCACAAGATGAGGGCACATTCTTGCGTTCAAACTTCAAACACAGATGGATGGATTGCAATTCTGAATGCAGGGGTGTCGAGACATGTTCTCTTATAAGTTCAAACTACGTATAACTTGACACAGTGCCTTAAAAATACTGTATTTATGATGTGACACAATGCCCGTCTGACATACATTGAAGTGTCATTAGAAAGGCCCTTATAACAAGTCTACCTCAGACTGACAAATTCACTTTCAAAAAGGATTGCTGTGGACTGCTGGCCAGTGATTACCTTATGTCCAATGAAAAATAATAAAACCAACAACAAATTTGTCTGCACCGGGCGTTTCAGTTAATGTGATGACATGAGGCTTTCTATACTGATGCATCGAAGCAAACATTTTAAACCATTTTATTTTTATTCTTGTCCAGCATTATGGCAGCGAGTGCAGTGCAAAATGGAATGTGGCTTCTGTCTACTGATGCAGCTTGTGTGTCACGACACATCCAGCTTCAGGGTTCCCGCGGACCCCTAAAAAGTCTTAAAATGTCTTAAATTCACTTTTAAGATCATAAAAAGTCTTACATATCTTAAATGATACAACAAAAGTCTTAAATATAATTTATAAAGGTGTTAAATTTGGGGATGGAATACAGAAGGAACCTTGATATGAACCAGTGTGATTATCAAACTACAAAGGTTATGATCTGATTAAATAAATGCATGCGCTATGTCCTTCAGAGTGAAAACGCGGCACAATTTTCTCCAAGCACACGGGGCTTGTGAGTGTTTTCTGCTGTTGCAGAGCAGTTCATAATTATTAGGCCATATCGGAAATTTATGACAAGCGATTACAAATGATCAAATGTTGATGATGATATAGTGTTGATGAAATATAACAATGTTTACTTTTAATTGTTTATATTGTAATACGTTGTATATAATTGTAGTAGTGCACATTATATTTCTCTTATCTGTTTGAAAGAGCAGCTGGAAGCAATGGAGTGCATACATTTCAAAATAAGAGTCCAGGGTGTATTTCAGGCTTTAAAGTTAAAATTTTCATGCTATGAATCAAATCTCATATCTCATATTGTTTTTTTGGTTGCACCATAAACTACAACTGGAATTTAAATAAATGTGAACTCTTGTAGCCTCTGTCTGGCCCTTTATCTGTGTTGCTTTAGAAGACATTAATGTGTGGATGATGTTTATGATGACTGTCTGTGATTTTTGGAGATTCAAAGAGAAATCTACATTCACTTAGTTCATAGTAAGTAGTTCATGCCTCCTCGCATATTACCTTTCAACACTAAAATTGTCTTACAAAAGTTAAATTACTATATTGTATGAATGAGTGATCAGGATGGTTTTCACATCATTTTGTAGCAAAAACTCTAGGCTACAAGATCTAGCACTCAAAAATCTTGTGGACAAATGTTTAGTACGTGTTATATGGCCTTATTTCAGTGACTTAAAATTTTATTTTTTTCAAAAACCATGCATACGTTATTTTCTCAAAAATACAAACCTGTACATACATTTTGCTCACATATTATAGTAGCCCAGTTTGTGCTGAATACAGTGTTATCAGACTTTAGCCATTAATATGTTTTTAAGCAATGGAAAAAAAGCACAAATGTCAAGGCATGTCAAAACTTCTCCAGGGCCCAAAATACCCTCAGACCCCAGAGGGTTAAGGGGTCTAGTTTTAATTGCCCCACAGAGATTAATGAATTCCTAAACTAAACTAAACTAAGTTAGTTTTAATTTCTGTACAATCACAGCACAGTTTCACCCAAGGCAAATTGCCAAATTCATTAGCACATGGTTCCAACTGCTTGGTGTGCAGACTGACATTGCTAAATGATGTTTGTGTTACTTGTTTTGGCTTTCACACTGTGGCTATGGTGAGTAAACCATCCTAATACAAAAATAGTGTTACAGCTGTAATAGTCTAGCTAACAAACTAATTTATGTGCAGTACAAGCAACACAAAAGTGTGCCTTCTGTGCTCACAATGATCCACACACATTTTTATTGAATGATGTACAACTGTTCTACAGTTTCTCTGTTTCAACACATACACTTGCACACACTGGAGCTTTTGCAGACCAATCAGTAACCCTGTCATTATAAGTTATTGAAAATTATGTTATCAATTTATAAGCAGTATCAGTCACAATATTCGCTATGTTTGCTGTACGAACTGTACGAACATTTACATCCATGTTGCCAGCTTTTTTCTTCAGACTTGGATGTAGGTTACCCACACCTTAATCTAAGCTTTTGAGTAGATGTGTAACTATTCACTCATCTCATGATTCAGTTTGGTTCACAAATATGAACACAAGGTTATAATTTACATTTCTTTAAACTAAGCCTGTATTAAGAAGTTAGGATTTAAAATTTGTATTATTATTACTTTAAAGACATATGCAAAACAGGTCCCCTCATGTCACTCACTTGATGTTATGTCAATGTTGTGAAACTAGGGGTAGCTCTTGAGAGCCCCGAACACCTCCCATTCTTTGAGAAAAGGCCAATGAGGATTACAGAGTGGAATTTGCATGCCACTCCTCCGGACACACGGATATAAAATGAGCTGGAATGCCCACTCCATTCAGATTTTTTCTTCTGAGCCAAGCGGTTGTACTATCAGCGAGCTGACTACTACTGCTGTTCCATTCACCTCTTATGAAGCGTATGCTGTTGGATACAAGGCACATTTCCAGCTGCTTTCTTTCCTTGATTTCACCCCTGGGTGCTTCGACAGCATTAGAAGAGTGTATATTCCTGCTAAAGAGTATATTTCCTCTATTAGAACACACACATTGACATTGAATGTCTTTTCAAAGACGCATCTTTATTATGCTGCCTTTCCGTCTTTGTGGTCCTGGATTCCTGGATGTGGTCGTTATCTCTCCGGCCATGGCCACAGACACTGCCTCATGTGTCTGGGCAGCGATCACACTGAGGCAGCGTTTGTGGATGGTTCAAGTTCTCATTGCAATGTAATGTATTGTAATGATATGATCATTGCAAAGTTGTGGTCACGGCTTTCCTTCTTCCGGAGGAAAGCCACTCTAGCCAGCCCCCGCCCTGCGCCTTCAACCCACGGATATGATGCCGGCCCGGCTGGCACTGGAGGCGATTTGTGGAGTTCAATGGGCGCAGTCTTGCCGGGAATTCCGTGCGGACATCCCGTTCCCCAGTATGCTTGTTTGCTCATGTCTGGTTCCAAAATGAGACCAGCTTCCCTCACGGTCCTGCGAGCAGGATGAGTCTTCGATCACTGCATAGGAGAGTGCAAAAAACACTTCCGGGTTCGACAGCAGGGCGCCCCACGGGTACACGGAGGTCACTCAGGTGGATAAGGCAGTTGTGATGCACCTGTGCCCGCAGGACACCGCCACCTGGTGGGATTGTCTTGCGCTCCCCTCCAGGGCCTGTAGGACTATGTCGTCTCTGTTGCTACAATGCTGTTGAACAGGCTGGCTCCGCCCTGCATGCCACGGCCCTTTTGCAGTTACACAAGGCCAAGGCAATAAAAGAACTGCACGTGGGTAGACCTGATCCTGATGTGCTGCAGGAGCTGCGCTCGGCCACTGACCTCGCCCTCTGGGTGACGAAGGTCATGACGCGTGCTCTCGGGAGGCGATGTCCACCTTGGTGGTCCAGGAGCACCACCTGTGTCTAAATCTGGTCGAGATATGGGATGCCGACAAAGCACGCTTTCTCAATACGTCCATCTCCCAGATAGGACTTTTCGGCAACACCGTTGAGTACTTCACTCAGCAGTTCTCAGTGGTGAAGAAGCAGACCATCCTGTACATTTTGCCCTGGCACGGCTCAAGATCCCTCACCCTGTCTGCTCGCCGTGGGCGTCCCCCTGCTGCGGCGAAAGCCCAGGCGGCTCCGCCTCAGCCCAAGCCCAGTTTGGTGGCTGTGCTGAGGGGGAGCTCAAAGCACTTACCTTGCTCTGCGAAACTGGCATAAGGTGGGTTAGCGACTGAGGAGGTGGGCCTCTTGGGCCGTCGTGCCCATCTTCCAGATTAGACTACATTGAGGACTTCGCCCAGCAGTTCTCGGCAGTGAAGAAGCAGACGGAGATCAACCAGCGCATCTTGCCCCGGCACGGCTCAAGATCCCGCAACTCATCTGCTAGCCGAGGGTGTCCCCCTGCCTGCTCTGCCTCTTGGGCGTGTTGGCCCAAGAGGCCCTCTTCCTCAGTCGCTAGCCTACCCTATGCTGGTTTCGCAGAGCAAGGTAAGTGCTTTGAGCTCCCCCTCAGCACAGCCGCCTCGGATCAAAGCATCGCTCCTCGACACGAATTTGCCTGCTCCCCCTCGCCGCGAGGCCTCACCCCCAGGTACGTCAGATGTGATCATGCCCTTAGTGCCCCTTGCCCAGAGCATGGATGCATGGCTAATGCTTTCCAACCCGTCACGGTGGCTGACCAGGAACATCCGACTCAGCTACGCGATTCAGACTCCCGTTCAAGATGCTGACGCAGAAACCCATTTTGACATGCGTCTGACATCAGGAATGGTTTGCGGTGGTAGACCTGAAGGACGCATACTTTCACATCTCGGTTCCCTATCAAAAAGCTACACTTTTGATGCTTCAATTTTATTGTGACCAGCTGTGAATATCAAAATCAAATCAAATCATTTTATTGTCACACTACTATGTACACAAGTGCAACAGTAGGTGAAAGTCTTGTGTGCAGTTCCGAGCAACATAGCAGTCGTGACAGTGACGAGACATATGCTAATTTACAATAACATATTTACACAACACAATTTACATATCAAATGTACATGTACTAATATATAATGTACAGTAAAAAATACACACAATATAGAATACACATACAATAAAAATAAGGGTATATAAAAATATATATATATGCAGTAGTTATATTGTGGAGAATATATTTGACAGTCCAGTGTGAGAAAATAAGATGAAGATTAATAAAGTGCACTGCTGATTGTTGATCGTGAGAGATCAAGTGTTCAAAAGTCTGATTGCTTGGGGGAAGAAGCTGTCATGTAGTCGGCTAGTGCGGGTCCTGATGCTGCGATATCGCCTGCCTGATGGAAGCAGTGAGAGCAGTTCATGTCTCTGATGATCCTCCAAGCTTTTTTTCACACACCGCCTGCTATATATGTCCTGGAGGGAGGAAAGCTCACCTGCGATGATGTTTCTGGCAGTTCGCAACACCCTTTGAGGGTCTTTTTGGTTCTGGCGGTGCTATTGCCGTACCAGGTGGTGATGCAGCCAGTCAGGATGCTCTCTACAGTACTGGTGTAGAACCGTGTGAGGATATGGTGGTTCATTTCAAAGTTCCTCAGCCGTCTCCGGAAGAAGAGGCGCTGGTGAGCCTTCTTCACAACGGCCTCAGTGTCGACGGACCATGTAAGTTCCTCAGTAATGTGGACACCGAGGAACTTGAAACTGCTGACTCTCTCCACTGGTGCTCCATTAATGGTGATGGGGCTGTGTACTCTGTCTTTCCTCCTGAAGTCCACTACAAGCTCCTTGGTCTTACTGCAGGTCTTTTCGGTTCTGGCAGTGCTATTGCCGTACCAGGTGGTGATGCAGCCAGTCAGGATGCTCTCTACAGTACTGGTGTAGAACCGTGTGAGGATATGGTGGTTCATTTCAAACTTCCTCAGCCATCTCAGGAAGAAGAGGCGCAGGTGAGCCTTCTTCACAACGGCCTCAGTGTGGACGGACCATGTGAGTTCCTCAGTAATGTGGACACCGAGGAACTTGAAACTGCTGAATCTCTCCACTGGTGCTCCATTAATGGTGATGGGGCTGTGTACTCTGTCTTTCCTCCTGAAGTCCACTACAAGCTCCTTGGTCTTACTGACGTTGAGGGAGAGGTTGTGCTCCTGACACCAGCATGTCAGAGTGTGCACCTCCACTCTGTAGGCTGTTTCATCATTGTAAGTGATCAGACCTACCACCGTCATATCGTCAGCAAACTTAATGATGGCATTGGAACTATGTGTTGCCACACAGTCATGTGTGTACAGGGAATACAAGAGTGGGCTGAGAACACATCCCTGTGGGGCTCCAGTGTTGAGGGTCAGTGATGTGGAGATGTTGCTGCCCATTCTAACCACCTGACGTCTGCCTGACAGGAAATCCAGGATCCAGCTGCACAGCGAGCTGTTTAAGCCCAGAGTTTCTCATCAAGCTTGGAGGGCACTATGGTGTTGAATGCTGAGCTGTAGTCTACAAACAGCATTCTCACATATGTGTTCCTTTTTTCCAGGTGGGAGAGAGCAGTGTGTATTGTAGATGCAATTTGCATATTCAGTGGAGCGGTTGTTGCGGTAGGCAAACTGCAATGGGTCCAAAGAGGTGGGCAGCACAGAGCAAATGTGATCTCTGACTAACCTCTCAAAGCATTTGCTAATGATGGGGGTCAGAGCAACAGGATGCCAGTCATTTAGGCAAGTGATTTTGGCTTGCTTCGGTACAGGCACAATGGTTGATGTTTTGAAGCATGTGGGGACTACAGACAGGGAGAGGGACAGGTTGAAAATGTCCATAAAAACACCAGCCAGTTGGTTCGCACGCGCTCTGATGACACGGCCCGAAGCAAACATTTTATCAGGGAACAGGGGTTACAGTTAAGTAACCCGAGACATTCTACCTCGACACAGACCCTTCCTACACTTTGCTTTCGACGGCCAGGCCAATCCTCCCAGGGCATGCCTCTTCCCCTCATGGGATCTCTCCTTTGTCCTCTTGGGCCTGGAGTTCAGTCTGGCAGATTCAGAGCTTCTGGGATCAGGTGGGGAACCAGCAAGTGCTGCGCCTGGAGGAGGCAGCCCCAGCCCTGTCATTGTTGTGACTGGTACATGCTTTGCATACCTACTTGGATTGCACGAAGAGCTTTAGACGCTCTGACCAGCTCTTTGTCTGCTTTGATGGACAGCGGAAAGAGAACGCAGTCTCTAAACAGAGGCTTACCCACTGGATCGTGGACGCCATTGCATTGGCCTACCAAACCCAGGCCCCCTTGCGGGTTCGAGCACACTCTACAAGGAGTGTGGCATCCTCGTAAGCACTGGCCAATGGCACCTCTCTAGCAGACATCTGCAGAGCACCGGGCTGAGCAACACCCATATCTTCGCACGGTTTTACAATCTCCGGGTTGAGCAGGTTTCGTCCCGTGTTCTTTCAAGTATGAACAGGTAGAGTTCGGTAATACGGAACAGCTGGCTGGGTGTATTGCTTGCGTATAGCACCTTTCACCATACCTGAGGCAAAAACTTCCACTTTAACCCCCAGTTGAGTTCACAAAGTCATGGACCCTGGATGTCCTTCCTCTTTAGTCCTATGGTTCGCGAACTCGGCGGAGGAGTTCGCAGCCAGCCCCACTTTGGTGTCTAATTTGCCCTGTACTGTGATAGGTGCTCTATAGGTGCCGATTACTCCAGTAACCACTTGTGGCAGGGCGGAGGGTGGGGCCGGGTCATGATCCTACACACCCGGTTCCGTATTAAGCTAATCAAGCCTCCGAGAAGGAAAAAGGCCGACTGCAGAGGATGGTGCGGGAGAGAGAGAACATTTACGGACATGTCCGTCATGTGTGTGTGTTTGTCTTTTGTTTAAGTTTATAATTAAAATATTATTTATATCGTCAAACCAGTTCTTGCCGCCTCCTTGCCCATCGAAATCCCATTATACTGGTGCCTAAACCCTGGAAGGAGGAGAGATACGCCGTAGTAGAGTTCTCACCACTACCGTCCACCCCAATGGAGCAGCCGCGGCCATCTGCCGGGGGATGAGAAGCCCAGCCACCTGAAGTGGAGGAATGGCCGCCGACCGCGAGGGGAGAATTGGCTCCTAGCCGACCACCTTGAGTTGTCAGGATCGCTGCCAGGGGCAGAGGAGTCCTCTTCCTGCTGCTGACACGTGGCGGGGTCTGAGACCGCCAACCGTGAGCGGGGAGGGGCTCAGAGACTGACCGCCTGGAGCGGGAGAACCGCTGCCAGGGTCGGGGAAGTCCCCTTCAGCTCCCCGAGAACGCGGCAGGGCATTCTGTCCACCAGGGGCTGGAGGACTGCCACTGATCTGCCTGAAGAGGTGCAGCTGTCCTCCGTTAGAGGGTGGAGGAGTGGCTGAGGAACAAGATACGGCGTATCGGAGAACTGGCGAGTAAGTTTTTTTTTTTTTTTTTTTTCATATCTCCTCTCTCTCTCTCTCTCTCTCTCACTGTCGCTCTGCGTTGTCCTTTTCCATCTCTTTTAAATTTTACAGTGTTTTTTGGGGGGTACTACACTGTAGGTAGACGGGGAAGGGGACAAGGGGACGCTCCTCTATTACATTCGCTTTTCTGTTCAGCATTTTAAAAGCATTTTAATAAGAAAACATGGAGTAATTATGCAAAGTATCATTGAATCAGAGTTTTTCATTAAAACAGTTTGAACTGATTAATGGCAATAATTGACCTTGTGAACATTAACCCCATTTTTGCTATTGAAGTTTATATCAAAGACACTTATAAATTTCAGTCATGAAAACTCTTAAAGATTTAGCATGTTAATGTGGATATGACATATTGATAGGATATTGGTTTTGGTCAACTAAATCTCAACTGCTGTAGAGCAAGTATGGAGGCTGCTAAATACAAATACATACCGAGTTAGCATGTGTACATGCTGCTGCACAATTAGATATAACACAATATATGCTGTATCGAGCATGTATGACATGCTGCTGTACAAATAGACATTACAAATATCCCCCCAACAAATCTGGGAAGCTGCACAAACGCATAAACACAAACACAAAACACAAACCCACAACCAAGTAGATCTATTGCTAAGACATGTGTACCACTGCTTCTAGGAAGAGTCATGTGCACTGAGTGTTTACTAGCTTGGTGTGCCTTGTTTAATGTTTAATTGTGCCCCGTTTATTGCCTTTGCAATAAATCTTAGCCTCTAACAAAGTTTTGGCAGTGTCAGGAATTTGCTTTGCATTTGTGCAGTGGAGATTGGGACCAAAGGTTTGGCTATGATGTGCTTGTACACTCTGATATAATGTCACACAATGTACCATGGCTTTTATCAAAGATCGCTTTGGACATACAGGTATCATACAGTCTGACAAGCAAAAGTCTTTAAGTACCATACAAATCATACAGTGTGCACACGGCTTAAGCTGTTGTCACAAACTGGAGCTGTGCATGCATTTGTTGATGCATATTTTTGTTTATTTGATGAGTTTATTGTGTGCTGTCAGGAATGTCCTGTGCCACTAACATATGCTCAATAAATTATAACCTAACTTACACACAAATACACATATTGAGATTTAAAGGGCTATGGGCACACTGTCTCTCTCACACACACATGTGCACATGCAGAGACCGAAAGGCAATTTTCACCAGTGCCGTAGTGAGACCCACTTTATTATAATTGGGTAGAGAATGACGGCCAAGCTCCTTCAGAACAAGAAGAGCGGGATCTGATTTCTCCATCTCCTCTTTCTTTACACGCTTCCCTGCCATTCATAGCATTCCATCACGAATAGCAGGGGGAGAGGAAGCTTTCTCATTATTTGACATTCCTGGGGCTATGCGCTTTGGCTTCTGGGTAGAAGTTTTAGATCTTGAGTTAGCACATGTTCGGTACGTGGCTGGTTTAATTGCGGAGTTTGTGCGCCGTATTGTCGGAACAATTGTATTGCCAGAACAAATGCACAGGCTATTTGTTTGCTGTCAATGTCGGCTGCACTTTTCTGCATCACTGCTTTGTTTTTCTGTGTTTAATGAAATCATTTGGGTCATTCACTTTATGGAGACCTTTTGTGAACCACTATAGTGGTTCACCTAACTGTTCTCTGTGAGAACTTTCTATTGAAGGTCCCTAATCCCTGTGATAGTGGGACAATGATAAATAATTTATACTTTCATGATGGAGAAATATGTTTGAAGTGAATATAATGAGGTCTCAAAGTCTGACACAGAACATGCCACATGCAAAGAGACAGATTATGTAATAGTGTGTGTTTATTTTTGTGCTTAAAGGAGGGAAATAAACATTCCAAAACCATATGCTGAAACACAAAGTATAATTTTGTATGAATTTTATGCAGCTCTTTTCCATAATGATCACAGCTGTCAAGCTTCAACACCATACGGCTCGTGCACCTTCTGATTCCATATGACTTAGTGTTTTGTGTGAGGAACAAACTGAAATTTAGGTCATTAATTTTATATTACAGGTTATTGCCGTAAATTTTATGTTCTTTTTATTGCATACATAAATATGGAATGAGTATCCAAAGTTGTGCACCGGCATTTCCTTTCTAAAAATATAAAATAAAACGTGAAAGTTAAAATAAAAGTGTTGAATAGGAGGCTAGCCAAGATTTGATGCCTGCATTGTATTCATTTGTAATTTTTTCATTTATTGGTTGGTCTAAAAGTATTACCATTTTGTAGGAGCCAAGTCGTGCGATTTCTTATGATTTCTATCTTATTTCAACTATTATTATGTTGGTCCTGTAGTAGCTGCCCTCCTCTACTGTAGAATTAATGCCAGAAACTTACTTTTCGTAAGTACACAAACACAGACGCAAGCTCGTGGTGAATGCATTTCCAACGTGCGGTGCAGTTGAACATCCAATACTTAACATGCATTCTAGCATTGCCATGGTGCTAAGAAACCTCATTACTCAAGGGGGCAATAGAGTTACCTTCAAAACGTTTCATTAAACTGGATGTATTACTATTCTGGTAAGTTGCCTTAAATACTGTATGTTGACTTTAACTTACTTAGTCTGCAGTATTCTCTTCAAACTGTTGTTCCGCCACTAAAGTAGTTGGCTTGAAAGAGAAAACTCACCGTAGAAGCAGTTAGTTCAAACTAATGTTGACTAATGGCTACAAACAAGGTTACAGTGATGAGAGAAGTAACTGCTACCTCTTTTATAGGTCACTATTACAGTTCTTGGGACAGTTAGGAAACTGCCCTGTAGTTTATATGACAAAGTAATTTGATTTGTTTATTGTTAAATGCCATTACAACTTGATCATTAATCTATCACAGGTCTTAAGTAAAGCGCTCTCTCTCTCTCTCTCTCTCTCTCTCTCTCTCTCTCTCTCTCTCTCTCTCTCTCTCTCTCTCTCTCTCTCTCTGATCTGTACACTGTTGGATTAGAGGACATTACCTGTGCAACGAACGAAATGAGGAGAATTAAATAACACTCAGTGTTGTGTTCAGATTGGAAACAGGGAAATATAACCCTCTATGAAGGCTGTTATTGAATTTTATCAGAGAAAGATAAGCCTCAACATTCCCCCTGTCTGTTTGCCCTTGGTACACATTCAGTGCTGACTCTGTCCAAACAATATAACCGTCCTGCCTCCTGTTGAAAAACATATCCTTCTTCTGTGGAGCAAAAATGCAGAAATGGTGAAGAATGTTCTAGTCGCTCTTTTTCATTCAATTACAAAGAATTGGGACTGAACCTTTGAGGCTTCAGACATGCCAAATGTTCTTGAATGTCAAGATTTGAAGACTTGGAATAGTGCACACAAATTGTATGGGCCACTTTTATGGTGCTTTTGCGTCCTTCTTGAAGCTTGAAATCTCCAGTCTCCATGCACTGTAATTTCATGGAAAAGAGCGACTAGTACATTCTTCGCCCTGAATTTTGTGTTTTACATATGAGAGAAGTCATACTACATGAACAAAATTAGGATGGCTAAATTATGACATCATTTTCATTTTTGGGTGAACTATCCCTTCAATACTTTAATATCATATGAGTTGGATAGCAATGGTTGCAAGAGTATGCACAGAAATCAGAGACTGGAGTAAACAGTGTGTCTAAATATCCGATTCCCTCTAATGATTCAGAAAAATGGCAGTACAGATTTGTTCAGGCAGTACCATGGGAATGACACACCGGACATCTGCTCTGGTGTGGCAATCCGCCACAGATAATCCCATTAAAATGGCAGTTTATTAAAATGGGAAAACACAAGAAGGGAAACTGTGCTTCCTTTTGCTATCTCAGGAATATACAGTTACAGAGGGATGAGAGAGAGTGTAATTGATTAATGATGGAGCCTGCCAATGGGTTCCAAGAGATAACATGGATCTAATGAATGACAACATTGCATAGTATTAATACACACTGTATAAATTAATTACAATAAAATTTAAGAAATGTTCAAGATTCAGTTCGTTAAGCTCTATCAACAGCATTTGTGACAATGTTAATTACGACTTGAAATTATGTTGAAATTTTGCTGACTATTTTAAGAGCACTAGCGCTTAGAGCAATGCAATGCTTTAAGTCATAAGCACAAAGTCAGTGCCCATGAAGTTTTGGTATTTTTGTGCAAGCATGCACTTAATCGGCACAAGAGGTTTTTGGTGAAATTTTACTTGCAAAGCACTAATGGGCTGAGTCAAGTTTAATTTAATTCTGAGGTTCTTCTCCTGTTATTGTACTGTCTGTGTGCTGTTATATAGTCCATTCCCTGTGAAACGCCAGCAATGTAAACAAAGACAGCACATTCATAAGAAGTTGGTAGTGTAAGGCTACGTTCACACAGTCTCTGTTTGCGATTGACAACCGTATTTACTTACAGGTGTTTGTCTTGAAATGTCCTGTTTATACAACAGCTTACAGTATTAGTTTGATTGCTGTCTGTATGAACGAACAACTGAAGTCACAACCGTATTCTAACAACTGTAACCATAGTGACAGTGACCAAGGTAAATATAAGATGACGATGTCCGTAACACTGACATGTCTTATCACAATTGATGCTGCATTATTAAATAAACAAATCCAATCGAGGCAGTTCATCCGTCAGATTATAATTAACCGAAAGCAGCTTTGAATGCCTTTTAACTGTGTGCAGAGCGCAAATTTTGTGTTGCGCTGTTCGTACCTGTGAGCAGCCAGTTGAAAACAGTGGCTGAATCTCTGGATGATGCACAGCTTATATGTCCGTCTTCGTGAGTTAACAAAACCACACATAAACACACAAGACACATGCGTTTACAGTGCAGCATGGCTCTCACTGTACATAACGTAACTAAAAACGTAGCCATATTAAGCATTCAAAACAGGTCTGACAACCGTATTCTGCTGCTGTGTGAATGTGGGCTAAATGGATTGTATACAGTGAATTACAAGAATAGAATAGACAGTGACACATTTCTTTTACAAGCATGGAAAATGAGTGATAGAGTGATTCTCATCAGGATTGAATGTACGTTAAATCATAGAGAGTATGAGTATTATTAATCAATTTTATCTATTGACACACAATTCATGGCTAGTATTAACAGTGATTGTATCGTCCCATCCATGCCCACTTGCGCTTTGCACTGGCATGGAAATTGCACTAGGAATTAGCGCGCTCACGGAAATTTAATAAGATATAAGCGCTGTGCTTTGTGCACTGAAAATAGAGCCCTTGATGTACAATTTATGTACCTTGATTTTTTTTTTCATCGCTTACAATGGAAGTGAATGAAGCCAGTCTTTAAACATAAAATTATGCAATGGTTCAAAAGTATAGCAACAAGATGGAAACATCATACATGCTAACGTATGAAGAATATGTGTAGAGTATGTGAAGAGTTCATTTAGATTTATAAACTTGTCTATCTGCGGAGCATTTCATTTTGAGGAATTATGCTTCATATTCCTGGTTTTAGAACTCATTTATCTTTTATAGCAACGCAAGATCTTTCTTATTCAAAATAAACCTCAATAAAAATAAATTTCTTATGCAAACAAATGTATATCTTAATTTGAAAAGGTCCTATCATTGTTCCATAGGTTTGCTTAATTAAAGTATATAACTGGCTGATGAAATTCTGTAAATCATAACTGATATATATCCACCTTCACTCTTCACTTCTAGCCATGATCATTTGCATACATATTGTCTCACACCTTCTTTTTTTCCTCCACCCGCTCTATTCAAGACCTTTTTACAATCTTCTTGCAATCGTGATGGCTTGTGTGTGGCAGCTAACTGAAATAATTTAATCTCAGTATCAAATGGAGTATATCATCAAACCACAGTTGTATCAGTCATTATCTGATGCTGTTTAAAATGCATGTAAGGAAGAGCTTGGACTTTTTTTCATTCAAAGAGAAAGTAAGGAACATGAAATCAAAATGTTAGCAGACATTATACTTTTAAAAATATTTCTAGGAAAACTGATAAAAAATAAAGATGATTTTGTAGTCAGCGATGTATCCAAATGTTTGTCCAATAAAATCCTCTTTATAATGAAAATGTCCCTCCTCCAACCCCACCTGCCCGCCTTTGATTAGCAATAGCAAGTAGCAAATCATAGTTTAAGGCTGTAATCGGCCTCTTAAAAAAATGGGACAAGCCATTCAATATGTTCAACTTCATTGTCAACACAGGAAAGAAAACAATGCTTATCAAGCCATTTCATGGAGTCATTAAATGTAGTGAGATATATCCTTTAGTAATGTTTTAGTCAGCCATTTTGCCAGGCTAGAAAATCCAGTCTCTGTTTTCTTTGGAAGTTTGCATCGTCTCGTTCCCTCCATCAGGGAATGGAGGTTACATCCCTTACCTAGACGTTCCCCGTCTGTCGCTCACGTCAACGTTGTATCGAAGAAGCGACACTGGCTTTGTTGATCGTGTCTACGACAGCAGGTGGTAGGCCAGCTAGATCTTCGCTCTCCATCAGGGGCCAGACGTGGAGGTTCCAGAGGTCTGGGTGCAGATGCTAGAGGGTGCCCCATCCCTGAGAAAAAAGGTCCTTCCTCAGGGAGGGGCTGTCACGAGGAGCACGAGATCCGAGAACCAAGTCCGAGAGGGCCAATAGGGGGCCACCAGAGTGACTTGTTCCTCATCCCTTGCACCTGTGCAAGAAGGATCACTGGGGGAAATGCATGCTTGCACAGCCCCATGGGCCAGCTGTGTGCCAGCACGTCTGCCCCGAGGGGATCCTCCATTTGGGCGTACCAGAGTGGGTAGTGATAGGTCTCTCGGGAGAAGAATAGGTCTACCTGTGCCTTGCCGAACCGTTCCCAAATCAGCTGGACCGACTGTGTGTGAAGCTTCCACTCTCCGCTGGGCAAACGTTGTCACGATAGCGTGTCCGCTACCACGTTGAGGTTGCCCGGAATGTGAGTGGCACGCAGTGACTTGAGTTGTTGCTAGCTCCAAAGGAGGAGACGACGGGCGAGTTGTGCCATGTGACGGGAGCGTACGGCGCCTTGGCGAATTATGTACGCTACTGTGTTGGTGCTGTCTGATCGGATCAAGACGTTCTTGCCCCGAACTAGCGGGAGAAACCTCCGCAGGGCAAGAAGTACAGCCAACAACTCTAGGCAATTGATGTGCCAGCGCAGCAGGGGCCCTTTCCATGGCCCGTGGCTGCATGCCCGTTGCACACTGCGCCCCAACCCAGTTTGGAGGTGTCTGTGGTGACCAGGACGTGTCGGGACACCTGCTGCAAAGGGACTCCTGTCCCTAGAATGCAGAGGTTTGTCCAGAGTTTGAAAGTTTGGTGACAGGCGGGGGGGGTGATAACACACCATGCCAAAGTGCCATGCTCGTCTCGGGACTCGAGTCTAAAGCCAGTGCTTAAGCGGTCTCATATGTATCAACACCAGCGGCACAACCGCAGCGGAGGACGCCAAATGCCCCAGGAGCTTCTGGAAATGTTTTAGAGGGACTGTCATGCCTGACCTGTAACAAGGCGAGGCATTTCAGCTCTGACTGCGCGTGCGCGCATATGTGAGGCTTGCTGACATTGAGACTGAGTCTAACTCCATGCCGAGAAAAGAGATTATCTGAACCGGGGTGAGCTTCTCTTTACCCAGTTGACCTGAAGCCCTAAACGGCAATGCCCGGTTGAAAACTCGGTCATAAGCAGCCACCTTTCTTGGGTACGATGAAGTAATGTCTGTAGAAACCCTTCTTCATCTTGGCTGGAGGGACAGGCTCTATCGCATTTTTGAGTAAGAGGATCGTGATTTCCACGTGCAGTGATTTGGCATCTTCGCCATGTACTGTGGTAAAGCGGATGCCCCGAAGGGTTGGGGGGGTCTGGCAAACTGAGTTGCATAACCAAGTTGAATGGTCCTGGTCAGCCAGCGTGACGGATTGGGAAGTTAGAGCCACGTATCCAAGCTCCGTGCTAGAGGCACTAAGGGGACGATTATCTCTGAGGTACCCGGCGGGGCTTCGCAGTGGGGTGGAGCAGGTGATGCGGTATCGAGTGGCAAAAGCGCGTCCCGAGGCTCTGGTGCTGAGAGAACACTTGAAGAACTTACCTTGCTCCACACACCCGGCAGGGGCTGGCTGGGAAACAACAGTTGTGGGGCTGGAGGGGAGGTGTCTGCATCCAATGTGCTGGGACCGTTGAGGTGTGGCACCGGGGTGCCGTGAGAACGGCATTTGCGGGCCAGGTGACCCAGAGAAAGAAGAAATTGCTCTATTATTGAAAATATGCAGAAAATACCTTTAACTGAAGGTTCTCTTCACGGCCCTCCACCGGGGGACAGAGTGGTCTGCTTACCAGATCCGGAGCAAACATCTCGGTCTCTGGGTCGTCCGTCTCAGGAACGCTTGGGAGCCTTCCATGTCCTTGAAGGGGTTCGTGAGACGGGGGACATGCGCTTCCTGCAGGGCGCTCGACGCTGGGGCTGAGAGCTGGGCCCGGGTTGAGGCGGAGCTGCACGTTTCTTGGAAGCCGCAGGAGGATGCCCTCGGCGTGCTAAAGGAGTGCGGACCCTGCTGGAAGTGCGACTAGGCATGATGTGAGAGATGGCCTCCTGTCTACTTCTTCACCGCTGTGGACTGCTGGGCAGAGTCATCAACGGTGCCGCCGAATAGACCGAGCTGGGAGATGGGGGCTGTTTGAGAAAGCGTGCTTTGTCTAAAACTTGTATCTCGACCAGGTCCAGCCATAAATGACATTCCTGGACCATAAGGGTGGCCATCACCTGTCCAAGTGCTGGCGGTGGGACCTTCGTGGCCCAGGTGGCGCGATCGGTCATTGAGAGCAGTTCCTTCAGTGACGACATCCTCCTACGGGCCCTGGAGGAGAGCACCAGGTGATCCCGCCTGGTGGCGGCTTTCTTGGGCCACAGGTGGATCGCGAGGTGCCCGGGATCGCTCCACCGTCAAGGGTTGTGAGACCGGAGGAGCGATGAAGCTGTGAGTTGCCTGCAGGCCCGAGGAACCACTCGAGTAGCCGTGAGGGGGTGGCCCAAAGCGAGTCATCGGCATCAGACGCCGCTTTGACTCTCTCCAATGCAGCGGCAATGTCATCACCCAAATCCGGGGGGCTCAAGGGAGAATGCCAGCTGGCACTCATCCCGAGCTTGGACGGAAGCAAGCAAGCGTGCCGGGGTTCGCGGGTATTTACCCGTCGAAACCGAGCCCGTCATATCCCCAAATAGCCTTCATCGCCAGCGGCGCTGGCCCCAATCATGTAGGAAGGAGGCGAGGCACAGGGGGCGGCCGAAGTGGCTCTCGTTGAAGAAAGAAAGCTGCGACCGCAATGCTGCCATGGATATGTTCTCGCACTGAGAACATGAACCATTCATAAAACTCTGCCTACGTGTGATCGCAGCCCAGGTGTGCGAGGCAGTTTTTATGTCCGTCAGAAGTGGAGAGAAATCAACCGCATCCAGAAACTACACAGAGGTGGAAAGACATCTTTTAAAAGACACATCCTGAAAAGGACGTTCAATGCCAACTGTGTATTGCTCTTATAGAGAAATAAACTCTTTTAGGAAAACATTCTCTTTTAAAAGCGCTGTTGAAGCGCCCAGGGGCAAAGCTGCACTGCTGTGCAGAGAAGGAGAAAGCCGTAGACCCAATGGCATACAAACTGAGAGATGAGAAGAACAGTTTTTGTGAATCGCGGCTCGCTGCTCACACAACCGATCTGCTCCGAAGAAAATTACTGAATGAAATGGACGCATTTCCCTCCCTTTATACCCATATGTCCAGGGGCGGGACATGCAAATTCTGTCATAGAATCAGATGCAAAAGGCTCTCAAGAGAGACCCCTAGTTTTGCTTCTTCGACACAAGGTCGAAGAGAGCGACAGACGGGGAACATGGTGACTGGTGCTGTTTCTCAGCTGCTGTTTACTAATATTAATTCCTCTTCCATTAATGGCACAATTTTGGTCTAATGCAGAGAGGTTTTAAGAAGTGTTTTTATTTCTTTTGAAATAAGGGTCAGGGACAAATAGCATGGACACATTTGAGCTAAAATAGATTCAAATTTGACATGCAATCCATATAAAAAGAAATTGATGCAAATCAAATGGATTTCTACAATTATGTTTTTCTCTTTATGATTTAGAAATGGTTCATTTGAGTCAAAGGTTCTCTTGAAATTTTGCATAGTGAGGATGTCATCAAACGTAATGCCATAAATATTTTTTATGATTACTCGAATTTCTATGATGTTAAATGTTAAATGAAAATAACATTTAACATCATAGAAATTCGAGTAATCATAAAAAATCTAAATCAGTATTTGGTGTAACAACATTTGCCTTTAAAACAGCACCAATTCTCCTAGTTACACATGGACACAGTTTTTCTCGGTCGTTGGCAATTAAGATTGTGCTGAGGAGGAGTGCGGGGCTTGGCCGTGAGTACGCAAGGACACCCCCCCCCCAATCAGGCTAATCAGCCGAGGAGAGGGATAAGGCCGAGCTGGATGCGGCAGTTCGGGAGAGAGAGAGCCACACGCAGCTGCCGAGTGTTTGTGTGTTTATGTTTATGTTTTGTGTTTACATTTTCATTAATATATTATTTTGATGCTTCATCTGGTTCCCACCTCCTTCTTGCCCATCCTTTTTACTGTTACATTGATGCTGAAACCAGTTCCAGGATTAAAAGGTTGGGTTTTCTAGATGACTTCTAGAAGTCATATTGCAGCAATTGTTCGCTCTTTTGCATCTAATATCCTACAGCCTGGACATGGAGGAACAGCCGCCAACTGTGAGGGGATGAGGGGCTCGCTGCCGGCAACCTGGAGCTGTGGAGCCGCTGCCTGGGGTGGAGGGGCTCACTACCAGCTGCCAGAAAACGGAGGGGTGTAGGAGTGGAGGAGTGGTCGAGGACCAGACAAAAGCATGTCTGGGAATCGGCGAGCAAATGTATTTCTCTCTCTCCTCGCTCTCTCTCACTGTCGCTCCACCTTGCCCTTTGCTGCTCCTCTTTTCCATCCCCTTGTTTCCCTCCAAGGTCTCGAAAGGTGATGAAATCCTGCCCCCCATATCGTATGTAACTATCAATATACTTTAACCGTCATGGTGTCCCAAGTGGTCACTCCAATAACAGTGGGACAATGTCCCAGCACATTGTCCATGATCTCAAAACATGAAAAGTTCTACCTTTGGGTGCCCCTTAGTTCTGTTGTGCTTCTTAACGGATTTGTCATGTGTCCACAATTCTTTTTTTTTTGACAGGGTTTCAGGTGCTTGACGTCACACAAACATTTCTGCACCCAGAGTGATAAACATTAATTTTTATTAAATTATATCAATCGAGTCAAAGTTCCTACATTCCAAGATATTAAAGATTGTTTAACAAAAGTTTGCAGAGACAGGTGTACAAAACACAGTAAATTAAACTATATTTTGATGATCGGACACCTATAGCACAAATGCAGCGTTTCATTTGGGTTCAGAGCATCTGGCAATGAAATGCCGTTATTGTCAGAGATCTGAGATATAAAGTAGGAATATCCCACATCAGATTCGAATGAAACACAGAATGAGTGTTTGAACTTCACCTTTGACATTGACAATGCTTCAATTCCCAGTTGGCCTTCTTTGGCCCAAGAGTAATAGGCAGGCACTTGGCCATTGGCCCAGAGGAAGCCTAGGGGGGCACGATGTAGCCCTGGAAGTGACAGGTGGAATGCAATTGGCCCTGACATGCACTAGCTCACCCTCATTTGGCCCTTTTATTCAATTATTTTTTCAAAGGGAATGTTGAAATCATTATATGTCAGCAGCCATATCACCCAAGCTCTTGCCTGGTTACTCACTGAAGCTATGCAGGGTTGAGCCTGGTCAGTACCTGGATGGTAGACCTTTTGGTTAAAACTAAGGTTGCTGTTGGAGGAGGTGTTAGTGAGGCCAGAAGGGGGTGCTCACCCTGTGGTCTGTGTGGGTCTAAATTCCCCTCATTGGCCCTTATTAATAATGGCCTCTTAATCATCCCCACCCATTAATTGACTCCATCTCTCTACTCTCTCCTCTCCACAAACAGCTGGTGTGCGGTGAGCGTGCTGGTGCACTATGGCTACCATTGCATCATCCAGGTGAAAATTAAAATTAATTTTACAGGAATTGATTTTATTTATCAAGTATTGATTTGATTGTAAAGATGGGCATTTCATAACAGAAAAGAGCCAGGTGATTAGAGAGGAGTGGTTTTAAAATATGAGGGATTTGTGATATTGGCTTATAAGGAATGTAATTTCAGAAGTTTATCAATTCATAAAATTTTTATAAAGGACACAAAAAGTTTGTTTTAATTGGATAACATGCATTGATGAATTGGGTCCAGGTACATACATTTAGAAAATAAATAGGGTCAGTTTTGTCATGTTAACTTGAATGATTCGGCAATTTGAATGTTATTAGCCATATATTCAGTGCACTCAGAAAGTATTCAGATCTCTAATACTTTAATACCATTGGAGATGATTTAGTCACTGATATCATTTTTTTTCACATTTTGTTATGTTGCAGCATTATGCTAAAATTATGCTACACTCGATACCCCATAGTGACAAAGCAAAAAAGCTTATTTTTGATAACTTTGCAAATATCACATTGACATAAGTAAACAGACCCTAACCTCAGTACTTATTTGAAACACTTTTGGCAGTGATTACAGCCTCATGTCTTTTTGGGTATGATGCGACAAGCTTTGCAAATCTGGATTTGGATAATTTCTGACATTCTTCTCTGCAGATCCTCTCAATCTCTGTCAGTTTGGAAGGGGACTGTCAGTGGACAGCCATTTTCAGGTCTCTCCGGAGATGTTCGATTGGGTTCAAGCCCAGACTGGGCCACTCAAGGACATTCACAGAGTTGTCCCTAAGCCACTCTTTTGTTGTCTTGGCTGTGTGCTTAGGGTCATTTTCCTGTTGGAAGGTGAACCTTCGACCCAGTCTGAGGTCCTGAGTACTCTGGACCAAGTTTTCATTAAGGATATCTTTTTATTTTGCAGCTTTCAGCTTTCCTTCATCCCTGACCAGTCCCCCATTCCCTGCTGCTGAAAAACACCCCACAGCATGATACTACCACGACCGTGCTTCACATTTTTTTTTTTTTTTTTTTTTTAATGCACAATTGTGATACCGACACTATTTTTATTTATTTATTTATTTTTTATCATATAGTGGACAAACACAACCCACACCATAAAGTACCCATAGGAAAGAAAAATCACAAATGAGATATATTTTATGTCAAATCTTTTTCTCCAAGACAGCAATAAGATAAAATTGAGATCAAATGAAGACTTTTGCTTAAGTCTCCAACTGTTCTCCTGTAATCTCACATGTTTCTTCTTTCAGAAGAGAGCTCAACAATGCCTGCAACAGTGCTCAGATTTGTCAGGACACACACAAAAAAAACCTGCAATCAAAATATTTTTTAAATGACATCAAGCATTTCTCATCAAGTTCTTCCAAGGCAAAATTATCTGAGCTATGATATTTACATTAATTTTATGATGGTATAATGTATGTCAACAATTTTCTAATTTCTGTCTATTGTATTTTACCCAAAGGATTTTAAGAGAAAGATATGAGACTAAGTTGATCCTTTGAAGAAACAAAAGAGGACCCGATTATTTAGAGCAAATTTGCCAGTTTTATTCAATTCAAGAGGTCTCAATGTGATTAGATTTAAAACAATTTAATTTGATTCTGATGAATTTGGGTAAATTTCAGTTGTTTGCTTACATTTTAAAGAAAGTTTCCCTCAGCTAATGCTCTAAATTATACAGGGAACCTTCTAAATTGGTTCATTATGAAAATATTGATTTCATCATTAACAACAGGACGTAAACTATGCTGAATCAATATTGAGATGTTCAAATGGAGATGCGATTAATTGGAAAATCAAGATTTTTTTCACCCAGCCCTACAGAACCATTATGTCTCCAATGAGTGATGCAGTTTCATGGTAAAGTAATGGTACAAAAATGTGAGTCCATGTTACTTTGATGTATGCCACAGTACTTAAGGACTTAATGACCATGTTACTGTATTTTCATTGGACTAAAAGGTATTACAATTAATACCATTGCACTACTATTCAAAACTTTCCAAAAACTTTGGATTCACATTGGAACATGTCCAAAACACATTAATATTATAGCGCTTTTATATTTTATGCTGCCACATTTCCATCCAGTGCAATATATGTGGAAACAACCAGCCCCAAAACTCAATCTCCCAGCATTCAACAAACATCCATCCTTTATATAGCATCCCTCATTCTATCTAGGTACTGATAGACTGATAGAGAAAGGGTGTGGGAAATTAATTTAAAGCTGACCTGTGAGAGAGACAGGCGTCTGGTGCTCTGCAAGGGCCCCTCTCACCTCTGCTTGAGTGGCTGGATTATTCTGTTTATCTATAAGATCTGGTAGTGACAAAAATGGCTGAAAACCGTCTTTTTTTTCTCTTTCTTGTATTTCATAAGAGGCACTTATGGCACTTTTATGAAATATTTCCCTTGTGTAGACATCCCAAGTTAAATGTGTGAAATGCTGGATGTCTTGATATAGCCCAGTGGAGCATTTTTCCCATGGTGCTGTGCTGTAGCTTGTAAATGTCTGATTTTGAGGACAGTCAAAGAATTGCTGTGAGGAAAGCTAAACACCACTATTAAAACCTCTCCCAATTACAAAAATTCCATAGTACAAGTTTTGTTTTCCAAACAACCTTTCTGACTAAAACTTTGATTTCTCTGATTTCTCTGCAATGGCAGTTAACTCAGTTTAAAATGTAAAAAACAATCCAAAGGTATCATACAAGCAGTCTATGCGATTCCTACGCCAAATTCCAACTTTTCTGAAGGCATAAAATTTTGGAATAATTAGAAATGTAAATAATCTTTCAGCCAAAACCTTTATGTCCTTTGATTGTTCATGAGCGCTATATAATATGTTTCTCAACTAAGTGCACCCTAATAAAGCACTAAACATTCAAATAACTTTGCATAATCATTGACTTCCATCTACTGCTTTGATGTTGGCACACCCCTTCACACATCGCAACTAAAAAATCATTGCAAATTCAGTTTCTCAGTAGGAAACATGACTTGTTCGGTCAATGTAATACACCTCAAAATTGCAATATTTTTGACTCCACTTGAAGTGCACATTTATCACACTTCTACTAATAGGAGCATTAGTACTTCTTGTATAATAACATTGTCAATTTACTTACTACATACTAAACATTAGTGCATTGTAGGCATTAATATAGAGCTTAATCAAAAGGCATACTTTATTACCGTTGGAGATGATTTAGTTACTGATACCATTACCAGGTCTCTATGGCCTGGTCCTAAAGGCTTAATTTGATCTTGGCTTTTACAACACACCATTAAAGATTAAAAGCCTGAAAGAGAGAGCATTAGTCAAGCACTGGCTGTTAGAAAATGTGTGTTGATCAGATTTCCCTAAGGTTACGATACCCTTCCTCAAAAGCACTTGTACATCTGCTGCATGTACACACTTTTTCACACTCTAATGACAACCACAATTCCGACAATATTCACCCTTTGCTGTATTGAAAGCACTACAAGTACACATTATGTGATGTTTTACCTTGTGAATTAGATTTTTTTTAAATGTTCAGTAATTTCAAATCAGATGATTGTAACACCCTCCAAAAAAGATGGAACAGTCGAGTGTTTAACACAGTGAAACATCACAATTTCTTCTAATAACACTTATTAAGCATTTATGCACAGAATACAGAAGTTTGTTAAGTTTAGAAAGTGGAATTTTCCCCCATTCATCCATTATGCAGTTCTTTGGCTGCACAATTGTACAGGGTCTCCATTGCCATATGGAGTGCTTCATATTGCACCACACATTCTCAGTTGGAGACAGGTCAGGACTACAGGCAGGCCAGTCTAGCACCCACACTCTCTGCTTAAACAGCCATAAACTTGTAATCTGGCCAGCATGTGGTTTGAAGTTGTCCTGCTGGAAAATGCAAGGACGTTTCTGGAAAAAACAGTGCTGGATGACAGCATATGTTGCTTCAAAATTTGTACATCTCTGTCTGCATTAATGGTGCCCTCACAGGTGTGGGAGTTACCCATGCCATGACACACCCCTGGCCCATACAGGTACTGGCTTTTGGACCTGACGCTGATAACAGCTTGGATGGTCCATTTCATCTTTGGCCCAAGAACACGAAGGCTGATGTGGCATGGTGGAGGGTGGGACCGGGGCGTGATTACACACGCCCGGTCCCGTATTAGGCTGATCAAGCCGTCAAGATGGATAAAGGCCACTCGCGGACGGCGGTGTGGGAGAGAGAGATCGTTCACGGACATGTCCGTTGTCTTATATGTTTGTATTTTGAGTTTTCCATTAAACCTTTGATTTATACGTTAAGCCGGTTTCTAGCCTCTTCCTTACCCGTGAGTGTGAACTGTTTTACATTGGTACCGAAACCCGGGAAGGAAGAGGGATGCGCCGTAGTGGAGTTCTCGCCACTGCCCAGCGGAGCAGCCGCGGCCATCTGCCGGGGGACAGAGGAGCCCAGACGCCTGGACGCGAAGGAACGGCCACCGACCTGGAGGGGAGGGTGGGGGAGTCCCCTACTAGCCGCTGGAACGCGGCTAGTTCTTGCTCTAGTTCTTGCTCTATGCCTAGACACATAGAGAGAAAATTGGCCCAGCCAGGCTTGGCCCGTTCCCAGGATGGCAAGCATCGCCTTGTTCCCCTCTAGGGTAACCAGAAGGATTCCGATGACTTTTTTGGGGCATTGGGGAAGGGTATGTGCAGTCTGAAACACAGTGAAACCCGCTCCTGTGTCAGCAGTACACGTACACGGCTCAGCTCATGGCGTGATTTGAAGTGGACCCCTAGTGTCGCTTCTTCAACATGACGTCGAAGTGAGTGACAGACGGGGAACGTCTCGGTTACGTATGTAACCTCCGTTCCCTGATGGAGGGAACGAGACGTCGTGTCCTCCCAGCCACGTTGCTGAGCCAAGCCACTGCAGTGGCCGGACCATTTCCGGCTCCTCAGAAAAATCCTGAATGGACTTGACGTATTTCCCCACTTTTATACCCGTATGTTTGGGGCGGGGTATGCAAATACTGTCTGCCAACTTCTCATTGGCCTTTTTTCATAGACCAGAGGCATATTCGGCGCTCAAGAGAGACCCCTAGTGTCGCTTCTTCGACACGACGTCTCGTTCCCTCCATCAGGGAATGGAGGTTACATACGTAACCGAGACGTTTCTTCCAGGTAGTCTGGATTCACTGCAGCGCACTGCAATAGTTTTCTGTCTGAAACTCTCCTCCTCCACTGCACCAATGGTCTAGATCTGTTTCAAAGGGATTGCATGTATGTCTTATTGTGCAACACTAGTATGTTCAACATGCTTGATGCAGCATGTATTTTACATGTACAATTGTGTAGCATCAGCAGCATGTCCTACGTGTTAAGCACAGCATGTTTTTGTTTGTTTTAGCAGTGGCAAATCTTTGTACTTTCTCTGCAGCTGCAGCTGTGTAGGCAGATCTAGTCCGCCAAAACTAAACCTACCAACTTGTTATATTCATTATAACACCTTAAATTTATTCTGAGAATTATCATGACTGAACTCTCTTTGGCTAAAGGCACTGCAGAAAAACATGCCGTCTTAAGCCTTTAACTAGTGACAATCCTGGGCTGTAACAAGAAAGTCAGAAGACAGAGTAATCTAAATCTACAAACAGAAACAACAAGATCTATGACCAGTAAACACTCATATACACACACAGACACACACACACACACACACACACACACACACACACACACACAAAACATGCAGTTCACAAATTCAATGGAACTTTCACTAACATCGGCATGTAGAAACACAACTGTTCTGCATCGCCATGAAGAAAAACTTTAACCCGAACAATGATATACATTTTTGACCACTGTCCACCCTTCCCCTCTCTCCTTCTCACATTTCTTTCTTCTCTGCCTCTCTCTCATAGGCCCTCTTGACATTTGCAAAGGTTGAAAGACAAAGTAGCTTTGTGTCCTGATAAGGGCGAGAACTCCTCATTCTGAATGTGAATGCTCTTTCATGAGACCAAAGCAGAGTCAGCCGTATTTGACAGACAAGGCAATGGGTCCATTTTTGCAGGATTTCTGAATGGAACTCAATTATACATATTCATTTTAAAATGAAATAATTCACACTCCTGCGCACAAAGGCTGAAGTATTCTACTACAAATATCCACAGTTGTTTTTTTTTGTATTTGAGGCTAGGTTAATGTTTTTCCTTTCTTTTTTTTATTATTGTTCGGAGTGCATTTTTCTTTTATTAAAATATTCACAATTTTTTACACAGAATAAGGAAAATAGTAGTGATATTTCTGGAGCAAAAGATCAAAATATTTAAAATATTGACAATTTTATTTTCATCATGTTGTTTAGTTGTGTCTTATTTGATTTGAACAAGTCGTAGATTTGTTATTGACAGCATACTGTAACTTTCCTTCTACTCCCCTCGGGTTAAAATAACATGGCAGCTCAGCTTCCCAGCATTCAGCTCATCTTCAGCCTGGAGCAGAGTATACTTGAATGTCAACCTGTGGCATTTTAATGATTTAAAATAAGATTTCCAATGATTTGATGTGAACATTAGATTCACACACTGCAAAAATAAAGAAATAAAATAATTCTAAATTAGTGTTTTGTCATGTTTTGCAGTAAAAAATATCTAACATCCTTTAAAAAAGGTGTTCATCATTTTTGTTATAGAAGCTCTCTGCTAATTTTGTGTGAATATCTGCTGACACACACTGAAGATAAAGAACACCTGCTGGTGATAGGAAGTTTACAACCCCACAAAACCCTTCATAATAAACAACAACAGCAATGATATAAAAAACTAAAAACATTTCCTTTGGGTATATTGGGAATTTTCTGTATATGTCTTCTTGTCTCTGTAGCCCTGTAATAATTTGTTACTGACTCTAAGTGATGAATATTGTTCTTACTCTTGGATTATCATCCAACAAGAAAGTGACTGGTGAGCTAATATTAGTCTGCACCGAGTGTTGGTTTACCCATAAGCAGGTTGCCTAGGAAACGTTACATAATTTGAGCATAGAAGATGCCCCCAGCTGATTGGGTAATGGAGACAAGGTGATAGATCTTCCTCGATGTGTTTTCTCCTTCATGTTCCATCTATCTGCCTGAGGAGGAAATGACCTCATGACACCACATTTAGTGTCTTGTGGATTAATAGCTTTCACTTTACAACACATGATGCTTTTATCTTCAATAATCTGTGTCTAAAGAAATCTGTAGGGGAAGGAAGGCTCCAAGTATTTCTAAGTTTTGTTGTAATGCTTTAGCTAAATGACAGGGCTAAAGTAAACACCCACTGTGTTTCTCTGCAGGTGCCAGTTTGGGCAGGCTGATGGATCTTGAGACCCTGTACCAGGGACTCGAGCGAAGCATTAACCAGAGCCGACGAGCCCGCAGACAATCCCCCGAACGAGCCTACAACATCGAGGTTTTGCTGGGGGTGGACGACTCCGTGGTGCAGTTTCACGGGCACCAGCATGTGGAAAAGTACCTCCTCACTCTTATGAACATTGTAAGTGTGCTCCAGCCACCCACACTGCCTGTTTGTTTGGGTTATCCTTTAGAAATTCAAAAGAATGAGAACGCAGCAGTTCTACAGACATAAAACAGCATTATACTAATGATCTGAGATGTAACTGACAGGTGGTGGAACATTAGAGATAGGGTGTTGACACCACAAATACTATTCAATTATAAAACATATATTCAATTATGAAGTGTTTTGAAAGGGTTTTGACTGTTAATAAACACCACTTTGCACTATTTAGAAGCTGACATTTGACTAATAGAAAATATACATATGCTGAATGATATAGTATAAAAATATACTGTATATTTCAAAATATGTCAACCTATTTAATGATATTTGGTATGTGTATATCTCAATATTTTTATAATTGCTCTGAAATGGCTTAAAAAGGTGATGTTTCTTTTAAATCCAAGCATTCATAATTTCAACCAAACGTCTCAGGGTTACTTAACTGTAACACCTGTTCCCTGATAAAAGTGGAACGAGATGCTGCGCTGAGTTTAGCGCATTGGGAACAGCTTTAGGTGTGACCAGGTGTGAATATGTGTGCAACATGTCAATGAAATTGACAAGAATTTATAGCCTTTTTTCATAGACCAGAGGCATATTCGGCGCTCAAGAGAGACCCCTAGTGTCGCTTCTTCGACACGACGTCTCGTTCCAAACATCATTTGGATGCACCTGTAGCAGGGCTATAAATAGATGCGTCATAGGCGCATCGTCAGGTATTTTGTCTGAAGAGCAGTCCTGGGGCATCCCAGTGTGGCAATGAAACGCAGCATCTCGTTCCGTTTTTATCAGGGAACAGGGGTTACAGTTAAGTAACCCGAGACGTTCCCTGTCAAAAAGATACACTTTGATGCTTCGCTGATTTTAACGCTTTGGGAATGAGAATACCAACGCCGCCGCACTGTGGATGTCCGGACCCCTTACGTTTGTGTAGTTGTGCTCAAAAGAGCACGAGAGGTCTCAGACATGAGTTTATGATGTTAATTCAAAGGCATAAGTGCCCAGAGTGGCATGAACATCCAAACTATAAAATCTTATGAGTGTGTGCAGAGAGGACCAGCCTGCCGCATCACAAACATGCTGCAGAGGGACACCTCTAGCCAAGGCTTTAGAAGAGGCAACCCCTCTGGTAGAGTGAGGCCTGATACCTACTGGCGAAGCTTGACTGCGCGTCTTGTAGGCCAGCGCAATAGCGTCCCTCACCCAATGCGACAGTCTGCTTGGTGGCAGCCACCCCCCTGTTGCAGCCCCCATGGCAAACTAATAGTTGCCCTGACTTATGCCCTAGCTAGTGTGGTGGACATAAGTCTGAAGGGCACAGACTGGACAAAGTCTGTGAAGTCTTTCCGGCTTCGAGAGTGACCGGGTGTACAGTCAAGAAAAGAACCTAAGGCAGATAGTCAGGATGAGGGTGAAAAATTGCTTTAGCCATTCCCGGGGCAAAATCTAAGCAGGTTGGCAAGACAATTCTTTTTAGAGAAGTAATTGCCATAAGAAAAACCATCTTGAGAGTCAGAAGTTTATCAGACGCTGACTCTCGAGGTTCGAAGGGGGTCTCATAAAGGGATCCTGGTCCTAGCAGGAGGTCTCAGTCGCATGGCTCCACGAACAAAGCGAGCAAGCAGAGGATGTCTCCCCAACGGCACCCCATCAACCAAGGCATGGCAAGCCAATAGAGCGGCCACATAAACCCTGAGAGTGGCGGGGCATGTGCCTGCTGATAATTTTTCCTGCAGAAAGTCCAGAACTGAAGCATTCTGGCAGTTAACTGGATCTGCATTATGTGCAATGCACCATCTTTCAAAGACACCCCATTTATTGGTGTAACTTCTAGTAGAGGGAGCCCTTGCACTTAGAATGGTCTCGATAACTTCAGGTGAAAGCCCATTGTCCCTAAGTTGGTACCCTTCAGGGGCTAAACATTGAAAGTTCCACAGCTCGTGCCAGGGATGAAATATTGTCCCCTGCGCCTGAGACAGAAGGTCCCTCTTGTCCGGAATCGCCCAAGGCGAGCCGTCGAGGAGAGACATTATCTCCGAGAACCATATCCTGTTTGGCCAGCGCGGCGCTATCAGTAAGAGGCAGGACCCTTGCTGGGAACTCTGGCCAAGACTCCCGGGAGCTGAGAATCCTTGGGGAAAGCATACAGGTGCAGGGATATAAGCTGCTCTGATTAACAGGAGCTTGCCCTGGGCCCAAAGGAGAATCTGCCGTGCCAGTCTGTTCAGCTGGCATGAATGTAGACCTCCTTGATGGATTACGTAAGAGACTACCGCTGTGTTGTCCACCCGCACAAAGACATGGTAGCATCTGGAGGAAGTAATTCAGGGCCAGAAATGCAGCCATCAACTCGAGACAGTTAATGTGACAATCGAGCTGATGACCCTCCCATTCCCCTTGAGCTGGACGATCACTTAAGACCGCTACCCAGCCCGTCAGGGAGGCATCTGTTGTTAGCAACCTGTGACAGCAAGACGCATCTAGAGTGGGACCCAAAGTGAGGAATCGGGGTCTGAACCACATGGAAAGGGTACGTAGCACATGGCGCGTAACCCTTATGAGCTTAGGGGATTGGCCCTTGGATGAAATCCCCTGGCTTTGAGCCACAACTGAAATGGTCTCATGTGCAAAAAGGCCCAAAGGGATCACCGAGGTTGCAGTTGCCATGAGACCTAGTAGTCGTCAATTCTGACAAACAGTGCAACCTTGGCGTTGCCTGACTTTGCTCAGGGTGTTCTGAATGGACTCAATTCGAGCGGGAGACAATTCCATGCGATCCCCAGATAGGTCGTTTTCTGAGTGAGAGAGAGGACGCTTTTCTTGCCGTTGAGCCTCAACCCCAGAGAAACCAGATGAGCTAAGACGATACCCCTGTGCTGTAATGCCAGTTCTTGTGACTGTGCTAGTATCAGCCAGTCATCTATGTAATTCAGAATCCGGATGCCCCGGAGTCACAAAGGAGCCAGTGCTGCATCCATGCATTCCGTGAATTTGCGGGGTGATAAGGCTAGACCGAATGGAGGAACCCAATATTGGAAAGTTTCGCCCCCGAAAGTGAACCTCAGGAACTTCCTGTGTTGTGGCAGACTTTCAATATGAAAGTACGCGTCCATGAGATCGATCGTGACCAACCAATCGCGATGTTGGATTTGAAACTTGAAAACCCTCGAAGGCCTAAAATCGGATGCAACCCCCCATCCTTCTTGGGAACCAGGAAGTATCTGCTGTAGTAATCTGACTATCTCTCTGGAAGGGGGAACATGTTCTATGGCCCCTTTGACCATGATATTTTGCAGTTCTTTTCACAGTAAACATGCTTGCTCCGGTTTCACGGTAGTGGGAACCATGCTGTTGAAACGCGGAGGATGGCGAACAAATTAAATTCTGTAGCCTTTTTCTACTGTTCTTAGGATCCACATAGAAACACCTGGCAGTAGTTTCCACACTGCCAGGTTCTCTGAGATGGGTATCCATTCTGACACTTCCTGTTGAGGGGATGTCGAGTGTCCCGTGTCCTGGACTACGGCAGGAAGCAAAGGAACACCCTACATTTCACTTGAAACCGCTAACTCCCGAAACACCAGAAGCAGCAGGAATGGAGCGGTTTCATGGGGGTATCGGGAGGGTACAGGTGGATGTTTCACGTGACCCATCCCAAACTAATAGTTTAGCTGGGCGCAAAACCGTCAGGGTTTTTTTCCTTTTTAGAAAAAACTGCCCTGAGGTCTTGCTTTGGGGGCTGCTGAGGCAGATGAACCGGCCCCCAGTCTTTACAAGTGGGAGCACAATTCACCACGCTTTGTTTTTGAGCCTCCCATCTAGAAGGACCGGGGCGGGGCTGGGTGGCCGACAGCCCCTCCCCCTGAGTGCAGCGAGGAAGGAATTGCCCGAAGGCTTCCTCGTGGCTTTTTGCCTCCTGAAACCTGGTGATAACTACATTCATAGCATCACCAAATGAGCCAGAAGTCGAAACTGGGGTATCGAGAAGGAAAACTTTGTCCTTATCTCTGATGCCCAACAGGTTGAGCCATAAGTGTCTCTCTGTGCTGACTAAAGCAGACATAGACCGGACAATGGTGCGAGCCGTCTGATTTGTCGAGCGGAGAGACAGATCTGTGGCTCGACGAAGCTCAGAGAAAGCCTCTTCTTCGACCGTGTTGCCCGTACTTCGGTCCTTCAACAGATCAGCCTGGTACACCTGTAACACTGCCATAGTGTGCAGGGCAGCACCAGCCTGACCTGCTGCCTGATACGCCTTCCCCACAAGCGTGGAGGTGGTCCTGCACAGCTTTGTGGAGTGGAAGAGTGGGTCTCTTTAGCGATGATGCCAAGCTAGGCGAGAGATAACCCGCAAGTGTCTCTTCTACCGGTGGCATCAACGAATACCCCATGTCTCAGCACCTACGATAGTCGAATATGTCGACGTCGAGGGCACGAAGACACAGGAAGTATAAATATTCCTCCATGAACGAGAAAGCTCGTCATGGAGCCTAATTGTAGCCTTGTCACAGCCCGAGTAACCACCTCGAGTAATTCCTCATCCGCTTTATTATTGTGCGTGGAATGTTCAGAGGTGGGTGCTCAAAGTCCGCAGACTCAAGAGATTCAGCATCCCCCTCTTGAACCAAAGAGGTGCCTAAGCGCGCTTCAAGCTCACGAGAAGGATCAGCTGGATCTGGGGAGAGAGCGAGCGATAGGGACAGACCCATCTCTCGCTCCTCAGCCGGATCACTGTGAGAGCCCCACGATGAAAGAGTGGGTGCTGGATCTTGGAAGTAAGCGAGACGAGGGCGAGGCATTTTGACTGTAAACAGATCGCAATGCTCGCACCTGCCCCAACACAAGAGCAGCATGTTATTCCCCCAAGCACACAAAACAAAACTGGTGCATGTCCGTTTCAGCCATATAGCATAAACACAGGATCACACACGCTTGCTTTGCTTCACACTCATTCTTGGAAAGGAGAAAAGGTTTTCTGCGCACTCCCTAACAAATTCAAACTCCTAACAAAGGAAAGAAAGTTGTGACAGCTTGAGAAGCACAACACACACAGTGTGATCTGAAGACAAAAGATCTGACGATGCACCTGTGACGCATCTATTTATAGCCCTGCTACAGGTGCATCCAATTGATGTCACCAGCAGAGGCTATAAAGTCTAGTCAATTTCATTGATGTGTTGCACACATATTCACAGCTGGACACACCTAAATCTGTTACCAAAGCACTAAAATCAGTGCAGCATCAAAGTGTAGCTTTTTGACAGGGAACAGGCATTGTAGCCATTTCATGCAAATGCTTGATTAAAAATAATCAAGGCATATTTTTCACACTGTTTTTCACTAAAAGGACATACAAAAATAATTTTATTTAATAATTTTCCTTTATATGCACCAATATAACAATAAACAGAAATATTTATTACATATATTTTATTAAAACTTTTTGATGAAGATGTTAAACATAAACATATCAGAAAAACATGAATATATTAATAATCACACACAGAGTTGTGCGACAACACACACTAATCATTGAAGAGTTTTGAATTGATTTTTTGAAAAGGACAGTGTGAAGTGATTCATGGAAATAAATCCTGATTCATGGAAAAAACAGTCTTTTGCTTCTTAAAGGGGTCATGTCATGAGGAATCAAACTGTCCTTGGTATTTTAACATAAATTAGATCATTCTACTATAAAAACATACTGTAAATTCCAGAACTCAAAACTTAATCCCCTATGCAATTAAATTATTTATTTAAACCAAGCTGCCAAAATGCCCCATTCTCTTCTTCCGTGGCTTCCCTATGTCACTTGGTGTACTCATTAATTCAAGACAGCCTCTACAGCAAAAACACCAATGCCTATTTAAAATCATTGCACCCATGGCCCCACCCACTGGTGTTCACTAGTTTCATAAACAGAGACAGAGAGAAGGACTGTAGGCCTACTCTCTGTGGCCTAACTACTCTTGAACATGAAAGGGGACCCATCTGGACTATTTTGAATTATTTTTGTATACAAACATGTAAACTCTGATATGCTTTTAAAAGCAACGGTGTTAAGTTTAAACTCTGAAGTGAGAATGCATTTCACCAGCTGCTGTGGCTCCTGTTGTTTTGTTGCTTAAACTGCTCAAAAAACTTTTTGTTCGCCTATCAGCGCTATTTCTAATTGTTGATGTATGTAAACATGCATTAGATGGACGTCTTTGCTCGTTTTGATTTGTTTTTGGCGATGTGCACCTCAGTTCAGGATGATAAACTGGATGTGTGCATCTTGTGAAGCAGTCATGAAACAAAGGAATTGACACTGAAGGATATTGGGCAGTTGAAAACACTATTGGACCCAATCAAAAACGTAAGTAAACAGTTCCATTCATGAATATTTCAAATGTAATGATTGTTTATGATGCTGACACACTGTCTACACCGGGAGCATCAAGTGGCTTGAGGCTGTCTATACCGGGTGTGTTGACGCAAACTTTCTGAAACGTTTCTTAAAAGTAGTAGCGCAAAATGGAAAGGGACACCTATTTTTTTACTGTTGGAGTTACACGCTGCAACGGTAGATAGCATCATTGATTAATAGTATCCGGTCTAGACAGGGTGTGTGTGTTAACAGTTGTGCTTGCGATGAATAGTGTAATATATTCGGATGCAACGTGTTGGATGTGCATTATTTGTAAGCCGTGAAATGTACATTTCTTATGTTTTGGTGCTTGTTTATTCTCTTCTGATTGAGATTCAAAAATGGCTGAATTTGAGGGACTGCACGCTGTTACCCAATCATAACAGGGGGGTTTACACTGAAGTTTAAAGGAGGAGATGAGGCAAAAATCTAGCTTTACAGAAAGATGGTCAGAGTCAGAGTGGAAATGTATCATATGTTACAAAATTATGACTGTTTTGGTGAAAACATACATAACATTATCAGTGGACCTCAGGGAAGATAATGAAACCATTAAAAAAGAGCATCTTGTGACCCCTTTAAAGGATTACTTCACCCAAAAATGAAAATTAGCTGGTAATTTACTCACCCTCAGGCCAACCAAGATATATATGGCTTTCTTTCTTCATCAGAACAGGATGTAAAATTTTTAGGAATGTATCCCAAGTTTTTAGCTTCATCCGATGCAAGTGAATGGACACAATTTTTGACGGTCCAAAAAGCATGCTTTGTCAGCATTGAAGTAATCCACACAACTCCAGTTGATCAAGTTATGTCTTCTGAAGTGTATCTATACGTTTGTGTGAAAAACTAATCGCTAATTAAATTTTTTTTATTACATTTTAAAAATCACTTCCTTAAAACACTCAATGCCTGGCGTCGTATGGCGTCATCATTTTGGCACATACCTTAGCCGAATACATTTAAACTCAAGTTTTTCCAAACATTTAATGGTAGAAAACATTCCCTGTCTTAGGTCGGTTAGGATCACTACTTTATTTTAAGAATGTGAAATGTCAGAATAATAGTAGAGAGAATTATTTATTTCAGATTTTATTTCTTTCATCACATTCCCAGTGGGTCACAAGTTTACAAACACTTTGTTAGTATTTGGTAGCATTGCCTTTACATTGTTTAACTTGGGTCAAATATTTAAGGAAGTCTTCCACAAGCTTCTCACAATAAGCTGCTGGTATTTTGGCCCTCTCCTTCAGACAGAACTGGTGTAACTGAGTCAGGATTGTAGGCCTCCTTGCTCGCACATGCTTTTTCATTTCGGTCCACAAATTTACTATCGGATTCAGGGCTTTGTAATGGCCACTCCATTACCTTGACTTTGTTGTCCTTAAGCCATTTTGCCACAACTTTGGAGGTATGCTTGTACTATTGTTTGTACAGATGAACATGGTACCTTCAGGCATTTGGAATTGCTCCCAATGATGAACCAGACTTGCGGAGATCCACATTTTTTTTCTGAGGTCTTGTCTGATTTATTTTGATTTTCCTATGATGCCAAATAAAAAGGCACTGAGTTTGAAGGTAGGCCTTAAAATATATACACATGTACACCTCCAATTAACATTATTGACATAATTTTCTGAAATTTTCCAAGCTGTTTAAAGGCACATATATCTTAGTGTATGTAAACTTCTGACCCACTGGAATTGTGATATAGTCAATTAAAAGTGAAACAATCTGTCTGTAAACGATTGTTGGAAAAATGACTCATGCACAGGTAGATGTCCTAAACGAAATATGTGAAGTGGTTAAAAAATGTGTTTTAATGACTTCAACATAAGTGTATGTAAACTTCTGACTTCAATTTTGCATCTTGGATGCCCTAAGGGTGAGTAAATTATCAGCAAATATTTTTTTGGAATACTATTCCTTTGTCTAAATCAGAGATGCTATTAAAAACATGTAATAAAATGACACAAAAGCATTCTAATTACACAGTCTATATTAAATATAATAAGCACATAAAAACCATCACAATATTCATGATGTTGCTTAATATTAACTAAATAATCTAGAATATATAATGAATTATCAATATAACGTCCAGCCATAGCTTAAAGTACATAATCATATTTAATATATGAAAAATGCCATGCAGAAGCTTCCATGAACAGTTTTGAGTAAATAAACGATGAACAAATAATTTAATTAAAAAAAAATCTTTTAAATGGACAGTTTGAAGTGATTCATATAAATTAATAACACAGCAGTGCATAAAAACCATCCACAACCAAACAGATATTTGCGATGTTGCCTAATTTGAGAAAAATAAGCACAAATATGTCTTGAATAATCAATATAGTGCCCATTCCTAGCTGAAATTGCATAGTCATGAAGGTTTTATTTATGGTGACATTGTTTGGCTGACTAAAGTATGTATGCTGATTTTGTTTTGTGTGATTATTTTATTGTTGGGGTCTTTTGTCTTTCTTGTTTTTGTGAGAATGGTAGAATTGTCAAGCACAGGTAAAGCTGGTTATTGGAGATCAGTGACTTTACGTCATCTGGTCCAGGGTGACATTAAGCCTGGGGAAAATATGCCTCAGGACAAAACAGCTCTCATCTGCTCCTTGCTATCCGTCCTTTAATCTCCACAAATTAGAGAGAGAGAGAGAGAGAGAGAGAGAGAGATCGAGATCTGCCACCTAACGGATAGAAAACCATGAGCTGGGCAGATATTATATCATCAGTAATGGCCAATGACTTGAGATAAATCAGACACATATTATAGCAGTTATACAGTAATTTTTCTACATCATGGATCACTCCATCTAAGATATAATGTAATAGGATAAAAAGGGCAGAGAAAAATCAGTTATAACCTTACCATTTGTCTCTATATTGCATGTTTCTGCAGCTGTGCCACAGCCAATTACTTCCTCTCCTCTCGTTCTCATCCTAGGGGGTGTTTCAAACACTGCATACTGAATAAATGAAGGGAAAACAGATAAACAGAAATATATAAATAACATCGCATTTCCTTTCTCTTCCACGTGCCGAGTTCTTGCCGCTTTGTTCTTGAAAGTTTACTTTGCTCACTTTTAGATGGCATGTCTGCCTCGCTCTCCGGGAGTCAAGGAGAGAAAAGAGACATAAAGGAGTGCGACGAGGTAAAAGAATAGATTTTGCCCTTTTTCCTCCAACTATTTTCCCTGACTTTCCCTCTTAGTTGCTTCTCTTTCAGTGTTTGTGGCACATAAGGGCTGTGTGTGATGATGTGTTATGCGTAGCGCCTCAGATTGTTGTTATAGTGCATTGGTGTTTCAGTGAGTGTGTGTATGTGTGCGTAAATGTCACTACTCTCTGTTGCTGTGTTTGCTCAAAGTGAAAAGGCATCTCATTACTATCTTCAGCAGTTTTTCATTCATGCCCTCATGGTCAGTGGCTGGTGTTTCTGAATGATCCAGTAGGAGGAGAGATTGGGAGCTGTCTGTCTGTCTGGCCGAGCAGGGATCAGTGAATGGGCATTACACAGGACTGCATGTGGGCATCACACTGCATCACAGCCTGTTCACAAAGGATATGCGTAAACTGATTTTACCATTGTTCATGCAAGTGTTTAGGTGTTTAGGGTTTGTAATATACATCAGTTGTGCTTAACCTTTATCAAGATCTGAATCCTGTAAGTACTGTAAGATTACTGTCAAATTAATTTAATTACACTTGTATTTATAGTCCACCAACAGCATTTTTATGACTTTTTAAAATGTATACTGTATATAACAAACAAAAAAATTTTGTTTTAATTTAAAATCAGCATGTTAATAGTAAGCTCCATTAACATTGAGCCTGATCTCAGGAAAAAACATGACTAAGGATAAACTTTTGCATGATAATATTACGTGACTCCTTACACATATTTACATAAAGTGAAATGTCCACTGTGTGATGCTAGAAACAAGTTAAATGTTCTCCCAAACAGATAGTATGTATATTTTCTTAAGGGTACATTTTTAAGGTCTTGCATAATGTTCAGGAAGCATACCCTTTGAACAACCCTGTGTGGGTGAAAATGTCCTGGTTACTTCCTTACTTGATGGAGGGAACAAGACGTGTCGATGAAGTGACAAATATGGTGACAATGGACAGAGTGCCCTCTGCCCATGGAAAACACTGTTTACCAACAGGGAAATTATTTAGCGAAAGATATACGTTGCATGGGGTTAACTACAGAGAACCAGCTCATGCGGAGCACCTACCCCATTATAGGGCTTAATTTAGCACATGTACTGAGCACAGGGCTAGGAGGAAGTCATCCAGGGAACACATCTTGTGCACACTACTGGGAGTCAACAGCACATGTCTTCAGCTCAGTGGAGGTGAAAGGTGCTATGTGCAAGCGATATGCACATAGCACCTTTCGGTCTACGATAACTCGGCCTACTGTTCTGGACTTACCTGTTTGTTCCTGCTAAGACATGGGATGAAACCGGCTCAACCCGGAGATAGTAGAACCTCGCAAATATGTCGGATGTTGTCCAGCCCGCTGCTCTGCAAATGTCTGTTAGAGAGGCGCCACTTTTCAGGGCCCAGAATGTGCTCGTAGCCCTGCGGTAGGCGGTATGTGCTGGCCGTGGTATGCCATAGCTATGACATCAATGTTCCAGTGGGCGATCATCTGCTTGGAGACAGTGCTTCCTTTCTGCTGTCCACCAAAGCAGACAAAGAGCTGCTCAGTGACTCTAAAGCTCTGTGTGTAATCCAAATAGAGGCGTAAAGCATGCACCGGTCACAGCAACATCAAGGCTGGTTCTGCCTCCTCCTGGGGCAGCTCTTGCAGGTTCACCACTCAATCCCTGAAGGGGGTCGTGGGATCCTTGGGCACATAGCCCTGTCGGGGTCTCAGGGTTCCGTGAGAGTAGCCCGGACTGAACTCCAGGCACGTTTCGCTGAATGAGAACGCTTGCAGGTCACCTACCCTCTTGATGGAAGTGAGCACAGTCAGGAGGGCAGTCTTTAAAGAGAGTGCCTTAAGCTCAGCTGAGTCCAAGGGCTCAAAAGGGGCTCCCCGTAGACCCTAAAGTACTACAGAGAGGTCCCATGAGGGAACGATGTGTGATCTGGAGGGATTCAACCTCCTGACACCTCTCAGGAACCTGATGATCAGGTCGTGCTTCCCTAAGGACTTACCGTCCACTGTGTCATGGTGTGCTGCTATAGCAGCTACATACACTTTCCAGGTGGAGGGGAACAGCCATCCCTTCAACCTCTCCTGCAGGAAGGAAAGCACTGATCCGACACCTCTGGGGGTCTTCACATCAGGAAGAACACCACTAAGCGAACAGACTCCACTTCAAGGCATACAGACACCTCGTAGAGGGGGCCCTAGCCAGAGAGATTGTGTCTACCACAGTAGGTGGTAGGCCACCTAGGTCTTCTGCGTCCCATCGGGGACTACTGGGAATTCGCCTGGGGGGGCTGACGCGAGGAGCATGAGGTCCGAGAACCAAGTCTGGGTGGACCAGTAGGGTGCTACTAGGATGGCCTGCTCCTTGTACTCCCTGACCTTGCAAAGTGTCTGTGCAAGTAGGCTCACTGGGGAAAAGGCATATTTGCATAGTGCAGGGGGCCAGCTATGTGTCAGCACATCTATACCGAGGGATGCCTCGGTCAGGGCGTACCAAAGCAGGCAGTGGGACCAGTGGGTGACACAGGTGAACAGGTCTATCTGTGCCTGCCTGAATTTACTCCAAATCAGCTGGACCAGCTGAGGGTGGAGTCTTCACTCCCCCTTGCTGGTAACCTGTTGGGACAGCTTGTCCACTGTAGTGTTGAGGTCACCCGGGATGTGAGTGGCTTGCCGTGACATGAGGTGCTGCTGACTACAGAGGAGGAGACGGCGGGCCAGTTGTGACATACAATGGGAGCGTAAGCCTTCTTGAGGGTCAATATATATGTCACTGTTGCCATGTTGTCTATCTGAAACAACATGTGCTTGCCCTGGATCAACTGCCGGAACCTGCGCAGAGTGAGTAATATTGTCAATAACTCAAGGCAGTTGACATTCCAACATGACCACGGGACACAGGCAACAACAGACTGGTGTTATGGCCACGCGATGTGTCCCGCAGCGGCTGAAGAGGCGACGACAGACTGGTGATATGGCTACGCGATGTGTCCCGTGGCTGACGGGCTTTTCTCCCATGCTGGACATGTAGCACCTGTTCCCCTCTCAGGGGTTCTGGGAACCTAAGGTCTGTATATGACACATTTTAAGGGGGTGTTGGGGAGGGTTACGTGTGGCCGATACAGTTGCTTCTAGCACTCAGCAGCCTGCTTGCACCTGTGTCAGCAGTTCACGTAATACGGTGTAGTTCATGGGACTTTTGAATGGGACCCCTTGTGTCACTTCATTTGACACAACATTGAGTGAGTGACAGACAGGGAACGTCATGGTTAATGTTGTAACCTCTGTTCCCTGAGGGAGGGAACGAGACGTTTTGTCCCTTTTGCCACGACACTGGACCTACCACTGTAAACGGCTGTACCTTATTCTCGACTCCTCAGTGCAAAAACCTGACTGAAAGACACACGCATGCCTTCATACCCGTATGTCCGGGGGCGGGACATGCAAATTCTGTCTGCCAATTTCTCATTGGCCTCTTCTCAAGTTCAGAGGTACGCGAGGCTCCCAAGGAAGACCCCTTGTGTCACTTCATTTGACACATCATCTCGTTCCCTCCCTCAGGTAATGGAGGTTACAACAGTAACCTTGATGTTTTGCTGCTATACTTGAATTAATTCATTGTGTTAATCCCTGTGTAGGAGTTGCTGTATTTGTGAATAGGATTTTTGTTTTTTGTGGAGAACTAGTCCAATGACCCGCATTGCCCCCAACTTATAGATCTGGGTGAAACAATTTTGAAAATGCAGAAATATTTATTGGCTTCACTTCATATGTCAATGGGAAATGAGTAAACAACAATCCATGAGACAGAGCCCACAGGCCCACTAATGCTTTTACTTGAACTCATTTAACATATTTTGCACCAGTGGCCAGCTCAGCCATAATTTGTTATAGAGCAGAGACCTTTGTGTGTAGCATTAATTGTGTGTATTTAAAGTCGAAAAATTAATTGCTTCCCTTTATATTAGTTGCTCCTCAGGAGTAAACAAGAGATGTTATTACACCATTATGTAATCAGCTGTTCATAGACACGTTGTTCTGGCCCTTCAAATGTCAGACAAGTAATAATGGCCCAAAATGTCAAGTGAAAATGGCAGAGATTCAGTAATGAGTCTGAGCAAATACTGTCCAGTAGTGCATCCCCTCATATCACTGAGCATTGCTGGACATTACAGAGGAATGAGAAAGAGATTGAGAGGACCGCTTGGCAAGAGCCTCATGGGATTTCTGTACTTCTTCACTTTCCCTGTCTAAAACGGACCACTTGTGATTCAGCATAATATGTGTTTAGGATTAAAAGGAAAATAAAAGTTGTATGGAGAAGGAAAGTTAAAATTAAGATTGGACTGGCAAGGAGTTTTATTTTGAAGCAATTAAATTAGAACAACTGCTTGTCCTATAAATTGGTTAAAAGATTTCAAGAATATGGGATTCCAGGTCCAGAAACATGGGAGACAATTGCCACTTTTAAACTGTAGGTTCCATCAATAATGTTCTCTGTGTTTTTTTATTATGTCAATTTTAGATTTATGAGTAAAATAAGGGTTGTTACTTTACACGTTTTGTTCTAGAACATAAATTACACACAGATATACCTCAAACATAAACTTTGAAGATGCTGTGTTGTTTTAAAAATGCATGCTGCTAGCACAATGCATTTAAGGACTACAGCTACCATGAGCATGCAAGGTACATGTGCTTTATGAAATGGACAACTGTTGTAATTCTTATTTACTGACAGGTTAGCAATGTCCATTTTTAAAAAGACACAATGGCTTCAAAATCCACAACTGAGGTACGACTGTGCCATTTATGTTCTAAAACAAAATGTAAAAATCTCTTCAAGGAATGTTTTCCATTGATTTTATTTGAGTTGAAAATCGAAAATCCCCGTTCTAAAAGCCAATATGAAATTCATGCAGGAACCCATTCCGTGTTTACCTACAAATATAACAAGAATTTTGTATATTTTTAAAATGATCCCATAATAGGCCCTGTACCAGATTAAAGTAATTGTTATGAGAATAAAGTTGTAAAATCAGGAGATTAATTGTGTGAATAAAGAAATATTAAAATAAAAATCATAATGCTACAACTTTGTTCTGGTAATTTTGACTTTATTTTCAAAATATTACTACTTTAATCTTGCAATGCCACAACTTTATGCTCATAATATTATTGCTTTATTCTCACCAAAAGGCCTATTATAAGATTTTTTTTTTTTTTTTTACGTGGCACAAAAACAGCATTTTTTAGCATACTCCCTCCTCTCTTTCCATTAATTTTACACTCTAAAGAAATAATACACCCAGTTACTTTACACTGTTTTTTTTATGTATCTGAAATGGGAATGTTTATATTAAACGTTCATATTAGGAATCATTACACTAATTTGTCATAACATTATAAAAACAATTTACACCCACAACCTGTAGGGGAGACTGGGGGGAATTACTTTTATACTAAGTATTATACTATAGCAATACAATATAATGTGGTGTGCTCTTATTTGAGATGCAGGGTGTTAAATTCATATCAAAATTACAGTTACTTTCAACCACTTTTACAATTGCCAAAAGATGGCAGTAGAATTGGAATAGTCTGTGAGTCTTGAAGGAAAATGTAAAAAATACGATTGCCCTGTCTTCCCTTCTCATTCCGCCCCGGTCTATGACCACACTCAAACAAAAACCCTCTATTCTCAATACCTGATTTTTTTTCTCTCTTCTAACCCTATCTTATCTGCACCCTCTGCTATTTTCTTCACTCTCTGATGCTTCCTCTAAAGCAGTGAAGCCACAATGTTAGCCCCTGCTGCATTATTAATAGAACATTAATGATTTTCTGACTTGCCGACCTCTAGGTCTCCATTAGTTACATGTAGGCTGATGAAACCCAGTGCTCCAAGGCCAGCAAGCAGGGCAGAACTAATGAGACCTACACTTTCAAAGTCATTAACATAGAGACAATGTGTGGGGTGGTGGTGGTCTATAGAATTGTTATTCTGTCAGAGGTAGAGAAAAAACACTGTTGGTGTTGCTGAAAATATGACTCAAATTAAAACGCCTCGATTACTGTCGTAACCTCCGTTCCCTGATGGATGGAACGAGGTGTTGTGTCGATGTAGTGCCACTAGGGGTCGCTCTTGGGAGCCCAAAACACCTCTGATCTTGAGAAAAGGCCAATGAGAATTGGCGAGTGGAATTTGCATTCCCTGGGTATAAAAGAAGCTGGCTGCATCCACTCATTCAGGTTTTGTGCAGAGGACCAGGCGGACCACGGGGAGGTCCCATGAGGAGAAGAGGCGTGGCCTAGGATGATTCAGCCTTTGGGTGCCTCTGAGGAACCTGATTATCAGTTTGTGCTTCCTTAGGGACTTACACTCCACTGCGTAATGGTGTGCCGCTATGGCGGCCACATACACCTTCAAAGTGGTGGGGGACAGCCGCCCCTCTAGCCTTTCCTGCAAGAAGGAAAGCACTGACCCAACAGCGCATCTCTGGGGGTCTCCACCTCGAGAAGAACACCAACTCACGAACAAATACAAATTCAGGGCATAAAGCTGCCTCGTAGAGGGAGCCAGCTGTGTGCCAATGCATTTGTCCCGAGGGGGGCCCCCGTCAGGGAATACCAGAGTGGGTAGTGGGAGGATTCCTGGGAAGCAAACAGGTCCACCTGTGCTTTGCCAAATCGACTCCAAATCAGCTGGACCAACTAGGGGTCGAGTCTCCACTCTCCTCTGATCATTGCCTGCTGTGACAGTGCGTCCACTGTGGCGTTAAGGCTGCCCTGGATGTGAGTGGCCTGCAGCTACCTCAGTCAAGTGGAGGAGATGGCGGGCAAGTTGCGACATGCAACGAGAATGTAAGCCGCTTTGGCGATTTATATATGCTACCGTCATGAAAACTGTAGGAAGGGTCTGTGTCGAGGTAAAACAGAGATGTGAAAGTACGCATCCTTCAAGTCTACCGCCACAAATCAATGTTGATGCCGGTCATATGGCAAAATGCATTTCTGCATCAGCATCTTGAACGGGAGTCTGTGTAAGGCCCTTTTGAGAACTTGCAGGTCCAAGATTGGCTGCAACCCACTGTCATTCTTTGCATGATGAATAAAGGACTGTAGAACCCTTTCCTCATCTAAGCTGGAGGGACAGGCTCCTTCGTGCCCTTGCTTAGAAGGTTCGCGTTCTCCGCACGCAGAGTGGCAGCATTCTCGTCGTGCACCAAGGTGAAGCAGACACTGCTGAACCAGATGGGCGCCTGACGAACTGAATCATGTAGCCAGCCATACATCCAAGCTCTGGGCTAGGGGCATTAATAGCGTCTTGTACCTGGGGGTGGGGCCTTGCGGCAGGGGGGAGCAGGAAATGCCACTTCGAGGAGCCTCGCTTCGTCCCAAGGTGGCTGCACTGAGGGAAACCTCGAAGCACTTACCTCCCTCCACGTACCCGCCATAGGGCGGTCAGCGACTGAGCAGAAGGGCCTTTTGGGCTGTCCTCGAGACTCGTCACAACCGGGCCCTGGCTGCGAGTGTTCGGTGTCTGGTCACGTGGTAATGGCAGTTGTAAACACAGACTGTGTGACCTAAGGAGTGAGGAAATCGTTCTTTTTTTTTTAAATATTGGGCAAACACAAAACAAAAGGGAACATATGATTTACCTCCTGGCCCTCCACCGGGGGACGGAGTGGTCTGGATACCAGCTCCATGGTTCCTTCGGACGTCTCCCTCCCTGGGTCGTCCATCTCGTGTTCCCTTGCTAGGGCCGAGGACTGGGCTCGGTCTGTGGTGGAGCCACCTGTGCTTTCACCACTGCAGGGGTACGCCCTCGGTGAGCAGACGGGGTAAGATCTTGAGCTGCACAGGGGCAAGATGTGCTGTATTGCCTCTGTCTGCTTTTTCACCACATCGAACTGCTGGGCAAAGTCCTCAATAGTGTCGCCGAAGAGGCCGCTCTGGGAGATAGCCGTGTTGAGAAAGCGAACCTTGTCGGTGTCCCTCATCTCATCCAGATTCAGCCATAGGTGGCGCTCCTGGACCACCAAGGTGGACATTGCCTGCCCGAGAGCCTGCGCCGTGACCTTCGTTGCCCAGTGGGCGAGGTCGATCTCCAACCACAGCTCCTGCATCACCTTGGGATCAGGACTACCCTTGTGCAGTTCTTTCACTGCCTTGGCCTGGTGAACTTGCAGGAGGGCCATGGTATGCATGGCAGAGGGATCCTGTCCAGCAGTACTGTAGGCTTTGGTCGCCAGAGACAACGTAGTCCTAGAGGCCCTAGAGGGGAGCACCAGTCAATCCTGCAAGGGGGTGGTGTTTTGTGGGCACAGATGCACCGCGACTGCCTTGTCCACCTGAGGGATCTCTGCGTACCAATGGGCCGCACCGCCATCAATTATAATGAGAGTTGACGAACTGGTTAATCAGGGTCGGGCAGAAAAAGGTGCCCTCCACGACCTCGTCTGTTCGGTGGGGTGCAGCCGTGAGCGGCTTTCTGAACCCAGGTACCAACCATCTAGCCGTGAGGTCTCAGGGCAGGGTGGAAGGTTCCAGTCCAACCCAACACACACGGCGGCCTGGGCAAGCATTGCAGTCAGCTCTGCGTCGTCCTCAGACTGGGCGGGCAGACCCGAAGGTGGCAGAGCCCATTGGAATCCCCAAATCGTCTCCAGCTCCAGCCGGACTGGCCTCTTACCTGTAGGTAGAAGGCCCAGCGTGGGGGGCAGCTGGAGTGCCGTGACTGGAATGTTGCCATGGTCATGTTCTTGCAGTGAGAACATGAACCTTCAACGAACGCTGCCTCAGTGTGATCGCGACCCAGACACGTGAGGCAGTGCCCGTGGCCGTCGGAAGATAAAATATCCAGGAATCACACAAAGATGGATAGGCATCTTAAAAAAACACGTCTTTAAAAAGACGTTCACGTTGCTCTAATAGAGGAAATATACTCTTTGCTGAAATATATACTCTTTTTAGCGCTGTTGAAGCGCCCAGGGCCGTACTCTGCAATAATCATGCAGAAGGAGAGAATGCCACTGGAATGCGCCTTATATCCAACAACATATGCTTAAACTATGTGCCAAAATGATTCCCTTAATTCTAAATGGCATCCACCCTAACTCTCATTTTGTGCATTCAAGAGAAAGGTAGGGATGTACGATGGGTGAATGAGTTGTTCTTTTGTGTCTTTTAAGTATCTTCTTAATGCATTGGATAATTCAGTTTGTAAAACTGGTCTGATTGATTTGTTTATGAATCAAACGGAACAAAGCAGACATAAAATTTGGTCTGTTCCTTACACAAAGCTATCATATGGCTTCAGAGGTTTAGAAGAATAAAACTAATTAGTCATGAGGACCACTTTAATGGTGCTTTTTTGAGATGTTGGAATTTGACAGCCTCAGTTCCCATTCACTTTCATTATATGGAAAAGTTTGGCTGGCATATTCTTCAAAAATTCACATTTTGTGTTCAAAAAAAGAAGGGTACAGGATGGAGCAACATTAGGGTGAGTAAATGATAATAGAATTTTCAGTTTTATGGCAACTGTCCCTTTAATATTAGAAAATACAAGCTACTTTGCTCAATAACCATTCCTTTTATGTATGAATGTACATACCTTTATGTGAGAGAAACCAGCATTTACTCTTAGTCTTGGCTTTTTTTTCCTCACATTGAAATGAAGCTTAGAAACAAGACTGTATTCATATCCCATCATGCAATGTTTCTCCTAATGCAGAGTCCCGAGGTGTCGCACAGTGTGTGTTGGTATAAAAGTCGTGCCTCAGTTTAACGATCATTAACATTCGCAACACTGGAGTTGTGGTCACCTGGAAGTCATCTAATCATTTACCAGTCATCTGTATTAACACAGTTACTAAGGCAACCAAGTCTTAGAGCTCCTCTCTTTAGAATTTCTAAAGAACTTTTGTGGAACAGGATGGAAAATGCCTATATACTAGTTTCAAAGATAAGTTTTGTTAGCTGTAGACACACACACACACTGATTTAAAACTGAGGGGAAGAAATAATATAAAAAAGCTTTGAAAAAAATTGCATGAAACTACATGTATGCAGAAACCAGGGGCATATGAATGATTTGAAAAGAGTGAGGGACATTATAAACCTTATTAGCCTAGCTCATGAATAGTAATTAGAAGGATTGGGAACAAAGTACCGGTTCTTAACTGGTTCCAATTTTATTATTATATGTGAACGGAATGTTTTTCATGACTTTTCCAATTTTTTAGCATCTCGTGTAGGAGCTCCACATATTTTAGTTGGCATGTCAAGTTAAACTTTTAAAGATGTGTCTCATGACACTTTAGTTCTGTTTTATTGCTTGCACTGCATTTAGGTTTTTTAGCTTTTTGGTCTTATATTTTTTATGATCCTTTTTATCTTTTTAATGATAAATGATAAGGATAAATAATGATAAATGACAAACATGGGGGGGATGCAAACTTATGCATTCAACTGTAATTAGCTTCGGTGTGTACTGTAGCAATTGATTGTATCATGGGAGGAGGTCAGGGGTGGGGAACATCCAGCCTCAGGGCCGAATAAGGCCTGCGAGACCATGTTACCCGGCCATTTGAGAAATAGATTGAAAAGAAACAGAAAAAAAAGATTATTATATCTTTTATATAAAAGATTAAGAAAATTATTTTAATAATAAAGCAAAATATTGTATAATAGAAAGACCTTTAGCATGTGCATGTTTCAACCTACAATCAGAAAATGCAAGCAATTGTATAGCCCGAAAATATTTTTGTAAATACTTGAATGGCCCTTAATAGGAAAAAGTTTCCAAACCCCTGGAGTAGGTGGTCATTGCACAGCTAATTTTGTGCCCTTTCTTCACTTTAAAATTCCTCTATTTTACATATAAAAAAACAAAAAGAAAATCATGCTGATTGATGGCTTTAGCAGATGCATATTGTATACCATGGATTAACAACCTCAGTGATTACAGTAGGTCTATCTTTTAATGTTTTTTATTCATCTTTAAAAATCTACTCCCTATGGAACAAATAAATGGGATTTGTTTTGTGTTCTATTGTGGATTATAGCACAAATGGAATGCTTTGACCAATTAGCATCCACCGTCTGTACTGTCAGTTTAGAGAATGTCTGTAATGCCCTTGGCAGAAACATAACAACACATGCAAAGAAACATAAGTTGAGCCAACAGCAAACAAAATGTGAATATTCTGAAAGTCAGATGGAGAGAGAATGCCAGGAATACAAAGAGAGAGAGAAAACATGATAGAGATTGAACGAGATACAGGCTACCACCGCACTGTGCCCCACCCCACTCTGAAGTTTGCAGGTTGCTAGGCAACCAGTGAATCGAACATGTCAAAATGGCAGGTGAGTTTATAAAGCAACTCATCAGCTTCCAAATGCGTGTTGTGTAATCTCATCCTTTCTTTTATCTTTTGCACCTCCTCCCTTCTTCCTAACTGCCCCTTTTTATACCCCTTTTCTGTTTGCATCTCTTATTTTCTTTCCCCCCACCCTGCAGTCTGTCCATCTGAAATCTCATTATTGTTGCTGTGCATACATCTCAGTGTCTCATTAGCAGGCTTCCAGAGCGGTAGAGGACACCATGTCTGAACTTCTGTACCAATTTGTCTGCCGCTGTCTCCCTCTCTCTCTCTGGGAACAGCGTTTCCCATAGTGCATTAGGCCCATCCTTCAGCAAACTTAATAAATGAAGATGGCCGGGGTTAAAGGGTGAGAAGTCAAACTGCAGAATCATGGGAAATGAAAAGGTCTCTCTTGCACATTATGGGGTCCTGTCCAAATTTTGATTTGTGCACCTTGTTTCTGTGGGTGTGTTACAGGTTTTGCTCTTATTGTGGGGACCAATAGGGTGCAACAGTAAGGTTCCAGAAATAAAAAAATCCATAGAGGAATTTATTTTTAACTATAGCTTACCTACTATGAGAAAAAAACTCCACTACCCCTGCTCTTAAAGAGAAATATCTATCAATTAGAGAATCACTGCAATTTTTGTGGAATCATGTTAAATTGAGATGGAATGCGTGTACTGGATCAAACAACGCAATTGTGATTGGACTGGACAAAAATGCTAAATGTTGATTACAACAAAAATGTATTTTGAAAAAAACAAAAAAAGCAACAATCTGGGTTACAATGAGGCACTTACAATGGAAGTGAATGCAGCCAATCTGTAAATGTTAAAATATTCTCTTTCAAAAATTAGGACACAAGATGTAAACAATAAGTGTGTTAAAACAATTTAATTGTGATAAAATTTCTTTCTACTCATAAAAAAAATACCATTTAAAGGGGTCTAAGCTATTTTTTATAATTGTATTATCTTTTCTGAGGTCCATTGATAATGTCAGTAAACACCAAAACTGTCATAGTTTAATAATAAATGATCATTTGCCACCCTGTTTCTGTCACTCTGACTGAAATGCTCAGTTTTGGCCACTGCGTCTCCTTTAAACTTCAATGTAAATGCCCACTGTTCTGATTGGCTAACATCGTGCAGCCCCTCAATTTCAGAAATTGGAAGAGAATAAACAAGCTCTCCACAACATTATAAAACTAAATTTCAGGGTTTACACAAAACGTACTTTCAACACATTGCATCCGAATATATTAAACTGTTCACTTAAGCACATCAGCACAATAACTTTCAAACAGTCATGACATATGAAACATTCATGAATGAATCTGTTTACTCACAATTTTGCAGTCAAGTCCAAGTGTTTTAACTGCCCCAGGCCATAACACGATGAACAAGACTCACACACATTGGTGCACTGTGGCACAAATTGCCAGAAACAGATCCAAATGGTCAAAGATGTCCAGCAAGTGCCTTTTTAGAAACACCAACAATTAAAAATAGCGCAGATTGGTGCAAGAACAGCAACCAGAGCAGCTGAATGAAACTGAATAGCATCTCTGTTTCTGAATTGTAACTCGACAACACATCTTTTAAAAGGACTGCGACAAACATGACAATGGTCAAAGACGTTTGTCTAATGCATGCTATATGCCAAAATAAAAAAAATTCTAAATAGTCCATATGGGTCTTCTTTTATGTTCAGAAATAGTTGGTCAAACTAGGCCTGTCTCTCTCCCTCTCTGTTTACGATGCAAACTGAATGTAAATGTAAATACAACTGAGCAATGTCATGTGAGGTTACGAACACACAGTTTTCAAAATTAGACGGGTCTAACAGGTTTGAAGTATAAATGCTCTTTTTAGTCTGGGGAGGACGTTTTGAGTTCTGAAACTAACAGTATGTTTTTATAGTACAGTTACTTCTTATATGTCTAAATATCAAGGACCCACACGTGGTATAAGCTCTGTTTTTCTGGATCTGATCCAGCCATCTTTCCTTACATATTCAAATAATCGTTGGATCTGCCCTTTACGATTTAATCCTCCATTTTGAAACTAGTTTCCATTTGAATTCAGTTCGCGATTTTGAACCTTGTTCTCAATGTTGAAACCAATCCTCCATTTTGAAACTGGTTCCACACGTGGAGTTTAGTCCGCCATTTTTGTGTCTTTGTTACTGAATCTAGACACACACCCACACACATACATACACTAGCATATAACTCCACAATTTAGTTAGGGTTTCCATTTTATGTTTTTGTGTTATATTCATCTAGTATTGGCAGTGTTCATTGCTGTTTGATTATAATACATCTTGTTATATTATAAGTACTCCTAGTTGTTTGTTTGCATATTGTGTTGAAGCCAGCCTCTTCCATGTCAAGAACTCCCGTATTACTTCAGTATTGTTAAATTGTTGTTGTTAGAAGCCAACTGTAACCAGATTACTGTTGGATTCATCTGGCAATAATTTGATTAGCTTCTTCTCCTTTTGATTATTTTGATTATCAATCAAAATACTCAATCTTCCGGGTAGAATTTTATGAGAATTGATCAGTCGCTTACTATAATTTTTCTCTTGTCAAAAAGTGGTGCCCAGAGGATAGAATTTAACTAATTAAATTCTATTTATTTTAATTATTAATTAATAATTAATAAACATTAATTATTAGTTATATCTGATAGTAAAACTGATCTAAACAACCAGTGCACCCTACACTATACACAACATATATGTAATATTACCACTTAGATTTGAACAGAAAATGAAGCTAATGTACAAGTGAACTTGAACTAAGTTATGCACCAATCAGATTGCATGACATGCGTTGTAAATATGCTGATTCAGTAAAAACTTGCAATATCGCAACTGGCTAAAACATTATTGCATTTATAAAGCATGAAAAATTCAGAATAGCTAATAAAGACAGTGAGTGCTTAGATGGATAATTTGGGGATTTTTGTGAAAGGGATTGTTTTTTGTTATGTTACATAAGTTATTTATTTATTTTATTTATTTATTTAGTTTTAACACCATGTCAGCAACTAGGCTATTCACATGGTAAACACGGGTTCGTCAATACATATTTGCTATATTAGAAAAGACAGGTTACATAAGTCAAAACTAAACTAATAAGTAGCTAATAAAAAGTAGTTAATATTGTAGTCTTCATTTTATGTTATTTCAGGATCTTGAATTTTACAAGGACAGATATATTTTGTATGTATCTTTATGTGTTGGACGTATGTTTAAAAAACAAAAAATAAACAAAGTCTGAAATATTTCTAAATGTTTCCATATTTGATTAAAGTTTCATCAGTTACAGTTTGACACATGCTTTTCTCATTTTGCACATTATCATCACCTATAATATGTCAAGTAAAACTGGCTAAAATTAATGTATAGACAAGACAATATATTGACTAAATTTAAAGGACATTTTCATCAAAAGAATAAAACTCTGACTAAAAAAAAAAACTGATTTAAACATACACACCCTGCACAGGAGGAGTTGCTGCCTATGTAAAGCATTCCACATCTGTCTCGGATGAGGTTCCTTTTCAGTAAGGATGCTTCCATAAAAACAAGTGCCTTTGTAAGCAGGAGGAGGTAACGAAGCAGCTCACTAGGTTTTGAAATGGGTCCTAAAAGTGCTTTAGTTTGACATGAATTTCAAAGACCTAAGCATAATTTCCCTTGATACTGTGTAGAGTGTATTCTATAATGAGCCTTTTACTCTTAGTGCTTGCATTTGTGAATTGTCATAACAATAAAGCCTGTCTCACTATTAAGCTTTTAATGTTGGATCTAATGCTGATTTTCTTTCTTCACAGGTGAACGAAATCTATCATGACCAGTCTCTCGGGGCACGAATTAATGTGGTGCTAGTTCGGATTGTTTTGGTGGATGCCAAAAAAGTAAGAAATAGGATGTGTGTGTCTGTCTTTTTGAATCATGCATCTAATAATACCATGTATTAACTTCTGGCACAGCCAGTGGTGTAAGTTTGTGCCGGAAGTACCTGCTTCTCCATCCAATGGCAGAGTGTTTGGTAAACTGTTTTGGAAACGTATATTTTTGCAGTTGCATTTGGTGCCGATAGCGGCACACAAATTACATACTTCACCTTTAACGTTTGCTAATTAGATGGGGTTTCATCTGTGACCGATTTCATGCTTATGTGAGCATTATTTTATACATATGAGGTTCATACTGTTTAGTTTTGACTTATGTAACCTGTCTTTTCTAATATAGCAAATATGTATTGACGAACCCGTGTTTACCATGTGAATAGCCTAGTTGCTGACATGGTGTTAAAACTAAATAAATAAATAAAATAAATAAATAACTTATGTAACATAACAAAAAACAATCCCTTTCACAAAAATCCCCAAATTATCCATCTAAGCACTCACTGTCTTTATCTATTTAGCACCCTTGCAGTTCTGTATAGTGAAAGTTTGATTGAAAAGTGATGAAAGTTCACATCTTTTCCCACCCCCTTGTTCTGGTGCTCGCCATAGCTTAAGGCCTGTTATTCCACCAGACTGAACAAATGGGGATCTAAAAGCATAGCGTTCCCAGGGGAGCCTTTTCAAAGTCGCACGCCTTCACAGTTCAACACCAAAGCACATAGAGTGCTGATGTTATGCAATTGCCTTCTGAATACCCCCCACCCCAACATATGCACACCACCAATTCCCTGATGGGATCAAGCTAAGTATTCTGGGAAGTAGAATCCAGCAAACAAGATAAATAATCAATGATGACCCTGCCTCATTCATAAACATAGTTCCATAAAATGCCTCTCTGCCTGTGGAGATCAGTGGAGAAGCTGATCTCAGATCAGGTAGCCACTTTCAAATGTATTGAACCTCACAGCCCCAATAACTGATCTAGAACCAGCCTATAATTGGCACAAATACTGTGGCCTCAAAAGTACGGAATTTTGGCACTTTTTGACCCTTACGTCACACTTAAAAATGTATGAACCACAGAAATCAAATAAGTATATCTATCTAAACTGTGTGTGTGTATATATATATATATATATATATATATATATATATATATATATATATATATATATATATATAGAGAGAGAGAGAGAGAGAGAGAGAGAGAGAGAGAGAGAGAGAGAGAGAGAGAGAGAGAGAGAGTATAAATGCCAGTGTGATTTTAATGCTTTTGGGGGCAACTATACACAGAAAGAAAAACCCATTGAACAGAAAATTCCTTGCTTTTCGAGCAGTTTTTTTTTTTTTTTTGCTAAAGCCTAATGCATTTCAGATTTCTTAGAATCTAACGTGTCTCCTCTAGAGTTTCAGAAGATATCTCAAACTGTGTTCAGACTTAGCAAGGTACCAAATTCTGCAATCAAAAATGTTGTATCTTTTTTTATTCCTCCTAAGGAATTTTAGGAGAAACACCTGACACAAAGTTGATACTTTAAGGTGATGTGTGTACTTTTTAAGATGTTGAAACACTTTCAACTACCCCAGCTTAATATGCACAGACAACTGTCTGTAAGCCATTTTTAGGTTGACTTTTTGAAAGGTATAACATTGTAGCTTTTGTGCAGTGTTGTATAAAGTATCCATTTGTCATACTTGAGTAAAAGTAAAGTTCCCTTCATGGAAATTGACTCAAGTTAAAGTTAAAGTAGCTCATGAGAAAACAACTTAGGTTAAAGTATTAAAGTTACTGATATTAACTTAAGTATCAAAAGTACAGGTAAATTGCATAAATTATTGAACAGTTCATTAAACCCATGGCAACCCTCATGCCATCCCAGATGTGTGTGAGGGACCAAGCAGGCAGACATGAGAACACAAGCTTTCCAACCAAAAAAAAGTGGGTCTTTATTGTAACCCACAATATTACAAACAAATAATCAGAAAATATACAAAACAAATAAACTCTGTCAAATTACATAACTGACTAGACTGAGATACTGAGGTCAACTGAACAAAACAAAACTCAAACTACTGCTCAACTGAGGAGAACTGAACAGAGTAAAACTGACCTCCTTACTGAGACAACAACCAAGCTTATAAAGGAAGACGGCAGGCCCACTTAATCACGATAGGGGATAAACATTTATACCCTATTATATCTAGATTACATCCATACAAACAAAGGAACAAACAAAAAAAACAAAATAATTCACTAACATTTCATAACTATAAATTATACATAAATATATTAAACACAAGAATATCAAAATCTATTTCTCTCTTCCTGTGACGTTTTCATCCTTTTGTTTGCTCGGGTGGAACCATCAGGAGTGAAATTCGTGGTTTCCGCCCGGCCCCGATCTTTGTCACTCTCCAGAGCGCCGCTTCCGCTGATCATGACCACGGATCAACACCATTGATCTCTCCACATCACCGGTAACTTAAACTCAACAGAAATAAATATAAGAAACAATGCCAAATAATAGTACAATGCAACTAGCATGTGTGCAATCCAAACCAGTTAACGATGTACTAAAATATAAATAAAGAATTCAAATAGAAACCAGTTTGTCTTGAATAATTATTATAACAATATATAAATGAAAATGTTAACTATGCATTTAAAGTTTCTTACAACTATATTACTAGGATATGAAAAGAGGGAAGGTATAGGGAAGATTGAGAGCAGTGTGTAATGTGTATGTGTGTCTCTTTGAGTGTGATGGTTATGCAGCTACATTACATCTTGTGCGGCCAGGCAGTCAGAATGTGTATGAATTTCTTTCATCTGCAGAATGCAAACAAGATTTTAGAAGCATATTTCAGCTTAATAGGTTGTAAGGGGGAAAGGGGATAAGGTAAAGGAGGAATAGGGAAGCCACCCAACTGGCCCAAGGATGGAATCCAGTGGCGTGGCTGAAGGTCTCCTGTGTGTTCTGTCTTATCGTGTGCATTCAGTTTAAGTTATTTCGTTCCGATTAAATAACTATATTATTAATTTTAAGATCCTCATTTATTTTATCTGACTCCAATTATAAAAGATTCTAAGGATATATTAATGTTCTAATCTTAGTTATTATTATTACATATGATTAAACATTTAATCATCGTATTTAACTCTATTTTATATTGTACTCATTCATTCGGATTCCTGTTGCTTAGAGACCCTCGCGCCTGCCATGTACGCGGATCTCACAATCACAAATACGTCATTATTGGTCTTTAAAACAGTAATTGGCTAAATACTAATTAGATGGCTGCTCCTGCTTGCCCTTTTATCTACAAGTATTTTGTTTAGTCCCCTTAGATAGTAAACACTTAATTAGAGTAACATTTCTACCCAGAGGTCATGACCACTAAATTTACAAAGATAGACCAACATACCCAAGTTAAAGTAGTTTTATATGATCATGCCATAGTACACTTAGCTAGAAAATATTACAATAACCAGAGGTTTAGACTTCACCCTATTTAGGCTTGGTCGACACTAAACGGAAATTACCTATTGAGCCTGTACACACTAAGTACACTAGAAATAATGCAAATTAGTTAGTGGGAGCTCTAAAGTCTCAGTCGGTGTGCCCCATGCTCCACTCAAAACCGGGCTTTAGTCCGCTGCTATCCTGGTCGAAGATTTGCGGAAACATGGATTTAACGTTATCTACTAAAGACAATAGTTTCAGAGTAAATCAGAATAATCTCAAATGTAACAATTTATTTACCAGGTAAAATAATAAATTCATCAATTCCAATTAGACAGTAATAAGCCAAATTTAGACATTTTATCAAAACATAAGAAATTCAAATTGCAATTACCTGATATAAACTACACACAGTAAACTGTGTGGGATCGTCTGACTACAGAGAACCATGAACAATGTGTCACATTTCCTTAAATAACCAAACCATGAACAAAGGGAATTTTGGTAGTGGTTAAGTTTGGAAGTCCTTGGGACATACCTCATTAACATACAGGCAGGGATGGGGACAGACCTCCAGAATTATACAGCATTTGGCAAAGACCTTATAACTTTGTTATCAATAGATTTATCAACATGGGAATGAGACCATATGCCAGTCACACTGAGACATTTTAAATAATACCAAACATTATGCCTAGTCACATTATTTGTATACATCAGACATGATATTTTGATGCATGTAGATCTTAGGTGAGTTTGAAGTGATTCTGATCTGAAGGATGAAGGAGGAGTAGAGGGGGGCGGATGTTTGTTAGTTTTTCGAGAATAGGCCTAAATTGGCTTGAGGTGAGGTAGAGGTCAGATGTGAGATTTGTGTTTTATTGTCCTTGCTCAGTAAGATGTGTTGACAGGTAAAAATGTTCTTCTGTTCGAGAGTTTTTATGACTTGGTCCTCGCAGAGTTCTTTAACTTTTACGACATCTTGATGTCAGCCTTACATAGGTCAATTTAATGCAAGCAAATGGTGGCCAGACATTTCAAGCTACAAAACGTCATGGTTACTGTCGTAACCTCCATTCCCCTAGGGAGGGAACGAGATGTTGTGTCAAATGAAGTGACACAAGGGGTCTTCCTTGGATGCCGAATCATACCTCTGAACCTGAGAAAAGGCCAGTGTCAAGTTGGCAGACAGAATTTGCATGACCCGCCCCGGACATACAGGTATAAAGGGAAGCAGGGCAGCAGTCAGGATTTTGCACTGAGGAGCCGAAAATGTAGCACGGCCATTTACAGTGCTAGGTCTAGTGCTGTGGCAGGAGTGACACAACGTCTCGTTCCCTTCCTCGGGGAACGGAGGTTACGACAGTAACCATGACGTTCCCCTTCTGTCACTCACTCGACTTTGTGTCGAATGAAGTGACACAAGGGGTCCATAAAAAAGCACCACACACTGACTGTGTTACGTGACTGTCGAAACAGGTGCACAGCAGGCTATTGCGTGCTAGAGGTGCCTATACTGGCTGCACGTAGCCCTCCCCAATGCCCCCAACTCTATTTTTTTTTTTGCATACAATCCTTACGTTTTCCCACACCCCTGAGGGGGGGGAAAGGTGTTACATGCCTAGCAGGGCAGCAATCCCAGCGGCCATGGACTTCTCTCTCACTATGTCTCTCACAAAGGATCTTAAGTCGGCGAAGGCGGTCTTTCCCCGGGGGGGGGGGGGGGGCAGGAGATAGCATATTGAGAGCAGAAATAGCATATTGAGAGCAGAAGGATGTCCTGAGGCTAGGGTGCTGAGAGAAGGCTCGAAGCCCTTACCCTGCTCTGCGCACCCGGCAGGGGGTGGATTTAGAGACTGAGGAAAAGGCCTAAGGGGGCGTCTTCAGAATTCGTCAGCACTGGCGTGACGGAGCTGTAGGTGAGGTTGGAGGCAAGGTAGCTGTTTGGTCTGAAAATGTCCTATTCTTTCAGGAGGGAAAGACCCTGCGGAGGCCACGCCCTGCCCAGTTTTAGGGGGAGGTACTGCGTGGCAAATACACCACAAGGGTTGTGAAGCCGTACGTGGGTTATGGCACAGTAGTAGGTCCAGCCTAATGAGGGGGGACTCTACAAGCACAGCGGCTGGGCAGCTGGACTGCCCTGGGGAAACGTGGGTCCGCTGACAAAGGGGACAGTACTGTGGAAAATACATCACGGGGAGTTAGCCTGAAGAGGGAACTATGCCCGTGGAGCCCGACCCCAGTACAGAGCATTTGAGACTCTTAGTTGTACTGGTTGCGAACTGCTCCACTGAATTCGTGGGCCAGAGGGCTAGGGAGGGTAAACATCCAGGCAGCGACGATCAGTGGCTGACCTGGGACAGAAGGCACATTGGATCAACTTGGTGAAGGGCGCAAGGTGCAAGCGGAACACCCAGTCGATTGTGCCGCGTTACGAGTTCTACCGGCTCGGACCTGACAAAACATGGGACGAAACCGGCTCAACCCTCAGATTGTAAAACCTGGCAAAGGTATTGGGTGTTGCCCGGCCCGCTGCTCTGAAGATGTTTGCTAGGGAGGTGCCATGGCTCAGTGCTCACGGCAGCCCGAAAAGGAAAGCAGGTCGACCATCTGTGCGTCCGCCTCCGACTGGGCAGGCTGGCCCGAAGGAGGCAGCCCAGTCGAGTTTCCCACATCAGACGCCTGGACACTCTCCGATGCATCGTTGATGTCATCATCCAAGCCCGGGGGCTCAAGGGAGATTGCCGGCTGGCCGCGAGGCGAGTCGCACTCATCCCGAGCCCGGACGGAAGCACACGAGCGTGTCAAGGGGGTGGGTGGTTTGTGGGGATTTACCCGGCGAAACCGAGCCCGTCATCATCCCCGTATCGCCTTCATCGCTAGCCGGGTCGTCCACAATCCTGAGGGAAGGAGCGACGCCGGGGGGGGAGGGAGGGGGGGTTGGTGACTGAAGTGGCATTCACCTTCAAGAAGGAGAGCCGCGACCGCAACGTTGCCATGGTCATGTTCTCACAGTGAGAACATGAACCATCCATGAATGCCGCCTCAGTGTGATCGCTACCCAGGCACACAAGGCAGCGTCTGTGGCCGTCGTTCATGGAGAGAAATCGATCGCATCCAGGAACAACACAGGGGCCGAAAGGCATCTTGAAAAAGATGCATCCTGAAAAGGACGTTCAACACCGCTGTGTATTTCTCTTTTGTGAGTGGAAAACTCAGACTTTTTTAGGAGGTTACACTCTTTTAAACAGAAAGAAAGCACTGTCGAAGCGCCCAGGGGCGTGAACTGCACAGTGTGCAGAGAGAGAGATGCCAGCTGGAAATGCGTCGTGCGGATTCAACAGCAATGCTTCTCGCTGGTAGAGGTGAGTGGAACAGGAGTGAAACTCAGCTGCTTGCTACACAACCATTCCGCTCCAAAGAAAAATTCTGACTGGCATTCGCTGCCCTGGTTCCCTTTATACCTGTATGTCCGGGGCGGGACATGCAAATTCTGTCTGCCAACTTGACATTGGCCTTTTCTCAGGTTCAGAGATACGATTCGCCATCCAAGGAAGACCCCTTGTGTCACTTCATTCTACATAACGTCGAGTGAGTGACAGAAGGGAAAAGCACATTAAGGGAGCATTAAGTTATCCATAATACTACAGTGGTTAAATCCTTGTCTTCTGAACCGATTCAGTTGGTTTTGGGCGAAACCAAACAAAACTTAACTAATTTTCTCTGTATATCTTGCCATTGCAATCTCTAAGCATGATCACAATTTCAAGCTTGATTTCACTTTCTAGTACTTGATGCATTCACAGAGCCCTAGGTGGCGTTATAGGAAGTGTGATCGAACTTGAAATCCTGATCACCAAGAAGACTGCTAATGTCAACCTTTATAGTTGAAAAAGGAGTTCGATTTTGGTCTATTCTCACTCAAAAACAATTTGATCCATTCAGAAGACATTGATGAAACCACTGGAATCTTATGGATTACTCTTATGCTGCATTTATGTGCTTTTTTGAGCTTTAAAGGTCTGGCCACTATTTACTTACATTGAATTGAACTACAAAACAGCAATATTCTTCTGAAAATCTTTTTTTGTTTGTTCTGCAGAAAAACAAAATAAATCAAACACATCTTGGATCGAATGAGGGTGAGAAAACTATGAGAATTTTCATTTATAAACAAATCATCCCTTTAATGGCACGTTAAAGTCAAATCAGAATGATCATATTTATGGGATTATGGGGACAATAAGCAACCATGCAGCAACCACCAAGAACACCCAGCAAATGTGCAAGTTCAATTTTAGTTGTTGGACTACAACAATAATTTGTCTTAAAATGACATATAAATGCTTTAGTCTGATTGCTCAGAGGTGATGTGCACCTCGAAAATTCAATAAGGCATTGTGTCATGTACACTTGGACAGACAGATGAAGACTGTAGCTAAACTATGCAATAACCCGCTGTACCTCGATTATAACTGTGCATGTAAACATACAGTACTGAACAACTCAACCAGAGGATGCACTATCTATTTCATTTTATTATTTTTTTATTCTGTTTGATGCTTGTAGTGGCACAGAAATTTCACATTTCAACTTTAATTGAAACATAACAGAGCTTCGAAAGTGTAACTGCTTCGCAAGAACATTTACCTCAAGGAACATGGAAACAATTTGATGTCAGGGATAATACATGCTTAAACGACTAGAGAAGTTGACACATAAACAACATACTCAGTTGGTATTGATGTTTCAGCAGGGAAGGGATCTTGTCTCCGGGATATCCAGATGTGTGACCCTTAAGGAAGATATTTTTTAGGCACTTAAACGTGACAATCCATCACCTCTCTATCTTGAAGCTTACCATTACCACAAATGTCAGTTCACCCAGTGGGTTGAATAGCTCACCACGCTATGGTGCCTCAAATTTAGCTCTTCTTACTGAGACACGTTGCCACCCCCAGACATTATGAAAAATTTGTATTTTCCTCTGTGATGGATGCCTGTGGTACATGGTGATTACATGCGGTTTCAGGTGAGTAAGAAAGAGACAGAGGTCTGCGGCGGGTCAGGCAGATGGCATATCCTGTGCTGATTTGTGGTGATTGTCCCTCTAGCCTTGTCTTTCCAGGCTTAAGTTCTTAAAATGCAAACTGTCCCACATCCACTCATAAGGCTGTCTCCTCTCTGTCTGTCTCTCTCTCTCTCTCTCTCTCTCTCTCTCTCTCTCTCTCTCTCTCTCTCTCTCTCTCACTCTTTCTGATTACCTCTCTGTCTGTTCTCTCTTCATCTCTGTGTCCCTGTGCTCTTATGTTCAATCCTTTCCGTTCTCTGTCTGTTGCTGGTTACACTTCATCTGCCTCTTACTGTGTATTCAAATGTTGTTTGGCTTCATTCATATTAGTACACTTTAAGAGTGTGTTGCTTTTAGGATGCATGAGTGAATGCATTCTTACAGAATCATGACAGCATTTACTAAATAAGCTATGTTGATTAAACAATAAACAAACTAAGATAGAATGATACCTTTTAAGATACAGCTAGCTTTTCTAAATCAGTTTTTGGGAAGCGACTTTGCAAACTGTAACTTCCCAAGCTGAAAGCTAACCTTTAAAAAATTTGTTAGCTACACTATAAGTTGTTGATATTCCTGAAATTGTGGACAGTATTCAGAAATATCAGACAACTGGATGAATGAACCAATTCACTCAAATGAATGGGAGATACTTGAAAAACGCTTCTCGGAAGAAAGGACAGTTTATGAGAATGTGTTTGATTACTTCAGATCAATTGGTTACATGGTGGATTGTATGGTGTAGTTACATGTGACACAAAAAGCTAATTTTCTTGCATTGCTTTTTGGAAAAAGTGTCTTACTACAATGTAATTAATTACTTTGGAATTGGTATCTACTAACAAATGAACACACAAACACAAGACGATTCATGGCTATCATAACTCAAACACTATATGGTTAAAATGTGGATGTGCTGGCATGATATAAAGTCATTCACTGTCTTTCTGACATACTTTAAGTGTTTATGTATCTTTACACATTCGGCCTCATTCATGAAACACAAGCACAATAAATTTTTGTGTAAATCATTCGCAAAGTTGTTCTTTCGTACATTCTCGGATTCATGAACGTTTTTGTATTTTCAAAATATTATTTGGTACAAACAAAGCCTGCTCAATCATGCGTAAGATATCCAAACTTTTGTTTTCTCTCAGACAAACTGCCATGGCTACATTTAATCAAAGTAAATTGAAATAAGTAATAAAAAAAAACTAATAATTAAATTAGTAAAATTAAAAAAACTTATTACTAAAATGCGGTTTGTTTTGTTTTTTTCTTTTTTTAAACCATACTTACTGTAATTGTGATTCAATTCATAGCGCATGGTCTATTTTAATGCTATTAAACCTATATATAAACGCTTGTCACAGCATGTGGAACACAATAAGACAGGAAAACAAAGCCCTTCACACTGTCATTTAGCTCTTAAATCCTTATCAATTGCTTACAGTGTTTGTCAAATACCTTTTTCAGATATTCTATTCATTTCTCTAAAGATTTTTTCCTGTTGCAAGTGAAGTATTTCACTTTTGCTATAATAATTTACTCGATGAGCAATCATGAACTGAAAGTTTTTACACTAAAGCTTCATGTCAAACCATTTTTCTTGAATTGCGGTAAAACACATGCACATCCAAACAGTGTTTGAATCCAGGTCCATGACCAAAAAATATATATCCATAAAAACTCAAAACAAAGTCGGCACACTTTTGCTCACAAATAAATGTAATTAGCTCACCACATAATAAGCAAATGTGACATTTAGAGCTACATGCTCTTCATCAGACTAAAGACCATTTAAAAAAATATATAGTCTTGACTTTAGGCCAAAATATTGCATAGGTTGCTTGGATGCACAGCCTTTGACATCAGCAACAAAAAATATGAGAAATGTCTTCACATCCTATGTTGTATGCTTGATTATATGGTTAGTCACATTTTATTATTTAAAAATGTTTTTCACCTGCTTTCCTCATCTCTATCAGAACACACCTGCAAACTGTTTTTGGATAATGACCCACAAGCTGAGAACCACTGTTCTACATCACTCACTTTTCAATTTCAATAGCACAGTCTTTAAGACTAAGCCTTAGATATTCCTCTCCATTTGTATACATTTCTCTCCACCTCTCTCTCCCTCCCTCTCTCTTTCTTGCTCTAAAATAAACACCTGGTTCTTCCACACCCACTCTTCTCCCTTGCCGCCCCAGCCCCAATCAGCATGCATCCTCACCTGTCTTGCCAGCAGGTTGTCCATCATTCCCAATTACTTTGGCAACCGTCGCTACCGGCAGCAGCACACACTAATCAACTGAGTGACCCCCGCACACAGCCTCTTCTGCACATCTGTTTTACTCTTCCATTCACCTAGTACCGAAAGAGAGAAAGAAAGATAGTATACACCCTGAATCAACTAATGTGCATACTTGTGCACGTGTGAAAACAGTGTGAAAATTGCACCTGCTGATAGCTTTGTTTATTTGCACGCAATGTCTGCGTCGTTTTAGCACCCGATTATCTAAAAAAATGGAATTTCATGAAGGTCAGTTGTGAGTGTCAGGTTGTGGGAGATTCAGCAGACTAGCGCAATCTATACTTTACTTGGACTGTGCAGCATCACTTCACCACTGCGATCCAGGCACCTGAACCGGCTCTGTAAAATCCTGAAAGTGTGCTTGACTACACAGTATGTCTAGTGATTCATCATTTGATGAATTCATCATTTGATGAAATACTGGTGCCATGACCAATACAAAATGCACGCAAACATCTCCTTTTAGTGTAATTTAAGTTTATCGCCTGCTTTCCATGGGCTGTAATAGCGTAACATTAATCAAGCGCAACATTCAGGTTCCTGAAGTAAAAATCACATAATTCTTTTTTTTCCCCATAGAAGAATTGAACATTAATGATCATTTATAAACCCTTAAAAACAGACCTATCCTGATCTCTGAGGTTGTTAATTGATAGCATATTCTTCTGTTTAAGGCATCAGTTCATATTATTTCAACATACTTTTTAATTGATTGCATTTAAAAGCGGAATTTGTGTTGAATAGCTCCACTACCCATGTTCCGGCAGAGAAAAATCCACCAAATAGAGAATCGCAGCAAAAAAGCTCAGCATCGACTGCCAACTTCCATGACGAAGTGCCGGAGTACACTCTCAAACTACTTATACAGGGTGGCCCAAAAAAAACAGGGCCACTATGTTTGATTCCTCATATCTTAAAAATGCATAAAGGCATTTGCATGATTTTTTACGTACTTCTACAACTTATTGTAAAAACAAAATTATGTCACTGTGACACCATCATGAGCAACAACTTGCTACAAATAAGTAAATGGGTGTGTTCAAATTGAACTGCATTTCAATTTGTAGATTGGCAAGGTTTGCCGGTTGCAGTAGGGGGAGAAGTTGAAAAGAGAGCTGTCAAGCCAGACACTTTGCGCTTCCAGTCACATGCTTAACCAACACCAGTCACGCAAGATTGCGCAATGTTTGCTTTCTTTATTGCAGACGAAGTAGAATTCAGAAATTTGAATTGTACATAAAAATAACCAGAAACGCGGTCTGATTGAAAAGGTTATATACAGCTTAATACACTGTCTGCTGTATGCACAAGAAGAAAGTCTAATAATAGCCTATATTATTTTAATACCAATACAACAGTATTATTTTTGATGTTTTTATGAATAAACATAATTGTCACAATCCCCTGTTGTCTGGCCTGTGTTCCTCCCCTGTCATCTCTCCCGGACTTCAATTCACATAATTCCCTACCCACATCACTGCCAGCAGCCATTGATTGTTCTCACCTGTGTATCATCATCACATCATCGTGGATATTTCTTTTGTTCCTTGTGTTTTTGTTACTCTGTTCACCTTTTGTGTTACTTCAATAAAACTGCACGTAGATCCTCACTCCTCGTCTGCCCGTTCGTAACAATAATATTATTATGACAAACATGATATAAAATTATATATTAACATGATGTACTGTTATAAAAACATGGAGTTGTGAGAGTTTTTTCCAAACTGGAGGTGTTAAAGTAATAAGAGTAGTACTGTATGTGAAGTATGCCATTGTGAATGCAGCCCATGAAATATGTGTAACCATTGTAACGTTGTGAGTCTAGCCAATCGTAAATAAACTGGCATGATTGTATACAGGCTTCAGACCAGGTGAGACCATTGACGTAGTCCCAATTGCGTCATTATGTAATGTCTCGCTCCCTCTCAGGGAACCAAGGTTACGTTCATAACCAAGAGGCAATGGCAGCAAACTTAGATGCTTCTCTTTCGGCCATGTGGCCCCGTTTTTTGGGGCCAAATTATCCAACCCACTAGGTGTGTGTAAGAAATAGAACAACATTTAAATCTTTTTTAGTAAAAGTTTGTACATTGATGAGGGTGGAGTTCAAACTGCCTCTTGCATGACGTAAGCATGTAAGCCTCCTCTGCATAGATATTCATATGTAGATCCCTTATTAGCAACTGTTTCTATGGACTGCAATACTGTTTCTACACAAACACAGTAAGGAGCTCGGTGTGAGGCATCTCCTACACTCACTTGCATTCAAACTGATTCAAACAACTCTCCTTGTTGACCGTTCCAAGATGGCACCACAGTTGACATAACAAATTGTCATGGTAACTGTCATAACCTCTGTTTCTTGAGGGAGGGAACGAGACATTGTGTTTATTGAAGTGACACAAGGGGTCTTCTTGGGATGCCAAATGTACCTTTGAACTTCAGAAGACAATATTTAATACACTGGAGTATGGATTACTTTTATGATGGCTATGTGCTTTTTTGGAGCTTCAAAAATTTGCCACCTATTAATTTGTGTTTTATGAACCTACAGAGCTAGATATTCTTCTAAAACTCCTTCTAAAAATCTTAATTTGTGTTCTGAAGAAGGAAAAAAGTCACACATCTGGAATAGCATGAGGATGAGTAAATTATAAGAAATTTTTCATTTATGGTTGAACTAATCCTTTAAGCATAAAAACAGATATACTTAGAGCTTAAGATGTACGAATCTTTTTTTGAGAAATTGCAGCACACAAAAGTGACAACTGTTTACAGAATTCTCTTCTCTGTGTTCGGTTGATCACAGAGCATAAAAAGTTGCAAATGCTGTATATTTCTTTAATCAGCATGCTTGCATGTCTGTCATGTATTCCATTAACAAGGACAAGAGGGACTCTCCTGTGCTGAATTCTGAGACTTAACCTCCGTTTCTTTGACATTTTCAGCAAACATCTCAGCATAAAAAGATGTGATTAATCATGCGCTTATCTAGTTTACATTAGTCCACTTTGTCTGTACACAGTTAAATTATGTATATTTCATCAGTTTCTTATACAGCACATAAATGAAGGGTAATGAGAGAATAAAGCATTAGAATTGTGCTGAGTGATGTGTATTTCCCACCCCACCTTTCTCATAAACAAAGCAATGCATTGTAATGGTAAAGTCGCCTTCTACTGGATATTGGAGGCGTCACAGCATTTTGCACCGTAGTTCTGATTTCACAACCCTGATAGAACATTAAAAGCATGAGAGGGAGAGAGAGGCAGTTTCAGAACACACATCTGGAAAGGATCTCCTTCTTACTTTGCTCTCATGGCCACATCATCACAACACAGCACTGCATTCCTGTCTGAACGTTTTGCCACACATATATCTCTCGCTGGCATAGGGAAAGAAAACTGGAGCAATGTTTACATCTGGGTTCACACCAGCGTCATAATACCACCATCACATCTGCTGCTATTTTTTTTTATTATTATAAACATTTCATTTCAACATGTTTCATTTCAATAGTTTCCTGCTGCAAAAAAAAAAAAATCTAAAACAAACCTCATCAGAGATTAAATGTGGGTGTTGTATACAGAATTAAGCCAGGAGGGTGGAAGGAAAGGGAAGAAAAAGTATAATTTTGTGAAGTGATTATACATTTTGTGGAGTTTGTGAAGCTGGAACTGAGAGACATCATCAAGTTGTTGCATTCTGATCAAAGATTACAAAGACATTTTAGTTCTTTTTTGGATTTTTTTTATTTATTTATTTTTTTTAAATATGCACGAATCATGCACAATAAGACCAGCAACATGCATTGCAAAAGTAAATAACTTGCAAATTGTAAGTAGCTTTAGCTTATATGAAAGCCACAATATGTATTTGTCTTATTTCAGATGCTTGGAAACGATTCACACTTACAGCAAATGCCATTAGCTTATTCAAAATTTTGATTTAAGTTTGACTGAGGTCTTTTTGCTTGTATGTTTGTAGTCCACAAGCCTCATAGAGCTGGGCAACCCTTCTCAGAGCCTGGAGAATGTGTGTCGCTGGGCTTTTGAGCAGCAGAAGAAGGACACCAATGATAAAGAGTACCATGATCACGCCATCTTTCTCACTCGTCAAGAGTTTGGACCCACAGGGATGCAAGGTAAAACACACACACACACACACACACACACACACACACACACACACACAAAAGCAGGTCATCAACCTCCAGATATTGAAACATGTTGTGTACAAGAACAGTTGATTGGGGATACAATAACTTGAATTGACCTATCAGTGGAATTTTTAAAAAAAAATGAAACTTGAAAATATCAGTGGCAGGAGTATGTGTACTGAGGCCTTGTTTTGAGATAAAGTTGTCCTAAAAGTGAGCAAAAAAACCTGTTGGAGACATTTGGGGATGTCCTCAAGTGGAAAATTATATTCATTAATAAAATGTTTCTAAATATGCAAAGCAGTTTCTTTTAGCTGTAGGGTTAGTGTTTGGGTTAATGCTAGTCTATACTAATTATAATTATTGTTAGCCCTTTATAAACAAACAATGTTTATGGTTTGGATAGTTAAGGAAATGTGTGCGAGTGAATGTGTGTGATGAAGATGTGAAGAAGTCAAACTCAATCAGGTGTTCTGATGCGTTGCTAGGTTACGCTCCTGTCACAGGCATGTGTCATCCCGTGCGGAGCTGCACTCTCAACCATGAGGACGGTTTCTCATCTGCATTCGTGGTGGCGCATGAAACCGGCCATGTGTGAGTATTTGCTGCACTTTTCTTTGCTGGCTTTATATCAATATGTCAAAAGAAATATGTGAAAATATATAAGGAATATATATCTGCTGAGTACTGTTTATGTAGTACCTCCTAAAATTTTGAGAGCGATCCTTACCAAAATGTTGCTTAAATTCAAGAATCTTAAAATGTCATTTGAAACCCATTTTACTTTTGTTAGTTCTGTGGTTCATTGTGCCGAAAACATTTAATAAATAAATAAATAAAATAAAAAAATGGATGGCGGACCTTGATCTTATCCATGGGGAATTGATTGCATTGTTAAAAGTGAGTGTTACATATGAAGCTAGGTGGTTTGAAGAGGAGGGGTAAAAAATTTGAGAACTCAATTTTAGACTGTTACAAGTAGAGAAACTTGTTACATTTTGATGAAAGATTACAAAGACAAACAGTTTTTTTTTTCCCCTTTTTCTTTGGAACAACGTGCAGCGATTATACTTTTGCAAATGAATGACCAGAAGCATGCATTAGAAAGTAAATGTGGCTAATTTGCATTTAATGTAGAATTTAAACTGGCCTAATAATACCATAATTAAAATCTAAAAATTTCAAAAGGTGTCTGTATTGAGCGGGGTTAGATGTTAATATAGGGTTAGTAAGTTAATGTATATGGGTGTTTATTCAACTTTGGGCACTTTCATGTCCCATGAGTTGATTAATCAAAACAAAAATAATTTAAGCCTTTCTTTCTTTCTTTCTTTCTTTCTTTCTTTCTTTCTTATGTTTGTTTCATGAAGGTCTTATAAAAAATACATTTGAAACTTACAATGCCTTCATAATTTACTTTTGGTATTTGTTTATTTGTTTTGTTTTAGCCTTGTCCCAGACCAAGACTTTCAATATTAGTATAAAAATCCATAATACATTTACAAATTCTTACATGTTTAAACTAGAGCTGTCAATCAATAAAATTTTTTTATTGAATTAATTACATGGTGTCCCGATTAATTAATCGCAATTAATGATGATGAAATTATTACACATAGTTATCTTTAAATATTAAAAAAGTGTGTGTGTGTGTGTATATGTATATATATATATATATATATATATATATATATATATATATATATATACAGTATATATATATATAAATTACAAATATTCAGATAATTAAAATCCATTACGTTCTTGTGGGAGAAGAGTTCATCATAGGTGTACTGTAAGACAATACAAAAAGTGGCTTTAGAATACAATGTATTGTTTATTACCATATTGCTGATCATAAGTCAGTCATTTACATACAGTTCACAGCAATCCATTTCACAAGTGAATTTGTCAATCAGTTTGAGATTTATTATGAGGGCTTGTTTAAGGACCTGTCAATTTCAACAAGCCTCAGACATGCTTGTGTAGCGTCTCGGATGCGTTGCATCATAAACATAAAATGTTTAGGTCACTGTGTCAAGTTAAATATAGTTTAATACTTAGAACACATCTTGAGATCCGTTAGTTCGAGTTTGCGCTCCATCAAGTGTTTGAACGCAAGAACGTAACGCATGTTTGTGTTGTACTACCAGCTGAAGGGTTGTTTTGTTCACTGCCCTCTGGAGTAAACAAGCTTGCATTTCTCAGGAATCTTCATTATTATGGTCCGGGGGATTTAATTTTTTAAAAGCGTTATTTTTTTATAAAATTAATCACAGTGAATTAACGCGTTAAATTGACAGCCCTAGATTAAATCCACGATATTCTAAACATTAAGATAAATAAGCATAAACAATTTAAATATTTATTGTGTGAAAATGGTTTCTTGCACTTGCACTCAAACTGACATCTGTCCCACAGTAGTGGCATCACTTTCATCACACCAAACAATTTTACCATTATACAATTTTTGTTAAAAGTTACTGCACTTGTTTACAGAGTCAACAAAAGTGTCAGTGATGGGCACGTTTGAGATAAAATATGAACTAAGTAGCAAAAACAAACAAAATTCAAGGTAGATATCACTTGTGAGCAGGGCATCATGTCCAAAGCTGTATGCAAAAATATGAAAGTATTCTATATTTGTTTATATATTAGCATTAATTTAGTTTATTTTAGTTTATATTAGCATTTTATTTATTTTTTCAAAAATATTAAAAGTGCAATTTTCCTAACACAATTCTATTCAACACAATACAGAATTTGAGATGTGACACTGGAAATGGAAATTACAATGTAGTGGTCATTTTTAAGACTTTCAGAAAAAGAAAATAACAAAAATGACATAAATCTCCTTTAATGCATGAGCATACGCTGTTGGACATTGTCAGTAGAATTTATAAAATAAACTAGTGAGAGTGTGAAAAATGTTTTAACAAGTATTTACCTGTTAACGTGCCCGAGTTTGTAGAGACACCCATGTGTTTGTTATAGGTTGGGAATGGAGCATGATGGGCAGGGGAATCGTTGTGGAGATGAGGTGCAGATGGGGAGCATCATGGCTCCACTAGTGCAGGCTGCATTCCACCGGTTTCACTGGTCCCGCTGTAGCCAACAGGAACTGGGACGCTACCTACAGTGAGTACTGGTTATACAGTGAGATCCAAAAGTCTGAGACCACAAGCAAAAACACTTAATTAAATTATTAACATAAAATAGGAGTGACAAGCTTACAAAGTTTACACAAATTTCAGAATTTCTTTGGATTTGGTATATCTTTTGCATTAATGACAGCATGTACTCAAGCTGGCATAAAATCTGATAAACGATGTTATTCCAGCATGATTTGATTATCATTATGTTTAATTATTTTACATTTTATGTAATAAAACTATTTTATTTTTATATTTTTTTTAAAAAATCATTTAGCTTTGTTTATTTTGCTTAAATAAGAAAAAGAAAAAAAATGTGGTTTCAGACTTTTGGATCCCACTGTACAAACACACACAGAATCACTTACATACTGTACACACAACTCGATCAACCAAAACTATTGTATATAGCGTATAGTTATATTTTACATGCTGTATAGTTAGAGTGTGGAGTATATACAATCTTATTCATCCTCTGTAGTTCGTATGATTGTCTCCGTGATGACCCGTTTGAGCACACATGGGAGGAGCTTCCACAGCTGCCCGGGCTGCATTACTCCATGAACGAACAGTGTCGCTTTGACTTCGGGGCTGGATACACAATGTGCACAGCGGTCAGTCTCAAATTCACTGCCATACTGTCTTTTCCCTTTCAAATAATGCATTATTAATATGAGATTGTAAAATCACGTTAAGCATGTATAATTCCCCCTAACAACCATCAGCTTGCCATAACAATCACCATTTGTGAGTCACTGGGTTCACCATATATTGCTGTGACCCAGTATGATGTGTTATACATGCCAATAATGCATTATAAAAATAACACAGCATTCTATGTTAAGTGACTGAGTTTTGATATCTGTACATACCAAAGGAAATAAAGTATATTAAACAAGAGAAAAAAAATAGGTTTTAAAGGAATAGTTCACCTAAAAATCATGTTGGTCCAAACCCAATTACTGTTATTAATACGTTTTTTTTTTTGTTGTTTTTTACTGAATATTCTAACTCTTTTCCATGCAATGACAATTGATAGTTACAACTGCCAGGCTCTAAAAAGGACAAAAAAGAACTATAAAATCACCATAAATGTATGCTATATTCCAAGTCTTCTGATACCATAAGATAGCTTTGTGTTGAGGAAAAGACACAGTTGGTATTCACTGAAAAAAAGGTCATATATGGCATAGGCATGATATCATGACTTTAAGTTTCAAAGACAAGTGAGACACAGTAATCTTATTTTCCCTTTTTTAGCGAATGAACACTATGGTACACCATCCGAGTGTCACGTGGTCTGAACCCTTAATACAATCATGCCAACTTATTGGCACCCTTAGGGAGCTACGTTACAGGCTCCATAAAGGCACTTTCATGCTATTGAGTCAGATTTTTTTCTGTTGTTCATTGTATTTTGGCTTTGTGTCTGAGAAGATGCCTGAGCATCTGAGCAAAAGTGTAAGTCTCATCGGACATACTCTGAGGCCTAGCTTGATGGCCATTTTCTGATAAACAATGTGTGTGAGAGCCACGTGCATTGTGAGCCATTCCCCATTAAAAAATGCTGGATGAGAGAATTCTTCGTTGGACGGTAAGGAAACAAAATGGGCCCCTTCTTCCTATTGTGTTTTTCTGTGTCGTTCTCGGAGAATGCACATCTATAAGCAATGGAGGAGTGGCCTCAGCGTCTCTCTCTCTCCCCTCCCTGTTTGAAGCACTGCTTGTGGCGGAATGAGGGGGCTGGAATAAGAGAATATTCCCCAACTGAGTGATGGTGAACCAACGTGTGGAGTGCTTCATCTGAGTCATTATTCTCTTGGGATTCTATCAGGAGATGCAAGGTATTTTATCTAGTTTTTTCTATCACCCATTCCTGGATCATGCGGGCATTCTGGCGAGCGAAGAGACACGCACTAATTTCTCCGCTCGATTTTTCAATGGCGACATGGATGTCGCCTTTTCAGACAGCTGATAGATCTAACTGTAGATTGTGAAACAAATCTGTGGAGGTTTAACAGAACTGAAGTGGACCTGTTCACTTTGAGCAAGATATCCCACTGTCCCCTCTGGTTTTCTCTCTCACCCCTAGCACTGCTGGTGGTTTTGCAGTCCAAACGAGCAGATCACATTAAGGACACTGGCTCTGTTTGGACTTTCCCTTGATTTCCCCCCTTCGGCTTGTGATGGGGAAATAGTTGGTCAGGGTGATGCTTTTGTTTGCATCGTATCACATACAGAAACGAGTGCTTTTTAAAATGGCGCCAGTTTGGCTCAAGTGCCGCTCAGAGGACTGCATTCTTTTAACCAGCTGAAGCCCACTAAAGTATTTTGTGATGTAGCAGAGTTTATTATCGGGTCAAGTGTGCAGTTCTTCACGCCTCGAACGCTCAAAGTTGTTTCTGTCTCCCCCTGTGAATAAAATTGTGAATTAATGTTGAGCATTCTCAAGTAAATCTTTTATCCAAAGTGCAAAAGCAATTTATCTCAAGCCATACACATTGTTCCCCCATTGTGTATGCTGGGACCGGTTTAATGTCTAACCCATTTTTCAGTACACAAAATTTTCCCCCATAATTTTCACTGGCGAATGAGCGTTGAATATTTTCAGCCTCTTGGGTCTCGGGGCATGCGGAATATAACTCACTGTACAAGCAAAATAGGTCTACACATTAGCCTGATGGGCTTGCTGTGTAACAAAGTGTGACCCCCCCCCCAAAGCCCCCACGCATTCAGTGAAGGAAATGGACCATATAAACATATCCGGTTCCCCCGAGTGACATTATTGAATAATGCCACAAGTACAGCTGGGGGACTGGTTATTGACAATACATTTGAAGACCACATAGTTTCGTATTCAGATTGTGCCCAACAACAGATGCTTTCTCAGATTCACTTTTGGGGGCAAAGCGAATCAATTTTGCATCCTTCTGTTCGGACTTACTCTGGCACCACTCAATTTCACGAAATGCATGGATGTAGCTCTGAGGCCCTTGAGAGCGTCCAGTTGCCAAGGCAACAGACTATGTTTCTAGGTATGTAGCTAGACTCACGGACAATGAAGGCATGCCTGTCTGTCATTATGCCAGTATCTAGCAATGTTCAGAGTAGGACGTGTTTTACCTGCGAGAACATTTCACAGGATTTTGGAACTCATGGTCGCAGCGTCCGCAGTCATTCCCCTGGGCTTTTGGCATGCAAAACCTTTTTCAGTGATGGATGAACTCCACAAAGGGACTTCAACCACTGAGGCATGTGCTTCATTCCTACAGAGTGACGCGTGGGCGCTACCATCCCTTGTTACCATGGAAACTGACCTGCTTTTTGATATCGGTGTTCCGTTGGGACAGGTGTGTCACTACTAAGTGGTAATGCCTTCTCTGTGAGTTGGGGCGCTGTATATGCAAGTGACTGGATTGACACATACACTGTCTGGGGATGTTAACGCTGCTGCTCGTGCCATGCTGAGACTGGGACATCGCATCCTTCTGTGATCACAGAACAAGGTACTGTCTTCGAGCTGTACATGTTCCAGACCAGTTGAATTTAGGGGTGGATCTCCTGTCCTGACTGGATCTGATACCCAGAGAATGTACATCACATCTGTAGATTGTGAAACAAATCTGTGGAGGTTTAACAGAACTGAAGTGGACATGTTCACTTTGAGCAAGATATCCCACTGTCCCCTCTGGTTTTATCTCTCACCCCTAGCACTGCTGGGCATCTATGCACATTTATGGAAGTTATAGTTGTGGCCCATTAAGGAATAGCTCTTTTGAATGATGGTTTATCCCCCGCTGTGGTTGATCCATCAACATGGATGCTATATACATTATAGTGCCGTATTTTCGCTTCTTGTTGTACAGCGCTAAGTGAAAATCCAGTTCACTGCCCTGTTGGTACAGCGCTGGAAGTTTTGCAGGAGTGTTTCGGGGACCGGGGTTAGCCCGGCAGCGCTTAAAATCTATGTTGCCACTATAGCGGCTGAACATGCTCTTATCAATTGAGTCTCTGTTGGTAGACATTCTCTTGTCTCTCGTTTTATGCAGGGGGTATGCAAGCTTAGGCCTTTTTGTCCGATATGTGTCCTTTTAGAGGATTTATCTGTTGTGTTTGAGGTGCTCTCAGGTGCCCCATTCAAGCCCTTGACAACAGTAATTGGTAAGTTTTGACTCTTAAAACGGCCCTGCTAGTGGCATTGACATTGATTTAGAGAGTCGATGATTTGCACGCCCTATCATTCAATCCCTTGTGAATAAGAATCAGAATGAGCGTTATTGCCAAGTATGCTGACACATACAGGGAAGCTTTCAGTGCACAAACAATACAACAACAAGACAGAGATAATAAAAATATAAAATAAAAATGAAAAGTGATTAGAAAATATAAGTATATACAGAAATACAAAATAAGGAATTTCAATAGGAAATATACATTTTAGACTCCCAACCATTCCTTTTGCTAATTGAATAGAATAGAGGAACAGGGAGTCCTGCAACAGATGTCATTACCCCCACTGAACATCGAGTCAATCTGGGATTACATAAAGAAGCAGAAGCAATTGAGACAGCCTAAATAAATAGAAGAACTGTGGAGAATTATCCAAGAAGCATGGAACATCCTATCTGCCATTAACCAAGAAAAAGTGTGTACCTAGGAGAATTGATGCTGTTTTGAAGGCAAAGGTGGTCACACCAAATATTGATTTATCTTTTTCTCCTAAAGTCTACAATCATCTCCACTGTTTTGAATTGGCTTATTGATGCAATTTTGAATATTATGGAGCATGAGGTTTACCATCACCTTCAAGTATGCGAGGCAATTCTACGAAGAGCATGGCATGCTCATGGGCTTTGGCTAGATGTGCGTCCTTGTAGGACATTTGTATGGAGGCAGGGTGGTCCTCTCCACATTCATTTGGTAGATGTTTTAATCTGGGCGAAGGTTTGACTTCTGCTTCCCAGGTTCTCTCTGTTGGAACAGGAGCAAATACACAATTTATTTAATTCAGATGCTTTAGCTCGCTTGTGCGCCACTGCATACTTGTCACATGGTCTTAGACAGTTGGCAGCTACTGATTGGATAAAGTGAATGTACTGTATATCATTCCCATAGAATTCATATGCTGCTCGAGTTCCTATAAAAGTGAACACCACGGTTATGAAATGCTACTTAGCTGGCCATACACTCTAATAACTGCATAGGCTTATGCCTTCTTGCAGAATATCTGACTCAATGCGCGATAACGAGCAACTTGATGGAGCTTGTGACGTAGCTCCATGGGTGCGTCGCTTAAGTGTCATCAGCCATTAAATTGGCGTGATTGTATGAGGGCTTCAGACCACATGACATTCAGATGGTGTCCCATAGCGTTCATTCGCAGTGTTTCGTTCCCACTCAGGGAACCAAGGTTATGTATTTAACCCAGACAATTCTTTTTTTATTGACATCTGACTTGGCTGCAGCCAAGTGGAAGATTATGAGTAAATATTGACTCATCTGACATTCTGGTCTGCTCACAGAGTTATATTGCTTTAAGTATTGGAATATAGCGCACAATTGATATGGACTTTATGAAACTGTCATTACGTGTTTAGTTTGGAGCTTATTAGACCATGGTCACTATGAAGTCTTATCGAAAAGATCTATGTGAATATACCTCAAAATTCTCCTTTTGTATTCCACTGGAATAATAACAGCATACAGGTTTGTAACGACATGAAGGTGACTAATAATGGCAAAAAAATGTTTTTTAGATAAACTGTTCCTTTAAAATCAGCACTCAGCTTTTATTTTATGTAGATGTCTAAATATAAACCAATTGCCGGATTCACAATAAGACACAAACATTTCTTATAAACACCAAATTTCACACATAATTCATTTGATTAAGCTCAAAGTATACTTTTGTTTAGACATCTGCATACAGGACAGTTCACACAAATTTTATCATCAGCAGAGTGCTCGAGCAATGAACGCGTTTCATGATTTTTCTAACGCCTGTACTCTGAACATGCATTATACACATGCGCCTGGAATTATTTACACTTGAGTCTGAAGGACTATTAAGACATTTTTATAATTCTAAACTCCTGAATAGAAATAGTCCAGTATCGAAGAGCAGTCATAGCACACATGCGTCAATTGCCTCTGTATGTGTGCATAGTCAAAGTATACTTTGAGTGTTCGAAGGTGTGCAAACTTTATAACCAAAAGACTCCTTGGACTTAGCTCATATTTTACACTTCAGATTAATTCACACAGACAGAAAATGTGAGGCTAATTAAACCATTTATGATTCACTGTTGAAAAATCTGAATAATTTATTTTTTTTACAAACAAATTGGCTTATAAGATAATCAAAACCAGATGGTAGGAGTTTAAAATCACTTAATGTTGCTTCAAGAAACTGCATGAAAATGGTTTCAAGAATCATTTGTGCTCACAAAATGAAATTCCAGCTACACAGCACTGCTTGGACTGTCCTTCACTGTCTTGTTAAACATTCCCTTAGCTGCAAAAGGTGGGGCCATCTGGAGCCCAGGTAAGGTGTTCCATTCAGTAGCAATGTGGCCTTTTTTGTTTGAAATTTGTTCAATTCCAATGGTCCTATCGTTAATAGTTTCATTATATGTTTTTGGTTGTTGTCGAACTCATTGTCATAATGCAGACATGTACGGAGCAGGATACTAAACCCCTAGTCATCTTTATCTCATTTCTGACAAATTAATTGCCACAGGTTTTTATTTATTTTATGTTTTCTTTGTGAGCTATGTTGAAAATAACAGGATGTTATTAATCTGAATAAGTGAAGTTAAAGGAATATTGCAGGTTCAAAACAAGTTAAGCTCTATTAGAAGTTAAAATGCTGTCAGTTACATCAGAAACAACATTTTGACTCATTGCTTAGTTTGCAAAACTCAAATTGCATTTCAAATTAAATAAAAATCAGCTATGTCTGTGTAAAGTTATATTCCAAATTACAACTCTTGTAATGACCATGTAAAGTCAGTAAATAAATTACAATAACTTTCACCTAGAGATACTAAAATACTACGGATGTGACGTAAATAAATAGAATGTACTGTTTATATTGAGGAATCTCCACTCACAGGTATTATGTCAGTTACGCATAACTTGTGGTTCATCTACCTTGAACAGTAGGACATCGCTAAAAGGACATTTTAGACAACTTAAAAGCTGAAATAACAAATTTTTGTAGGGAAAAATAAATAGAAGTGTTTTAACAGAAATTTAAGCTTCACATTTCTGATTTTAAATAATCTGGAGCACTTGCCCCATAGACTTCCTTTGTAAATACACTACTGTAGACACATTTTGTTTATTTATGCAAACTGTGGAATAGTTGAATTATTTTCAATGGTATTTGACAGCATGCCACAGACTCTTTCAACAGAGTTTAATGTATTTTAAACTCTGAACATTCCTTTAATGTCAATTGAACCTGATGACTACAGTCTATGATACTCTCACAAGCTTTTAAGTGAATGTTCTACATTCATTTGAAAATGAAAAATTTATATCCATGAACAGACAAAAATATATATTTTTTTTTTTGGTAAAAAAAAAAAAGTAAATATTCTAAAAGCAAAATATATAAAAATATAAAAGCTCTTATAAAATAATCGAAATTATTATATACTGTAGTATAATATAAAATTATACTCTATATACAACTGATTACAAATAATATTAAAGATATTATGACTTGTTATGATAAAATATATCATGAATTAATTTTATTTTTCCTGCAGCATTGCAAAATAATGTTTTTCTTGTTTTAAGCATAAATATTACTAAATTAAGTGAGGTTAATGCTTTAAACCAGGCCCCCAAACACTACACATTTTGGATATCTCACTAATCAAACACACCTCAACTCATCAGCTCATTAGTGGAGACTCCATGACCTGAATTGGGTGTGTCAGAAAAGGAAGATATACACAATGTGCCATGTTGGGGCACTCCAGGAACAGGGTTGGGAACAACTACTTTAAACAAAATACATAAACTTAATTCAAGATTCTCTGAAAAGAGGTCTGTGGCTGGGCGGAGGGTGGGGCCGGGTCGTGAGTCTACACACCCAGTCCCTTATTAGGCTAATCAAGTCTCCGAGAGGCATAAGGGCCGACTGCGGAGGATGGTGCAGGACATAAAGATCATTTACAGACATGTCCGTCATGTGTGTTTGTGTCTTTTGTTTAAGTTTCACATTAAACTATTATTTATATTGTCAAGCCGGTTCTCACCTCCTCCTTGCCCATCTAAATCCCTTTACACTGGTGCCGAAATCCGGGAAGGAGGAGGGTTACACCGTAGTAGATTTCTCGCCACTACCATCCACCCCAACAGAGCAGCCACAGCCATCTGCCGGGGGACGAGGAGCCCAGCCACCTGGAAGCGAAGGAACGGCTGTGAGGGGAGAAGGGGCTCCTAACTGACCGCCTGGAGTGGTCAGGGCCGCTGCTAGGGGCGTAGGAGTCCCCTACCAGCCGCTAAAACTGCGAGCGGGGAGGGGCTCGCTACCGACCGCCTGGAGCGGGAGAACTGCTGCCAGGGGCGGGGGAGACCCCTTCTGTTCCCCGAGAATGCGACGGGGCGTTCCGTCCGCCAGAGGCTGGAGGACTGCCTCCGATCCGCCTGGGGAGGCGCGGCTGTCATCAGAAAGAGGGTGGAGGAGTGGCCGAGGACCAAGCTACGGCGTATCGGAGAACTGGCGAGTAAGTTTTTTTTCATCTCTCTCTCCTCTCTCTCTCTCACTGCTGCTCCACGTTGGCCTTTTCCCTCTCTTTTCTATTTCTGTTTCCCTCCCCTTGTCCCCTCCCTCGTCCAGGTAGATGGGGATGACCTGCCGGCAGACGGGGCGTAAGGCACGCCCCTCCCCAGGGGAAAGGGGGGGGGGGGGGTGTACGTCATGCCAGGGGGCTCCCCAGCCTGAGAGAATGAGGGAGGAATGTGGCTGGGCGGAGCCGGGTCGTGAGTCTACACACCTGGTCCATTATCAGGCTAACCAAGCCTGCAAGAGGGATAAGGGCCGACTGCGGAGGATGGTGCGGGAGAGAAAGATAGTTTACAGACATGTCCGTTATGTGTGTGTTTGTGTCTTTTGTTTAAGTTTCACATTAAACTATTATTTATATTGTCAAGCCGGTTCTCACCTCCTCCTTGCCCATCTAAATCCTTTTACACTGGTGCCGAAATCCGGGAAGGAGGAGATTTACACCGTAGTAGAGTTCTCGCCACTACCATCCACCCCAATGGAGCAGCCACAGCCGTCTGCCGGGGGACGAGGAGCCCAGCCACCTGGAAGCGGAGGAACGGCCGCGAGGGGAGAAGGGGCTCCTAACTGACCGCCTGGAGTGGTCAGGGCCGCTGCTAGGGGCGGAGGAGTCCCCTACCAGCCGCTAAAACGCGGCGGGGTCTGAGACCGCCGACCGCGAGCGGGGAGGGGCTCGCTACCGACCGCCTGGAGCGGGAGAACTGCTGCCAGGGGCGGGGGAGACCCCTTCTGTTCCCCGAGAATGCGACGGGGCGTTCCGTCGGCCAGAGGCTGGAGGACTGCCTCCGATCCGCCTGGGGAGGCACAGCTGTTGTCAGTAAGAGGGTGGAGGAGTGGCCGAGGACCAAGCTACGGCATATCGGAGAACTGGCAAGTAAGTCTGGCATCTCTCTCTCCTCTTTAAGTTTATCATTAAAATATTATTTATATTTTCAAGCCGGTTCTTGCTTCCTCCTTGCCCGTCTAAACCCTTTACATGGTCTTAATATTTTTACAATATATTTATTATTAGGCATGGACTATTTACACTTAGTTCAAATAGTGTTAGATACTATTGACCAGTGATTTATTGACCAAATCACTTTGAAGAAATCAAACTTTATATTTGTATGTATTATTTTAAGTAGTATTAAAGGAAAAATTACAGTTTTTCTCAATTGCTTTTGCTCATTTTTAAAACAGTAAGCATCCTGCAATATTTGCCAAAAACGCCTAAAAAAGGCCTACCCAAATTAAAATGCATGCTGTTCTTGAACCCTTTGGAGTATATGCATGCTTTTGGTCTCTTTTGAAAGGGGAGACTTTGAGGTTTGTTCCTAAATAGTCAGAATCACTGTAAGTCTTACTTGTATTGAGTAATAGAACTTTGAACACACTCAAAAAGGGGAAATAAAATTTCGCCTACATTTTTTTTTGTAAAAAGATGCCTGCAGATAACTACAGCTGGGAGGACATAGCTGGAAAACACAATTAGATCACAGCATGAAGCCTTACCAAACCCAATATAAAATTTGATAACAATACATTAGAAAATGAGTGTTTTACACATGTTTATCCAAGTGTATGTATAGGCTTCAAGGATATTGATACCTGGCCACACCTCTAAAATGCACCGACTGGCTCAAATGACCTGTCCATCTAAAGTCCAGGGGTCAGTGGACATTTTGACATAAAAATATCTGTAAAGTTTACATGTTCAAGGTAGATTCATCAAAGAATACAAAGTTGTGTCAGCTCTGTCGGTTAGCTCGAAATGCTACGTGGGTGTTTATTGATTTATAAATGTGTTATGGACCAAAAACTTTGTTGAATTGGATTGTATGGACCCTTTACAGTGTAACTAAACCATTTTTGATGGAATGAAGTGGATCAGTAGACTGCCCAACAAAACAAAAAGGCAGTAACTGCATTTTTGGTCAAAAATGAGTTATTATCATTTTCATGACATTCAAGGCATCCTTTGTTATGTGATAAAACATTTTATCTCAAATGTGTGTCGTTTTGGAGAAAAATGGTAGTCGTTTGTACAGTAACTGCAAAAAGCCCTGACAGGATAACTTTAAAGTCATTTTTCTCAGTTCTGCACTCTGTGTAGTTACTGCCTTTTTGCTTTGTAGGGCAGTAGAGTAAGATGAGCATTATAAGTGAGTTTCTACCATTTTGGATTCGTTATTTTGCTGTAAGTGGTCTGATAAATACACCGATTGTACCCGCTGTGTTAAGTGTATATTAAAATGGTTTACATCGTTCGAATCACAAGAGTCTCAGCTTTCCAACGATGTAAGATATGTGTATCTTTTAATTTTTGAGTTTTTGCATTTCGTGAAGTTATTGCGCAATAGTCGGCCGGGCCCGCAGACGACGTTGGGATGTTAAAAGGTTAACATTCTCTAAACTGTGAGTGCAATTGTTTCACGGGACATCACAACTCTACTACATGTCGGCAAAATGTAGTAACTCACCCAAAACATTTAATTTATGCTTCAAAACCTAGCTAGAAAATTGCCACAAAATGGCATACAAATAAAAAAAAATCAATAAAAAAATAAATTGTACCTCCTCCTACAGTACGTAACACTACAAGTTCCCTTCTTCTTGGTGGACATCTTGTCGCTCTTATTGGTCTGTCCAGAGATTTAGCAGACATCACAAACATTCCATGTCATTTCAAATCTGGTGTGAACAAGAAACTAATTGTTCAGAGATTTCAACTTATTGTTTTGAAAAAAAAATATTCTCATTTAAGAATTGAGCCAAAGCATTTGAGAAAACAGTATGGTAAAACTGGGGCAAAAGGGATAATCGAACCTTGGTCGACCCTACGAGAAAAATATATCCACAGCATCTTAACTGACATGCCATTGAAGTGAAACAGGAGGTGCAGTTTGTCTTTCATTATTGGAGTGCAAATAGCTGCACTGTGTGGCAGGTGCTATTTATACAAATAGTCACTCCATTTTATTAACATCTATCTAATTAAATGTATTTTGTTTTTAAGAATGTTTAGATATTTCTAGTGGACAACAATAAAAAAAAATATGTTTTGCAGTGTAGCTAATTGTCTAGCCACTATTTGAGTCTAGCTTGGTAATCTCGAAACAATTTTCAACCTGAATTAACAGTAACAGACATCTGGCTATTGCTAAAAACAGTGAGAAATTATTTAGCAAATGGTATCTTGATGTGTTTGAAAAGATTATTGGGTTTAGGATCCTGCTAATTGGTGAGCAAACTTCCTGATATCATTAGTACCAGAGCCAGAGATTCTGGTCTACTACACTTCTCTGAGGAACATTAACAAAGATAATTGTGAACAGATGTTTTTCCTTGAACATTTTATCTAAATTGAGGCCATATCCCATCACTGCGCAAAATTTTGGTGTCCAACTGTGGTCTTGATCACAAGCTGTACCATAACAAAACAGTTTTTCATCATTGGCTTTTTTTTTTTTTTTTGGCTTGCATGAAATTGCTTTTGTATATATACCATTAGTGAAGATGTAGCATATTATACAATTTTTCATCATGCCTAATCAATGCTGCACAGCAGTAACAAAGAGTTTGTTAAATTGTGTATGTAACATTTATTGAATAACCCTGTTTATCTAAAATATAACCTGTCTTGTTTTTCCAAATATCTTGCATGGTCTCATTGGAGAGAGATAGAGAGGGAGAGAGAGAGAGATAGTGGGGGTTGGGGAGAGAGAGAGGGAGAGCTGTTGCTTTGTGCATACTGTACTTTAATGCAGTGGTCCTCAACTGGCTTTGCTTCATGACTCAGATTTTGCATTGGAAGTTGAGTGGTGACCCAACACAGTTCTTAAATTGTTCAAAATAAACAAACAAAAAAAAAAACATAAAATGCATACATGTCTTTACCCCTCAGAATACATAATATGTGTCAAAAATTACACTGTAAACATGAGAAGTGAATAAAGCTGCTTGTTTTTTCTTTTTATAAAGCTGCTTGTTTTTTCAAGGAATGTTAATTGCAATGACAATTTTATATATATATATATATATATATATATATATATATATATATATATATATATATATATATTTTACATATTTAATTGGTTGGATATCTTTAATTAAATACTTCGAAGATTCACACACATTCAATTGGAGGACACGTTATGGGTGATAATATACAGAAATCAGTATTACAGTTATTTGGCCAATTTCTATGTCTGGTGGTACCAGATGAAATGTCTCAGTAACCTTACCCACACAAACACATACGTAGAAGTACAAAGAGCAATCTGGACATACCTAATTTGGCTAAGTTTGATTAGGCTCTCTGCCTTTGACGTCAACAACAAAAAATAGGGGAAACTTTATTTTTTTCCATTTCATTACAATGCAGGATTATTTGGTTAGTTGTATTTAATTATTTACATTTAGCAATGTTGTTTTATCTGCTGTTTGCGTCAGAACAGATGCTAAACCCATTTTTGATTTATGAACCACCATTTAAGAACCGCTGCTTTAATGAACTCTCTTATAATAATTGTAGATGTACAGGTATACTTAAAAAGTGCTTCTGTTTTGTTATCTGCCCATCGTCATGTCTTTGTAAAGACGAGTTTACTATCGCTACCCAGTCTGATGTCCTTCAATTTCTAGCCTTACTATAATCAGCCGTGTTAGATGATTGCTCTCAATTGGATAAGCAAGAAAGGTTGAGAATAAATTGTTCTCTTTCTGTTCTTCTATCTCTCAGTACCGCACCTTTGACCCCTGTAAGCAGCTTTGGTGTGCTCACCCAGACAACCCCTTCTTCTGCAAGACCAAAAAAGGACCGCCCATTGATGGCACAACGTGTGGAGATGAGAAGGTACTGCCACACACCCTTTTAATGCAAATGTGTCCTGTGGTCTTTGACTCACTTACCATGTTTATGTGTTTGCTTTGCTCTCTTCCTCTCAGCACTGTTTTAAAGGGCACTGTGTGTGGCTGACTCCAGACATCATAAAGCAGGATGGAAGCTGGGGCATGTGGAGTGAGTTTGGCACCTGCTCTCACCCCTGTGGAAGGGGCCTACGGTTTCGCACCCGAGCCTGTGACAATCCACGGTGCGTCTGTGTATGTTAGTTTGTATGTCAGGTCACGTGTCTATCTGTATCTATCTATTATCTATCTGTTTGTCTGTCTTTCACATTCTTCTTTCTATCTATCTGTCTGTCTTTCACTTTCTTATATCTATCCATCCATCCCCCTCTCTCTCTCTGTCTCTCTTTCATCTATCCATCCACCCATTTCTCTCGCTCTGTCTGTCACTTTCTTATTTCTATCTAACTATCCATCCATCTCTCCCTCCCCTCTGTCTGTCACTTTCTTATTTCTATCTTGACTCAATGTTACACCAACAAAACTAAAGATACAAAACAAGAGACTAGACATAACTATGACTTGGCCTGACTATAAGAAAACAAAGAACAAGGATCAAGGACAACGTTACCGGATTAAACAATTACAATACTCGACCAGTCAAAGGCAAACATGAGGGCTATAAATACTCTGACCTGGGTAACAAGACCACCAATGAAAATGCAAGACTGATAACAAGAAAATTAAACATGAACCAATAACAAGACTAATAAACAAAGGAACCAATAAGAACAAAACACATGAAACATGGTGGGAACAGGAAATCACATGAGGAGCAGGAAACATGGCAACTAAACTTTCAAAATAAAAGACATGAAATCAAAACATGAACAAAAACAAATTTAAACATGACATAACTTCCCCCACAAGGGGAGGCTCCCGATGCCCAAACATAAACAAAACTAACAATAGGGTTCAATATGGAGCTTGGGGGGTGGGGTCCTTGAAGCATGGCCTGGTGAGACAGGGTGTGGAGCAGGAGACCAGGGCGGAACTGGTGGTGGGTTTGGTGACAGCTCCAGGAAGGGAGCAGGGTGTGGGGTGACCACAGGGCAAGGACAGGAGGCCTGAGAGGTAGCCACAGGGATAGGGACAAGAGGCAGCCACAGGCAGAGGAGCAGGGTGGACTGCACAGGGTTCAGGAGGGAGCAGCTCAGGGGGTAGAGCCATGGAAGTCCCAGGGACTGGTTGTGACAGGGGTACAGTCTTCTTGCCTGTGCTCACAGCCACTGGCAAGGTAACGTGAGCACAGACAGTGATGAGGGAATGACCTCCATGGGCACTGGCATTGATGAGGGAACAGCATTGTGGTCATGAGCATGGGCAGTGACTGGGGAATGAGCTCCATGATCATGGGAACAGGCAGTGACAGGGGAACAGCCTCAGTGGCCATGAACACTGGCAGTGACTGGGGAATGACCTCCGTGGTCGTAAGCATGGGCAGCAACTGGGGAACTACCTCGTGGTCGTGAACAATGCTGTGGAAAGCTCCGAGGGCAGAGCAGTGGCAGGCTCAGGGGTCATGGCAACTTGGCATGATGGGATAGGCATTCTGACTTGACAAGGTGGAGCCGATGTAGTGACACTCAAGGCGGGGCCGCTTGACGTGGTAGGCGTGGCAACATGGCATGACGTGGTAGGACTGGCAGGAGTGGCAAAATGGCATAATATGGCAAACGTGGCAACTTGGCATGATGAGGTAGGAATGGCAGGCATGGCAACATGGCATGACTTGGCAACATGGAATGAGGCAGAGGTTTCAGGCACTGTGGCGGATGAGGCTTCAAGAAATGTGGAAGGTGTGGGCGCTGGCTCGTCAACCGTGGCAGGCGTGGGTGACACCGATATCTATCTATCTATCTATCTATCGATCTATCGATCTATCTATCTATCTATCATCTGTCACTTTCTTATGTCTGTCTGTCTGTCTGTCACTTTCTTATATCTATCTTTTTGTCTGTCTGTTGGTCTGTATGTCTGTCTGTCACTTTCTACTATCTATCTATCTGTCTGTCGTCTGTCACTTTCTTATGTCTGTCTGTATGTCTGTCTGTCACTTTCTACTATCTATCTGTCTGTCTGTCGTCTGTCACTTTCTTATGTCTGTCTGTCTGTCTGTCACTTTCTTATATCTATCTTTTTGTCTGTCTGTTGGTCTGTCTGTCTGTCTGTCTGTCACTTTCTTATATCTGTCTTTTTGTCTGTCTGTTGGTCTGTATGTCTGTCTGTCACTTTCTACTATCTATCTATCTGTCTGTCGTCTGTCACTTTCTTATGTCTGTCTGTATGTCTGTCTGTCACTTTCTTCTATCTCTCTGTCTATCTAGCTATCTCTCTGTCTGTCTGACTAAATATCTATATATTTGTCTGTCTGTCTAAATATCTAAATGTCTTTCCATACGTCAGTCTGTCTGTTTGTCTGTCTTATCCAACTTTTAATGCTTTATAGATCTAGTAGTCCATAAGGCCTGTACAAATTTCAGGTTTTTTAAACTTCAAGCTAAAACTTTTCTTAAGTCAACATTTAAAGTTTGCCTTAAACTTTTCTTTATGTCCTTTTTCCTTATTTTTTTTTTATTTTTCACTTTGATCTAAAATATTCCACTTCCTTTTACCTCCTCCAGTCCAGCTAATGGTGGACGTTCTTGCTCTGGCCCAAGCTATCAGTTCGAGATGTGTAATACTCACGAGTGTGAGGACCCATACCATGACTACAGAGCCAAACAGTGCAGCATGATTGACAACACATTTGAGTATCAGAATACATGGCACCACTGGCTGCCTTACGAACACCCTGACCGTGAGTAAATTTTCTTTTTATTTGTTTGTTTACACAGATTTTACTTACTCTGCACAAAGTTGGCAGTGGATATTACTGGCAGGCATGGAGTTGAAAACACACACTAATTTAAGACACATCTAGGATACTTTGGCCACACTTAAAAAGTTATTTGCATTTTTTGACAAAATATCTAGAAAAAAGTGTTACTATTTATTATAGAAAGAGAGTTCCTTCATACATTTCAAGCAAACAATCTCACAAAGATGTTTGTTGGGTTTTTCATTCTAAAACAATAAATCTGTAAAATATTTAGACACTTTCTGGTTGTCAAACTTAGTGGGACATGTCAACAGTTAATGTGATGAACTGTATGCACACCTTTGATAACATTCAACTTTGTGAACTTGAGGGGAAATTAATTATATTACAAATCCATTAAAATAAATTCACATGATGTTTAAAAGTAACTGCAAAAATGGCTAGAAAAGTTCATTTTGATCTAAGAAAAACTCTGGCTTGCATCATTTGTTCGCAATCCCTACACCCTTTGGTGTGGTTTGATACATTGGTTTTATACGTTGTTATCAAATATAATGGAATCCATATATTTTAAGTGTTGCTTAAGAGGGATATCTTACCCAAACATGTAAATTATGTTATGATTCAAATCAAAATCAAATCAAATCAAATCACTTTATTGTCACACTACTGTGTACACGAGTGCAACAGTAGGTGAAATTCTTGTGTGCAGTTCCGAGTAACATTGCAGTAATGACAGTGACGAGACATAAACCACTTTACAATAAACAACATATTTACACAAAACAATTTACATAACAAATTTACACATACTTACACAACAATTTACATAACAAATGTACACAATACACACAATGTAGAATACACATACACTAGATACGGGTATAAATATATATAAACACTAATTGAATTGGGAGAATATATTGACAGAGTGATGATTAATAAAGTGCAGTGCTGATTGTTGATCGTGAGAGATCATGTGTTCAAAAGTCTTATTGCTTGTGGGAAGAAGCTGTCATGTAGTCGACTGGTGCGGGTCCTGATGCTGCGATACCGCCTGCCTGATGTTAGCAGTGAAAGCAGCCCATGACTCGGGTGACTGGAGTCTCTGATGATCCTCCGAGCTTTTTTCACACACCGTCTGTTGTATATATCCTGGAGGGAGGGAAGCTCACCTCCAATGATGTTTCTGGCAGTTCGCACCACCCTTTGCAGGGCTTTGCGGTTGTGGGCGGTGCTATTGCCGTACCAGGCGGTGATGCAGCCAGTCAGGATGCTCTCTACAGTACTGGTGTAGAACCGTGTGAGGATGTGGTGGTTCATTCCGAACTTCCTCAGCCGTCTCAGGAAGAAGAGGCGCTGGTGAGCCTTCTTCACAACGGCCTCAGTGTGGACGGACCATGTGAGTTCCTCAGTAATGTGGACACCGAGGAACTTGAAGCTGCTGACTCTCTCCACCGGTGCTCCATTAATGGTGATGGGTCTGTGTTCTCTGTCTTTCTTCCTGAAGTCCACCACAAGCTCCTTGGTTTTACTGACGTTGAGGAAGAGGTTGTGCTCCTGACACCAGCGTGTCAGAGTGTGCACCTCCTCTCTGTAGGCCGTTTCATTATTGTCAGTGATCAGACCTACAACCGTCGTATCGTCAGCAAACTTAATGATGGCATTGGAGCTATGTGTTGCCACACAGTCATGTGTGTAAAGGGAATACAGGAGTGGGCTGAGAACACAGCCCTGCGGGGCTCCAGTGTTGAGGGTCAGTGATGAGGAGATGTTGCTGCCCATTCTAACCACCTGACGTCTGCCTGACAGGAAATCCAGGATCCAGCTGCACAGCGAGCTGTTTAAGCACCAGAGCCCGGAGTTTCTCATCAAGCTTGGAGGGCACTATGGTGTTGAATGCTGAGCTGTAGTCTACAAACAGCATTCTCACATATGTGTTCCTTTTTTCCAGGTGGGAAAGAGCAGTTTCAGTCACTCTAATGTTGTTTCAACCCCATTTTTATTTGTGTTGTTGTTTCTTTTTTGTTGCCTGATCTCGAAAAGGGCTTCATGTGAGATTTGCGTCTAGAGACCAGAAGAAAATGGAATTATGTTTGCTTTAGTTTGTTTCCCAGTGGTTTCTTTCCAGCATAACAGAGATTACCTTTGTTAGTCTGGGTAGAACCAGCCTGATGTAATCTGTTCTCACTCTCACTGTGGGCATCACATGAAAATATGACTTCTCTCAAAGACGTGTACTTCCACACCATTCATGACATCATCAAACACATATGAGTGTAGCACAAATTATCCCTCCGGAGTCATAATCGCTATGGAGATCTGTCTTTTTATGATCAACACAAGCACATCCAAAGTAAAGCTCACTTTAAGAGGGACTTTCTAAGCCTTTTATGATTTATCATGTCACTTACAACTGAAGAATTTGCAGAAATAACTATGCATTTTAAGTCTTGCCATTTAAAAGTGGCTTGGCGAGCTTTGATCAGATTCTTTTTGTTTTCCCTTTTTTTAAACATTTTATGCTGAAGAAAAATTCACTCTATTTTCCTTGATATGTTTCGAGTGTGGGTATACTTTTATGGTGGGGAAAAATAGCTTACTTTCCTTTCAGCCCAGAATGCAAGAATGCACTTTTAAATTGTTGGGACTGTGGGGTATTTGGCAGATATCACATTGTTTTGCTCTTAATGGGAAACTGAGCTGGATCATTAGAATCCCCTTCTGGTATATACGTATCCTTCAAGGCTGTTTTAGGATTGCACACACACATATGCTTGGAATTTGTCTGGGATTACATAATGCACAATGAGCCAGTAGAACATTTAAGGTTACAATGAGTGCATTCACACTTAATTAGTGTTGTTTTTATATTAACCCATGGAATTCCTGTAATATTATCCAATTGTGACTCTATTTTCTGGTGAACCAGGATGTAATATTCTGAAAAAAAAATAATTTTGTGTATTTTGAAATTCCATTACATGACTAACATTTCTGTCTTTTCTGTAAAAGGAGTGGTTTACCCCCCCCCCCCCCCCCCCCGACAAAGGAACGACAAATTTGCTCTCATGTTGTTCCAAATGTTGTCATTTTTTCTATAGAACACAAAAGCAGAGTTTTTGATCTAAAGATCTCATATGTCTTCAGAAGACTTATATAGTGCACAAGTCATATGGTTTAGCCTACTTTTATGGCAATTATTTTTTTGTTTTGTTTTTTGTTCTTTGTCCTTTTTGGAGCTTGACAGCTGTGGTCACTATGAACTGTTGCTGAATTAAAAAATTATTTTGTTGTGTTTCTTGGAAAAAAATACCAGTATAAAATTTTAGAACATCGCAAGGGTGAGTAAATAATGACATAATTTTCATTTTTGGATAAACTTTTCCTTTAAGCAACTGGAACATTCCGAGCATCTCAGCCAATTAAAGACACTCTTAATCCTAGAACCTCAAAAAAAGATTCACTTGTCCTAAATATTTTAGTAAATAAGCCTGTGGGTTCAGTACATGGAAACTGTTTCTTTTTTTTTCTAGAATTCAAGTTCTTTTCAATCCTTCTAAATATGCTCTTGATCTTGCTCTCATTCATTTGTCCATCCATCACCCAAGGACTTCCCTTGTCTTTTTTTCCATAGCTAAGCAACGCTGCAAATTGTACTGTCAATCCAAAGAGACTCGAGCTGCGGTCAACATGCAGACTCTGGTGGAACCTGGAACACGATGTTCCTATAAAGACCCCTACAGTGTCTGTGTCTATGGAGACTGTGAGGTGAATAACTGTCTGTACCTTTTGTAAATGTTTGTGTTCAGTTGCCTGCCACCATTGTTATATATTTTAAATTCTTATAGCCAGATTTCAATGTCAATGCTGATGTATGACAATGGCAACGTTTCAAGCAGACATACACCTGTATGTTTACTGACAAGACAACACAATCTTTCAAACACAAAATGGTTTTACTGTAAAAAACGATTAGCCCTCTAGTTTGAAAGTGCTGCTTGTAAGTTTTTTAGAAATTATTTTAAATAATTAGCAGTGTGATTATTTTTTTCATTTTTCCATTTTTTCCATTAGTAATCTGTAGTGGGCTACTTTTTTAAGGAACTTACAAACACTGCCTGTCGCTGATGGAGTCTCTCTCTTTTTTAGAAAGTGGGCTGTGATAATGTGGTAGGATCAGGTCTACAGGAAGATAAGTGCGGTGTCTGTGGGGGAGATGGAACCAAGTGCAAGACTCACAAGTTTAATTTCACCTTTGCAGAGAAAAAAGGTATGTCTCCAACAGTACATACTATATGTAGGCTTTGTTCCAAAAGCTGGTGACCTACCTACAAAGATGCCTTCTTCTGTACAAAATCAATGACATCATATCATGTGTCACAGAGAAGGCAATAATAAAGTGTTTCCCAACCTTTTTTCTACCACGGCACACTTTTTACGACTAAAGACTTCTATGGCACACCACTAGCCCACATAGGCTAACCATCGTCAATATTTTTCCTATTCAATAACTTGTCCATGTTTTCTGTCCGTCTTAGTAGCATGTTTAATTGTAATGTTTGAAATTCGACTATGCAAAAAAAACAAACAAGTTATATAGTTATAGCCAATGCTGTGTGAGGGCACGGGTGGCAAGATCCCTAAATGGGTAATGAAAAAACAACAGTAGTTCTCATTTAATTAATTAATTAATTTAATTAATTAATCAGTTCTTTTAATGCCACAACAAATTACAGCGATGCATACTCATGAGGGGTGAAAAGTTAAGACAATCACTGGTCCACAAAAAAAATTTCAGGGAATATTTTTTTTAAAGAATAAGCTAAAGCACCAATTCAAGATATTTTAGTGATTCAAGTTTATTCAAGTTTACAACTGTGCAGAATTAGCTGCAAAATAAAGAGTATTTTGGTGAGGCTTGCTTCTGTTTCAAAAATTCTTTCAATTTTATTAACTGATTAGTTCAGTGTCCCCTTCTGGAAATGTCACTTGGTGGCGACAAATGAGTGTCTTATGTGCGTGAGTGAGTCAGTGAATCATTTTGAGTCGTTCATGACGGAAATCTATTAAGAGACTTTATAGTGTTTAAGCATTAAAAGAATAAAGCAGATCTATAGTCTTCCTGCAGTCTGAGCATTATTTTTCATCCCAAAAGACAACAATAATGGTGAGATTCAATAACGTCCTTACATTCTCCTTTATTAAAACTTGCATGGCTACAAATCTACTGACTTCAGTATAAGAATTATAAACAAAGCAGATCTATGGTATCATTTTCCTACAGTTGCCTATTTAAACTTGACTTTTATCAGGAAAGACCACAATAATAGACAAATAATAATCATTTTGAGTTTCAATAATGTTCTTTCGTCATTGTAAAGCGCATTTCACATGAATTGAGTCGAGGCGTCAACACTCTGTTCAACGCCAGCGTCAAGCCCTCCACATGACAAGAGTTGCAGAAAGCATCCCAGATGGGTGATTTTACGAGTTTGCCACATAAAAAAAGCTGGAGGTGTGCAAAATAAACATTGAAAACATGTATTTGGAAGAGAGAAAAAAGCTTGCAGTTGCTTTCATAGCAGTAAGTAATAAAAGGACTTGTTTATGTTTAGGTCGAACGTATTCTTTGTGAATTTAAATTAGTTCAATAACGGGTCTCTGATATTCGTAAACGATAATGTAATATTTAATTAAAAGAAATTATGAGACATTCAATGTCTCCACAAATTTGGACAGTTTTTTAATATTTCTTGTTGCTTAATACTCTTAATACTTTTGGTGAAGCAAAAATGTGTGTGAAAAACACTAGTGTAAAGTGGCGTCACTTTATAGACTTCAGTGTATTCTGCAGCGCATCAACGAGTCACGTGACCCTTAACGCGTATAAATATCAGTCACTTTTGCACATTAATCATTGCATCACAAAAGTGACCGATTATGGTTTCAAAACAGCAAATTTCTCCAAAAGGTGAGTAGTTTGGATCCCTGAATTTAAATGTTTTTTTGATGCATTTATTTATTTTGTGGAATTTTATCATTTTCCACAACACACCTGACAATCTTTTACGGCTCACTAGTGTGACGCTTCATAGTGGTTAGGAAACACTGCAATAATATCATGCAATGCAATGAGCTCAATGAAAAATGAATCCAAGAAGGCAGAATAAGCAATAGAAACTTTGATTTGAAATATACTTATATACATTAAAAACAAAAGTTTCTATAAAAAAAACTCAACTTTTGAGTTGAGGTTGACCAATATATTGTTTTACCAAATACCAAGCAACTATTGATATTTGTTTTGACCAAATATAAAAGCAACTATTGTTTTACCGTTACATCAGTGCTGATAGTAGCTTTTTGGAACTATCGGTTATCGGCAAAATTCAAAGCCAATAGTTACCGAAAGTTTTTTTTTTTATTATTATTCCTATTTTTATAGTTCTAAAAAATTTGTGCTCCCAAGAGGTTTTGTTGTTAAGTAGAAATACGTTAATCATAATTTCAAGCTAACGTTCATGTTGATTTCTAGAGAAAAGTGAAACAAGCATTTGTATTAACGGATCTCTGAAATTATTGCTGATATTGCTGAATGATAATTTAGTTGTTACTAAATACAGTCAGTTTTTTACTAGCTAATATGACATTTTTTACTTTGTAGTGGTTTGAGACAATGTTTTGAGACAAAGATTGCATGTTTTGTTTCCCGTTTGAGTTTGTGTGAACTGGGAGCACAGGCTTTTCAAAATAACAATTTCCTGTGTATTTCGGGCTTGTTTACAGTTAAAAGTCCTACATTATGGATAAAATCTTATTTTTTGTTTTATTTTTATTATTGGGATTTTGGTTGCAAAACGAACTGCAAATGTGATTCTGTTCATTTTGTACTCTTGTAGCTTCTATATCTGTGCCTGTAAGGAACGACAAAGATTATTTATTTTTTAACATTTCATAAATTGGTAGTTGTTACAACTGAAGGAAAGTCATTGAAAAGTGTGACCACAAAATGTATTTATGCGAATGCGGCTGGTTTAGGGTCCAGACAAAGTCTAAAGGGCCGAATAATCAGTTATCTGCCTTCTCTACCAGCCTGGTTATCGTATCAGTGAAATTCAATCTACTTTTGTGTCGATTAGCAAATCAGTCTGAATCAAAATCATTTTTATATTTCCATATCTAGAAATCACAAATGAATGGAGAGGACATGGAAAAGTCATTAGAATGCATTGCTCAAAAGGGTGGGAACACTGTTGTTATAGTGTTATTAGCTTAGCATTATGCTAATGACAAACTCTATTCCAAGTTCCAATTCAGTCAACAAGGTTCCCTTTAAGCTAGTATGCTGTCGTAGAGGACAGCTTCCTTTGTAGGCAATAGATAGCAAAGCAGCTCACTATGTTTTGAAACAGAGCTGTTGTCTCAAGTAGCCAGACCTTTGCATCTACATTAGCAAGCTTGAGCCATATTTAATAATTTTAATGCTTATGTTATAAAAGTTTATTAAAGTTTACTCTGCACAATGAACGTTGTGTCCAGTTTTAACTGTCTGAATCTGCAATGTGTTACGGTATGTCTGCCATTTATTATAGCATGTCCTATGTCTGATTATGTCTTGGAAAGGTTGTGCATTTAAAATCTGCATTTGTTTAGGTGTCATTAAAGTGCTTGAGGTTCCCAGAGGGGCGAGGCATCTCTTCATCCAGGAACAAAATGGGACTGCACACATTTTAGGTAAAGCCTGATAATTTTCTCAGGTTTTTCACACATTTCACGCAATTTGTACTGATAATGATTTGGTGCATAAGCAGTCACTGTTTTTGCTTCATTTATTAATAAAACAGCTTTCTCTCTGTCTCACTATTTTGTCTTATCCGAATAGCTGTCAGGAATAAAGCATTAGGTGACTTCTTTCTCAATGCACACGGAGACTTTCCAGAGACGCGTTCTGTCATAGAGAAAGGTCTGGAATGGGAGTATGAGAATAAAAACAGCAAGGACACCATTCAAACGAATGGACCCCTGAAAAACGATGTGGTTGTCATGGTAATCTCCTGTAGAATACATACATACATGAGTGCACACACTCTTTAACCTGTCTTAATCTGATGTTTGAATTATATTTGTGCACTAGATCCGAATGCATGGGTCAGACAAGGTGAAGGTGTCGATCAAATACATCACTGATAATGACAGACTGAGTGATGGTGCCAATGAGAATAACATGGTCCCTGATAATGCTGTGCCATATTCCTGGGTGGTGAAGAGATGGACACCCTGTTCCAAGACCTGTGGAGGAGGTAGTTCACTGTAAACCCACAAGGGGGCACCACAATCTCTTATTTTAAGAGTAGCTTAATATAGAAAGTCAATACAATACTTTTGACTTAAGCCTTCATCAAGACAAGCCCTGCCTTTAAAATGTTACTGACTTAGCATCAGTTGCCACCTGCCATATTATCAGACAAGCTCTTGATCCTTTCTAATGTAAGTCTATGGAATTCCTGTGTGTTTGGAGAGTTTGAATCAAAATTTGACAGAATTTATTGGCATTTCAGTTTTCTTTTAAGTCATTTTGATTATATTTCTCTTTTTACGTCTATGAAAATTATTTCCATCATAAAGAATTTTGTATCTTCTTATGGCCAGGTATTCAGATAACGCGTTATGGCTGCCGTAAGAACGCTGAGTTGAGAATGGTCCATCGCAGATTCTGTGAGAAAATCAAGCAGCCTCCTCCACTGTTTCGAGACTGTTACCTGAGAGAGTGTGCTCAGCCCATGTGAGTGTGTGTGTGTGTGTGTGTGTGTGTGTGTGTGTGTGTGTGTGTGTGTGTGTGTGTGCTAAAGAGTTCTCTTTCATTTTATGAGTTATCAGAGTTTGAAGAAGACTATTATTTTTGTGTGATTATTTTGCTACTTTTCTTGGGGTTAAACCCATTACAAGTTACGTAATTAGATTAATTTTATTTCTAACACATTAACACATTACATTTTGAATTTACACCACTAAATCTGAGCTAATTGGTCAAATAAGTACATATCTTTATTTAATGCATTTACTGACTGTGGCACGGTGGAGGGCGGGACTGGGGCGTGATTACGCACGCCCGGTCTCGTATCAGGCTAATTGAGCCGTCAAGAGGGATAAAGGCCACTCGCAGACGGCGATCGGGAGAGAGAGCTTAATCAGCAGACATGTCTGCTGTCCTATGTGTTTGTTTTAAGTTCTTTATTAAAATATTATTTATGTTGACAAGCCGGTTTCTCGCCTCTTCCTTGCCCATGAATATGATCTGTCTTTACATTGGTGCCGAAAACCCGGGAAGGAAGAGGGATACGCCGTAGCGGAGTTCTCGCCACTTCTCAATGGAGCAGCCGCGGCCATCTGCCGGGAGACGGAGGAGCCCAGCCACCTGGACGCGGAGGAACGGCCGCCGACCGCGAGGGGAGGAGGGGCTCCTGGCCGACCGCCTGGAGCGGTTATGGCCGCTGCCAGGGGCGGGGGAGTCCCCTAGTAGCCGCTGGAACGCGGCGGAGTTGGAGACTGCCGACCGCGTGCGGGGAGGGGCTCGCCGCCGACCGCCTGGAGCGGGAGAACCGCTGCCAGGGGCGGGGGGAGGCCCCTTCGACACCCCGGGAACGCGGCGGGGCGTTCCGTCCGCCAGGGGCTGAGGACTGCCTCCGATCTGCCCGGAGAGGCGCAGCTGTTGTCCTGTAGAGGGTGGAGAAGTGGCTGAGGAACGAGCTACGGCGTATCAGAGAACCGGTGAGTAAGTTTTTTTTTTTTTTTTTCCTTTAATCTCTCTCTCCTCTCTCTCTCGATACCGCTCTGCGTTGGCCTTTTCCCTCTTTTTTTTAAATTATGGTGTTTGTGGGAGGGGAGGTACTGCCCAGTGCAGGAACCCTCCCCCCCCCCTATTTTTAATTGTTGTTTCCCTCCCCTTGCCCCCTCCCTCGTCCAGGCTGATGGGGATGACCTGCCGGCAGACCGCGCGGGAGGCGCCCCCCCCCCCCCCCCCCCCCCACCAGGGGATGTACGTCAGGCCGGGAGTCCCCAGCCTGAGAGAACGGGGGAGGAATGTGGCATGGTGGAGGGCGGGACCGGGGCGTGATTATGCACGCCCGGTCCCGTATGAGGCTAATTGAGCCGTCAAGAGGGATAAAGGCCACTCGCAGACGGCGATTCTCAAGTTCTCAATGGAGCAGCCGCGGCTATCTGCCGGGAGACGGAGGAGCCCCTCCTCCCTCTTCCTTCCCGGGCTTTCGGCACCAATGTAAAGACGTTCATGCTTACAGGCAAGGAAGAGGCGAGAAACCGGCTTGTCAACATAAATAGTATTTTAATAAAGAACTTAAAACAAACACATAGGACAGCAGACATGTCTGCTGATTAAGCTCTCTCTCCCGATCGCCGTCTGCGAGTGGCCTTTATCCCTCTTGACGGCTCAATTAGCCTGATACGGGACCGGGCGTGCATAATCACGCCCCGGTCCCGCCCTCCACCGTGCCACACTGACATATATGCCTATTACTAGAATCTCCCAACAATGTACACTGCCAGTCAAACGTTTGGACACACCTACTAATTTGTATTACTATTTACCATACTTTAGAATGAACATTTAGAACTCTTCCTTCATTATTTGGTCCAACTCATTCATTTAAAAAATAATTAAATAAAAATGTAGCTTAAGCATAAGAAGTTATATCAAAATGCTATGATTACTTGTAAATGAGAAGCCAATTAGAGCCATCTTGCTGTTGTCATGATGTTGATCAGCACATGTTTTGCTCTGTCAGCTGTGAACGAGAATCAACACAGAGTAACACAAAAGTATAATGCTTTTCCTTCAAATATACACCATAATTATTGCTTTTAAGACATGAATAAAACTAACTGAAGTGTCATGGATTACGTTTCCTTTATGTACTTTTAGGACCTTCAGTGTTCTAGCCATCATTCACTTGTATTCTTTGGACCTACAGAGCTGAGATATTCTTCTAAAAATCTTTGTATACCTCAAATATACCTCAAAACTCTGTTTAGATTTTATTCAAATACCTTTTGGTTATTAAATCTAGAAGCTCAACAAAAGGAGCATATAGGATTTTCTTTTGTTATCAGAACCTCCACATGTTTCTGTAATCTAAATTCCTTGTCCTGGATTAGACAATAATATATACATTTGCAGAAATTTTCACACTGTGCCACTCAGTTGACGTGAAACATAAATGGCAAAAAGACATGCCAAGGTTGAGTCAGCACACAAGTGTGGATTATCGTTTGAACTTTTGACGGTGCTGTCTCCAGACTGCTCAAGTTAGTTCAGGACATGATGTCAATGGTGCATAATGGTGATAAATCTGACACTGCATTCAAAAGATATTTAACTTTTTGATGAAAAAAAATCTGTATGCCAGAGAGGCAGTATATGGCTGATATGTGATAAATTACATATGTCTGATATGGGTATCCTTGAAATCCTCATTACCCAAGGAATCCTTAGACATCAAACTCATGGCTCAAAAGTTACAGGCAAAAATCTTTTCAAGAAAAGTTTCACGTTTCTTGATCCATAGGTGGCGCTGTCACCAAACTTTGCATGTAACTTTTCAACAAAATCTAAATTCAGTAAAATTAATTCTATACAAATCCGTCTGGAGATTATTTTGAGCCATTGTTTAGGCAAATCAGGCAAAGTTTGAAGGAATTGTTGTGAATAAATGATAAACGTCATAATCCATAATAGCGGCCACTGTATTAGGCAGAGTTTTACTTTAAGTGGTCCGTTTGTATAATCTGGAGGATTGTAGTTATGTGCAAAAACTATTTTGTTTCTAGGACAAACGGTTCAAAATATATGCGCAAAAGAAACTTACATTTTTGATGCTGTGGTGCTAGAGAGTGTGTCCTAGAGACTGCAAATTTGGTATGGGGGCTAATTTTTCCCAGAAATTGCTCTTCACTTTAAAACATCTTAAACGCAATGAGAAACCAATCCCTCATTCAACATTTAATACCATGATCTTATGAGTATAAGACTTGTTGCTCTAATTTAAGACCTTTTTTAAGGCATTAATTTGCAAAAGGGCAATTTAAAACCTTTTTAAGACTTTTTTTCAGACCTGCAGAAACCCTGAAGTCATACACATCTGGGATGGCATGAGCATGAGTAAATGATGAGAGAGTTTAAATTTTTTGATTAACTGTCCCTTGAACCTTTGTGGATTGCAGTGTTCTGCTATTATAATCTATATCCAGCAGATGTCAGCAACAGGCTTCTCAAAACATATATAGATGTTGCAGGTGCTCATTATGTTCTGTTACTTCTTGCACCACACATGACATCATAGCACCTGTTTTGTTGGATAAACTGACTGTGCATTTCTGTGTGTTGACTGTATGTAGCTGGGTGGCTGGGGAGTGGGGTGAATGCAGTAAGTCTTGTGGGAAGATGGGCTCTCAGACACGCTCAGTACGCTGCGTCCAACCTCTGGGCGATGGCAAGTTTAAATCCATCCGCAGCCGTTACTGCAGCGATGAGCGGCCGGAGTCCCGCCGAGACTGCAATCGTAACCTGTGCCCTGCTGAGTGGAGACTGGGACCCTGGTCACAGGTACAAACAACTGACTCACTAACAACACACTGTCTACTCTTTACTATTACATGAACACACTCTGTATCGGTGGTCCTCAAACTTTTCAGACCAAGTACAGCCTTTTATCAAATTATAACCTCCATGTACCACCTAGTCTCAATATTGTTCCGTCTCATTTTTTCCAGCATTGACATAAAAATCTCCTTGAGTGCAAGCTTAAAGACTGAGAGCAACATACAGTACATGTTATGCCATATTTGATCAGTATCCTAGAATATTTTTATAGTTAATATATACTGTATCATGGGGCTGCAAGACCCTCATCTGTCCCTTGACTGGGCCTATTTCACATCTGTAGAATGGTCATCTAAAAAAACATGCATATACAGTATGACAATAGCAATGATAACACTGTCATTGCACATGATAATATAGACATTTTGCAGTCCAATTCAAACACATAAATGCTAGTTATATTTTGGAATTTGGGGCAGTGTAAGATCTTCAAATCAGTTATGTTTCCGTCCAAGTTCCCAATTTATTTTATGTGAAAAAGCATAAAAATGTGTTGAAAAAAAAAAATAGTCACTTCCTGATATATTTATTTATATTTTATATAATTTGAATATATTACACATTGGTGGCCAAATGTTTGGAATAATGTACAGATTTTGCTGTTTCAGAAGGAAATTGGCACTTTAATTTACCAAAGTAGCATTTAACTGATCACAAAGTATAGTCAGGACATTACTGATGTAAAAAACAGCACCATCACTATTTGAAAAAAGTTATTTTTGATAAAATCTAGACAGGCCCCATTTCCAGCAGCCATCACTCCAACAACTTATCCTTGAGTAATCATGCTAAATAGCTAATTTGGTACTAGAAAATCACTTGCTATTATATCAAACACAGCTGAGAGCTATTTGTTTTTTAAAATGAAGCTTAACATTGTCTTTGTGTTTGTTTTTGAGTTGCCACAGTATGCAATATGCATGTCAATATTAGGCCAAATATTGCGAAAAAAGAATCAGCTTTCTATAGAAACAGTCAGTCAATCATTGTTTTGAGTAATGAACGCTAAACAATGTTTGAGACAAAGGATAACTGGCTCTAATAAGGACAGAAAGAGATGTGAAAGGCCAGATGTACAACTAATCAAGAGGATAAGTACATCAGAGTCTCTAGTTTGAGAAATAGATGCCTCACATGTCCTCAGCTGACAGCTTCATTTAATTCTACCCACAACCACATCTATGGCAAGTGCAACAGGAAGTTTCTGGAAAAACTGACAGCTAGAATGCCAAGGATCTGCAAAACTTTCATTGCTGCACATAAAAGATTTTTTGATGAGAACTCTTGAAATAGTAAAAAAAACAAAAAACAAAAAAAAGCTAATTGTAATAGTAATTGTTCATGTTATTAATGTCCTGACTATACATTGTGATCAGTTGAATGCCAAATTGGTGAATAAAAGTACCAATTTCTTTCCATAAGAGCAAATTCTGTACATTATTCCAAACTTTTGGCTGCCAGTGTGTGTGTGTGTGTGTGTTTGTGTGTGTGTGTGTATATATATATATATATATATATATATATATATATATATATATATATATATAAAAACTTTGTAACCTTTATTCTAATGTTTCACTTTGTGTGTGTACCCTTTTGTAGTGCTCAGTATCATGTGGTAATGGGACACAGGAGAGGCAGGTGCTTTGCCACACCCATGATAACACCATTGGACTCTGTCTGGACTCTAAACCAGCTGCATTCAGACCCTGCAGAATGGATCCTTGCCCAAGTGCGTAAATACATTTTGTGGTCACACTTTTCGACTTTCATTAATAAGTCGTAATAACCACAATAATATATCAGTACATTCAAATTTAGAGTCAGCATGAAACATGCAACACATTTCAGAGTAAAACAGGATTTTCGACAAGAAAATCTAGGACGGGGCAAGATTATATTAAAATTGCAAAAGTGCGTTTTACATCCCACAGTGGAATATGGTGATTGGAGAGAGGTTGACAGGACTGCTCCATTCCATTCAACTCAAAAAGTTGGAATTTCTAACTTCCTGCTTGCAATAAAAGGAGACTGATGTCTCTGCGGAACACAAATGGGGGTTCCCTTTCGATTAGGTTCACTCGACATTGCGACTTATTCAGAGGACAGGACTTTCTCTGCAGACACGGAAGAAGACCTGGCGCATGCCCTACTTGTCGCACGCTCAGATCAGAGGGGCTGGATCAGCACTCTACATTATGGCAGTGCTCCAGATTTTCCAGGCCAAGTCTCTCAAAAAAATAGACAGGCAAGGCTCTGATCCAGAACTGTTCAAAAGCTCTGCACTGCTATAGACTTGACACTGTGGGCCACAAAAATAACTGCTCAGGCCATCGGAAAAGTGATGAGCAACATAGTGGTTCTAGAACGACATGTCTGGCTGACTCTCATTGAAATGTGTGATGTAGAGAAAGCCACCCTCTTCGACACCCCAGATTCGCCAACTGGCATGTTTGTCAATGGCAGAGCACTTTATCGTGCCGCAAAAGCAATTGCAAGTGATGGGGCACTTCCTGCATAAGAGAAGCAGCTCTTCCTCTCACCTGGCCCGCTCCCACTCTACTAAAGGTCAGAACATGGTGAAGAGCCCCATTCCCACTGCTCCAGGGCTGCCAAGGGCTACTACTGAGCCATCGGTGAAGCCACGTAAAAAATGGCCCAAACAAAAATCTCAACATCTGAGCGCGAACCCCGTGCATGCCATTCTTGTTGGCCTAGACCCCAAAAAGGCCCAATTAGAGGCACACAGTGTCCCACTCTTTTCCCCACAGCAGTTCGTAAGGACCGGGATGTTTCACAAAATGCTGTTCATCTGTGTTGTGTTCAAATAAAGAATTTTCTCACAAAAAAGAGAAAAGTGCGCATTACACCTGCACGGAAGGCTCATACATTCTCAATAAATGGCTCTTTTCCTCTTTATGCTTCTCACACCCCACACATTATGCTCTATAGAGAGCGGCGCTCCATTTTCTGTAGCAAGGTAAATGATTGGTCCAATGTCCAGTTACTTGAACATGTGGCATGCCCTCACGGACGTGTTCAACTGGGTGGCAAAACGATTGAATGCGGCTATACGATCCAGTGTATAACCGTACCCAGTATACGGTTCCGTCACGAGATGCTCCACTTTTATGGGCAGATATTCACAATCTTCTCTCAAAGAACATGTTAGAGTTTGTTCCGAGCTGCCACACCCACAAAGGGTTTTACAGCCACTATTTTCTAATTCCAAAAAAAGACGACGGGCTTAGGCCCATTCTAAATCTGAGACGTTGAATTATACATTCGCAAAGTGCCCATTCAAGATGATAACTCAGATCTGAAGGATGCATACTTTCATGTACAAATTGCACTGCATCACAGGGTATTTTTGAGATTTGCATTAGAGGGAACTGCATATCAATTCAAAGTCCTTCCCTTCGGCCTGTCTCTCTGCACTTTCACAAAATGTATTGATGGGGCGCTCGCCACATTGAAACTGAACACGATTACCTCAACGATTGGCTATTACTATCCCGATCAAAGACTTTGCTGTGCGGGCACAGAGACTTACTACTTTAACATTTGATCAGCCTAGGCCTCGATGTCAACTGGGCAAATAGCACACTTTCTCCCAGCCAACAGATCTCCTTTTTGGGAGTCCAGCTTGACTCTATGAGCATGTGTGCACACCTTACAAGCAAACATGTTCAGACCAGTTCTGTCTCTCTCAGTTCAAACTGGAGAAAACATTTCCACTAAAGTCATTTAAAAAATGCTGGGTTTCATGGCGGCAGCATCTGCCACCATACCATTAGGTATTTTACACATGAGGCCTCTCCAGTGGTGGCTCAAGCATATTGTACCACGACATGTCTTGTGCCAGGGGCGCATTGGTATAACTCACTGCTGTCTGGCTGCTCTAGCACCATTGCCAGCTCCAGCCTTTTGGCAGCAGGATGTTATGATAGGTCAGGTTTTCAGGTGAAAAGTGCACAGATGCGTCCAACACAGAATGGGGCGCGTTGTGCGACGGATGCCGGCTCTTGGCACCTGGACAGGCACATCAACCACCTGGAACTGATAGCTGTCTCCCTAGCCTTGAAGGCTTTTCATTCCGACAGAGTGAATAACCACATTATGATTCGTTCAGACAATATGGCGTATATAAATTGCATATCCGATCACTATAAATGATGAGCCTGGTGCAGCACCGCCTCCTGTGGAGCAGGAGCCATCTCCTCTCCCTGCGCGTAACATTTGTCGCAGGCTACCTGAACTGCGAAGCGGACATGAGATGAGATGCCTCTATGCACTTAAATGGCGTGTGTTTTCAAATAGGTGCTCTTCATGTGACAAGGACCCAGTGAATTGCTCCATAGCTGAGATCCTTACATTCCTTCAAGAGAGACTGGATGCAGGACTTACTGTACACTTTCAACGCTTAAGATCTATGTATCTTAAGGTCTACTATCTCTGCATATCACGCCCCAGAAGCTGGCTTCTCTGAAGGCAAACACGATCTAATAAAAAAGATATTTAAGTGAGCGAGGCGCTTACTTTAGTAGTTTAACGAACAATTCAAGGATGGAATGGGCTACGAGAATCATGATATTTCACATAAATTTTGTTTCAAATGTTTCCGTATGTAGGTCGATTCCTACATCTACCCCTTGGGAAATGAGCAGAGGTTCCCTTTTTTGATTAGTGGGTTGAAAAAAACCCATTCAGGTTTGAAAACGCCCACTGATTGGGAAAGTCCCATTTTTGTTCTGCAGAAACATATACATTACAGATTTACGACATTCATAAATCCATAACTCTGAATTCTGGAACACAGCATAAGTGGGGTTTGCGACATCAGCCAATGATGAAAGTCGTTTTTAGGGTTAAATCAAGTAATTACATTTGCATCATTGAAAATTAAGAGAAACATTTATTTTTCTTCAGAATAATCTGCGCAATATAATCTTTTACAGTAAGATCAGGAACATGCTTTAAGTACATTTTTAAGAAAATATGATAATTTTTGATTTCATGTTGATGGAGAATATACTGTATTGATATTAATTCATACAGTTCTGATTATTTGAATGTACATTTCCTAATGATCTGTTGATCTCCTGAGCCTGCTTGTTAACATAATATTATTATCTGTATTCATTTTGTGCACTTTTTCATCACTAATTACAAACTAATTTATTTGACATGAATGAATGCACTAATATAGTTGATGTTTCTCTTTCTCTCTCACACTCTCTGTTTCCTTCGCTTTCTCCTCAATCACATTCACTCCTCTTCCTGCGCACAGCAGGAAGCACTTCCGACTTCAACAAGCATGGCAACTTCCTGATACAGTGGCTGTCACGTCACGACCCCAAATACCCTGTACAGAGGATGTCAAGTAAAGCATCTCTCTCCAGCCATGTTGTCGCTCTGCGCTATCTGACCTCTCTCAGCTGGACCTTCCCTCTGTCACTCTGCCTGGTTTTCCAAGGCAAACTCCCCTGACTGCCTCCCTTTTCCGAGGCTTGCACGCTTCTCTTTCCTGGGTGGTGGTCCTCTTCTACGGGGCGTTTCCGATAGGGGGAGGTCTCTCTGTTTCTCTCTCTCTCTGTCTCTCGCTCTATCTCTCTCTCTCCTTTGTGGAGCTCTGTGTTGTGAATGCTGGCCAGTAAGAAATTGTTGACAAAACAAAACATTTTACAAATTTGGGGGTTTGTTTGTTAAATGAGGGCATTTGTAATTGGTCAGGGACCTTGTGGAGCTAACGATTGCTGAGGTTTATGCTGGACAAAGCATTGTTGTGTGTCAATGCCCTCTGCAAGATGTTTCCATGTGGCTCAAGCTCTTAAGGCTGCCTGAGCTGCAGGTATGAAGGGTAAAATATTCAAAAGAAAATGGCTAAAAGAAAAAAAAAGAAAAGAAAAATATCTAAAGCTTTATTGTGAATGTGAACTTGTCACAATGAGGAACTCTTTGCTAAGTGCTCATTTCATATCCTAGTTCATTCTGGAAAACCGATGGGACAAAAACCCATAAATATAAACAAAGAAGATTGTAGAATACATAACCTGTTAAAATGGGACGTACTGTTGAAACGCTATCATACGCGTTGGTGGCCGATGGTGAACAAGATGTGGAACTTGATAAAACAGGGTCGCTTTACTACACATGAAGGAATGCCATAACCACCTCATCCTCCATTCTCTCTTTGACTGTTAATGAATTCAATAAATGCAGCTTATTTGTGCTTGCAATCTTTAAACAGACACATAAATATATTTGTATTTATATATGACTATAAATCTATATGGGTACCAATAATATGAAATATTAATAAATTGTTTTTCCATGAATAAGCTGTAGCTTATTAGCCTAACATTTTGACTGCTATATTGATCGCTTTAATTCTTGACTGTTACGTGTATTTTTTTATTGATTTTACATAAATACAGAACTATTGCTATTTGATAACAGAAGTTAAGTGTTCGGGGGAAGGGGAAAGATCTGTTGTTATGCAGGATTCGTTCAGCCAGTTGCCTCTCCGTTTTTTCAGAGAGAAGTGGTTTAATTTTTGTCTAATTAATCTAGAGTGAGAGGTTCACCTTATGTTTCATGCATATCACATATCCAGGCATGAGAGTTTTTATGTGTCACACCTTTGTGTGTGTGTGTGTGTGTGTGTGTGTGTGTATGTGTGTGTCTGTGTGTTTGTGTGTTTGTGTGTCGGGGTCGGGGTGGGGGTGGGGGTGGGTTTGGGTTGCTTACGAGGACATTAATTTTAGTTTACAAACTGGTAATTACAAGTGTATTATGCTATAAATGTGGTTTATGAGGACATTTCTAGTATCCCATAATTCAAATCGCTTAAAAAAAACATACTAAACTAATGTTTTATTGAAAATGTAAAAATGCAGAAGGTTTTTTGTGAGAGTTAGGTTTAGTGGTAGTGTTAGGGGATATAATCTATAGTTCATACAGTTTAAAAATCATTATGTCTGTGGAGAGTCTTCATAAGGATAGCCGCACCAATGTGTGCGTGTGTGTGTGTGTGTGTGTGTGTGTGTGCAGGTTTAAGTGGCTTATGAGGATATTTTTTAGGTTACAAACTGGTAATTACAAGGGTATTATGCTATAATTGTGGTTTATGAGGTTAATTCTAGAGTCCCTATAAATCAAATCACTTAAAAAAATTACTAAACGCTGTTTTTTTGAAAATGTAAAAATGCAGAAGGTTTTTTGTGATGGTTAAGTTTAGGGGTAGGGTTAGGGTATTGAATCTATAGTTCATACAGTATAAATATCATTATGTCTATGGAGAGTCCTCATAATGATAGCTGCACCAACCTGTGTGTGAGTGTGTGTGCGTGCATGCATGTGTGCGTGTGTGCGTGCCTGTGTGTGTGTGAGTCCGTATGTGTGCATGTTTGCCAGCATGCATTTTTACAACCAGTATGTTACCAGTGGCCATACGAAAGACACATAAATATACCTCATGGACCTTCATCCACATCCGGACTAATTATTCCAGGGGGGGACATAGAGCGTAAGAACAATGCCTTATACTACATTTGAATGTATCGGCATTTATCTGTGAAAGCGATGGCTTAGCACACAGAAACGTGGTTTGCTGATCGAAATCAGAGGCAGCTTCAGACAAAACGTAAAATAGAACCAACCTGTCAAACAGTCGTCATACACATCCAAAAATGGTGGCTAACCCATTGGATATGGAGAGTGTTTTAATGGAAACCTACACTTGACATCTCTTTATTACTTCAAATTCATCAATTGTATTGTGAAACACATTTCTGTTGTGACTATGTAGCGAGCTGTCCGAATTTTCATGCTCAAAGCCGTGGAGACAACTCAAGGAAAAGCCAGAACTTGCAGTGGGATACTGTAAATAAACATTGGTGTTTACTGTATTTAATAACATTTATGACTGTTATATCCTTACCTATAAGAAAAAAATGCTTATATACTATGAGTAACTGTCAAGTTACTTCACTGGCCTAACTGCGTCTTGGCTGGCTGTTGTGGGGGTAAAATGTCTGGGAAAAATTCAGATGGACATAACGTGCACTGCGTCTATATGCACTTTGATTTATCAGGGAAACTTTATTAATGTTTTGTAAATGTTTAATATATGACACTTATATGTGCCATGACAGTTTTTACATCATCATGGAAATCCTGTATTTTATTTATCCAATGAACTATTTACTTATTTATCTACCTGTTCATCTGAATTACCAATGGTTTAAATGTTCTCAAAGTACTAGAGTGTTTATCCAAAGTTACTGTGAACTTGTACCTTTCAATACAGTTTATTTATTTTTCTGAAGAAGAAATCTATCTGTATGTTTAATGGGGGTGGCTGTGCATTTCATGGTTTCAGTTTCTGTCATGCTCAACTCCAAAAGTAGGAATAAAAAAGTGTTATAAAAACAGAAATATAGATTTTCTCTGCTCTTTTTCCTACTGTATATTGTCACTGCTTTTTGTCTGCTCCCCTGTAAAGGTGGGATATTTTAAAATGACTTTAAACATGCTTTTTTTATCATGTATTATTTTTGGTATAGTGATAGACTGATGTATCGATCAGGGCTGCATTTCCCAAAATCATCGCAGCATAGATTGTAGAAGTGATCGTACATATAAGATATATGCTCTTTTGAGTAATCGTAGAGTGCATAAGGAGACAGACTGATGCAGTCTACTGCAGGGCAACAAGAAATTATACCTAAACTTAATATAGTTAATGTTGCGATGCTTACACTTTATACAGAGTACAATGGGACTTTAGTAACAGATGATCTTATATATACACTCACCTAAAGGATTATTAGGAACACCATACTAATACTGTGTTTGACCCCCTTTCGCCTTCAAAACTGCCTTAATTCTACGTGGCATTGATTCAACAAGTAGCTGAAAGCATTCTTTAGAAATGTTGGCCCATATTGATAGGATAGCATCTTGCAGTTGATGGAGATTTGTGGGATGCACATCCAGGGCACGAAGCTCCCGTTCCACCACATCCCAAAGATGCTCTATTGGGTTGAGATCTGGTGACTGTGGGGGCCATTTTAGTACAGTGAACTCATTGTCATGTTCAAGAAACCAATTTGAAATGATTCGAGCTTTGTGACATGGTGCATTATCCTGCTGGAAGTAGCCATCAGAGGATGGGTACATGGTGGCCATAAAGGGATGGACATGGTCAGAAACAATGCTCAGGTAGGCCGTGGCATTTAAACGATGCCCAATTGGCACTAAGGGGCCTAAAGTGTGCCAAAAAAACATCCCCCACACCAGTACACCACCACCACCAGCCTGCACAGTGGTAACAAGGCATGATGGATCCATGTTCTCATTCTGTTTACGCCAAATTCTGACTCTACCATCTGAATGTCTCAACAGAAATCGAGACTCATCGGACCAGGCAACATTTTTCCAGTCTTCAACTGTCCAATTTTGGTGAGCTCTTGCAAATTGTAGCCTCTTTTTCCTATTTGTAGTGGAGATGAGTGGTACCCGGTGGGGTCTTCTGCTGTTGTAGCCCATCCGCCTCAAGGTTGTGCGTGTTGTGGCTTCACAAATGCTTTGCTGCATACCTCGTTTGTAACGAGTGTTTATTTCAGTCAAAGTTGCTCTTCTATCAGCTTGAATCAGTCGGCCCATTCTCCTCTGACCTCTAGCATCAACAAGGCATTTTCGCCCACAGGACTGCCGCATACTGGATGTTTTTCCCTTTTCACACCATTCTTTGTAAACCCTAGAAATGGTTGTGCGTGAAAATCCCAGTAACTGAGCAGATTGTGAAATACTCAGACCGGCCCGTCTGGCGCCAACAACCATGCCACGCTCAAAATTGCTTAAATCACCTTTCTTTCCCATTCTGACATTCAGTTTGGAGTTCAGGAGATTGTCTTGACCAGGACCACACCCCTAAATGCATTGAAGCAACTGCCATGTGATTGGTTTATTAGATAATTGCATTAATGAGAAATTGAACAGGTGTTCCTAATAATCCTTTAGGTGAGTGTATATATTAGCAAACATGATTAATGTCTCCACTGACCGTGGAAGCTTGCAGATACATTTTTTAAATACTAATCATTGCAACCACACATCAGATGAACAAAGGTGACTGAGTAAAAAGTGATTTTCTAAAATGAATAGATTATTCTATAAAAAATTAGGCTGAATTATTAACAATATTATTTTTCTTCAAAAACATTGTATTGGCAAGGTGAATTTCAAGTATTCATAAAGTTATGCAAAAACTATATGAAGTTACGGAACTTTACGAACAAAAAGTAACATTTCTTGTGCATTCATGTTAAGTGCATTTTTGGTAAAGTGCATATTAAAAAAGTAAAAAAACAACAACAACAACAAAAAAAACATGAATTTTGCACATAGAGAAAGCACTTAAGGGCTAAGATGCATCAGGAAACACAGTCCAGACCGATTAATCAGCATACATTTAGCCATTGTGTGATTATCAGCACTGGCCGATAACCATACACGCGTCACTGATTAAGTCTAAATTGTGTAAATTAAGTGTTCATTTCATGTCATGCAATGTTGTGTACCTCTTCTCAGCTGTTATTACATTGTATTATGTATTTATCAGCAACATATTGGTCTTCTTGCACTCTTAATATGTATCAGTCAACCATCAATTTTTGTTTTGTATTTTTGGATCTTGTGAGATGTGGTAGCAATGAAAATTATGCCAACAAATAACCACATTTAAAAGGAAGTATAAACTGATAACTGCATTTTAACTGATCATTCATCTTAACATCCATTAGTCCTTTAATATACTTTCCTTACCTCTCAGATATTGTTTATGTTCAGTTCATAAGTTTCTGCATTTGTTTTATTGTTTTCTGGCACTCTGCTTCATCTAATGCTTCTCTTAAATTTGTTTCAATTTCTATTTCTGCTTATTTCTGCAATGTTCAAAAATACACTTGTAAGATGTGTGCACAAATAAAATGAGCTTAGAGAGCACGTTTCATCGGCTTACGTAGCTTCATATATCATAAATAAATAGTTCACACAAATATGTAATTTTGTCATCATTTACTCAACCGTTGTTGTTCCAAAGTTTTTTTTAACTAGCTTTCTTCCATGGAACACTATAGGAGATGTTAGGCAAAAACATTAGCCTGAATCATCATCATTCACCTTCATTGAATGGAAAAAAGATCCAATAAAAGTGAATATTGATGAAGTTTATCAGGTCAAAACAGTATGCCTAACATCTCATACAGGTTTGAAACAACAGGACAGTGAGTAATTACATAATTAAAATTTTTGGGTGAACTATCTTCATATATTCAGCATGCGTATTATCTTCAGGCAGTCTTCAGCATGTCCCCCTCTTATCTTGCAGGACAGCGTTGTCATGGTGACCGTTCTGCGTTCTGTCGTATGGAGGTGCTTCAGCTGTATTGTCACCTGCCGGCCTTCCAGCGCATGTGCTGTGAGTCCTGCAGGGCTGGAAATTCTACGAAGAACACTGTGACCATAAGTAAGCCACTGTCAACATCAAAAACATCCACCAAAGGACGATACACCCCCACCACGACCCATAGTCCCACACGCACCACCACAGTTTATTCTCATAAACACCAGTGGACCTCCACAATCACCTTTGAGTCGTCTACACATGGGAAAAATGCCACTTCAGTGGGCTCACCTTGGTTATATACAGCCTCGGCAAAAACAACAGGTACTCAAGGATACACAACAGCTCCCATTCACCAATACACCACAACTCCCGTCCAGGCACACGCTACTCCAGATTTTTTGACAGAACAGAGCACATCTTTTGCCATTCCTACAACAAGTCCCAATATCATATCTACATCTGGAATTGACATGACAAACAGCACCGAATTTTCTTTTAGCACTATTGGCCCCATCACTGTCAATGATGTGAACAACCTTACCATCATTCCCAGTAACACTGCCCAGTCCGAAGAGTTTAATACCAACAGTAATGCACCACATGTGGATAATGGTGCAGTTTTGCAGTCAACCACAACGAATGGTACTAATGGAAACAAATTAACCACCTCAGCCTGGTTGGATGGCAACATCACAACTACCACTGAAGAACCAACTCCCATGGCATCAACTTCCATATTCACAACTTCCAGTAAACTACAGTCAAACACAACAACATTGAGCAAAACTACATCTTTGACTGGAATATTAGTGATGACAACAACAGAGAAGATGAGCAGACAACCGAATAAAGTCAAAGAAACAAATGAGAGCAATGCAATTGACATACTTTATCAAATAATCCCGTTGGACAATGAGTTTGCTCAGAATAACATCATCCCCAGGAGAGGGCGCGTGTTTCTGCGTGAGAGAACACGAAATAAGCGCATCCAGGAGCTACTTGAGGAGAAGCGAAACTTTTTGAGACGGATGAAAAGAGCGCAGGGGATGTGAACCCTTTGTAGTTTCTCTAATAGAGATAATTGGCGCTCTTCCCACACACTCTTTTAATAACATGTCAAACTGATCGTTGCGGAACCAAACCAATAGCAAATGTTTGCACAGTTGCTTTGAACCTCGATTAAGTCCCTTTGGGAGTTTAAGGGTTCCCATTGTTCATGGAAAACCTGGAAATATCAGGGAATTTGTGATTTCCAGGCCTGGAAAATTGATGGAAATTAGAAGAATCATAAAATGCTACAGAAAAATGGAAATTTCTTCCTGCCTGATCTCAGAGTGAATGTTACTATAACTACATGGTTGCAAAATGAGTTTTACTTGGCTCGTTCTACATATCCCAGTACTTCCATGGTTAAATGTACACTAGAGGTGCTACAATAAAAACAAGTTTTACTCCCTTTTACAAAAATCATATGTAAAACTCAGTTCATAAACTCTTATTTTTCACTCTGTTCCTCCCTATCTAATGACATCTAAACATTTTTACCATAACACATAACTTATACGGCAAGTTATTTTATAATTTCACATTGGAAATGCCGAGATACGTGTAAGGAGCCATGTATTATCATTTTGTATGCAATGTCGTCACAGTCGCATCATTTTTATAAGGTCAGGCTGATTTCTACAATTAATCAAAATTGTTCTCATTGTGCTCGATTCAAATATTTAATTGACTAGAAATTGTTCTTCATGAGGGCAGTCTCCACAAAAAGTTTAAAAATCCTTATCAATAAATCACAATCATCTATAAGATGTGGAAACCCTTGAGGTTTCCCTAAAGGAATTTCTAATTCAAGTGTTTTATCAGTTTATAATGCTAGAAAGAGAGTGAGGTGAATAATCTTTTTCACAAATATATGCTTCTCAACATGCTTTTGCCCAAATATGCTCAAGGACAGATATAAACAAAAGGCACATACTGATTTTCCCCAAATGACTATAAGGTATTAGGGCATTGTGGGTAAATTAGCTTAGAAAAATTTTAATATTTTAATCAGTTGTCACCAGTCTGAAATGAACATGTGGCTACTTCATGTTTCAGCTGCACATTTCTTTGAATATAACGGTTTTGATCATTCTTCACAGGGTATAATATACGAGGAGGGATGTGGAGGTTTGATTACAGAACATTAATACAGAGGATATATACTGAATATAAGGTGAATCTGTAACACCTTAATTTAAAGGTCTTTCTCTTATATGGGAAAAGAATGCCACTAAAATAGCCCATCTGTAGCAGAGATGACAATCAGAGTCTTTTTAGACAGACATGACATACAGTTTAGAAGAAAAAAATTTCAGTTACTGTAGGTTTTCTCTATAGATTTTTACCTACATCAACATCTCTGTTCTGACTGTATCTATGGTAAGGAAACATTACAAGGCTACTTAATGACAAGTCATTTGACAAGAAAAAATCAGGGATGGACCATACTTGTTCAAATTGTAATTGTATGCTTGTGAATTATATTTCCTGTCGCCAGTATGCAACCTTTTGTTGAAGCTTTTGCTAAAAAACACGTCAATATGATGTATATTGTTATTGTTGAGATATTGTTATGTTATAAGAATGATCTACACCCCTTACCACATACTCAAAAAATCCACCATTTCCTATTGTGAAAAGCAGAAATAAAATGCCAAAAACAGAAATAAATGTTCTATACTGCAAAAAGATTTTTCACTGCTTCTAATTTTCTTAAACAAAAAATATAGCATTCAGTTTAATATGAAAAATTAGGTTAGCATCAACTACTGTAAATAGATGGTAAATGTTTATTTTCTCCTTCAATCTTCAGCAAAATAAAATGTCAGAAAAATTGCAACAGAGGCTAATGACATACTAATGAACTATAACTGCAACAGACATTATCTCGCATTAAAGAGTCTTCTCTTGTAAAAATCTTCTTGTGATTAAACCTAAATTAGTTTCAAATTATTAAACCTTTTGATATTTAGTATAAATATTTAGTAATGATATAAAAGCTCAAACTAGCATCTACTGTACATATCAGTCAAATAATTTATTGTTGCTCCTTCACAGTAAATGTTGGTTTCATGTTAAATCATTTTGTTCTTTAGGACACACTTTATAGCTGTTTTATTGTCATCTAAATTACATATGCAGCCAATAACATTGATACAAAATAATGAGATGAGAAGTACATAGGCTTTTTGTTCTTTGTAAAATGATTCTGGAAAGATCTGGGCAAATTAGAACAGAGAAAATTACAGTTGAACCTCTGATGAGCCTCCTCTCCTCACTTCCTCTTCATTAGCTTTTAATCCTCATAGCAGTAGTGAAAATCTGGATGGACCAGCCACAGTGTGCCTCTGATACTGTTTACTGACTTATGACAGTGAGTGAGGAAACAAAGAAGAGGACCTATAAAACAGAAAAATCTCAAATGATATCTCTATAATATATTTTTTCTCCTAGACAGCAATGACATTAATTGAAGAGCAAATAAAGAAAATGTCTCCATATCAGATGAGAAAAATACCCCAGTAATTTCACAATTCCTCTCAAAAGTTTCAGAAATCTGAACAATTTCTAAAACTTCTCAAGTGTGCCAAGAGTCTTATATCAAAATTCAGATATTTTAATATGAACATTTCTCATGAAATTCTTCAAAACCATTGTCTGAATAACTTGGTGACAAACTCCCTTACTTGGGGTAAATGGCCTCTAGGGGGGTTGTATTGATATAGTTTAGATAATGTCACGGTTCTGGCTTATCTGCTGGTTCCTTTTGTGTGTCTGTGTTTTTGTTCGCCTGTGTTTTCCATTGCCGCCGAAGCGGAGCAATCAGCGTTTGCGCCTCTCACAAGGTAATCACCTCCACCTGTGTGTCATTACCGTTGTGTATTTATTTCATGCCTCGTCAAGTCACCAGATTGTTCTGTTTTGTTTTTCGTGTGCAGTCTTGTCTTCCTGTCGGTCTGTTTTCACCTTGTTTTTTCTCAGTATTTTCCAGTGTGGATTCAGTGGTTACCGCTCCTGGTTTCACCTGTTTGATTTATCGTATGGACATTTGATCTGACAGTTACTGCTCTGTGGATTACTCACCTCGTCACATTGCCATTCTCTCAGTCTCCGCCATTCCTTGCCCTGGTGTCTCAACTCCTCACAGCCATTACTACTCTGTGGAAAATTTACCTAATCGCCATTGTCATCCTCAACACCTTTCCTCACCCAGGTGTCTCAGCCATACCTGTTAACATTTGGGTAACAAAATCCAGGAGACCTCTGAGAGGGGGTAACTTAATTTTCCCCACAGTGTCCGATATTAAAATCAGTGCGACACACATTGCAAAAGGTGTGACTATTGTTGATATTGCTTCAAGATATTAAATTAAATTCTTCCATCCAGCTGTTATATTTACATGTGTATTTAGTTTTTTTTCGCCAGGGCACTACCTAATAGTGTTCACATACAACGTGAATTTGTTTTGTTTGTTTGGCCGCTGGAGGTGTTCACATACAACGCGAAGCTCGCGTGAGACAGGAGGAGAGGCTTCTACGACAACTTCTCTTTCCACTATCAACCATGGCCGATATCACAATGACTGCTGCTCTGTATCTGTTGTGGAAGTTCAAGATACGTTGGAAAACCAAACGCCGTTGTGTTTGGGTGCATGATATTACCAATTATCCAGATTTCTTCCGCTACTACATCAGTATGTCAGTAACATCCAGACAATCTCAATGCTGATGGGCTTCCGCGTTTTCGCTTTGTGCCATTCACTTCATTCGTGCCGCCCGCCGTGACTTTGCGTCTATTCACGTCTTTGCATTGACTTGTATGTAATCGCGCAGCGCTAAACGCTCGATTGGCATTGTATGTGAATGCACTATAAGTCTTCTCCTCCCATCTACCAGTGATGCTTGATTCAACTAGGAGTTGAGTGTGAAATACGGGAGACTCTCAGGAAAAACGGGAGTGTTGACATGTATGGTCTCAGCTCATCAGTCATCACTGCTCTGTGGATTACTCACCTCATCACTGTTATCATCCTCACACAATTCCTCGTCCGGGTGTCCCAGTTCATTTACCTACAATATGCTGAAACAAAATGCTTTCTTTTTGAAAGGTAACTTTGAGAAACTACAGCTCGTGCTCTGTCATGTGAATAAGGGGCTGTTCAAACTGAATGTGTTTCTGCATCTGCTCGTGCTGTTTTTCAATCGTTTTCCATAAACATTCACTAGATGTCTTTTGACAACTGCATCACGTTTCACTGTGTTTTTTGCATCTCTCACATGAGCGCTGCATTTTTAAACGCTGAGTAAATTTAAACTTCTTCAACTGATAAAAACACGTCTTGAGACACCTGCGTTCTTATTTGTTGTGGTGTTTGTTGTGGTTATTTTTTTTTGGTGCAGAAACGCATCTGAGCAGTTAAGCTGTGTTCACACTGCCAGTGAAACACAGCGACAAAACAACCTAATCTCATTAATTTTCAATGAGAGCTGGCGACTTCTGGCAACATGACCGATGGCAACCATTGGCAAACAGATATGGGAGTGTCCAGCGACTTGACAAATTAGAATTTTTTTTTACTTTATGCAAATGAAGAGCGACTTTCGGGAGCGACAGCCAATATGTGAGAAGATGGTAGAGCTCACGTGATCCTAATATTTTAATAATAATATTAATTGTAAAGAAACAGTGCTGTTTATACTCTCCATATACACCACTAGTGACCTAACCGCCAGTCCTTGCAACGATAAAGTAGCTGGCAGTGTGAGCGCAGCTTTACTGGAAGAAATGCTTTAGCCAATAGATGAATGCTACTCGTCCTCAAGAAAATAAAACAAATGCTTATCTCAAATTCACCAGAATTCAACACTTGGTGTTTTTTGCACAAAAAAAAAAAAAAAAAAAAGGAAAATCTCCCGGGGAGCATCTAAGGTTTATTAGGCAGATTTCTGTACGTACGGTCAGATTAAATCCTGCAGGTACTAGGGGTCTGATGGATAACTGGGCAATATTTATATTGCATAATTTGTCAACTTTTGCAAATACTTTAAGAAAGCCAGATGCTTTTGAGTAACAAATGAAGATAATGCATTTTCTTGTTCATAATGATTTTCTTGTTCATTTCAGTCACATTTGACATTTTAAGTATTTTATAAACAAATTTTGATTGGCTCAGTCAATGTGAGCCCACTTTGAACTTTCTTCATATCAAATTTATTCGCCCCATTTAAGAAAATGGGGCCTTTAGCCCATGCAGTGGGGTCTTTTTACCCTAAATACTATCCCTTTCACTTACTGGACAGTTTTTGATTTTTTTTTTTTTTATATCACCTTAAACAAAATTTTAAGTTACAAATAAGGCCCTTGTCTCAGAATATAAATGATTGAATATTAGATTGAAATCAATCTTTAGACATTACACACAATGATCTCATGGAAGAGGACAATTTTGCAATTCATAGTGACAAACAGGTGTTTAGGAATGTATTGTGTAGTTTTTTATGTTATTTAGTGTTTTGCGAGTAAATAAAATCATAGGAGCCTTTAAACTATTCAACAACTTACAATGGGGCTAAAGTTAGACTAGCGTTTCCACACATTCACTGACCATCTGATGCACTGACCATCTGATCCATCTTTGCTTCATGTGCACTCAGTTCCTGGGGCATGTCATATTTTATGTGATTGATCACTCTATATTAGAACTCCTTGCAGTAGACAGTGAAAACACAAGTCTGTTCCTCACTTTTAAGATTCTCTACAAGAATAGGGCACTGATGAAAAATCTATTATAATGTTGTTGATGATTGTGCAAGAAAACACACAGAGAAATGTACAATACTATGTATATTCAGAGCCTTACGGAAGTATTTACCACCCTTAATTTAGTGCCATCAATCTATCCTTCAATCCAGACCAATTTTCCAGTCCCTGCCGATAAAAAGCATCCCCACAGCATGATGCTGCCACCACCATGCATCACTGTGGAAATGGTGTTCTCTGGGTGATGGGAAGTGTTGAGATTGCTTCACACATAGCGTTTCTCATGATGGCAAAAAAAGTTCAATTTTAGTCTCATCTGACCATTTAAACATCTTCACGGATGACTCGACTGGACTGCCACCCTCGGACCAGAACGCCCAGTCTGAGGCTGACGCCCAGATGTCTGACATGCTTGTCCAGGCCGCTGTCAGCATGGGGCTGGACTGGAACCCTCCAACTCGGTTATTCGGTTACAACTCGGTAATTTTAATAATAAAATTCCATAAATCATAATCAACTTACCTTAGTATGGCTGGGTATTTGTATTGATTTCCCAATATATTTAAATTTAATTATATTCCAATTTTGATTAGATTCATTATTAATTAATTTGGGAATATTTCAGTCACAATGTCAAAAGACATGTTTAAATTATTACAGATTGCCTGATCTCTACAATGTGAGGAGGCGTGATCTATCATGAATATTGATGTGTTTTACACCTGAGGAGAAAAAAGACCCCTCCTCTGGGCCCATCACTGAGGAATGTGACAAAGTCTTAATGATCAAAATCAAGTTTTAAGTTAAAAGAAGTAATATGACTATAAATTTTCTTTACATAAAGACTTTAATTAATTTTAGACCTACACTACCATTTAAAAGAAGTCTCTTCTGCTCACCAAGGCTGCATTTATTTGATCCAAAATACAGCTATAACAGTGATCAAAACCGTATTTTCAGCATCATTACTGCAGTCTTCAGTGTCACATGATCCTTCAGAAATCATTATAATATGCTGATTTTCTAATATGGGCATATTTAAAGTGCATTTTACTAATTTTTCCTGAACACATATTTGCAAGCACAAGCTTTGTTGATGATAATGAGGAAGAATAACCTCTAGTTAAAATATAATGTAAACATTCATATTATTTTTATATCATATTACATACCATATTTCTATCATACAGCATACAATTTAAATACCTGCTTTAGCCAAAATATAATTTAAATGTAATTAAAACTTGCTTATTAGGGCATATTTCAAATTTCAATACTCTGAATCCTGGCTGGCAAGTCTGGAAACAGTCCCACTAATAAAATATGTACATGTTTATATAAAATAGAATGTCAACTAATGAAAACTAATTGACTTACTCGTCCGAAATTGTATCATCAGCTGGATCAAGTCACTCTTCAAAATATAAACGTTCATCGGAATCCCGCTCTTCTTCTGAGGAAAACTCTTCATCACTATCCAGGAGCTTCCTCAGCTGTGTATCATGTGATCTTCCAAAAGTGCAGAAAAGAGAATGAACTAGATGCTTTTTAAGGCACAGTTGGGGGCGTTCGCCATTTGCATTGATTGTCTCAGCACATTACCGTATAAATAGCACCCTCTGCCCGTGGTTGTGATCACATTAAGGATAATTAGCTGAACCAGGAGAAACTGTACATCGCTTTGTTTCATACAGATTACATTGCAGGAGAATATTTGTTTTAAATTGGATTTTTTTTATTAAAAAGTAGACATTTTAAGCTTTCTTTAGACATATGTTTCATGTTTGTGTGATTAGTATTCAGAGTTTCAGTTATTTTCTTTATTTTACAAAAGCACAAGGTTTTGTTATTGTGAGGGTACACAAATAAAAGTAGACCCTTTATAGTCTCTAATGATGTCTTACACATATCTGTATGCCCCAAAATGATGGAGTATCTTATGTTGTTTCCCCTGTAATGACGGAAAAATCCAGCAGGACGCACCGGTGCGTCTGTCGACCCCAAAGGTTAAAGCTGCAGTAGGCAACTTTGAAATAAATTTAATTGAGAAACAGCGCCTCCAATTCTTCCCCATATACATGATGCCCTGGGGGTGACCCCCAGCCAGGGTTTAATTGACAGAGCCAAGGCCTGCCTCGCCAAAAGCAATTGGCTACAATTAGCTGAATTGACACTATCCGACCCACAATTTTCTAGAGTCTGTGGTGCTAACTAATCTCTCACAGGGCCTCATTTAACTTGGACACCATTTCTCTTCCTCATCTTGGGTTTGACATCTCTTAAAATATTTTTGTATCCTCATTCTGAAAAGCAGGGTAAAAACTAGGGATGTCAGTTTCATCTTTTTATCTTTTAAAGTTACCTCAGACTGCTAACGATAGCTAAATAGTGAAGCCATAAGTAGTGTAACATTATGCCAATTAACCTAGAATCACTAACATTAATTTATGTTAATCATCATGATTGTAACTTCGGCAATAATATGATTTGTTTGCTCTTGTACACTGATGATGATACATTTTGTGTGGAGTAGTGTATAAATGCAGTGGATACATTTAATGTTAGTTAACGTTAATTACCTCAAAGATTACCTCTTCAACCAGATGAGAAGTGTAAAACATTTTTTGGTTCATTATGAGACCGTGGCGGTGCAAATGAGACTGTGGCTGGCCGCCAGATTCTAGTCAATTAATGGGAAACACTGAAGTACATGTGCTGTTCATTGGAAATTTCAATGTGTACCTCAAAAATGAATAATATCCTGATTAATCATTAAACAGTAAAACAAATTATTTTGGTGTAACATTAGTTGACTCTAATATGAAAATCTAATCAGTCAGTTGCTGATTACTAGCATAAGTGGACTTGAGAGCACACCCCATGCTGACCATTTATAATACAGTTCAAAACTGCTACAATGAATGCAAACTTTAATACAGTGAAAAGACAATCTATTAGCATAACATGAATCTATATAAATAAATATAAATGTCCAATATTCTTTTGAATGCCCATGTACTAAAATAACATATCTGAGTATACCTTCATTTACTATTAATATTATTTTGAATTGCCATGGAAAATGAAGCAATGTGATGACAATTTTACCTGGTCGCAAAACGTCTGAATTTACCTGATGAACTTTCACCTTTTGCTGACCCTTTATGCATCGCAGAGCTAATATTTGCTTCTAAATCACTTGCACCTTTATTAGCAACTGACACATAAGTGCCAGCTTTACGTGTTATACATCCTGCTTCCCACGGATCTCGACCTGGAAGAAAGCATGGGCATTATTTTTTGCAAATCTTCTGTAAATTTGCACTTTCGTTTGGGCATTGTTTTCACTCAGCTGTCATTTGCTGCTACTGTCAGTGTCAAGCAACTGTTTGATGCCGAACACAACAGCGCTTTGCGGAGAGATTGGCAGGCAGTAATTTGTCCTACACCGCCCGGATTGAGGTGAGAAACCGCACCACCACAAGGACTTAAAAGCAGAGCTGGGGAGTAACGAAATACATGTAATGGGATTACGTATTTAAAATACAAAACATAAGTAACTGTATTCCACTACAGTTACAATTTAAATCATTAGTATTTAGAATGCAGTTACATTCAAAAAGTATTTTGATTACTGCAGTTTATTTAGCATTTTATTGTCATTTGTTGAATTAAATGTTTAGTCCTTTCAGATGGAAACATTTATACATATAAATGATGTGATCCAAAGTGCATTTGAACAGTGGTAAAACACTTTCTTATGATGTGTTATATTCATACAAGCAGACAGAGAAGTAGAAGTTTAAAGTAAGTTTGGAGCACAAGAAACAGAAATAAACCTAAGCTAAAATACTATTTCTATCCATTTTACATGCACGTTACCAGGCACGATCATATTGGATCATAATTTCTTTTTTTCTAGTAAGACCTTTTGATATTAGGGCAAAAATTGTATTCTTTATAACAATAACTTATGTATTGTTTTCCTATAAAAATATCTAAAAATCATTAAAACATGATCTGTTTGATTAATCTTGTTTTAGAAACAACACTGCACAAGATATTTAGGTTTTTCAGAGAATGTATTTTTAACATGTGTATTTTGTCTTCTGTACTGGCAGATATTTTATAGTCAAAACAAATAAAAAAATCTACCAGTGCTGAAGAAGTAATCCAATGTACTTAGAAAACATTACTGATCTTGATTAATCTAACTGAATACATTACAGCATGTATTCTGTAATCTGTAGTGGAATACATTTCAAAAGTAACCCTCCCAACCCAGCCTATAAGTAGTGGGAATTGGGCATTCCAAATTGGGAGAAAAGGGGATAAAACAAATTATCTGTATAATTTATTCATAATAAACTATTAGTTTACAATAAGGTTCGTAATGATTTGTTAAAATTAGTTCATACTGCATTAACTTATGTTAATGTACAACTTTTCCATTAGAAAATTATTAATATATTTAAAATTAAAATAACTAATATTAATAAATGCTTTAAAAGTAGAGGATGAAGTGAGAGAGAGAGGGAATCTCTCATTGCACACTCTCACTCTAATCTCCTCTGTTAACCCAATTTTAAGGATTTATTAGGCATATTTATTTAAGTTTTAAACTGCATTGTCTCATTACATTACTTAAATGACCTATTGTTCTTCTAAGTATTATTATTATTAGGGCCCAAGCACTGAAAGTGCAAGGCCCTATTGTTCTTCTATGGATTTTTATCATTATTATTATTTTCAAAGTTTTCGGTACTTTTGGGGTACATAACATGCATGAAATCTCTTGAAAGTCTGCACACACATCAGAGTCGTTGGCCATTAGTGCTTGGCAAAGTTGCAGGGTGTGTGTGCAGGGGGGCTCTGTAGCACCACCTAGAAGATGGGCATGTTTGGGGGGCTCTGTAGCACATCCTTTTTGAGCTACCACCACCAAGCTTTGCACACATATAGATCTCATCAAGCCAGACAACTTTCGTGCTGACAGTCATAAGCTCTGCCCAACAGAAGTTGGACATTTTGGATTGTATGAAAAATACATGCTCTGGATTTTGACGATCCATGCTCTGGAACATGTTACAGGTACCAAATGTGGGCGACATCATACCAAGACATTGACAATGATAAATTGCGAAAATATTTTTGACATATCAAACGGTGTTGCCATGACGATGTGATAAAGTAATGTCAAAAAATTGGAAAAAGGAAATGTTTCATATCTTCTACATGCATGGTTTGATTTACATCAAAATTGAGCCAAATGTTTGTCCTTGTGGACTGATCACATTGAAAATCTCAGGCCCTGAATTTTGAATATTCCTCCTAGGAGATTCATGTGACTGGCACCAAACTTAGGCAATATTATGCCAAGGCATTGAAGATGCTGAATTACACACAGATGTTTTATATTTTAAACGGTGTTGCCATGGGGAGGCAATAAATTAAGGGCAAAAATTTGAAACAGGAAGTTCCTTATAACTTCTGTGTGCATTTTGTGATTTTGATAAAAATTCAGCTGTATGTTTGGTAATGAGGGCTGATCATATTTGTGTGACTATTTTGAGTCACAGTCATAGCACCATCAACTGGCAGCAGGAAGTATAGCATTTTGTGTAATATCTTCTGTGTGCAATGTGTGACATAGATAATTGAGATGCATGTTTCATCTTGGGAGCTAATAATATGGATGTGACTATTTTGGATCACGGTCATTGGGCCTCCACTTGGCAGCAGGAAATGTGACTTTTACAACAGACTGTGAAATGGCTCTATTGTATGTCCCGAAACTGCTTTAAAATTGTTTAGAATAATGTCTAATGCCATTCATGTGTCCACCATGCATTGTTGAAATGGACCCATGATTCTTGGGCCCATCATCGATGCTTGCAGCTATATTTTTCATTGAAAGCTGTTTGGGTGTAAAGAGTAGCATCTCTAGTTTTGTTTGATATGCCACTTGTTTGTGTATTAATGAACATAAGTAAATGCATTCCTATATATTTATTGTGCATTTTCACATTGAAACCCAAATTGATCTAAACGCCAAAATGTGTTGCTTTGCAATGTTTTATATTGAGTTAAATGAAAATAAGGTCCATTTTGAACTGTTCTGAGACCCGTGCAAGCAGACAGCACACTGGAGGTTAAGTCATTCTCTAAATAGGGAGCAAGGGGACATCGAATAGCTTTCTATGCAGCTAAGTGCACTCCTAAAATCTCATCAAAAGTTTAGTTTAAGGCTGCAGATGATGTTTGGACATGGGGCAATGATAATCAGTACATAGATTCAGAATTTATAATGATAAATGTATTTTCACATGGTTGGCAGTGATTGGATGATGCTGGACATTAGTAAGAATTAAGAATTATTTACAATATTCAGCATTATATAAAATCAGCTTTAATGTCTATTACATCTAAAAAAATAAAAAAAATGAATAACCAACACTACTGGTCATGCTGTCAACATACAGTATGTAGACATACCTTTTTGGGAAAACTATTTGCTCTAGATTTTTTATTTTTTTTGTAGTGTATGTAGCATATATCTTAAATTATCTCCTTACTTTAATCCAACAATATTTTTATTTCTTATGTTCTAGGTCTTCCTCATTTGACATACATTGGCAGATAGAGATTAGAATGACTGACGCACACCTGGACTGTGGGGGGTTCAGACAGCAGCATCCACTTCCTGCCATGATCAGTGGGGCCAATCAGCTGCTAGCTTGATAAATAGGAGATGATATAGCTGCCATAATTGTGTACTGGTTACATTTAATAAAGTGACAATTATAAGGTGGAAGACCTTATATTAGATTTTATAAAATGTTCTGCTAAAATGTAATAAAATAAGACTTCTGTTATTGGCAGCTATGCTAATCATAAACTTATCCTATTCAAAAGATTAGCAGTTTGCAGATAAACAGCAAATATGATACATCACATTACTCCAGTTTGCTGAGATTTTTTCCAGCCCCTCAACTACAGTCTCTGTAAAATCCTCCTCACAAGCTGTTTACAGCAACAAATGCAAAGCTGAGAATATTCTGTTTGGATTGCAATATATATGTGCACATCTTGAGAGATCTTAAGAGATTTTTACAGTTCCATCTCCTATTCAAAATGCTTATTGCAATTCTCTTCAAGCATGAGTCTGTGACAAATAATAAAGTTTTAAAATATAACTTGTTTACCTGTAAACTAAACTTGTTTATTTATTGCTAATTCCTAAACTTTCAAAGAGAAATAAATGGTAATTATGAACTAGTGGCTCGAGTCAAATCAATCTTAAAGAAAAACGTCTAGCTTACGTATGTAACCTCTGTTCCCCGATGGAAGGAACGAGACGATCTGTCGAAGACGCAACAATAGGGGTCTCTCTTGAGCGCCGAATATGCCTCTGATCTACGAAAAAAGGCCAATGAGAAGTTGGCAGACAGTATTTTCATACCCCGCCCCCGGACATATGGGTATAAAGGCGGGGAAATACGTCTAGTTCACTCAGGATTTTTCTGAGGAGACAGAAATGGTCTGGCCACAACCGGGAGGACACAACGTCTCGTTCTCTCCATCAGTGAATGTATGTTACATACGTAACCTAGACGCTCCCCTTCTGTCGCTCACTTTGACGTTGTGTCAAAGAAGCGACACTAGGGGTCCAATTTAAATCAAGCCAAGCGCAGAGATGTGTATGTGTACTGCTGACACAGGAGCGGGCAGGTACTTGACGTGCAAAAGCGACCAGCTGAATCAGACTGCACGTACCCTTCCCAATGCCCCAAAAAAGTTGTCGGAATCCTTCTGGTTACCCTATACAGGGGAACAAGGCGACGCTGCCAACCTGGGAACGGGCCGAGCCTAGCCGGACCTCTTTTCTCTCTATGTTTCTCGCGTAGAGCCAAAAGGCTGGGGCCTTTACACGCATCGTGGGAAGGCGGTCTTACCTGGTTTCCTGTTTTTCATGGGGAAAAGACCCTGCGGAGACCACACCTGCAATGAAATTGCGTCCACCACCCAGTGGGAAAGCTTTTGTTTGGAGACAGCGTTCCCTTTCCGCTGTCCACCAAAACAGACAAAGAGCTGCTCAGGATGTCTAAATCTCTGCGTGCGGTCCAAGTAGGTACGCAAAGCACGTACCGGACACAGCAACGAAGGGGCTGGGTCTGCCTCCTCCCGGGGCAGCGCTTGCAGGTTCACTACTTTGTCTCTGAAGGGAGTCATAGGCACCTTGGGCACGTAGCCCGGCCGCGGTCTTAGGATCACATGAGTGTCTGCAGGACCGAACTCCAGGAAAGTGTCGCTAACAGAGAACGCTTGCAGGTCCCCCGACCCTCATGATGGAGGCAAGCGTGATCAGCAGGGCCATCTTCAGGGAGAGGGCCCTGAGTCCAACTGATTCTAGCGGCTCAAGAGAGGACCACTGAGAGATCCCAGTAGGGGAACAGGCTTGGCTGCGAGGGATTTAACCTACGGGCGCCTCTTATGGCATGTCTTGTCCGTCTCACGCATCTCGAACAAATTCAGCCACAGATGACGTTTCTGAACCTGCCCGAGTTCCTGCAGCACATCGGGATGAGTACCTGAAGTGGCCTGTCCGGTGGCGCTGTAGGCTTTGGCGGTCAGTGATGACGTTGTCCAACAGGCCTTGGAGGGGAGCACAGGGCAACCCCGCCAGGTGGCGGTGTTCTCAGGGCATAGGTGGATCGCAACTGCCCTGTCCACCTGGGGAAACCGTGGGCTGCTCCGCCGTCGAGGGTAGTGAGAGCAGATGATTGCATGGCTTTGTGACGAGTGGAGAGGGGTGTCCTCCATGAAGGGCCTCAGCCTGGGCATGCTGGCCCGAAGTTGGCAGCCCAGGGGAGTCGTCCACGTCAGATGCCGGACCGCTTTCCGATGCAGCGGCGAGCTCATCCACCTCGAGCTCTAGAGAATAGGCAGGCTGGCCGTGAGGCGACGAGCGTGTTGGGGGGTGGGTGGTCCGAGGGGGCGTACCTGGCGGAACCGCACCCGCTGCCATCCCCAGATTGCCTCCATTGCCAGCCGCATCATCCTCAAACCTGTGCGAAGAAGGAGCGGTGAGGTGGGCAACTGGAGTGGCGTTCCTTCGGTTGAAGGAAAGTCGTTACCGCAACGTTGCCATGGTCATGTTCTTGCAGTGAGAACATGAACCATCCACAAATGCTGCCTCGGTGTGATCGCAGTCCAGACACATGAGACAACGCCTGTGGCCGTCTGAAGCGGAGAGCATTCTACCGCATCCAGGAACTACACAGGGGCGGAAGTGCATCTTTATAAAGACGCGTCCTGAAAAGGACATTCAACGCCGCTGTGTATTGCTCTTTTAGAGGAAAATAGAAAAAAGTTTTACTGAGAAAATCACTCTTTTAACAATAAATTCTTTTAAGTTTTGCGCTGTTGAAGCGCCCAGGGGCAAACTGCACTGCCGTGCAGAGAAGGAGAAAGCCGCTGAAGTGCGGCGTAGATCCAACAGCAGAATCAGATCAGAGGAAGAGGAACAGGTGTGTGACTCTTAGCTCACTGCATACACAACCATCAGCTCCGAAGAAAATTTCTGAATGAACTAGATGTATTTCCCCGCCTTTATACCCATATGTCCGGGGGTACACAACGTCGAAGTGAGCGACAGACGGGGAACTGCTTTATTCTACATATGGTGCTGAATGAAAATTTTTGAGCACCATACTGATATGGTACAAGACCGGGCACATACAGACCGGGCACTTAGGGAACTGTATGGCAGTATAAGTGAGCAGGAAACCGCGCACCCTGAGGCCGCGTTCATTGATGCCGGGGACTTCAACAAAGCCAACTTTAAAACAATAGCACCAAAATACCACCAACACATCAGCTTTAACACACGAGGGGACCGGGTTTTGGATCATTGCTATTCTCCTTTCCGGGATGGCTACAAATCCCTCCCCCGCCCAACATTTGGCAAATCCGACCACTCCTCCGTTCTGCTTCTGCCCGCTTACAGGCAGAAACTGAAACGGGAATCACCCACCATTAGAATGATCCAGTGCTGGTCGGACCAATCAGACTCTGCGCTACAGGACTGTTTTGATCACGCGGACTGGGAGATGTTCCGGTCTGCCTCCGATGACGACATCGAGGTTTACGCTGATAGCGTAACGTGTTTCATCAGGAAGTGCGTAGAGGACGTTGTTCCGACAAAAAATATACGGATCTACCCCAACCAGAAACCCTGGGTTAACGGCAATGTTCGCTCGGCACTTACTGCGCGGACCACCGCTTTTAATTCCGGGAACGCGGAGGAGCGTAAACAAGCCAGTTATGCCCTCCGTAACTCCATCCGTGCAGCCAAACGCCAGTACAGGCACAAAATTGAAGAACAGTTCAACACCACTGACTCCAGAAGTATGTGGCAGGGAATTAACATCATCACGGACTATAAACAGAATAAAAACTCCGCCATGAACACCGTTGCCTCTCTCCCGGACGAGCTTAATACATTTTATGCTCGTTTCGAGGACAATAACACCGCCCTCACGGAGAGAGCACTCGCGGCCGATACTACAGTTGATGGTTCACGCTCCGTCTCTGTTGCGGATGTAACCCGATCCTTCCGACGGGTGAACGTTCGTAAAGCCGCGGGTCCAGACGGCATTCCGGGCCGCGTCATCAGAGCATGCGCGAACCAACTGGCTGGTGTTTTTATGGACATTTTCAACTTGTCCCTATCCCTGTCTGTAGTCCCCACATGCTTCAAAACATCAACCATTGTGCCTGTACCGAAGCAATCAAAAATCACCTGCTTAAATGACTGGCGTCCTGTTGCCCTCACCCCCATCATCAGCAAATGCTTTGAGAGGTTGATCAGAGATCACATCTGCTCTGTTCTTCCCACCTCTTTGGACCCATTGCAGTTTGCCTACCGCAACAACCGCTCCACTGATGTTGCCATTGCATCTACAATACACACTGCTCTCTCCCACCTGGAAAAAAGGAACACATATGTGAGAATGCTGTTTGTAGACTACAGCTCAGCATTCAACACCATAGTGCCCTCCAAGCTTGATGTGAAACTCCGGGCTCTGGGCTTAAACAGCTTGCTATGCAGCTGGATCCTGGATTTCCTGTCAGGCAGACGTCAGGTGGTTAGAATGGGCAGCAACATCTCCTCATCACTGACCCTCAACACTGGAGCCCCGCAGGGCTGTGTTCTCAGCCCACTCCTGTATTCCCTGTACACACATGACTGTGTGGCGACACATAGCTCCAATGCCATCATTAAGTTTGCTGACGATACGACGGTGGTAGGTCTGATCACTGACAATGATGAAACAGCCTACAGAGAGGAGGTGCACACTCTGACACGCTGGTGTCAGGAGCACAACCTCTCCCTCAACGTCAGTAAAACCAAGGAGCTTGTGGTGGACTTCAGGAAGAAAGACAGAGAACACAGCCCCATCACCATTAATGGAGCACCGGTGGAGAGAGTCAGCAGCTTCAAGTTCCTCGGTGTCCACATTACTGAGGAACTCACATGGTCCGTCCACACTGAGGCCGTTATGAAGAAGGCTCACCAGCGCCTCTTCTTCCTGAGACGGCTGAGGAAGTTTGGAATGAACCACCACATCCTCACACGGTTCTACACCAGCACTGTAGAGAGCATCCTGACTGGCTGCATCACCGCCTGGTACGGCAATAGCACCGCCCACAACCGCAAAGACCTGCAAAGGGTGGTGCGAACGGCCAGAAACATCATCGGAGGTGAGCTTCCCTCCCTCCAGGATATATATAACAGACGGTGTGTGAATAAAGCTCAGAGGATTATCAAAGACTCCAGCCACCCGAGTCATGGGCTGCTCTCACTGATTCCATCAGGCAGGCGGTATCGCAGCATCAGGACCCGCACCACCCGACTACATGACAGCTTCTTCCCCCAAGCAATAAGACTTTTGAACACATGATCTCTCACGATCAACAATCAGCACTGCACTTTATTAATCCTCACTCTGTCAATATATTCTCCCAATTCAGTTAGTGTGTATATGTATATATATATATATATATATATATATATATATATATATATATATATATATATTTATACCCTTATCTAGTGTATGTGTATTCTACATTGTGTGTAAGTATGTGTACATTTGTTATGTAAATTGTTTTGTGTAAATATGTTGTTTATTGTAAAGTGGTTTATGTCTTGTCACTGTCATTACTGCAATGTTGCTCGGAACTGCACACAAGAATTTCACCTGCTGTTGCACTCGTGTACACAGTAGTGTGACAATAAAGTGATTTGATTTGATTTGATTTGATATCATAGGCACAGCTGATAATTACTCGCTTTCTCTCAATAATCCTCTGTAATTGAAAGATTTCAGTATTAGACTAAATTAATCATAGTTGACTACGTATATCGCATTTTTACAATGACATCAATAACTGAGAACTTATTTTCCATGCTGCCACGTCTACGCCACTATCAGTATAATATCGATCAGCACAGAAAATTATTTTGAATCAGTACAGAAATTACAAAGGAAGTAGACAGGGATGGTGTTTTGGAATAACATGTGGGTGAATAAATGATGACAGAATTTTGTATTTAACCCAGAACATTCCTGTAAATATACATGTCTTGAGAGAGGCATTTACCAAGAGCAGGCTGAGTTGTGTTTACAGTGGTAAAACAGAATATGAAGATAGAAACATTAACTTGTGCTTTTGAGGAATCTTTTAAGCTTTGTGAAGAAAGAGGACCTCAGACTTTGAGGTTCTGATGTTGAAGGAAACACCTTATATAGAAAAACAGACACTGTTGAAAGAATTGGTTCTAAAGGATTTGCTATCATCTGTTCCTGAAAGCATAGACGGTTTTCCACTTTCGCCTCTCTTCAAACACAGCTACTGAATTGCTCAAAGAACCTGTAGTCCTTCAGTTCAACACAAGACAATCCCTATGTCAGAATATGTATTTTCCCTTCTGTATTATACTGTATATGGCAAATGCACTATGTCTAATAAGTATGTCCCAATCCTAAGGATTCATGATACTGTAGGCCTTTTGCATCTGCCGAAATTCTGAAGTGTACATCTACTGGACACTTTACTTTCTGATAGGATCACAAGATTTAACGAGCTGTCAGATTCAAAATGCTAAATGTAAAAAAAAAAAATCAACAGAGAACTGTGAGTTGAGCGGCTCTGTTCAACTGTAAGTGCTATACTGTATGTACCAAGAAAGTTTTTCCTTGTGGTTAAATTGTACTTGTTTGACAAAACCAGAGTGGATTATCTTTGCAATTGTTGGTATTACCTCAGATACAGTACTGCGGTCAAGGGGCAATGCCCGTGTTCCTGTATGATGCACAGGAATGTATTCATACATACTTTAACAATGTGCTTTACTCTGACGACACATATTCTGAAAGTACATTAATTCGGAAACATGGTATGAATATGGTAATGCTATCTTTTTGGTGTTAAAAATGACCAGCCATTGTTCTGTGGACGAACTGACCTAACACACCATCTTTTGATAGTGGCACATTTGTTTTTCATAAGCCAATAGGCCTGCTTTGCATAGTGTAATGATTTGAGACTTTACAGTTAGAATAATAATGAATAAACAAACAAACCACTCCAGATGTTTGCTGCTGATAGGAGTGTGGGTCTCTTTGAAGCAGGAGGGATAATGACGTGGCAGTCTTTGATTTCAGGGGTGCTCACTTATGTACCCGCTTGATTAAGAAAGGTGGCAGCTACTTCCTCAAAGCCAATTTCAGTGCAAAGCAAAACAAAATTGTTTGTCATTCCGTTGTCATGACATATTATTCATGGCAGCAGACGTGCAGATAGAGGTATGGCTTTAATCATTTCTATAGTAAACACACTCTTTTAGTGTGAATAATATTTAAAGTGTTTGGTTTACATTATTCCACCATGTTTCCTTTAAGTGTGTTTTAAACTGATCTGCTACCAGGTTAGTATCAGTGCTGGGTAGATTACTTATGAAATGTGATCTGGTACTGATTGCACAACAAAAAATTTTAATCAATAATGTAATCATTTAGATTACACTTTTAGATAATCTAATTTGATTATTTTCAGAGTACGTATTGCATATTGGTAAATGGTGATTGCGCTCTGTTAGATTTCTGGTAGTCTTGTGTCTCTAATTAGCATAAGCCAATATGCATATACATTTTTAGTGGCCCTAAAAGTATTTGCACAATTAAGCAATACTTCAAAATGTATGAATGCATTTGTTGTCACAGACTCATGCTTGAAAATTGCCAAGTGGAATTTGCATGCCACTCCCCCAGACATAAATATACCCCTCGTATATAAGGAGCTGGAATGCAAACACTCTTTAAGGTATCTGAGAGGGTGAGATCAGTAGCCGAGCACAGCTGGTCGAGGTTACAGAGAGCGGAGGAGTTTGCGAAACGGTTTCGGGCAGTAAAAGGTGCCCGCCACAACCGTGTAAGCTCGCGTAGGCCCGCGGTCCGATCCCAGAACTCGACTGGGGCATACGAGTGTACTGGGGAATGGGAGGTCTGTGGGGGGTTTCCTTGCGGAGAAGGTCCCATTGAAGACCACAGATCGCCCCCAGTGCTAACCGACTCCGCATCATACCCGTAGGTAGATGGACCGAGCCAGCGAGCCGCTGGGGTGGCTTTCCATTTGACGAAGGAAAGCACTGACCGCAATGTAGCCATGGTCATACTCTCGCAATGAGGGCATGAACCATTCATGTACACAGTCTCCGCATGGGTAGCACACAAGCACGTGAGACAGCGATCATGGCCATCAGAAGTGGAGAGATAGAGACCGCAACCAGAAATAACACACAAACGAAAAGGCAACTTGAAAAAGACGCTTTCGTAAGTGCCAATCTTTTATAGGAATATTCTCTTTAGAGAAAATATACACTTTTTTATTATTTAGAAATTATGCTCTTTTCACTTCTGAAGCACCCAGGGGTGTTTCTCTGAACAACACCAGTGTGAGGGGGGAGAAACGCTGTAATGCGCTGTGGAAAAAAACAGCTTGTAAGAGCGAGAGATGAATGGCTGGCAGAGTAATTCAGCTCAGTGAAATATAACCGTTCAGCTCCAAAGAAGAAGTCTGAATAAGTGTATGCATTCCAGCTCCTTATATACCCGTATGTCCAGAGGAGTGGCATGCAAATTCCACTTGCCCATTTTCATTGGCCTTTTCTCAAAGATCAGAGATGTATGGGGCTCCCAGGAGCAATCCTTTTTGTCACTACATTGACCCAACTTTGAGTGAGTGACAGAAGGTTAAAATTCATGGATTCAACTGGTTAAAATTACAGTAATTGCAAAAATGCATTGGTAAAGTTAATTATGAGAAAAGCTGTAGTATCATAATGCAAAGACATTCATTCATTCATTCATTCATTCATTCAAGTGTGGCATAACTGTCCAAATGTTATATGGCTTATGTAATGTGGTATAACTGTCCATGATCACACTGGAAATCAACATGTTGCTACTGACTTTTCCTATACCTGAAACTGACCCTATTCTGCCAAGTTACTGGCAAAGGAATTGATTGATGGGTTCTGGTCCTATGGAAACAAGGAAGTTATCACATTCATATAACATGATGAGCACGATTCTAATCTTGTATTTTCCATCTAAAATTAAATTTTTATTCCACTGATGGTTAGTTTTAGGGTTGGGGTTGGGTTAAGATGTAGGGTTTATTAATGATATGGTGGCAAGATGTCCCATTTCTCCTGGGACAGTCCCATATTTAAGCACTTTTTCTAGTGTTCTGACTTATTCTGAAAAAATTGTGTATTGTCCCATATTTACACTGTCCTAAAATTTCTCTATCGCCTATTCGGCTTTCTCAGTCACGTGAGTATTTTAATCAAAGGTAGCCAAGGATATGGCTTGTAAAACCAATAAAATCACACCGTGTTATTTGAAGTACATGATTGGATTAAACTATCAAATCACAATCCCTTATCTAGTTATTGAACTGATTGAAGAGTCTGTTTGAAAGAGCACAAAGATGAAATTGCAGCTGAAAAAATATCAAGGAAGCGTGCATGTACATTTAATGAGTACCTTCAAAAAAGTTCACATTTATAAAAAAGGAGTCACAGACAGAGCCTAGAAAAGTGCGGTGTGAGATTTGTGGAGCTTGCTTTTCCATCGCCCATGGAGGCCGCACTGACATCATGCAGCATGTTCTTACAAAAAAGCATGAGGATGCTGCTAACAGTAAGTGTGCCACACCAAGTGTTAGCGATTCTTTTGTGAAGCAAAGTTCAGAATCTGATAAATTGCTTTCAAGTGAAGGAATTTTTGCTTCATAAAAAATCATTCTGTTCAACCAGTCTTCCACTTCATATCTTCACCCCATGCAGTGCTGACTTTGCTTGACCGTGCAGTGTGGCACATTGTTTATGTCTACCATCCTATGATATCACCAATTAACTGACCTATCATTAAATAACTACTGTTAAATGAAATATCCTGCTGTGTTCGAGGCCATCAAGACCATCTTAACTGATGAATATTGAGTGTTCAGAAAATAGGAGAATTGGGACAACACTATGTGTCTGGTGAATGCTTACATCACCAAACAGTTTCCTTAGGTGGAGCCAGTCACTGATGAGCGAGAGAAAGAGAAAAGCTGATTTGTATCTCTTTTAAAACTCTCCCACTCACAGACCTTGAAGGCCCCTGTGTGGGCCCATATGCCCCTTGTTGTCTGTGCAAGAGGAATAAAGAATCGAGGATCTGTCAAATCTCTGTGCAATGCTGAGGCAAGACTTCAACTTCTGAGGCTCATGAGCCATATGCCTTGTCAGTCACCTTGTTTTCCCAGGACAGGCACTCTGGAGTGCATGAACAACTCAGTGATTTCAAAGAGATCTCAATCTCGCCCAGTGTGACCCTTGCTGAGGGGCCAAACCTACATATACATAAGTCATGCCTAGTTATATTTGGTGTAGCAATTACATCGAGTCAAGTAGTTGGTTCTGATGAAAAAGTGGGACATCTCACACAGCTGTGTGTGCTGATAAGAGTAAACGCAAGACCTCACCTGAACTCATATTACAGAATAAACTCTTTCTACTTTTAACTTGTTACAAAATGAAAGATGGTATCTCAATAATTTAATATTTTTTTTTTTTATTCTTCACATGACCTTTTTTCTTTACACTTTTACTTTATCTACTATACAAAACCATGCAAAACAAGTAGGCTACAGATGGGTCATTCCTACTATGCCTGATCTCATGAAATTGATGTGGCTGTCGCAACATTGTGTACAAATAATATTATATGATCCCTTACACATATCACAGTAGACAATACCAGCAGTTTTGAGGTTATAATTCCACTGTGTGGTACTTAAAAATATTAAAAACTTCTCCCAAACTGAAAAATTTTCCAAACAGATGAGGTTTTTAAGGTTTATTCTCTTTTGAGTTTAAATAAACAAAATCTACCTCCCTACCCTTAACCTAATTGTTTGTGTCAAAAAAGCAAATGTGAGAAAAAAAAAAAATACAATTACTGAAGCACGTAATTTTCTGCCATATATAACACTTTCGGTTCACATGTCGACTTGCATGCTCAGTGGTACTCGCACCCCAGTCCGATACATGACATTCGGAAGTGCAACATTCTATAGAGGGACTACTGAGAGCATCCTGAGCAGCTGCATCACTGCCTGGTTTGGGACTTGCACCGTTTCGGACCGCAAAGCCCTGCAGAGGATAGTGAGGACAGCTGAGAAGATCATCTGGTTCTCTCTTCCCTCCATCAAAGACATTTACACAAAATACTGCAACCAGCATTGTGGATGACCCCACACACCACTCACACAAACTCTTCACCCTCCTGCCATCTGGCAAGAGTTACCGAAGCATTCGGGCACTCACAGCCAGACTTTGTAACAGCTTCTTCCCCCAAGCATCAGACTCCTCAATACCTCAATAACTGCTATGTGCATAGAACACTATTTCGTAGTATGTTATGTTTACATCTGGCATTTTTAGAAAGTGATATCTTTTTGCACTACTCAGATTACAAATGTGTACTGGTCTCTCACTGTGTCTATTGTCCTGTTCCTTTTAGTAATTTATTGTACTGTCCCGTACTTTTTTGCACATGTTTGCATGTGCACTTTATGTTATTTAGTCTGTGTAGTCTAATGTGGTTCTGTGTTTGTCCTATGATGTTTTTATGTAGCACCATGGTCCTTGAGGAACGTTGTCTTGTTTCGCTGTGTATTGTAACTGTATATGGTTGAACGACAATAAAAACCACTTGACTTGACTTGATGTCAATGACTGGTTCATTCCGACTTGGTCAATTTTTCCAAAAAACATTGCATTGAAAGTTATTATTTTTAATGAATTTATATTTGTGTATTGTAATTGTTGTGATGGTTTTCTAAACTTCAGTTTTTGTATGATTATGATGATTTATTATTGGGCGATTAATCATACGTTAATTGTTTGAATCGTGTGATCTTTTAGGTACAAATCTTTTGTGGAGTATGCCTCAAGCACAGTTCAACACCTGAGCATCATGGCAGCACCTAAAAGGGCTTTTCGAAGTAAAAATGCCAATTGCATGACTGTGTCATGTGCGTTTATCTTGCTCAAGCCAGATATCATCATTAATCCTGCCTAGTTGAAGAAACATATCAAGGTAAATTTCATATTTCTGCTTACTAGATTCTGTGTCTATAACATGACCTGTAATTTAATTATCTATCACTGAGATTATTGGGCTGCTGTGAGAGATTAATGCAATGTTATCAATAGGGCTGGGCGATAAAACAATCTAGATGTTTATCGGAAAAAAGAGAGATGTCTTCAATCAAACTTTTGAGTAATTTTCTATATTCAGCCTATGTTTTACTTCTAAAACAGGGGTGTTCATTACAAAGATTGCAATAGCAAGAGCACCACTGGTTGGTTGATCTAGATGAAATATAAAAGATTTACTTTTTATTTCCTGACATCTGTGCACATCTTGGTTAGGAATTAATGTAAACACAGTCGTTTGTGTCTAAATTGAACTTAAACAGACAAAAATGGGACAAAAATTGTATTTGCATCAAAATGTTGGACTTGAAGTGTACATGTAATTGAATTGAGCACTGTCAAGTAGGCTATGTCACATAAAGGTTATTAGTCATACAACAATAATAAGGAAACGAGAAAACCACTCACTACTTTTGGCTGAATAACTTGAGTAGCTTTAAAAGCATTAATGTAATAAAACAGTGATATTTTACATAATATATTTTTTAAATATTGTTAGTTTTTTAATAACACTGACCCATGACGTAGAGAGTGGAATAATACATTACCAGGAAAGTAGAGATGATAAAATAATTTATAATTATGCTTAGCCTTTATAAAGATAGAAAAGTATCAACATTTGCAGAGCAATACTTCAGGCAGAATATTCCACCAGTCACAAACTTCTTGTGCATCCTGATTTACAATGAGAACACAACTATTTCTTGGCTTAAAAGATACAAGAACTAAAACAATGTTGAACATTGTATCTCAAAAGGAGGACAATGTGACCCCCCATGTGCTACTTAAAAGAAATAGTTCACACAAAAATGAAAATTCTCTCATCCTTTACTCACCCTCATGCCATCCCAGATGTTTGACTTTCTTTTTTCAGAAGAACACAAATTATGTTTTTTAGAAGAATATTTCAGCTCTGTAGGTCCATTCAATGTAAGTGAAAGGGTGCAAAACGTTCACTCAAAAAAGTAGCATAAAAGTAATACATACAACTCCAGCGATTTAATCCATCACTTAAGAATTGATATGACAGGTGTGGGAGACAAACAGATACATTTTTGCTAGAAATTCTTCTCTATGCCCAGTAGATGGCAATATGCATCAATAATGTGAATCACCAAAATCACAAGAAGAACAATGTGAAATTTAAAGTGGAGATTCACTGAGCAGGGAGGAGAATTAATAGTAAAAAAGGAATTAAATATTGATCTGTTTCTCACAACATCTATCATATCGCTTCTGAAGACATGGTTTAAATCATTGGAGGCACATGGATTAGACAACTTTTATACTGATTTATGTGATTTGAGAGCTTCAATATGTTTGCATCGATTCACTTTCATTGTATGGACCAAAATAATTTGTGTTCTAAAGAATGTCTGCTCTACCTCCTCTATTGTGCAGGACATGACGTGCCAAGTGATCCTGCTTATTTAGCATTTTTTTGCATTCCTTGCATTGTTTTGAACATGTTTATACACAATAATAATGCTCTGTCAGCAATAATTCAGGGAAATTTAGACCCTACACATAAACTGATTTTAATGTAATTGTTATACACATTACGATTTAAAATGGTGTTCAGTGTATTGAAAATAACTTTTTAATCTTTTCATTTCTGTTATCATGTCTACCTTTTATTTTTTGGAATCAGATTCATGTAGTGTTTATCGTAGATAATTGATGTATTTTAAAAGTTGGCATACAGTGTTCAATTTAATGGGGCATAATGGGACTCAGGTCTCACTACTCATGAGTACTTTTAAATGAGCTACTCATTTACTCTTACTTGAGTAGTTTTTAGGACAGGTACTTTTACTCTACTCACACAACATTTTTTGGGAAGTAACAGTACTTCTACTTGAGTTCATACAACAAATCATGAGTTTCTTTCTTGCAGTAGACAAAGAATAGCCAAAATGTAGTGTTATTAAAATAAAAAAAGCTTGACTTCAATTTTAAATATTTTTGTTAGTTCCCCGTTGTTAACAGCTTGTAGTATTCAAAAATGTAGCTTTGATCAATATGTTTGACGATAGATCTTCTAATTATATGACTTCTGTGAAGAATTTTGTGTTTTGCTCATTAAATCCTCCCGTAAGGTAAGGTAACCTTATTACGTGAACTACATAACCTATTGAAACAACAAAAGTGGCTAAATCACATTGCGTTGTTGAAAGACCAACCAGGATCCAAGACTTATTTTACATGACATCAATGCTCCATATGCTTCTTTACCAGAAATGACCAAAGTTCAGCCATGAAACTTTGTGGCATAAGCTGATGGGTTCCTTGACTTGTTATCTGTTAGCCTATCGGCTTCCTAACATGTGCCGGCTTGCATGGCGAGCGCTTAGTGGTCCACTGACTTGTTATCGGTTAGCAGTCAACTTGCATCTCTAACATTTAAATGGCTCAGTTTTGCAGCTAATCTGGTTTCTCTGCAGCGCGCTGCAAGATGCTATTTTGTTGGGGGGTTTCAGCTTGCTTGGTAAGGTCTGCTTTGGTGCAGCATGTCTTGCATTTTGTCTCATTGTGCAGCAGCAGCATGTCCACATACTAACTCAGTATGTAAGTGTATTTTTCTAGCAGTAGCAAGTCTCTCTAATTGCTCTGCAGCAGTGTATCAGATCTAGTCCACCAAGACCAATATCCTATCAATATGTCATACCCAAATTACATGCTAATATATGCCAGCCTGATCTCATTAATATACATAGCTATTTGTACATTGATATTTGTAACATGTAAACGTACATGTTTTACACTAAAACGTACAATATGGGCGTTTGCAAGCATCTAATACGGAATTTATTTTACATGTTCACAGCTTTAGAAACAAATCCATTACAACTATATTTGAATACGCAAATCGATTATAAATATATTTGTAAATCTTTACTGTTTTATAAATATTTTGGATCCCTTAACCCTAACCCAACCTCTAAACATAACCACATTTCAACAATATAAAAACTTTTAACAAGTAGATTAATGTACATTAACAATAATTGTTGTTAAAATATATTCATTTATGTATATTTTACTGACACTAATCCTACATCTACTCCTAAACCTAACCATAAACATTTATTAAGCATATAAAACACTTGAATTTGGGTCTGTTCTTCACAGAAAGCAGTCTGAAGATTTGGATTATTGCTAACAAATTGTTGTTTTAATTTGCTTTTTGTGGATTAATTCGTTTTTTGGCAAATTCTGAAAACGTCTAGGATACTAGTGTAACTCCCGTTCCCTGATGGAGGGAACAAGATGTTGTATCGATTGTAGTGACACAAGGGGCTTCTTTCAGGAGCCTCGGATACCTCTGAATATGAAGAAGGCCAATGCCATATTGGCAAACATAACTTGCTTGTTCCGCCCCCGGACATACGGGTATAAAAGGCAGGATGTGCCTCTGTTCAGTCAGGTTCTGCACTGAGGAGCCAAGAACAAAGTTCGGCCATTACAGCGGCTTGGTACAGTGTTGTGACAAGGGGGACACAACATCTTGTTCCTTCCATCAGGGAACGGGGGTTACATTAGTAACCTAGACGTTCCCCTTCTGTCATTCACTCGACATTGTGTCGATTTTAGTGAAACAAGGGGTCCCTATTCAATAGCACCACCTACACGGAAAGTGTTACGTGATCTTCTGATGCTGGTGCAGCAGGCTGTAGCGTGCCAAAGGCACATGAGCATCAGACTACACGTAAACCTCCCCAACACCCTACTAAGACGTCATATTGTTTTTATTAGGTTCCCGGCATCCGACCAAGGATTCCCTTGAGGGGTGGGAACAAGCAACGTGCCGAGCATGGGGAAATACACAAAGGGGGATTAATTCATAATGGCCAAACCCTGTAGAGCACCTGTTCCAGTACAGAGTAGTTAGTACCCGTAGTGGGTCTGGTCGGGAATTCCTCCACTGAATTCGCGGACAAGAGGGATATGGAGGAAAAACATCCAGGGAATGCAAGCTTTTGTGGACTCACCTGGGGGTAAAAGCGCATGTGTTCGCCTCAGTGGAGGGGAAAGGCACTAGCGCAAGTGGTACACCCAGTCAGTCATCCCATGTTACTGAGTTCTACGTGCTCGGACCTGACAAAACTTGAGATGAAACTGACTCAACTTGGAGATTGTAGAACCTCGCAAAGGTATTGGGTTTCGCCCAGCCCGCTGCTCCACGGATGTCTGCTAGAGGGGTGCCATTGGCCAGTGCCCACGAGGACACCACACTCCTTGTAGAGTGTGCTCTAACCCGCAAGGGGGCGGGCACGGCCTGGGCCAATGCAATGTCGTCGATGACCCAGTGAGCAAGACTCTGTTTGGAGACAGTGTTCCCTTTCTGCTGTCTGCCAAAGCAAACAAAGAGCTGCTCAGAGAGACTAAAGCACTGTGTGCGGTCCAAATAAGTACGCAAAGCATGCACCGGACACAGCAATGATAAGGCTGGGTCTGCCTCCTCCCAGAGCAGCGCTTGCAGGTTCACTACCTGGTCCCTAAAAGGGGTCGTAGGAACCTTGGGCACATAGCCCGTTCAAGGTCTTAGGATGACATGAGCATCTGCAAGTGTCCAGGCAAGTGTCACTGACAGAGAAGGCTAGCAGGTCTCCAACCCTCTTGATGGAATTGAGCACAATCAGGAGGGCCATCTTCTGGGAGAGGGCACTTAGCTCGACTAATTCTAGAGGCTCAAAGGGGGCTCTCTGAAGGCCTGAAAGTACCACGGGAACAGGCATGGCTTGGGAGAATTCATCCTCCAGGCACCTTTTAGAAACCTGATAATCAGGTTGTGCTTTCCTAGGGACTTACCATCCACCTAATCATGGTGGGCTGCTATAGCAGTGACATATACCTTTAAGGTTGAGAGGGACAGCCACCCCTCCAGCTTTCCCTGTAGGAATGAGAGCACTGACCTGACTGCGCACCTCTGTGGGTCTTCAGATCGGGAATAGCAATTTTCGAACAGGCGCCACTTCAGTGCGTAAAGCTGCCTGGTTGATGGAGCTATGGCTTGGTTGATGGTGTCTACGACAGCTGGTGGTAGACCACTCAGATCTTCCGCATCCTGACAGGGGCCTGACATGGAGGTTCCAGAGGTCTGGTCGTGGATGCCAGAGGGTGCCCCGTCCCTAAGAAAGAAGGTCTTTCCTCAGGGTGATTTGACAGTGAGGTGCTGTCGCGAGGAGTGTAAGATCCGAGAACTAATTCTGGGTGGGCCAATAAGGGGCCACTAGAGTGACTTGTTCCCCATCCTCCCTGACCTTGCACAGCACCTGTGCAAGTAGGCTCACTGGGAGAAATGCGTACTTGCACAGCCCCCGGGGCCAGCTGTGTGCCAGTGCATCTGTGTCCCTCCGACCTGATGGAGTACCAGAGTGGGCAATGACAGTTCTCCTGGGATGCAAACAGGTCTACCTGTGCTTTGCCATAATGGTCCCAGATTAGCTGAACCACCTGGGGTTGGACCCTCCACTCTCCATTGAGCGGAGCATGTCGTGACAGCGTATCCACTGTCGTGTTGAGGCTGCCCAGGATGCGTGTGGCATGCAGTGACCTCAGTCGGTGCTGACTCCAAAGGAGGAGATGGCATGCGAGTTGTGACATATGACGTGAGTGCACTATTTATGTACGCTACTATCGCGATGCTGTCTGAACGGTACAAGACGTGCTTGCTTCGGATCAGCGGGAGAAACCTCCGCAGGGCAAGAATTACAGCTAACAACTCTAGGCAGTTGATGTTCCAACGTGGGTGCTGGTCCTTTCGCTGTGCACCGAGGTGGAGTGGACACTCATTTCTGACATACCCGGTGGGGCTTTACAGCAGTAGGGAGCAGGTAGTGTTGCGTCGGGCAAGGTTGCGTCCTGAGGCATGTGTGCTGAGAGAGAGCTCAAGGCACTTACCTTGCACCGCGTACCCGGAAGGGGGCGGGTTAGCGACTGAGGAGCTGGTCCTAGTGAGGCGTCCTCTGGACTCGTCAGCACCGGGCGGCCAGGGTTGTGAATGCTGTACAGATGTGGACGTGGAGATTAAGTTTTTACGTCCAGGATGCCACTTCACCTGTAAGGTTCTGTTTCCGTGTTCCCATGAGAACGGCATTTACGGGCACCAGCTATGTAACCCAGGGGATGAGGAAATTGCTCTTTTATTGAATAAGTGGGTACCGCTTATTGGGGGGGGGGGGGCAAATTAAAAAATGGAAACCACGGATTCTCCTCCTGGCCCTCCACCGGGGGAAGGAGTGGTCTGACTACCAGCTCCTGAGCGAACATCTCATCCCCTGGGCGATCCGTATCAGGAATGCTTGGGAGCCTTCCGGGTCCTGTAGAATGTTTGTGAGACAGGGGGTGTCCACTTCCTGCAGGTAACTCTACGCTGGGGCTGAGAGCTGGGCCCTGATTGAGGCGGAGCTACCTGCTGGTTTCTCGCTACCACAGGAGGATGCCCACGGCAATCAGATGGGGCTCGACTGGATGTAGACTGACGCCGAGGTAGGATGTGTTTGATGGCCTCCATCTGCTTTTTCACTGCTGAGAACTGCTGGGCGAAGTCTTCAACGGTGTCGTCGAATAGGCCGAGCTGGGAGATGGGGGCGTTGAGAAAGCAGGCTTTGTCAATTTCCAGCATCCCTAACAAGTTCAGCCACAGATTAAGTTCCTGGACCACAAGGGTGGCCATTGTCCGAGTGCCTGTGCTGTGACCTTCGTGACCTGGAGGGTGAGGTTGGTAGCTGAGCGCAGTTCCTGCAGCACATCAGGATCAGGACAACCCGTGTGCAGATCTTTTAGTTCCTTGGCCTGGTGGACTTGTAGGAGGGCCTTGGCATGCAGGGCGTTTGCAGCCTGTCCGGAGGCCCAGTAGGCTTTCGCTGTCAGTGACGACGTCATCCTACAGGCCTTGGAGGGGAGTGCGGGATGATCCTGCCAAGTGGTTGCGCTTTGCAGGCACAGGGGCACCGCAACCGCTTTATCCACCTGGGGTAACCGTATATCCATGGACCGCCCTGCTGTTGAGGTTAGTGAGAGTGGACAAGTAAGGAGGTCGTCTCCGGGCAGTAAAAGGTGCCCTCCACGAACTCGTTAGCTCATCATCCACCTCCGGGAAGAAAGGAACTGGGGGGGGCGTGGCTTCGAGCGGCGCCCTGACCCGAGTAACCAATCATCTAGCCGTGAGGGTTGAGGGGAGGACGGAGGGTTCCAGTCCAGACCCACGCTCACGGTGGCCCGGGCAAAGGCGGAAGGGCATCTTGAAAAAGACACGTCTTTAAGAAGACGCCAAGCATTAAATCTTTTATTTTTGAAAATAACACACTTTTAGAGGAGTTTTGCTCTTTTAGGGGACAACTGTCGATGCACCAGGGGTGTGGACTGCACTGGCATGCAGAGGACGGAGAAAGCTCTCTTTTAGAGGTGAGTGGAACAGTGTGAGGTTTCAGCTCTCTGAACACACACAACTGCTCGGCTCCGAAGAAAGAATCTGACTGAACAGAGGCACAATCCCGCCTTTTATACCCATATGTCCGGGAGCGGGACATGCAAATTCTATTCGCCAAGTTGGCATTGGTCTTTTTCATATTCAAAGATATCCGAGGCTCTCGAAAGATGTCCCTTGTGTCACTACAATCGACACAATGTCAAGTGAGTGACAGAAGGGGAACTCCTTTTGTGTTTCTTGGCAAACAAAATAAAATTAAATTAATTAAACAATTACAGATTTTTTATTCTTTTTACCATTTAAAGATTAGTCTTGGTTGTATAGAGCAGCAGAAATCACACAGAACTGAAATTAAACTGTTAAAATGTCATATAATGTCAACTGCATTAAATAAATGTGATGGAATTTAATTAATCTCATTGACTATGAATTAATTGTATTTAACTGATCTAATCTATGAACTATTCAATATTAATCAATTCAAACATACATGTAAACATTTGTACGTTTCTATAGGTATCAATGCATAAAATTATGATGTTTACATGCTTTCAATACATCAGTATTGTACGTTTTGCAAATGTAAAAGGACGTTGAGTTCTCATGAGATCGCGTTGTATATGCATATTTTTCTGAGAGTTTAGAATACCATGCTTTCCCATGCAGTATGTGCTATTTCTATGCTGTAGAATCCATCCATCCATCCATCCATCGGATACCGCTTATCCTGCGTACAGGGTCGCGGGGGGCTGGAGCCTATCCCAGCTAACATTGGGCGAAAGGCAGGGTACACCCTGGACAGGTCACCAGTCCATCGCAGGGCCACACATATACAGACACACACTCACACTCACATTCACACCTAGGGCAATTTTTTTTTTGGAGACACCAATTAACCTAACCTGCATGTCTTTGGATGGTGGGAGGAAGCCGGAGAACCCGGAGAGAACCCACGCAGACACGGGGAGAACATGCAAACTCCACACAGAATGGCCGGGGCAACCGGGGTTTGAACCCACGACCTTCTTGCTGTGAGGCGACAGTGCTAACCGCTGTACCACCGTGCCGCCCATGCTGTAGAATGCGGGTTTAAAAAAATCTCCAGAGCAATAATTGTCTATGGAGCCTCTAATTTTAAAATTATAATAAAAAAATATGGATTGTGATAGAAATGCAATTTCCATCCAGCTCCCAGCTAGTGACTGCTAATCTATTTTAAGGCCCTCTAACATTTCTAGTGAGAATCAATTGCTATTTCAATTTTCTGCTAAAAAGTAATACCTATACTTTGAGGAACCCATAATTACCTAGCCTGTCAGACATCAGGACAAAAAGCATACATCTTCAGTGCTAAAATGCCTTTTGTGACATTCTTTTTGTGGTGTCCACTATAACAGGCTCATTAAATCCACAAGAGGTCTTTGATGCTCCAGTGCTAATGAACGAGACAATCACTCTTCTTCATGCTAGAATCTGCGTATTTACAGTCGGTACAGACAGCCACATTGTTGTTTTACTCATGGGGATATGCCACCGAACCCCTTGAGATTTAATTATTACCAGTTCTTGAGTATAATAGCAGGTGTGTGTTGGCTTTGAAAGCTTCATTCTCTGATTGTAACAACACAATATCTATTCACTTTTGTAAGTTGCTATTAGAAGAAAGCCCCTGTCAAAATCCTATGTAAATGTAAATGAGATTTCCAAAAACAAAGGACACTGTTAAAAGAAAACTGCAGAAAAGGGCAGCGAGGAATAATACAGACAAATTCAAAGGGATTGAACATCAGCAAACATAAAAGGTGACTAATAATTTATGATATTTTGCATTTGAAAGAGCATTATTATCATAATGGATGGATTATGAACTGATTTGAACTGCAATTCTGAAAATCAATTCCACAAAGAAGAACCCCTAGTGAATTCCATTATTTCACACACTAACTATTTACTGCAAAATTAATTGATATCAACATGTGTCTTGGAAACACAGTTTATAAAAAGGTCAGCAATATTCTACACTACACAGGGGAAGACCAAGCAATTAAACTGTGGTCCATATACCTACAGTTTCTATCCCTCTATCAGTCCTGGGTCACAGCCCCCCATTGAGTTAAAATTATTTACCCCTTATTGTGTTGGTAGTTCCTGGTAGAGGCATGCACAGGCATTAAGTTAAAGCCTGAACATGGGCCATACCTAAAACCTTATGCAGAATAGATGTACAGGACATTGGCAACACATAACACACACAATTCAAGTCCTAAAACCCAATATTTTTCATACTGTATGTTGCTAGAGCTGTGGTAAAATATAATACAATAATACTTGAGCATCAGCTAGCAGGTAAATGGAATCAGATAGGTTGGTGATATTATAAATCACCATGAGCTGCCCCAGGTCAAGAGCTGCTGATGGAAATGTTAACCCACAGCTGAATTGAGCAGCAAGATGCCTCTGTCATAGAAAAAAATGCTCTGCTGAAAAAGCCTGAGCATTTCTGTCAGATGTCAGTATTAGTCTTTGCTAAACTGAGAATAGTTCTTGTCAAGCACGATGGGAGGGATCCATCAATTGTAAGTGTCTGTCCTGCCCTTAGTCCACAGAAAAAGCTTTCAATACAGATATCCACCAAATCCTCAAACAAAGCGCATTACTTTGAAAATCCTACAGCAGTCTGACCTTTTTCTTACCTGTAATTTCTAACATCCTACAAATGGGGTATAAGAGAGGGGAATCCATTTATTTTCTTTCAAATGATTAGGACGGCTCACTTTAATTTTGGTGCTGCAATTAGCTGAGTTTATGATAGAGCATCTATGCAGATGAGAAATCCTTGGAGTTGACATTCAGTGTGCACTACTCTGATTCTATTAATTGATTGTGTGTTATTACAAAAGGCGTCAAATATAATTATGTAAATTCTGTTAAATAAGCATTAGTTGACCATTAAATTCCAAACGTCTCCAAACTTGGTGTGATTATTTCACACAATGGCTATGTGTGGCAAATGGCAAAACAAACATTGAACACACCTCAGAGTCACAGTGGATAAATGTCATTTTCATTCATAATCAAAGCATTTAAAATAAAATTTGTTTCATGGAGGCTGCAGTTTTACCTCCCTAAAGGTGTGGTCAAACTATGATTTAAGCTTGCAAATAACTTCAATCTTTGGAAACACCACATTCTCAAGACTAGTATAGTACTTTGTGAAAAATATTATTAAGGTATAGTCTAAATGTAGCCAAGTGGAGAATTTACATGTAATTACACTCTGGTCAAAAATTGGACGTGGCCCTTTTAAGAGTTTTGCGACGCCTGCTGTGTTGCACACACATGTGTTCTGGTTAGTAGTGATGGGTATTCTGCCTCTTTTCAGTGAGCCAGCTCGTTCGGTTCAGCTCACCAAAAGGAACCGGCTCTTTTAGCTCCCAAACGGCTCTTTAAATAAAACATGTTTTGTTTTATTTCAAGTCAAACAGTTTGCGATAGTTTGACTATAACAAGTGTTAAAAAAATTCTAATTAAATTATTAAATTAAATCATAATCTACCTTAACCACAATGTAATTAAAAATGCATTGGTTTGTTATAAAAAAGAATGCTATTAAACATTTGCATTCATGTGATATGAGCTCATGTGATATGAGCGTGAAGCTATCGTATGTGTACCGCAACTGCTTTCATATAGCGTGCAAGTAAGGGCAGCCGGTGGACTTTCTGTGCCCTCCTTGGGTAAAATGGTGCCCCCCTAGGGAGTTAGTGCCCTACACGGACTGCGTAGTATGCGTGTAGGGAGTGATAATAGAATATTGCACCATATCAAAGTAAAATAAATAGCAATTTGCAAAACTGCAGCATCCCAGAAATTGAAATAAATGTAAAAAGAAGGATGCAATTTCACATGTGCATTTAAAGTAAAACATTGTAATGTATATAAACAAAGTGCATATAAATCTAACAATTCAAAATGAATACAATCTGAACAACATAATAAGTTGACTCCGCCCTCCTTCACGCATCTTTGGTTCATTGGTTGACACTGTGTGTCTGATTGACAGGAACAACAGTTGAGGCTGTTAGTCTGAGCAGACAGTCAGAATTAATGCGTGTGTGCTTGAGCATTTAGGCCTATATTAATTTATTTATTTTTTAGTTATGTAATCATATCTTAATTTTTAAAATATTTTTATAAATGGATTCGGCTTTTCTGATATACAAGCTGATAGAATGTGAGAGCATACATTGGATAAGAGAGCTCCCAGTTTTGTTCATCGGTTGATAATTCTTTGGGTAAATATACAATTTTACATAAATGCTTATAAATGACATTAAAGAGTTGTATGATAAATGTAAGAGTTGTATGTAAAAATGTTGTGTTTGTTATGGGTTATTTTTGAAGGATGCGTATGGATTGCATTTGTGGAGTTTGACCACGTTCTGTGCACACATGTGAGAACTGGGTATGTACATTTAGTATTAATCATATCTTATTTAATGATTTATAGCCCAGTGTTTTCCAAATAAGTGAAATAAGTGTTATATGTGAAAATGTGTAATGAGAATTCCACTTTTTTAAACTGCAATACATGTCCTTAAAGCCTGGTTAAGAATGCATAAAATTATTCGAGTGATTTAAGCATGTTAAATGCATAAAATACTGTGAGTATTTAAGCATGTTTGAACATGTTTTAAGTATGTGTTCAAGCCCTGAAAGGGAGAAGACTGCTATTGTGTTTGTTAGTGTTCTTCTGCTTATTATTATTCTGCCATCGAAGTCTATGGCAGCCCGTGAACTGTTTGTGGGAAAGTTATGAAATTTACACAGATAGTGTAGTCTAAACTGATAACACAGCAAATTTGGAATGACTAGCTCAAACCCTTTAGCGCTACCAACATGTCAAAGTTTATACTTGTTTACGCTAATAACTTTTGAACTGTAAGTCCTAGAGACAACATTTTTCCCCCTCAATCCTGAGCTCATGCTGAGTTGAAAGCATACCATGGTTTCACTTTCTGCCTGACTAGATTTTCCAGCATTTGGAATTTTCAGACTCATCCAAGATCGTTCATCCGATCTTCACAAAATTTTACACAGATGCTCGGTACACAGTGCTTACAACAAGTTGTTATTAAGTTGATAGACTAAACTGTTTTCGAATGGCACTTCAACGAATTCGACGAAGAACATGCAAAATTGAACTTGAGGCTGTATCTCCGCAATGCTTAGACAGATTTTGATAAAAGTTGGTACGTGTCATGGCCATCATGCCCTGAGGTGACATGCAGTGTTTCGACACAGTGCCCCCCACTGGTGAAAAGATAGATGGCTTCATTGGCTTATAACTCTTGAACACTTTGGACAGTCTGGTCTCTTTAGATTCAGTGCGACATACCGAGATGAACGATACCCAATTTTCCCATGTCCGGTATTTTTTTTTTGTCAGCCAATTCGAAATTTGTGGTAAAATTCTGTATTTTATGAACGCATTGGCGTATCGTTATGAAACTTTATATGTGTCATCAACACCATGCCCTGAATGTGCCTGAGAAGTTTGGATTAGGTGCCATCTTGGGGTGGAAAAATTAAATTCTATAAATTTTTCAGCTTATAACTTTTGATGGCATTGGCCTATTTTGACAAGACTAGTCTCGCTATGTTCCCTAAGGCCCTTCTCCCCCCGATCGCTCAGTTTGGCAGGGCGTCCAGCTCTAGGAAGAGTCCTGGTGGTTCCAAACTTCTTCCATTTACAGGTGATGGAAGCCACTGTGCTCATTGGGACCTTCAATGCTGCAGACGTTTTTCTGTACCCTTCCCCAGATCTGTGCCTTGATACAATCCTGTCTCGGAGGTCTGCAGACAATTCTCTTGAGTGCTGAATATGCCTCTGATCTATGAAAAAAGGCCAAGCATTATTGTCTGCCATTATTATTGCCAAGCGCAATAATACCACAGTTGCAATGGTTCGCTTTATTACCTGTTGCTGGTGATGTAAGTAACGCCATATTTTCCATGGTCTGCCCTATTGCATGTCCACAATTTTGAATTTCATTGAGAGCGTACTCTTTTTTTTTTTTAAATTCCTCCTACAGCATTCATTGGATCTTGTCTTGCAACTTATCATAGTTCTTTGTACTGTATTTACATTAATCATATTTGGAAACTGTGTACACTCATTTAAGACAAAATTGACTGTGTTTACTTGAATACTTAAATTTTATAAATATGTTTGACCGCTCAGGCATGCACCCAAGATACTGCAAATGCTCATCACATAGCAAGCGCTCACATAAATCACATGTCTTCCTTTGATCAGACAGAACACAATACTAAATTGATCTCTCTCTTGCAGCTTAATGCTTTCTTAATAACTCTTTAACATCAACCACAACATGCTCTGTATTTCCATTGTCATTCAAGTTTTCTACATCACTCTCAGAAGTTACTAACGTCAGGCAGTTTTGCCCAATCAAAGGGGCACTGATAAGTCTGCAAATTTATACATATCGTAATAATTTATAACATCTGCATATATCGTTATATTGCCCAGCCCTAAAACTGTTCAATGTAAATCATAAGGCATTATAAATCTTTGGCTGCTCATGTTGCCGATAATAGGCTTGACCCTGGCATTGCTGCTTGCAGCTATATTTAGGGCTCAAGCACCGAAGGTGTATTGGCACTTCTTGTGTTTGTTAGTGTTCTCAGCAGTGAAGCTGTTGGAACCCTATTGTTATTGTACTGATTTTCTTTTTTTTCTTCTTCTTCTTTTTTCTGACCTAAAAGTGTCTGGGTGTCCGAGACCATAAGTTGTGGAGACACCAAACACCAAAACCTAAGTTTTTCAAACTCCTCCTACTCGGTTGGCCCGATTTTCCTCACATTTGGCTCAGATCATCTTTAGACCATGCAGACAAAAAGTTGTTAAAAGATTTTTGAATAAACAAACCATTCACAAATAACTCAAATAGAAATTTGACAAGCACTCCAAATCAATTGTTAGCCTATATCACTGCAATGCTTTAGCGTATTCAGACCAAACTTGGTGTGTGTTTTGTCATCCATGATCTGAAGGCACCTGAGCAGTTTTGTCACAGCACCACTGTGAGACGTATGAGATACAAAAAATAAATGGCTATTTTTACTTATAACTTCTTAACATTTTTCCTAAAATCATGACTCTTTAGATTCTGTGGGGCATACTGTGTCAAATGATACCAAAATTGGTGAAAACAAGATATCTGCAGTCATTTTTGCTTCTCCTGGTCTCCAAAGTTTACCAAATGGAATTATTGTGACTGGTACAGCTTGGCTGCTCAGCAGACCTAAACAAATGACAAATATTGTGACATATCAGCTTAGGGCAATTCTTAAAGTGGGGGCTCATCCAAAATGTTTGTGATTTAATCCCCTCTGTATATTAAATTTGGGCACTTTTTTCAGTTCAGCTACATAATGTGCATATATAATTGAGTTTAGCCTTCATTCAAACCTTTTCTGTCAGAATTACTGGGTAATCTGATGATGAGTTTGTTTTGTTGTGGCATATTTATGTTTCCTCTGTTTGTTTACATTGTCATGTGCTTGTCAGTGCTGCAGGATTTCCCCTGCAGGTTTGGCAGGTTCATTATCATTTTCATCTTCACCTTTTCCTTATTTCTCTACTCCTATATAATGCCCATCTTTTTGCAGTCTTGTGCCATATTGTATTGTACATTCTCCATGCAGTCATCCCATCTATTGGTCGGTTTATTTAGTATGTTTGTTTGTTTATTGTTTCTCTCAGGTAATTCCTCTCCATTATTCCCAGTGCTCACTGTTTCCCTGTCATCTACCATTTCACTTACTGCTGTTTTTTTACCCACTCTGGATCACTGTTTATTGCTGTCGTCATCGTCCTTTCTATTACACTCTCCAGTGGCCATTATCCATCTTCCACCTCCTTTGCCTTTCTTCATTTGACTGTCTGTTTTCTGTTTTTGGTGTTCAATAAAACATTTAATGGCTCTCCTGTTTGGGTCCTCCTTGTCTGGCCGTAATATTTTCACTATGTGGGTGCAAGTAAGAATGCGTGGGTTTGGTGCAAACTCCATAAATTGGATTAAGCCTATGTCAAATAGCTGCAAAGGAGAAAGTGATGGAATTTGGCATGAGATTTTTGTGGCATATTTAATTATCAATTAAAGCTATTTTTGTCCAATTAATATCACAAAATAATATCTCTATAGATTGCTAAACTGTCAACCATGGCACTCATTGAAGCTCCACTATCGATTCAAGCCTAGTCATAGTGAACAGCAAATGGAAAAATGGAATGCATTTGCATGGATGGTTGTTTGTGTGAGGCAAAGACCCTGTGGTGTGGGATGATTTCATGTGGAACTATAGCTCCAGCTTGTTAGAATTGGAGAAGAAAGGTTCTGAGGAGTGCTACGCCACAAGAGATAACAGCTGCTGCGGTTTTTGAAGTCTGCCATCAAAACAACACGTTTTACCCCACTGTTGTGCTAATGTGTGATGATAGCTCTTTGTATAAGATCAGTGGGGGACTTGGGAACTTGGACATTTTCATTTATTCATTTGGCAGACGCTTTTATAAAAAATTATTTGTAAGCGGAAAACATAAGTGAATCATCTTAATGAGACAGTAAAATGAAAAGTGCAATATTACAAATTTTCACTAGCATCAGAATAGTAGCATTCAAAACAAAATTAAGAATTTTTTTTTATTTTTTTTTAATTTTTTTAGTGACTAGTTAAGTGCTCAAAAGATGTGTTTTTAGCTGTTTTTGAAGACAGAAAGTGAGTCAGCTTTATGGATGGGGTTGGGAATTCCACCAACATGGTATGATGAAGCTGAAAGTCCGGGAAAGTGTTTTGGTGCCTATTTGTGTTGGTACAACAAAGCGACGTTCCTTAACAAACTGAAGGCTTCTAGTGGGTGCGTAGCTCTGCAGAAATTATTTTAGGAATGCTGGAGCAGACCCAGTGACTGTACTGTATGCCAGCATCAGAGCCTTGAATTTGATACATGCATGAACCGGCAGCCAGTGAAGAGAGACAAGGAGTGTTGTAACATGTGCTTTTTTGGTTCATTAAAGACCAGACGTGCTGCTGCATTCTGGATCATTTGCAGGGGTCTAATTGCACATGCAGGGAGGCCTGCAATGAGAGCATTACAGTAGTCCAGTCTAGTTATGACTGTAAGTGACTGAACATGAAATTGTGTGGCATGTTCAGAGAGGAAGGGTCTTATCTTCCTGATATTGTAGAGTGTAAATATACATGATCTTGCAATCTTTGAGATGTGGTCTGTGAAATTTAGTTTGTTATCGATGGCAACTGAACCCTGAGGTACCACAGTAAGTAGCTGATGTGGCTTGGACACCACACCTCCCCAGGCTACCTTGAAGGACATACCTCAAAGATGGTAAATAAAACTGTCAAGCACAGTTCCTGTGATGCCAAGTGAAGAGAGGGTGGAGAGCAAGATCTGATGGTTGACTGTGTCAAAGGCTGCAGAAACGTCCAGCAGAATCAGGAAGGATAATCTGGATTCAGCTTTCGCCTGTCTCAGCGACTCAACAACAGACAGCAGGGTAGTCTCAGTGGAGTGTTCACTTGGTAGAGAAGCCTGACTGATTGTCATCCAGCAGCTTGTTCTGTGAGAAATAAGCAGATATTTGATTGAAAACTGCCCTTTCAGTTTTGCCATGAATGGGTTGAGAGAGACTGGTCTGTAGTGTTCTACTTGCGTGTGGTTAATTGCATGTTTCTTCAGCTGCTGGGTTACCTTAACCTGCAAATGTAGTGGGAAAAGTGCCTGTAAGTAGAGATGTGTTAATTATGTGTGTGAGTGCAGGTAGGATGGATGGAGAGATGGCCTGAAGGAGGTGAGAAGGAATGGGATCAAGGGAACAGGTGATGTGGTGGTTGGAGAAGAGTTTAGAGATCACAGTGTCAGTCAGAGGAGAGAACATAGAGACAGAAGAGTTCCATACAGGAGATGGGTGTTTGACAGGGTGTGGTGCTGAGAATGTGTTGCTGATAGTATTACCTTATTAGAAAAAAATGTGGCAAAGACATCTGCTATCAGTGATGTGTCAGGCAGTGGAGGGGGAGTACAGAGAAGTGTGTTGAATGTTCTAAACAAACTGTGAGTGCTGTTGATCTTGTTCTGTTATAGGAAGTATTTGCAGATTTAACATTATCTGAAAAAGTTGCAAGCAGAGACTGATAATTACCTAGATCTGTTGGATCTTTAGATTTCCACCATCTCGTCTCAGCTGCACTGAGATCAGTCCGATATTCACGAAGGATGTCAGAGAGCCAAGGGCTGGGTGGTGTAGTACGTGCTGGCCTAGAGGAGAGAGGAGAAATGCTGTCTAGACAGGTTGTTTAAGTAGAGCTTAGTATGTCTGTGGCAGTGTTTACATCCATGGTGGAAATAAATGTTGTGTGGGAAAAGAGGTGGAAAGGCGAGAGAGTGAAAGAGAAAGGAGGGTATGGCGAATGTAGATGGGACATGTTGAATTGAACAAAGTAGTGATCAGAGACATGTAAATGAGAACAAGAATATTTGAGTTGGTACAGTTACGTGTAAAAATGAGGTCCAGCTGGTTGCCCGATCTGTGAGTTGCTGTAGTGTTTAGTCGTTCCAAGTCAAATTAGGCCAGAAGAGCATTACGTTCAGTGGCCTGGGGCTTGTCTTGGAGTATATTGAAATCACAGAGAACCACATGTGGCCTACCATCCTCTGGGAAGGAGGACAGCAGGACATCCAACTCCTCAAGCAAGTTTCTCAGCTGACCTGGAGGGTGATAGATGACAACAAAATGTATTTATTTTTGCATTGTAGTAATAGCATGGAATTAAAAAGTAGTATTGTTACATAGAGAAGAATGTGGTGAAAAAGTCCAGTTATTTGGAATTAGCAAACCTGTTCCCCCACCCATACCTGTGTGTCGAGGGGTGTGAGAGAAGGAGTTGTTGGAGAGAGCAGCAGGTGTTGCTGTATCCTCTGCATGCGGTGGATTGTGTGCTGAAGGCTGGAATGAAGTCAGCTTTGTTCACAGCTGACTGGCAGTTCCAGAGTCCCACTGAGAAAGCGAGCAGAGTGCAAAGTGGCCGTAGGTTGTGTGGGTTGCATTCTTGAGTCTATATTGTGTGAACGTCTGTAACAGATAACAGGGATGTGCTTGAAGGACTATGTTATTCATGAAATAGACATGTTAGTATGTAGAAGGAAAATAAGAAAATAGGTAAATTAAACGATACTTAAGTGCTATGGTGAGTGGCACCTTGTCGTGTCCTTGCACGGTGGACTCGCACAGGTAGACTTGCTGGTCTTTACACAAGTAGGTCTTCACATGACGAGGGCTTTACATAAGGAACACCACTTCCATTGCTGTATACACGATATATACACGATGCTAACGAGCTGTTCAGAGAAAAAGGACACGCCGTAATGCTACTTAGCACAACAAAGCTAGTCACTTGGGCAACCGAAACGAAGGGTCGCGTGAGGTGACAAGAGTGGGAACAAACGTTCCCCATCTGTCGTTCACTTCGACGTTGTGTCACTAGGGGTCTCTCTTGAGCACCGAATATGCCTCTGATCTATGAAAAAAGGCCAATGAGAAGTTGGCAGACAGTATTTGCATACCCCTCCCCTGGACATACGGGTATAAAGGTGGGGAAATATGTCTAGTTCATTCAGAAATTTTCTTCGGAGCCGATGGTCGTGTATGCAGTGAGCTGCGAGTCACACACCTGTTCCTCGTCCTCAGAGCTGATTCTGCTGTTGGATCTACGGCGCACTTCAGCTGCTTCTCTTTCTCTGCACGGTAGTGCAGTTTGCCCCTGGGCGCTTCGACAGCGCAAACTTAAAAGAGTTTATTGTTAAAAGAGTGATTTTCTCAGTAAAATAATATTTTCCTATAAAAGAGTCTTATGTGTCTGGGCTGCGATCACACCGAGGCACCGTTTGTGGATGGTTCCGCCCTGCATGCCATGGCCCTCCTGCAAGTCCACCAGGCCAAGGCAATTAAAGATCTGCACGTGGGTAGTCCTGATTCCGATGTGCTGCAGGAACTGCGCTCAGCAACCGACCTCGCCCTCAGGGCCACGAAGGCCACAGCGCAGTCACTCGGGCAGGCGTTGGCCACACTCGTGGTTCAGGAACGTCATCTGTGGCTGAACATGGTCGAGATGCGTGAGATGGACAAGACACACTTCCTCAGCGCCCCGTCTCCCAGTTCGGCCTCTTCAGCGACACCGTCGAGGACTTCGCCCAGCAGTTCTCCACGGTGATGAAGCAGACGGAGGTCATTTCACACATCCTGCCCCACCGCAAACCTGCCACCATGGGCCATGCCCAGTCTGCTCGCCAAGGGCATCCTCCTGCGGCTTATAAACACCCAGCTCCTCCTCACTGGGCCTAGCTCTCAGCCCGTGTGTCAAGCACCCCGCAGGAAGCACATACCCCACCGTCTCACGGACCCCTTTGAGGACCCGGAAGGCTCCCAGGCGCTCCTGAGACGATCGACCCTGGGACCAAGACATTAGCTCCGGAGCTGGTAAGCAGACCACTCTGTCCCCCGGTGGAGGGCTGGGAGGAGAATCTTTTGTTGAATTTATTTAATTTTCTGCACCCCTTCGGGGCTGCAGTACCCAAATTCTCAGTAAAAGAGCTATTTCCTTTGTCTCTGGGTCACCTGGCCCGCAAATGGTATTCTCACGACAGTCTGCCACCACACCTCAACAGTCCGAGAATGCTGGACGTGGACCCCCACCCTCAGCCCCACAACTCTTCCCCGGCCGGCCGGTTCCAACGAGTTTCGCCTGTCTCAGCAAACACTGGGAGACGAGTCTAGAGGATGCCTCAACCAGACCTCCTCCTCAGTCACTAACCCACCCCCTGCCGGGTGTGCAGAGCAAGGTAAGTGCTTTGAGTAATTTCTCAGCACCAGAGCCTCTAGATGCACCCTCGCCTCCCGACGCTATACTACCTGCTCCGCCCTGCTGAGAAGCCCCACCGGGTACGTCAAAGATAATCGTCCCCTTATTGCCCCTAGTGTGGAGTTTGGATGAGTGGCTTTCACTTCCCAACCCATCATGCTGGCTGGCCAGGACCATTTGACTCGGTTACGCAATTCAGTTTGCCAGGCCCCCCCCTCCTTTGGGGGCATCCGCTTTACCACAGTACACGGTGAACATGCCCAATCCCTGCATGTCCCTCTTATTCAAAGACACGATAGAGCCTGTCCCTCCTGTCCCCTGTTCACCGAAATGAAGAAGGGTCTCTACAGCCCTTCATCGTACCCAAGAAAGGCGGCGGCTTACGACCGTTCTTGGACTTGCGAGTTTTCAACCAGGCAAAAACACATCTTAACTTGCGCTCGGCATCTAGATTGTTTCACAGCGGTAGACCTGAAGGACGCGTACTTCCACGACTCAATCCTGCCTTGACACTGACCCTTCCTACGGTTCGCATTCGACAGCCAGGCATATCAGTACAAAGTCCTCCCCTTCAGCATGTCCCTGTACCCTCATGTCTTAACGAAAGTCGCAGAGTCAGCCCTTGCCCCACTCCGAGAAGCCGGCATCCACATACTCAACTACATCAACGAGTGGCTCATCTGGCACACTCCCGAGTGTTACTATGTGCTCACAGGGACCAGGTGCTCAGGCACCTCAGCCATTTGGGGCTTCAGGTCAACAGGGAAAAGAGCAAGCTCGCCCCAGTTCAGAGCATCTCTTTTCTCGGCATGGAGTTAGACTCAGTCTCAATGTCAGTGCGCCTCGCTGCTTTGAGGCCGGGCACAGTGGTCCCTTTAAAACTTTTCCATAGACTCCTGGGGCATATGGCATCCTCCGCGGCGGTCGCGCTGCTGGGGTTGATGCATATGTGACCACTTCAGCACTGGCTCCAGTCTCGAGTCCCGAGACAAGCATGGTGCCGCGGCATGCACCGTGTGATGGTCACCCCCGCCTGCCACCAGGACGAGGAACAATTCACCCTAGTGGCTCTCTACTGGCCCACCCAGGCTTGGTTCTCGGACCTCATACTCCTCGCGATAGCCCCTCCCTGGCAAATTCCCCTGAGGAAGGACATTCTTTCTCAGGGACAGGGCTCACTCTGGCATCCGTACCCAGACCTCTGGAACCTCCACGTCTGGGCCCTGGCCGGGATGCGGTAGATCTAGCTGATCTACCACCTGCTGTCATAGACACGATCAACCAAGCCAGAGCTCCATCTACCAGGCAACTTTATGCCCTGAAGTGGTGCTTGTTCGTTAATTGGTGTTCTATACTGGCTGAAGACCCACAGAGGTGCGCAGTTTGGTCAGTGCTCTCATTTCTGCAGGAGAGGTTGGAGGGGAGGCTGTCCCCTTCCACCTTGAAGGCATACATAGCTGCTATCACGGCCCACCACGATGCTCGCCTCCATCAAGAGGGTCGGGGACCTGCAAGCGTTCACTGTTAGCGACATTTGCCTGTAGTTCGGTCCGGCAGACACTCATGTGATCCTAAGACCACGGCAGGGCTACATGCCCAAGGTTCCTACAACTCCCTCCAGAGACCAAGTATTGAACCTGCGAGCGCTGCCCCGGGAGGAGGCAGACCCAGCCCCTTTGTTGCTGTGTCTGGTACGTGCTTTGCGTACCTACTTGGACCGCACTGTTGTGGCCGGACCATTTCCGGCTCCTCAGAAAAATCCTGAATGAACTAGACGTATTTCCCTGCCTTTATACCCCTATGTCCGGGGGCGGGGTATGCAAATACTGTCTGCCAACTTCTCATTGGCCTTTTTTCATAGATCAGAGGAATATTCAGCGCTCAAGAGAGACCCCTAGTGTCGCTTCCTTGACACAACGTCTCGTTTCCTCCATCAGGGAATGGAGGTTACATACGTAACATAGACGCTAATTCAGTACACTGCAAATAAATTATGCTATACTTTAGTAATAAATAATACTCTAAAACAAATGAAGCACTTTTTATAGACATTAAAAACAATGATAGTTTTACATACGCTGGACAAACAACTCTAAATCTAGCAGTGAATACCCTGGGAGAGGTAAAAATACTGTAATATCGCTGCCTCAAAGGCCATTAAGTTTAAATGCAATCCTATTTTAAAAGTTTGACTTGTACAAATCCTTACCCGATAAAATTTGCTATTTCAGACAGAGTAGTTGTAGACTGAATATCAAAATTATTCAGGAGTCTGATTTGCATTCCACATCCTCCTGGTGCTGGTGCTGCATATCCCTTCATTCATTATTCCCCCAGGAATGGGCGCGAATTCTTCCTTCCCCTGACAGTTTTTTTTTTCATCCATCTGCCTTGACAGCAACATGATGTCTCCCCCCAGAACCCTCACCCAAAACTTCTCATCAGCTTATATGGGGATCACATGACCCGCCTGTCCATTACAGAAAGGGAATGCAGGGATGATGGTGTCAGGCAGCTCAAGGGTTAGTTCACACTCTGCATAGAAAAGGAAAGAGCTAACAAGACACTGTGGACCCATCAGTCACCCTAAACTCATACACTCACAGTGTCACTCCAGTCCCTCAAAAAGATTCAGAATTAAGTCACTATGACATCCCTTTATAAGCTACTGGCTTCTCCATACTTTGTAGCAGTATCTTTATCACTGTGAGATTTCAGTACAACAATCATTTTAAATGAAGGAGGGCATAAATGAGCACTCAGGATTCAGAGTTATTTGGATTATGGGTCCTCATCTGCAGCCTCTGGGACCGTTCACACCGAATGCATTTTTTTTCCCAATAGTTTTCCTATGTAAACATACTCTAGATGGACATATTTGACCGATGTGCCATGTCCCACTGTTTGTTTGTTTGTTTGTTTGTTTGTTTTTTTTTTGGGGGGTTTGTTTGTTTGTTTGTTTTTTTTTTGGGGGGGGGGGGGGGGGGGGGGGGTGACCTTTAGATACAGTGCAAGTTAAAAAATTATTTCAATTGTTAAAAATGCATCTTGTGACATCTGTGTTCGTAGCGCTGGTCTTTGCACAAGATTTCTGATAAAGGCTATGTAAATAGTTGCAATAATATTCATGACCTCTGTAAAGTAACATATCAAGCAAGTCTCTTGCTCAGTTTACAGAAGAATGGAAACAAAGATGAAAATGGGAAATGGAGTAGGCTACAGCAAGTTAACCTTGTCAGACATTAAGTGTAATATCTCAATTATAGTGTGAGAGCAAGAAGTATGCCAATTTGGTTCTGCTGTGACAGACAGCTTCATGTCATGTCATGGAAGAACCCTATCATTAGACAGTCTAGCTAACTCAGAATGGTAATACACAGAGCACAGACTGAAATTGTTTCATGTTTGCCACTCTAACTGGCAGTTTGATGCCTGGCATCAATTTTCTTGCCATCAGGCATTTCACACTTCCAATGCTTGTGTGTCCAAGGACGGAAAAAGAAGAGAGGGAAATTGCATCTCAGTCCCTTCTGAAATTACGAAGTGCCATAATAGCTTATCATGAACTGCCCTGCAAGGTAGTATGCTCTTTTCAACAGAGAGAGAAAAACAGAAAAAACAGACTTGCTATAGACAGTTGCTATATCTGTATAATTTGTGAATTAATCAAATCTGTGAGGTGGCAGATTTTTTTTTAAAAAAGGTGTTGCCCTCTTCTTACCCACCTGCAGGATATTGTGTTGTACAATGGGGTGAGCATACAGAGGCTATAAGAGAGGATTAGGTTGTCTTATTGCTCTGAAAAGTCCTCTAAATGATAATCTGTGGAAAAAAAGTCCATACTATCTAAGATGGGAAGACAGTGTTACGTTATTATTAAGGATTTATAATGGTCTTCTCTGAACACAGCTGTGTTGTAAAACATTTAGTGAAGATTTCACAGATTCATATTTGACAAATTGTAGAGTTGCACATATGGGTGACATGAACCCTTTAACTGTTTTGTCAGCTGATGCACATACAGAAATCTGATATATGACTATATGTGAAGATATTTGTTAAATTGTAGTTCATATATTTGGGCATATACATGTGCATAATTACATTCCATTATGATCTGGGAAAACGTTGCATATAAGAAAACTGCCATTTTTGGGTCACACTTTATATTAGGAGTCAAGTCAAGTCATTTTTATTTGTATAGCGCCTTTCACAACACACATTGTTTCAAAGCAGCTTTAGAGAAGACCAGGCATCAACAGACGAGAAAACTGTAATGTCTATAATGTCTATGAGTCATCATTGTGTAATTAGATAAAATAAGATTGTGAATTATGTTTAAAAATAAGTAATTCAATAATAATTGTATTTAGAGACCCAGCGAGCAAGCCGAAAGCGACTGTGGCAAGGAACAGAAAACTCCATAAGATGTTGGTTAATGGGAGAAAAATAACTTTGGGAGAAACCAGACTCACTGTGGGGGCCATTTCCCCTCTGGCTAACATCATGAATATAATGCCAATATTACTTATGTATAGTGCACGTCATGGTTTAAAATGATTAAACTAAGTAAGTGTTAAGGGACCGTGTTTAAACAAAGATTTTGTACGAACTGTAAGATTAACGACTAATGTATTTGGTGTCTATTATGTACTATATACTGTAAACTCTAATGTTGTCATTACTAGAAAAATCAATTATTCTTAATTAAACGTTACTTTAAATGATAAGTGTAACTCAAATATCTTCCTTGAACTGATTTTTCTTTTAAAAAAAAATCCATAAACTTAGTATTTTAAGTGATCATAACTGAAACTATTGAGTACAATATTGTCCCCTTTGGTCAAGTTAGATCCTAACTACAGGAGAAATACTGTACGTTTATTTAATGATTGACCTAGAATCAGTTATAATCTTCATTATTCAAGCTGTGTTAAATCATACAATACAAGTCTACTTGCCTCAAGTTACCTTAACCTAAATATTTAAGCTCATTCTATATGAACACCAAGTTAAGTGAACTTAATTAAGTTTTGTAGACACCATTACTCAATTCAATTAAGAGAACGAGTTTACTGCAGTTTACCGTATCTCAGAATCAGTACCCACATCATCCAACTTCATGACAGCTTCTTCCCCCAAGCAATCAGACTTCTGAACTCTTGATCACTCACAATACATATATCAGCACCGCAATTTATTAGCCTCAGACTGGACCAACATTTTATCAACTGACAATCAACCGACAACTGAATGTCAACACAACACTTCATATTTATTTCCATTGATTACATGAATATTATAATTTATTTATAAACTTCTTATTTTGTGTATACTCTATATTGTTTATTATTAGGTGTATATTGTGTTGTGTAACAAGATGTATAAACTGTGTTACGTGTAAATCAGATTATAATATAGAGAATATTATTCACTTTTAAGCACAGCAAGTTATCATAAGTTGTGCCTCTCAATTATTTTGAGATTTGCATCTCCCATTTAAACCTACAACACTAAAATATTAATCTGCATAGTTGACTGATCGACTAATCAGTTGTTTGATGACTAGTTGATTAATCGACCATCTTGGCACATCCCTGGTACTTACATTAAAAAAATTAAGCATTTGATACAGTGTTGTGTACATATACAGTATGTTGTTCTGCAAAATTCACCCAAGAAGAAGTTACACTGACCTTGTTCAGGTAATGTGATTTTAGTTGTGAAAGCAATGGTAGCAAAATAGCTTTCTCAAACTGACAACAATTAAACTGACCACGGGAAGCTGACAAAAAAAAAATTCTGCCTTTTTCAGAGACCTGTGCTGTCACAGAGACAGGTGTGATTTGTCATGGTACCTATTTCAATTTTATCTTTCACAGAATAGGGGAATTTTTTCCTTATATTTTCACTTACAGAAATCTTGAACATGTCCTTAACTTTTGTTTGCAAAACAGGGAATCACTTTAGCAAACCCTTGTGCTTTTCCTTAACATACTTGCAACATACAATCAATGGATTCACAGTGTTCTCGGATGTTGTGCTAAGCTCCAGTATATACACACCCTAATGATAAAATATATTTTATCTTGAACTTTTATCCACAGGACAACTGATATTTGACAAATAGAAAAGGTCCTTTTGTCAGTATACGCTTTTCCTCAGATAAAAGCTAAGCTGTTAAATTAACACAAAATCTTTGCTCGGCTTAATTCCTTTCTCACAAGTTCAGCATATCTTTCATTCAACACACCAGCCTCGCTCGGAGAGCTTAAAGTTTTTTTCTTGAGATACCAGCTACCAAATCTGTGCTCTGTGCAATCCAGACTGTTATTTCTTCATCTGAGAAGATTGGTGTTCCTGTTTATCTGAGCTAAGGGTGCTTCACTTGGAATCGAATGTGATGGAATTTCAAAACACTTGAGTAATGAAATCGTTTCCCTCCTATACTAGCGAGCTTCATAGAGAAGTTCAGAGAGCTCTTAAATCTGTTTAATCAAAGACACATCTGGCTAAATATTAACTGAGCTGCCATGGGCTCTAAGCTGTCTCTGCCTAATGACAAGTTTGTACTCCATGCCCAAAAAAACACAGATTCTCTTTCTTTCTATATCACTGATTGAATTTACATATTCAAATGTTCCTTCGTTGCTTTCCCCTGAATAGTATAGTGCTAAGAATCCAATTACTTGTAATGAACATCACCTGTGCACAAGCATTATTCAGCTTTAAAAATTAAAGTGGTGCCAAAGTTGACACTTCAGTCTTCGGCAGTATACTAAGTGTATCATATCCATTACTGATTGTATTGATATGCAGATTTTAACATGACTGTATACATGCAAAGTCAAACACTGAATTATGCTCTGAGAAAAACTAATCTAATGAACACTACTAAACCTTACAGATGTTGGAGCTACCTGAAGGTCCATGGCAGAATGTCTCTGTTGACTTTTGCGGCTTGTTGTTTTGGATGAGTACTCCAGATTTTCCTTTGTAGAAACAACACCATCAACATCTGCTAACACATTTATTCCACTGTTGGATAAAATATTATCTATGAAATTGGATAATGGACCTCCATTCTCCAGCCAAGTGCTTGCCATCTTCCAACCCACCTTGGCATTCATCATCGCAAGATTACCCCCTAATAGCCACAAGCCAACAGTGAAGTGCAGAGATTCATGAGGACCTTAAAAAAGACAACATCCACTGTGTCCATCAAAGGAAAATCATGGAAACAAGTGCTCCATAAATTTCTGAAACTTGCTACAGAGCAATCCTTGGTAAATGGTCTGCATTTATATAGCGCCTTTTTAACCTTTACAGTATTCAAAGCACTTTATACTGTGACTCATTCACCCATGCACACACACATTCACACACCAATGGCGGCAGAGCTGCCATGCAAGGCACAAGCCTGCCATTGGGAGCAACTTAGGGTTCAGTGTCTTGCCCAAGGATACTTCTGCATGTGGAGTTGTGTGGGCCAGGATTCGAACCACCAACCCTGCGATTAGTGGCCGACCCGCACTACCAACTGAGCCACAGCCAAAATAAACAATAATCAAATCTGTGCTTAAAAAAAAAAACTAAAACAAATTTTTAAAGTTATGTTATGTATCCCAATTTACATGCTTGTATTTTGAGTGAATTTATTTTCTTAAAGCAAACGGGTGGGATGTAATGTTGCACTGCAGCTTTAAGAAAGAACTCCCACAATCCTTGTCGGTCTGACGCTGAGCATGCAGCAATGTGCGTTTGATACAAAGAGAAGTAAAGAGCATTTCTTCTTTGAACTATGTTGTCTGTCTGAAGTCATTACACACAGGTTAAAATTAAACCTCAAAGATAAGTGTAGATTGTTCCATACGTGCCCACTCTATTAGAACAGAATCCCATTTATTAATTGTGAAAGCCAACAAGGCTGAATGTTACAAGGATATTGATACGTTTGTCAGAAATATAAATACTATACTAATGAAAACAATACACAGATGGAACATCACTGTATTTTGTCAATTTCTGAATTCTCTTTAGTGTCATTTTTACATTCTTAGTTTATTTATTTATTTGTTTATTTTTGGTCCTGGCTAAAGTAAAGACATTTGTTTTATTTGAAAGGACTAAGGAATGGCATCAAAAGATATTGCAGTGAATAGAAAAACCTAGATGTGTATAGAATGTATGTATAGATTAAATCAAGCATGAATGGGTTTTTTGTACTCTAATGAGTAATGTCCACTCTAGACATGGTTGTTAATGTGGGATTTAAAACCAAACAAGCTCAGAATTCTAAAGGGAAAACTTCAGACAATTAAGCTTTCAAAAAACAAACAGATGAAAGCACTAATTTCCCAGTGGAGGCAAATCTCTTTGAATGACAGTATTCTGAAGTGCATGGCCATTAACAAGGGTGTCCATCGAGAAACAAAATATTATTAAATGTTTTATAGACATGTTACACTGTATGTACTGTGCATAGCACTTTACTCCATGAATCAAGGAGACTAAAGTAAATTATACAATCTCTTGGTCAACATACAGCATGTTAGCTAACAACTTTCCTTCCAGGATGGGTTTTACAATGGTGTCAAGCAAAAAAGCAAGCTTGTTTGAGATTAGGCTTATTGCTTGATGTTGTATGATTTTTAAACCATTGAGATCATTTAGACCTAAATTATTTTATGAACTGCCACTGTGTGGAGATTATTCACTGTTAATTTCTACACCACCAACATCCATGAAACATATTCGTACCAATGAATGGTTCTCATACCTCTTAAGTGCACAAAAGAGATGAGAGCAAGTAGAAGCACTCAAGCTAAACCTAAAATCTTCTTCATTTCACAACAGACTCTTCCCTTAGTCATATTATTCAGTGAAATGTATTGATTCAAGATTAAATCAGTTTAACAGAATATGCCAATATGTAACAATAGCATTCCAGGACCAAAGTTAAGGACGATTTACACTTCTACCTACGCCGTTGCCTGACGTGCACCTCTCCAAAAATGTAACAAATGCGTTGCATCATCAACACAGACCATGCAGGATTTATTGGTCAACTTTATAACCATAACATCCCCCATAATGAAAATAAAGATATCTGAGGTGGCATCACATTTTTCAAGATTAATATATAAGATCTATGCATCATATCACAATGTAGTTGGACTCTGGAGCTTTGTTTAATCGGAAGCATCTGTATTCTGTTTATGTTTCATGAAGTCACAAGCAAAAAAATGCTGTTTATATTTTACTTGACATATATTTGGTATGTGAGTGACAGTATTTGTATTCTATTTGGGAACTTTACGATCTGTACAATGTTTTGTCAGTTTTGTTTCACAGTATTGTTTATGCCTACAATAAATAATCATATTTTATAAGTTATGAATAGGAACACTTCTAATTTTTTGCAAAAAAAAGAGTTGTTGATATTGCCTATATGCATTGTAAAGTTCAGCATCTAAGCTTTAAAACGACACCCATTTTGTGTTGGTCAAGCGAGTAGTTATTCATTCACTTAATGGGGTTTTTATTCAGCATGTAGCATCCAAAGTATGGCAAAATAATTGTGATATTATTTAGTGTTTTAAAGTGTTGAGAATTCCCACTTCTGAATCCGATTTAATGGGTTTTACTATCTGTAGCCAATCAGTAATTAACCTCCACATTTGTAATGCTGTGTGTACGCTTGTGTGCTTGCTCATGGCGATTCTCCATCCTTGCTGAGTTGATCTACCATAGTTGTTGCATGCCTGATTTTAAACCAACAACTTGTTCATGGAATGTTAAAGGGATTGTTCACCCAAAAATGAAAATTCTCTCATTATTTACTCTCATCCTCATGATGTCTCAGGTATATGTTTGACTTTCATTTCTACCAGAAAGACTCGGGAGAATAATACTGAACAATTAACCATTTATTTACAGCTCGGCAAACAATATAAAGATAAAAGTTCTTTGGCGTAGGCCCCTCCGTAGCTCGCAATCCGGGGGTCCGGACTCTGCATTTCCTGCCTGGCGATGAAGTCGACCCCCAAAGTAGGTGGAAGAAAAATTCCACCGGGACGGGACCTACCCCCAAAGAACAGTAAAGAGAAGTATACCCACCGGTCGTGAATCCTGGAGAGCCTAAACATGGAGAGAGAGGAGGGTTAATAATGAGCATGACAAAACACCTTTAAGGCCAATAGCTAATTAGTAAGAGGTGACTACATTATAAGAAGACAAGAATAATACATTCATGCAATTAAAATTCTGCTGCTGTGTAAACGTTAAGCATTAATAGAGCTGACGCTTTCGTATGAGCGACTTTTGAGAAGTTTGGGTCGCACTATGACTGATCAACCAGTTTATCCCTGAGAACGAGTTGAAGGGAAACGAGCATGAAGGAATAGAGATATAACCGTGAAATAGGCTAATATAGTGTCAGGAGAGTCAGTGGAAACAAGCCGTTGAAGATCACATGAAGACAAGGCCACACAGAGACAAGGCCGCGATGGACCACACAGAACCGGGCCGCCTGGCCACCAGGACGAGGTCACCTTGGGCCACACAGAACAAGGCCACCTTGGGCCGCACAGAACAAGGCCACCTTGGGCCGCACAGAACAAGGCCACCTTGGGCCACATAGAACCGTCCCTAATGACCACAAAGCAGAGCCACACTGGCCACATGGCCTTGCTAGACCAAAGAGACAAGGCCGCACGGCCACACGGCCTTAGTAGACCACAGAGACGAGGCTGGCAATCAGCCACGACGGCATCTAATGCCGCACATAAAACGAGGTAGACGAGGACCACATGGCCGTCTTTCCATCACGAGCGGGATCGAAATGATTGGTAGCTGATGTAAATTCTCCTGGACACATAAAACCATAGAAAGCAGATAGAAACACAGCTTCCAGCAAAATATTGATGTACGTAGAAAAAGGCCTTGGCGAATAGAAGAGGTTAGTCTTTGCAATAAAGGCGTAAAAGGCAGCCGTTTATCTGGAGAATGATAGAGGATTTGCTTATGCCTTGAGCAATAACGAATAGGAGAAGCGGTGAATAGACTTGGAAAATCGGGGTTGAAATATTAGTGTAGAATTGAATGCCTGCTAGAAATCTACGGATGGAGGAAGGTTTAAATTAGGTTTCTCGAAGTGAAGACGCGAGAGGAGCAAAAGGTCGTAATCGAAAAGAATGAAGAATGAAGACCGAGCGGAAATGTAAGCTCTAAAAAGTGGAAGGAGCTACTCCTTTAGCCATGTAATGACTGGCTGAACTAAGCAAATCGTCTAATTTAACATTGTAGCTGATAGGGGAGGGCACAGATTTGGATCCGTATGGGCTGAAGGGCAAAGCCGTCTGAAAGTCTGAAAACGAAAACGAGAGAGCGCGTCAGCAATAACATTGGAGTAGCCTGCTATGAGAGCAGCTTTGATAATAAAATTGAAGACGACTGATCGCTAGATTAAGCGTCTCACGAAAGGCATCATCGTCTGGCAAGATGACCGACCTTTATTAATGATGGCGATGGTAGCTTCGTTATCGCAACATGAGGGTGGAGTCCATGCTGTCTCTCGTGTGATGTATTCACGTTGCCATGACACCAACGTAATCTTTCATTCTCCACTCGGTTGAGACATCCAGGATAAGCAGTGAGTAAAGAAACAGATCAATACAGATCTAAACAAACCAAGCTCCTGTACAGCATTCCTCCTAACTTGTAAACAGTGCTGCTCATCTGGATGTGATGCATATGCATCAGTTCTTGTGTGTTTCAAATGGCAATGCAATTACGTCACACGCGTATAACACTCCTGACTGGAAGCATGATTTAGAGGTTAAAAGTACTTAAATATTTATCTTTTTTGCACCAAAAGCATTTGTGTTGCTTTAGAAGACATTTAATTTAACAGCTAGTGTTTATGCTGACTGTCTGTGGTTTTTGTAGCTTCAAAACAGAAACCTCCATAAGAACCTATGTAATAGAAGATATTTTTCTTCAAATGTGTTCTGGCAAAGCCAGAAAGTCATATGTACCTGAGACATCATGAGGGTGAGAAAATATTGAGAATTGTCATTTTTGGGTGAACTATCCCTTTAAACTGTAACAAATTCATGGATTGTCTGTTATGCTGCTGATCAAGGAAATAAATAAACATTAGGATTAAGATTTTGATTTATTGTGTTTTAATGGATACACCATCCCAGTAGTACTCTTCCAATCTCAACAACAACCACTTCCAATATTTTACATGGTCCTTTGAGCCAGAAAGACTACTAGGATGGAAATGGAAGATGATTGTGTGAGATCAAGAGCTGATTCCCTAGTTAATGTGAGTTATTTGGCTGAGGATGTAAACTAATTAAAAGGAATGGTGTCAGACTTATATCAGATGGTAAAAGACATGTAAATGAAGACCAGAAGTTCTTCACACCAATATTGTCTCCCTTCCTCCTCACTGTCAAAGCCTTTAGTTCCTGTCCCTATTAACCTGAAGCAACAGCCTTCATTGGTTCTCACTTCAATGTCCAAGAATCAAATCCAATTTAGTTCCTCCTTCACCCTTAAGTGGTAGCCAGCTGCCAGTTCCTTCTTCGCCCTTTAGTGGTAGCCAGTTGCCAGTCCCTTCCTTGTCCTCTAGTGGTAGCAAGCTGCCAGTTCCTTCCTCTGCCTTTAGTGGGAACCAGCTGCATGTTCCTTCCTTGACATTTAGTGGGAGCCAGCTTCCAGTCCCTGCTTTGCCCTCTAGTGGAAGCCAGTCACCAGTGCAGCATTCAGTCCCTTCCTTGCCATCTAGTGGAGTTGAGCTGCTAGTGCTGCATTTGGTCTCTGCCTCGCCCCCTAGTGTTGACCTACTGAAACTACAGTCAATATATTCTGCCTCAGCCCTTGTGGATGGAGAGAGGATAATTTCTCCATTAAGTATGTAACCTTGGTTCCCTGAGAGGAATGATACATGGTGCATGATCGCTACGGAACACCATCTGAGTGTCACGTGGTCTGAAGCCTGTACACAATCATGCCAATTTATTGGTCGATGCCCACTAGAGAGCTACGTCAAAGGCTCCAAAAATGCGCTCACTTTCACACCATTGAGTCAGATTTTCTGTAAAAGTTATGAGCCTAGGCAGCTGCTAGAGGGTATGGCCAGATACACAGTGTCACATTCCCCTCAGGGAACCAAGGTTACTTATGTAACAGAGACGTTTCCTTTTGTGGAACTAAAGCTGCAAAATGATCGCTATGGGAACTAAATACATTCACACCATTCGAACAGTAACTGCCAACTGTCTAAGCCTGTGTGGCAAGCATATAGCTGGCTGAATAAAAGGAATTATGAATTTACTCCTGTTGCAACAGAGAGAACCTGGGAAGCAGGAGCCAAACCCTCATCCAGATTATAAAACCTAACAAATATATGTGGAGAGGACCACCTTACACCATGATAGTTTGTTCATATCTCAACAGGAGACTATGGGAAATGTCTTGCAAAATCTAGCCCCCAACTCTGCTCTTCACATTGAACAAGGACATATAAAAAACATGCCAAAACATTCACCAAAACCACATTGGTAAAGGAATTTTTTGGTCATGCAGCACGCAAGAAAAAAGAACTGAAATATTTTCAAACAGTGAATCATGCAAAAGTGATCTGGGACTTAGAGAACGAGGATAAAAGGGGAAGTTAAAACCAAAAGGTATTTTTGGAGGTCATCTTAATATATGTAGTGTTTTATCAAAAAGAGAAGAAGTACAACATTTACTGAGTGAGTCCAATTTGGACTTCTTAGTACTGAGTGAAACTTGGTTAAACACTAATATTCCTACAAATATGATTGATGTCCCTGGTTATACATGTTATAGGAAAGATAGATTGTCTGGTAAAGGAGGTGGGGTATTAGTTTATTCTAATAATCCTTCTAATGCTTCTCATAATGTTTCATTTTATCTTGATTTTGATGAACTGTTTAAATTGTTTAATTGTAGTACTGAAACAATTTTACTGGGATATTTTAATATAAATTGGTTGGATAATAGTAAGAAAAAAAAACTTAAAATAATTGCATCTAAATACAAATTGCATCATATGATAACGAGTCCCACAAGAATCACTCAAATTATTAAAACATTGATAGATTTAATTTTTACAAATAAACAAGAGCGAATTACTAAAATGTATCATTGTCAGATCATAATTTGACTTTGATTGTCAGAAAATGTACAAAACGTCTCGGGTTACTTAAGTGTAACCCTTGTTCCCTGAAAAAAAGCGGAACGAGATGCTGTGCTGAGAAAAGTGCTTTGGGAACATCTTTTAGGTGTGACCAGCTGTGAATATGTGTGCAACACGTCAATGAACATTGACCGGAATTTATAGCCTCTGCCGGTGTAATCATTGGACGCACCTGGGGCAGGGCTATAAATAGATGCGTCACTGGAGCATCGTCAGGTATTTTGTCTGAAGAGCAGTCCTGGTGCATCCCTGTGTGGCAGTGAAGCACAGCATCTCGTTCCACTTTTTTCAGGGAACAAGGTTTACACTTAAGTAACCCAAGACGTTCCCTTTACAAAAAGCTTCATGATGCTGTGCTTAGAAAAGCGCTTTGGGAACGAGAATACCCACGCTGCCGCACTGTGGCTTTCCGGACCCCCTACGGTTGTGTAGTGTGCTCACAAGAGCGTGAGAGGTCTCAGACATGAGCTTGAGATGTTGCGGCCCCATGGCAAACTAATTGTTGCCCTGACTTATGCCACTGGCTAGTGCAGTGGACATAAGTCTACAGTTCACAGACTGGACAAAGTCTGTGAAGTCTGTCTTGCTCCAGCGTTATAAATGCCGGGGAGCAGAAGGCTTCGAGAGTGACAGGTAGTCAGGATGAGGGTGCAAAATTGCTTTGGTCATTCCTGGGGCAAATTCTAAACAGGCTGGCAAGACAGACAGAGCCTGTAGGTCCCCAATTCTCTTTAGAGAGGTAATCACCATAAGAACAACAATCTTGAGAGTCAGAGGTCTGTCAGACACTGACTTTAGAGGTTCAAAGGGGGTCTCAACCAGACCCTCAAGGACTATTGCTAAGTCCCATGAAGGGGTCCTGGTACTAGCAGGAGGCCTAAGTCGCCTAGCTCCACGAATGAAGCGAGCGAGTAGAGGATGTCTCCCCAACTGCACCGGATTGCACGGGACTTACAGAGGTTCAGTGTACTCATGAACCAAAAAGGCTCCGAGGCGCGCTTCAGGCTTACGAGAAGTATCAGCTGGATCAGGGGAGAGAGTGAGTGATGGGGACGAACCCGTCTCTCGCTCCTCAGCCAGGTCCATAGGAGAGCCCAACGAATGAAGTGTAGGCACCGACTCTCGGAATTAAGCGAGACAAGCGCAAAGCATTTTGACCGAGAGCAGATCGCAATGCTCGCACTAGCCCCACCCCAACACGAGAGCAGCATGCTCTTCCCCCCAAACAAACAAAGCAAAACTGATGCGTGTCCCTCTCAGCCATAGAGCGGAGACAAGGGAACACACATCGTTTGCCCTGACTTTCAGTCATTTTTTATTTAATTTTTTTTATTTTCTCCCTTTTTTTGAAAGAAGAGAAAAAGAGAAATGTCTTCTGCGCACTGCCTGACAAATTCTAACTCCTAACAGAGGAAAGAAAGTTTCTGACAGGCTCATGAAAGCACACACACACACAGAGTAATCTGAAGACAAAAGATCTGACGATGCTCTGGTCACGCATCTATTTATAGCCCTGCCCCAGGTGCGTCCAATGATTACACTGGCAGAGGCTATAAATTCTGGTCAATGTTCATTGACGTGTTGCACACATATTCACAGATGGTCACACCTAAAATATGTTCCCAAAGCGCTTTTCTCAGTGTGGCATCATAAGTGAAACTTTTTGTAAAGGGAACAAAGATTTCAGAGCTGTTTTTCTGGGACTAGAGTTAATAATTCACAAATTGGAATTCCCAAGCAGAAAATGTCTAAGTTTGAAAATGAGTTGAATAACATAAACTGGGAGAGTATACGTCAAATTGTTAATCTGAATGAGTGTTGTGATTTTTTGATGGACACACTTGCAAATACAATCCAGAAGTTCACATGCTCCTTTAAAAGTAACAGCAGAATTTTTTTTTTTTTTTTTTTTGCCTTGGATAAATACTGATATTCATCTGTTAATGAAAAGAGGGATCTGGCATTGAAAAAAATCTATATCTACAAAGCTACAAACAGATATATTGACCTTTAAAGGTCTAAGGAATAAAGTGGTTAGTGAACTGAGAAAAGCAAAGTTATCTTATTTCATGCAGTTGTTTGCTGACTCACAGGGCAATAGCTCACTCATTTGGAAACATATGAATAAATTAAGCAATTAGAAATCCAGTCAATGTAAAGGCATAATAAAAGTGAATATAAATGGAAAGGTCAGTACTGATGCTTTGGAAATTGCAAATGAATTTAATATCTTTTTTGTTAAATCAGTAGAAGAACTTGCAGCAAGTTTCAATTATGTTTATCATATAATGTAGTAAGAAATTTATCTTCAACCTTTTATATTTCACAGGTTGATCAAGATAAAATCTGTAAAATTATTAAACAATTGCACGGTTCAAAAGCTAAAGATATATTAGGTTTAGATGCTTCTCTTATTAAAAAACATAAAAAAGTTAAAAAGTTAGTTAGTGAACAATTAATGTATTACCTGAAAAAAAAAATCATCTCTTAAACTCCGGATTCCGGTATTCAACAGAAATGGCTATATGTAATTTTATAGATAACATAAAAAGTAGTTTGGATCAAGGAAAAGTAGTGGGAGCAGTATTTTTAGGTTTTACAAAGGATTTTGATACTGTAAATCATAAAGTACACATGAATAAATTGAAACAAATGAACTTTTCTCAACAAGCTCTAAACTGGTTTAAATCATACCTGGGTTGTAGACAGCAATGTGTTAAAATTAGTGGTATTAAGTAATCACTTCGAAAATGCAAACTAGGTGTACCACAAGGCTCAATATTGGGTCCTTATCTATCTATCTATCTATCTATCTATCTATCTATCTATCTATCTATCTATCTATCTATCTATATATATATATATATATATATATATATATAAATTATTTTCCTGAAAGTTGCAAGGAGGTCGGTTGTCAAATATATGTAGATGACACTATTATTTCTCATTTGGCTTCAGAGATGTTAACCAGGCAACTGGTCAATGTTTCCCAGTGGCTGCAGAATAACTGTTTAGCTTTAAATTACAACAAAACAGTTTCAATGTGTTTTTCACTAAAGAAAAAAATCGCTGGATGGATTTAAAATCAAATTTGACCAAAAGGAAATCAAGGAAGTGAGTGAATTTAAATATTTAGGCGTCATTGGTGACTCTAAGCTTAAGTTTGATGCTCATATTTAAAAAAATGTCTAAGACTATTAAGACAAATTTGAACTGATTTCGTATGATAAGACCATGTATATCTCTATCACAAATGACCTATTGTGCGATAATTTGGGGTCAGTCTTTTCAATCAGTTGTTAAACCTGTAATGTCATTATACAAACAAACTTAAAAACATTATTTAAGTGTATATATGGCCATGCCCCTGATGTAATCTGTCAGTTGATACAAAAATACAGTAGTGATGGGGCAAATTCCAGAGGGGCAAGTTGGAATTGTAGAGTTCGAGTGTATGACTTCCCGTAGCTGCTGTTAGTTTCTCTTGTCATATCCTTTTTGGAATGTTCTGTGCTCCAACGAGCACATACTCCTTTTCGTGAAATAAATATCTCAGTCGGACATAACAAATATCTAGAACTGCTTGGCCTCATATGATTACCGTTCCTGTACTATTCCGGTCAACATTTCTTGTCCTCAGCTTTGCTGCCATTATACTATTGGCTGTTGGTTGTTCTTTGTTCTATGAAAGGTATAAATATTATGCTTGCTGTAATAAACTTTGAGTAGATTGAATAGGAGCACTCTGTGTGTTGCTGTTCTTTCTCCTCCCTTTGCAAAGTCTTCAGAAACACAGACTCCCGACTGCATTCTACTGGGCATGCACTGAAAGGGACCGAGGAATTCTTGACGGCATAAGTGTTGTATTCTAGACTACAACGAGATCCAAGTTTATTCCTACAGAGGAATTCTTGATGGCAGAAGTGTTGTATTACTACAACAAGATCCAAGTTTATTCCTAAAAAGTACCTTAGGTTTATTCAGGATGATTACATTTTCTTTCTGTATGTAGGATAATTTACATTTTATGTTTTGTGACTTTGTATAAAGTTACATTTGTACTTGGGTATGTCAATATGCCAATGTTTGAAATGTTTAGGTACAACATATACACAGATAGTTATCTTTATATACATAAGTGTACTTGTTTTGTTTCTTGTGATGTTAGTGTTTTAGTTTTGATTTTATGTAAAAGCCTAACCAGGGACGAGGGATTCAAATTAGCTTTATGCTATATGCCCTATGTACACGGAATCGGTTGTCTGTGTGTAACAATGCCTAGTGTATTATCCCTGTTAAATAAACAAATAAAATTAAAAATATTGCATCCTATGGTGATCCTTTACCCTCTCTGATAATTCAGTTTTTGAGAGTGAGAGGGTGTCTCTCTTTCTATTTTAACCTTTCTCTCCGCTTCCCCTTCCCTTGTCTATTCATCTTTCTTCCTGTTTAATGGCACCATGATTGGATAAATATTTTATTTGCAAATGCTTGAGTAGTTGTCAAAGCAGACATGACATTGTTCTACCTCCTGCTCTGCAATTATGTGTAAAGTGTGTTATCCCTGAATTTCTCAGCAGTGTCTCATAAAATTGTAAATCTGACTGGGCAGGGTTTCATTGTTCAGTTGTCATTTTAAGTGGTCATTTACAAGAAAAAAAAAAATGTGTGAGCTACCTGCTGTGCTGTATCCATCCATCAATCCGTTATGTATTTAACATACATATTTAGTTTATATATTTAGTTTTTTTGTATTTGTGTGTTTGAGACAGCATAGGCATGAGTAAATCCTATGCATTTGTGCAAATGTTCATATTGTGTCAGGAATTATTACATAACAAGCACTGTATACATTGCAGAATAATGTTGACTAGCATGTGGAAAATCCCTATCTAAGTGGTGATTCTGTAGCTAAAGTCAGAGGCAATTTTCTGCACCAGCCAATTTTTATTTTATGACTCTAAAACGTTCACAATTAGATCGACTGCTACAGAGGTGTGCCTCTATGCGTTTCCAAGTAAATCCCCTCTGAAAACAATCATCAACCTGGTTCCCCGTCTGTCGCTCACTTCGACGTTGTGTCGAAGAAGCAACACTAGGGGTCTCTCTTGAGTGCCGAATATGCCTCTGATCTATGAAAAAAGGCCAATGAGAAGTTGGCAGACAATATTTGCATACCCCGCCCCCGGACATACAGGTATAAAATTGAGGAAATACGTCGAGTTCATTCAGAAATTTTCTTCGGAGCCGATGGTTGTGCATGCAGTCAGCTGTGAGTCACACACCCGTTCCTGTACCTCTGTTCTTCTCTGCTGTTGGATCTACGGCACACTACAACGGCTTTCTCTTTCTCAGCATGGCAGTGCAGTTTGCCCCTGGGCGCTTCGACAGAGCAGAACTTAAAAGAGTTTATTAAAGAGTGATTTTTTTCTTGTAAAAGAGTAATTTCCTCTAAAGAGCAATACAAAGCGGCGTTGAACGTCCTTTTCAGGACGTGTCTTTTTAAAGATGCCTTTCCGCTCCTGTGTAGTTCCTGGATGCTGTAGAGTGCTCTCCGCTTCAGACAGCCACAGGCGTTGTCTCGTGTGTCTGGGCACCGATCACACCAAGGCAGCATTTGTGGATGGTTCATGCTCTCACTGCGAGAGCATGACCATGGCAACGTTGCGCTAGCGGCTTGCTTTCAACAGAAAGCACGGAACTCCAGCCGCCCCCCCTGCATTGCTCCTTCTTCCCACTGGATTGAGGACGATGTAGCTGGCGATGGAGGTGATCTGGGGATGGCAGAGGGTGCAGCTCCGCCGGGTACGCCCCCTCGGACCACCCGCCCCCCAGCACGCTCAGATGACCGACATGCTTTCCCAGGCCGCCTCCAGCGCGGGGTTGGACTGGAACCCTCCGTCCCCCAAAATACTCATCCTCTTGGTGCCCCTAGCACGGAGCTTGGATGCGTGGCTTTCACTTCCCAACCCGTCATGCTGGCTGGCCAACTGTCCCTCCAACCAAAATGAAGAAGGGTTGCTACAGCCCTTACTTCATTGTACCCAAGAATTTTCAACCACGCTCTACTCAAACTCCCGTTCAAAATGCTCACGCAAAAACAAATCTTAACTTGCATCCGGCATCTTGATTGGTTCGCAGCGGTAGACCTGAAGGATGCGTACTTTCACGTCTCAATTCTGCCTCGACACCGACCCTTTCTACGGTTTGCGTTCGACGGCCAGGCATATCAGTACAAAGTCCTCCCCTTTGGCTTGTCTCTGAGAAGCCGGCATTCGCATACTCAATTACCTCGACGACTGGCTCATTCTGGCCCACTCCCGAGAGTTACTATGCGCTCACAGAGACCAGGTGCTCAGGCACCTCAGCCGTCTGGGACTTCAGGTCAACTGGGAAAAGAGCAAGCTCGCCCCGGTTCAGAGCATCTGTTTTCTCTGCATGGAGTTAGACTCAGTCTCAATATCAGCATGTCTCACCAACGAGCGGGCGCAGTCGGTGCTGAGATGCATCGCCACTTTCAAGCCAGGCACAACGGTCCCTTTAAAACTTTTCCAGAGGCTCCTGGGGCATATGTCGTCCTCCACGGCGGTCGTGCCGCTGGGGTTGATGCATATGAGACCGCTTAAGCACTGGCTTCAGACTCGAGTCCCGAGACGAGCATGGCGCCGCGGCATGCACCATTTGATGATCACCCCTGCTAGCCGCCAAATATTCAAACCCTGGACAGACCTCTGCTTTCTGCGGGCAGGAGTACCCTTGCAGCAGGTGTCCTGATGCGTCCTGGTCACGACCGACAACTCCAGATTGGGTTGGGGTGCCATGTGCAACAGGCACGCAGCTGCGGGCTGTTGGAAAGGGGCCCCGCTGCGCTGGCACATCAATTGTCTAGAGTTGCTGACTGTTTTCTTTGCCCTGTGGAAGTTTCTCCTGTTAGTTCGAGACAAACATGTCCTAGTCAGGTCAGACAGCACCACCGCGATAGCGTACATAAACCGCCATGGCTGCATACGTTCCCGCCACATGTCACTACTCACACGTCGTCTCCTCCTCTGCGTTCCACTCACATCCCAACCTCAATGTGGTAGCGGATGCGCTGTCATGACAACGCTTGCCCAGTGGAGAGTAGAGGCTTCACCCCCAGTCAATCCAAATGATTTGGGAACGGTTCAGCAAGGCCCAGGTAGACCTGTTTGCCTCCCGAGAGACCTCCCACTGCCTGCTCTGGTATGCCCGTACAGAGGCTCCCCTCGGGGCATACGCACTGGCACACAGCTGGCCTGCGGGGCTGCATAAGTTCGGATTTCCCCCAGTGAGCCTTCTTGCACTGGTGCTGTGCAAGGTCAGGGAGGACGAGGAACAAGTCACTCTAGTGGCTCCCTATTGGGCCACCCGTGACTGGTTCTCGGACCTCATACTCCTCGCGACAGTCCCTCCCTAGCAAATTCCCCTGAGGAAGGACCTTCTTTCGCATCCGCACCCAGATATTTGGAACCTCAATGTCTGGCCCCTGGATGGGACGTGGAAAATCTAGCTGGTCTATGACCTGCCGTCGTAGACATGATCAACCAAGCCAGAGCCCCCTCTACTAGGCAACCTTACGCCATGAAGTGGTGCTTGTTTGCAAATTGGTGTTCTTCCCGGGCTGAAGAACCACAAAGTTGTGCAGGTAGGTCAGTGCTCTTATTTCTGCAGGAGAGGCTGGAGGGGAGGCTGTCCCCTTCCACCCTAAAGGTGTATGTCGCTGCTATTATGGCCAACCATGACGCAGTAGCCGGCAAGTTTTTGGGTAAGCACGACTTAATCATCAGGTTCCTATGAGGCGCCCGGAAGTTGAATCCCTCCCAGCCAAGCCTGTTCCCGTCCTGGGATCTCTCAGTGGTCCTCGCGGGCCTCCAAAGACCTCCCTTTCAGCTGCTACAATCAGTTGGACTCAGGGCCTTCTCTCTTAAGACTGCCCTGCTGATCGCGCTCACCTCCATCAAGAGGGTCGGGGACCTGCAAGCATTCTCTGACACTTGCCTGGAGTTCGGTCTGGCAGACACATGTGATCGTAAGACCGCAACCGGACTACGTGCCCAAGGTTCCTACCACGCCCTTTAGAGATCAGGTAGTGAACCTGCAAGCGCTGCCCCGGGAGGAGGCAGACCCAGCCCCTTCGTTGTATGTGGAGAAACATAGAGAGAAAATAGGCCTGGCTAGGCTAGGCTCGGCCCATTCGCAGGTTGGCAAGCGTCGCCTTGTTCCCCTGTTTAGGGTAACCAGAAGGATTCCGATGAGTTTTATGGGGCATTGGGGAAGGGTACATGCGGTCTGACACAGCTGGTCGCTTTGCACGTAAAATACCTGCTCGCTCATGTGTCAGCAGAACACGTACAAGGTTCAGCGCATGGCGTGATTTAAATTGGACCCCTAATGTCGCTTCTTCGACACAACGTCGAAGTGAGCTACAGACGGGGAACGTCTAGGTTATGTATGTACGTATGTCCCTGATGGAGGGAACGAGATGTTCTGTCCTCCCGGAGACGTCACTGAGCCGAGCCTCTGTTGTGGCTGGACCATTTCTGGCTCCTCAGAAAAATCCTGAATGAACTCTACATATTTCCCCGCTTTTATACCCGTATGTCCGGGGGCAGGGTATACAAATACTGTCTGCCAACTTCTCATTGGCTTTTTTTCCTAGATCAGAGGCATATTCAGCGCTCAAGAGAGACCCCTAGTGTCGCTTCTTTGACACAACTTCTCGTTCCCTCCATCAGGGAACGGAGGTTACATACGTAACCTAGATGTTTTTAATTTTCACCTTCATTTGTGTGTGTGGATAAAGTTTATTTGGATTGGTGTGCCTTAATGTAACTTTTGAAAGCACAACTCTACATTTTGAAAGCTTTGTGTTTTTTCAAGATTTACATCTTATTAAATTATTATTATTGAAGGTTAAAAGGCAATGAAAACTGTTCAATCCCAAGGGTGACTTGAGAACATGACAAAATAATCTTAGAACACATTTTTCTCGATTGTGGATACACAATCAAGCAGGCTAATGCAGTTAGCAAGCCAAGAGGGTGTGTTTTTTTTTCATTTTGAACCTCATCAAAGACAACAAATCTGTGCATCTGTATATCCATGCCTGCCTTGATGTTGAAAACGACAACAGAATAAGCAATAACGCTGTTTCCAAAAATAAGACATTATTCACAAAATCCTGTGTTCCCCATAGTGCACCATTTTGCACAGCTTTGGAAAATAAGACACGCACATTGACTCTGATTTTGATGTCTTGTTGCTTTTAGTAATGGCATGACAAACTGATTAAGTTAAGCTTGACCACTGAAAGGTGCACTGATGCACATTTGATCTATAATGAAACTAAAGAACATGTCACAGGGATCATTAGTGGCTTGACTAAACATTTATGACTGTTGAATTGCATACAGTATGTCTTCCTGTATAATCATGTTGTTGTTGTTTTTTCATGGGCCACATATCAAGTCCAATCCAAATTCTTTTAAAGACTTTCAGTTGTCCTCCTGCAAGGTCACACTTCTAAATTAACATATCATTCACTTTATCCCTGTCTAAAAACACAAATGTCCATAAAGGATCCAGTGCACATCCAGTTTTCACATGAAACATGTTATGACTGTAAAATAGGCCCTTGAAGGGGATATTTACATTCTGGAGACATGCATTAAGAATGTAAGTATGAGCTTGATCATTATTTGTATATTAATGTATGCCTATGATAAATTATTGGGCAGCTCTTAAAACAAACCATATTTATGTGTTATCATAAGTGAAATGTAAACCACTGACACTGGTGCAAACCATTGTTAAATATTTTGTTTTTCTTGTAGAGTAGGCTCATTTAAAAAACACTTTTATTTGCACATAGAGTGGAAATGAAGAGAGTCCCAACCCCTTTCAGTCAACTTGAAATGAGAAAGATATAGGAAATACGTCACCAACATCTTGAATCAACCTGTTGAATCTCAGCTGATAAAATCTACACAGCAATTGTTTTTTATTATTCATTAAAGCCTATAGAGATTTCTTCAGAGTTCGACACAATATTACCTTGTCAACATTGTAAGTTTCATTGGATGCATGTATCTTTGACTGGATTCAGGGAACAGGCTGAAAGTAAGTGTCCACTTTGCTCAGTTTCCTTTTTTTATCTTAAAAGGTGCTCTTAGCATTTTTTAATACCCTACATAAGATGTTCCTAACACCTGGTGGATATCAATGAAATACGTGTCCTAAGAAATCATATCACTGTCTCTGTGACAGCCCAAGGCCTGTTTCACACAGCACACAAAAAGCATCACACAGCACAAAAGTGCATTTTTTCAGCCCCCCTATTGACAGGTTAGAGCATTCATACTGGGCATGTAAGCCATTTTTGAAAAAAAGTTTTTAAATTTACTTAATACTGCATGACAATTTGCTGAATGGAAAACACTCAAGAATAAAATAAAATTGTCAAAAGGAGCATAAAAAGTTTAAATGCTTACTTGAGGTGTTTACATTTTTATTTGGTAAGATGAAATGTGCATAAACTACATATGATGTAAACACATGATAAATTACATGATGCACATTAACTTCCGGACACCCAAGCATGACTGCTGTGTGCAGTTTACATTTCCCTTTTTCATTTGAAACTAGAAGCACATAATAAACATGCAAAAAAATAAAAATTGAAGCTCAAATAGTTTTTCCAATAATGTATGTCCTCATATGGAGACTATAAGAGCTATATAATGTCAGAATTTGTTTCTCAAATTGTTTAATATGTCTCTGTGTGTTGGTTGTGGAGTGTTGGTTATTCATTTTTAAGACATAACAGCGGATTTTCTGTAAATCTGCTTTGGAACAATATGCATTGAAACTATAAAAACCTATTTATAAAAAGTAAATAAATAAATAACTTTAATTTACTTATTTTACAATGTTTTCTCTACTTAAACAATAAAATCTCAATGTTCCCTCTTTGCAATGTCAAACAAACAAGTGATAGCCAGCGCTGTTGTATTTTACAGAACATAAATTAGCATAATTAATTCTGATTCAAAGTAATGTTCAGCATTGTCCAATCACTGCCAACCATATTAAAATAAAATGTAGCTTCATAAATTATGAATCTATGTACTGATTACCATTGACCGCCAAATATGTTGAGTGGTGCAAACATCATCTGCAACTGAACTTTTGACCTAAGTTAATGAGTGAATGCACTTTTCTATGAATGCTGCATAGAAAAGCTACAGGATGCTCCCTTACTTGTTTGAAAGGCACCTTATTTTCATTCTAACTCTGTGTATAGCCTCTGAAAGCAAAATTTTCCAGTTGTTGGATGTACCCATTGATTCTCAATATGATGATGCACAGTGGATATAGGATTTATATGGAAGGTCTGACTAAACATACTTGTACAAGGTCATTGTGTTTAACAGTGTGCTGGTTCGCGATAACTCACTGAAATTTTCAAAAAGGCATATGGATGACACAAGAGATGTTACTCTTTTGACAGGTTTCAATGTACAAACTTAATGAGTTTTCTTACCAGATGTGGTTGTGTTGGCTTTTCATCCAAAGACAAACTTCACTGAAATCAGAACCATGTTGTTTTGTCACATGTATAAACACATGACGCTACATGTGTGTGTCAAAAGTTTAACCCTTTAATGACAGCCTAGAGTGTTCTGAAATCAGTCGGATTAAATTCATTTAAATCATGCATTAAATTAAGCGAAGCCAAAACACAATTCTCCCATGAGAATGCATGGTTAAAAGGTAAGGTTTGTTTCTATTTCTTGTGCCCCAAACTTACTTCAAACTTCTCTGTCTGCTCGTATGAATATAACACATCATAAGAAAGTGTTTCACCACTGTTCAAATGCACTTTGGATCGCATCATTTCTTTGTATACATTTTCCATCTGAAAGGATTAAATAATTCAATAATTAAACAAATGGCAATTAAATGTAAAGTAATTTCTTCAGTAATCAAAATACTTTTTGAATGTAACTGTATTCTAAATACCAATGATTTTAACTGTAGTGGAATACAGTTACTTATATTTTGTATTTTAAATACGTAATCCCATTACTTGTATTTTATTACTTCCCAAACCTGTGGTTCAATGCTGTAACATAATAAATTATGAAAAAGTCCAAGGCTGGATGAATAATATAGGCACTGTATGACACACACACACACACACACACACACACACACACACACACACACACACACACACATGTTGGTGCAGCTATCATTATGAGGACTCTCCATAGACATAATTATTTTTATACTGTATGAACTATAGATTATATCCCCTAATCCTACCACTAAACCTAACTCTCACAAAAAACCTTCTGCATTTTTACATTTTCAATAAAACTTTTTAAGATGTGAATTATGTGGATACTAGAAATGTCCTCGTAAACCACTTAAACCTGCCCACACACACACAAATGTGATTTCTCTTCCCTTCTCAACAGAACATACACAGAGAACATGTGGCAGTGTATTAAAACATTAATGTTTTCTTATTTCAGAATGTTTGTAGTCTTTATAATTTACAGTACATTGAACACTTCCAAAACAAATACAAACTGGATTCTATATATCCTGAGAAAATGTACATAGTATCTCTGTGTTCTTGTGAAGACAATATTTAGACTAAGAAATATCATTAGGATTTTTTTTTAAGTTTTACTTATTCACATAAATTTTCACTTCAAAATATTTGAACCCTTTAAAAATAGCCCTGCTCTAACCAAAAGCTTGAAGATGAGAAAATGAATACAAATTATTCTGCATATTTGTCAAGATGATTTAGTAGATTTTATTGATTTATTTATTTATTGGCTTGATTTCATTCAGAGTACTTTTGTTATCTCATTGTGCATTCTCAGTGCACAATGCAGGTCATGTTATGGATATTAATATTTACGTTTTTTACAGATTATGGTGTTGAAGATTGAAAAATCACACATAGGCCTACTCAAACATCACAAATGTTATGACTTCTAAGGACTTCTATATTGGCTTTGAATATATTCAAGTTTTGTCATATATTAATAAAAGGGCACAAGGAAAGGCATTAGCATTATTGAATTTCTGTGTGTTCTCTCATGTGTGTAAATTTGTGTGACTAGCCTTGAAACTAATCTGTGTAATAGATTTATTTATTTATTTGTGAAGGGCTGAATATGCCTCAACCACTCACATTCAAATTTTTCTTTCTTTCTTTCTTTCTTTTGAGTCTTATCTTCTTTCCAATAAATTTTGTCTTTCTTTCATTCTTAATTCTGTTTCATTTTGATGTTTTTGCACAGTTCTGTATTCTGTCCAGGCTACATAAAAGAAAGTGAAGATGAAAGTGCATTTTCATTCCTCTTCATCTGGTGACACTTGTCACCAGTAACATTTCTTTTTGGACTGAATACACACTAAGCTGTGTGTTTATAGCAATAATGGTTGAGATTTCCCCCTCAATTGGTCATGCAAACTTCTCTTAACCAATGTATCAATTCTCAAATTACACCAATTAGTCTGTAGATGGACATGTGAAGTTTGATCCTTTCAAAATGAAAATTACATTTACAAGCTTCTTTTGGTAAACTTTTCATGGAGTTGTTAGCCAATTAAGCATACTGGTACTTTTGGATTTTTCTTACATATATCAAAACTGACAAGCTGCCTGCCTGTTTTCCTGCATTACCTCAGCTATTTGGCTGAGCTATTTGGCAGTTTTTTTTTTTTTTGTTTGTTTTTTTGTTTAGTTTTTTTAAAGTAAATCTACTTTGATTGAAGATCTACAGTGCCTTGCACAGCAACAGTGTGATTGTATAATATATCTTTTTCAAAAGGCCATTCTCACAGTGTGACCCTGAGACAGAAAAACAAGTCCTTTGAGGACATTCTGTTATTCCTCAGTAAGGTTATAACCTAGCTCTAAGAGTAGAACAAAAGATTGGCTTATGTTGAAAAGACCAAATTGTGCCCATTTTGGAATCAGATTTAAAACAATCCAGTAAATCAAGATTACTTAGACACACACAAATAATGTCAATAATCTGGCAGAGTGTCTCACATAGCAATAAGTCAATCGGACTCATTTGAATAAAAAAACCCACCAAACTTACATACAAACATACATCTATTTACCTTTTATTCATATGGAGTGATAGAAAAGTCAAGACCATTGTGTATCCAAATTTGTTTTCATAATTTCTTTGGTTTAATTCTACTGATTCTAATTTTGGTAAGCATAGACATATTTCTGAAGCAGAATTTATGATATACTTGCCAAACATGTTTCTGTTTCAATACTGTATACTGTATATGAGTCCAATGTTCTGTATTAAATGTATTTTGTGAATTTTAAGTAAACATTGCGTAAAATAAGGGCTCCTTTATATTATGTAAATAGTTTTTCATACTAATTTTGTCAGTCATATTTTGTCTGTCATGTATTGGCAGTATCTGCCACCTTTTTTGTAGTTACAGCATCTACCAGCAGGAGCTTGCATGCTAACCAGCCAAACCTTGACTACTTGGGTTCCTCTCAGGGCTTTCTCCATGCTATCCCTTGCTGTTTGTCATTCTTCTGGTTTCTGTTTGTATAACAACTCCCCTAGGAGCATCCGGCTACCCACAGTTTTGCCAGGTGAGCCAAATGATACATTAGATTCATATTTGTGTTGTACCCTGAGAGATCAGCTCCTATAATGAACATGTAAAGGCTGCATGCTGGGAGAACCTCAAGTTAGTCGGTCATGTGGGAGGTGAAATAAAGATCACTGTAAATTGATTTAATTTATAATTTATATTAAATTTAAAGCTGATAATTATTATAAAGCATGCCTCACTGCTTAGAGCTGTTAGGTGAATGTCATGACAAAAACCCTGGGAAACCAAGTCATAGATTATAGATTATATTAGGAGAGGAGAGGAGAACGACTCTCAGTCCAGGACCCCCAAATCCATGGATAGATAGAACCTCCTGGTTAACATTTTACAAACCATTGTTACAAGATGTTTAACTGAAAACAAGATTCGTATTATATATATATATATATATATATATATATATATATATATATATATATATATATAATGGAAGTATGAATACTACTCATATTTAAACTTTGTTTTGTCCAAAGCATTTTTAAAAAATTGCCATTGGTTTTATATTTAATTGTCAGTAAAGAGTTCCATACCCTATACTGGCTGGACAGGTACGCATTGTTTTTACTCTTTCTGGCTCTATACAATATGAAATACAACTCCCCAAGAAACATCCAGCTATCTACTGTTTTGCCTGGTGAGCCAAATGATATATTCGATTCTTGTCTGTGTTGTACCCTGAGAGATCAGCTTCTATAATCAGCATGTTAAGAGTAAGTGGGTCATGAGGGAGACGGAGGTTAAACAGCTCAGTGTAAAATTTAGTCAAGCTGTTAACGGTAAATTAGCTATTGATTTGGAACTAAAAGTCCAAGTGGCTTTTTTTTTTATACATCACTGCTTAGAGCATCAAGTGAATGTCATGACAAACCCCCTGGGAAACAGACATAGATTACAAATTAGATTACAGGAGAGTGACTCTCAGCGAACAACCCCCAAATCCATGGATCTTAAGAACCTCCTGGTTATCTACTGGTATGTAAAAAAAAGAGAAAAAGATACAAATGTTACAAGATGGTTCATTGAAAACAATAGATGGAAGTATGGATACTCCTCATATGTAAACTTTGATTCTGCTTCACATTCTGTTTTGTCTAACACTATGAATTAGTATTTAATTTTTTTATATTCAATCATCAGTAAAGAGTAACATTTATTGACCTATAAAATTTGGACACGCTTACTCATTGTTAAGTATTACTAGTTTATCATTTCACAATAGCTAAATTAGGAATAAGTCATCAAACCTATAAAGTATGGAAGTCTGGAACTCAAATGGAAGTATGCAAAATATATTCTAAAACTTTAAACAGAGTATAAAATCTAAAATTGTAGCTTCTTCAAAGTAGCCACCCTTTGTCCATATTATAGCTCTGCACATTCTGGGCAATTTTTCAATAAATTTCATGAGGTATCGACTAAAAATTGACAAGGATATATATATATACAAAGATATCCCATATATTGTGGGCACTTGTTGGTTGCTTTTCCTTCACTATCCTGCATTTTATTTATCTAATTATTCATTTAGTTAGTTTAGTTTGGTTAAGAAATTCATAAATACAGTACAGTAGGTACAATTTATATTTATCTACAAAACAAAATAAATTTTTTTAAGACAACGAGAAACATAAATTAAGTCAATGGTGTCCAAAAAAATGTTCTCATACACTGTGTTGCATCTAAACCTCTCCAAATCTGACCAGACCTTTGGGCACTGTCATCACAAAATGCATGGTAAATATTATTAAATATGAAGATCTTATTACAGTAATTACAGAGTGCCACCATCTGTTGTTTTAACATGCTTCTCTTTGATAACCACTAAGCACAATAATGGGAGCGTTTCCCTTCTGAGCTGGTGACCTAGATCTGGACTTAATGTGTGAACGTCAAGCACAGCTTGTTGCATGATGTTTCTGTGCCAGGGTGTTTTGCCTTTGTGGCGTGATAGAAATGTCATGTAGATGCGAATGAACAAGGCAGTTTACACTGCACACAGAGCAGAGAGAGAGACTGTGTGTTGACTTACTATGTATAAAGGTTGTCTAGGCAGCATTTCAAAATGTTGCTTGAAAAATAGACTGGCAATTCAGAGATACCTTAAAGTCCTATTTTATGAATAAACAAAACTGTCCAACAATTTACTGTGTATTTAAAGGGTTCGTTCACCCAAAAATTATTTTCTTACATTTAAGCCATCCCAGATGTGTATGATCTTCCTTCTTCAGCAGAACCAAAGTGAAGATATTTGTAATGGCTGCCCAAAAGGCAGCAGTCAATGTAATCCACTTGACTGGATTGATACATTTATTTGAAATGACCTAACTCTCGCATGACGTTCATTCCTCTGTTGTATACAAAACGTGCTTCCGACTTCTCGCGCAAACGCTCCATTGCGCTTATGTCACCGATGAGTCGACTGCTGGCAGGAAGAGATTTTTTTTAAGTTATTAAGTCATTGTATTTTTTACACAAACCTACCAATTTGTTTCATAAGACATTAATTGATCAAATGGACAAACTGAGCTTAAATCTGCTTATAAAATTCTTCACTTAGGTTCTGCCGAAGAAGTAAATGATACATACTCCCCATTTAATGAGTCTTATTTTAAAAGGATTTTAAACAGGTGTGGCTTTACTGTAAATGCTTTTTCCCCTACAATTATTATTACTACAACAGTCTCTCTGGATCAGTTCTATGCTCAAGGGCACATATACTCTCAGGATCGGCACTGTGCACTTATATAAATTAACTAGACAGTTCCAAAAGGGCAAGGAGAGATCCGATCAACACATTCTAACAAAACTATTCTCCTTCGTTCTACCCACCCTCTCCCCCACTCTTAATGTTGTTTTACATGGCATGTGGTAACTGCAAGCTACCAATTAATTTTCACTGGGAGAAAGGTGGCTGAACATAGTTCACTATTCCCTAGTGCAAACAGATCTGCACTAGGGAATAGTGAATGAATGAAAGAATGAGTGAATTCAGACCCAGCAAATGTCTGCCTATCAATTATTATTTAGGCTGAGTTCTCTTCATGGTTAAGTTATTTAACAGAGAAATAATACATTTATGAATAAAATAAAATATTATTGTGTTATTGTTGTTAGTTGTATTATCTAGCCCAAAGGTCTTCAACAGAAAATGGCTTGAAAATGGTTGAAGAACCCTGATCTAGCCTATCACTTTTAGGCCAATAGCCTAAAACCTTATTTTACCTTTCAAGTTGGTCACTTCAATGCTGCAACAGTATCTGATGCAGTGGGAACTCCTCCCAGGGGTGGTGATCATAAAACCCTATCCTATCATTCCAATTTGATTAGCTGTTGATTTTTCACAATCTACCCTACCCTGCTTGTGTCAATGTGTGCCTTTAAGCCGGATCCCAGTGCCATACTATCATCATTTTCCTCTTTCAAGGTTGCATATATATCTCTCGTGCTCTAGAACCCTAAACTGAGCCCTCACTGACACAGCACTCGCTGAGATAGTTTATGTTCGTTTTGAATGCATGAATCTCAACATGCTTCGCTCTTGGCTTGCTTTCGTTCTGACAGTCATAGCCACTCCCCTCTCCTCCTGCTTGCTCCTCTGTGGCTCCAGAGGGACCAGTTGAGTGAGATGTGAGAGGATGGGATACAGAGCACTGAGGGTTTGTCGACTCAAGCCTTGCATGCCTCCTCTTCTCTGTATCAAGCAGCTTCACATGGACGTGACGATCTGAGTCCTACTTTCGGTGCGCATGATACAATAACATTTAGAGGAGATAAGGGGAATGGCATAATGCTGGACACTGGGCTTTCATTATTGAGACATGTATGCACTATGTTGAGGCACGTACCATATTTCCCTCCAAAATGGGACAAAGCGTCCTCTGAGGCTGAGTTGCTTGAAGTTCTCGCTTGAGAAAAAAGGGAGAAAGGTGTTCACTGTGTCACCACACCTTTGAGCCACACCTTGGGAACCGCTGGTGCTGTTCTTTCCAGAGCTGCACATTATGACTTGACATTCTCCCTGTTCAGTTAGGGTTCAGGTCACTGGGGCTGTTGCCTTTGTGATGCTTCTTAAAAGCCACAAATTGGCATTTCTACCACCAAGATCTCTTTCCAGGAATTTAGCAGGTTTATGGTCAGACTTGTGCCTAGCTAAAAAAATTCAGGAATTCACTTTTTGATTTCCCCGCCATTCTGAGCCATTCCCTTTCACACTGGATGTTTTTACCCTGATTTTTCTGTTGCTGACACCATGCTAGAAGACTACTCTGCTTTCTGCAGGAGTGTTTGAAGGCCAGCCTCAAGCCCTCAGAGGGTTATGTGCCCAAAATGCTGGCAACTCCCTAAAGGGTTCAGGTTGTTACCCTCCAAGCATTCTCTCCTCTTCACTTTGAGTTGGATAAGGCTAAGAGACTGTGCATGCTCTGACCTTAGTACATTGAACAAATTAGTCAGTTCAGGGTGTCTGAGCAACACTTTGTTTGATTTGGTGGCCTGTTAACAGGGTTTGGTCATCTCCAGGCAAAAATTTTGCACTGGGTCATTGATGCATTTGCGTTCACTTATGATTAACAGGGCATACAGTGTCCCATGGGTGTTAAGGCTCAGGTCGAGACTCGAGCCCTTCACTCAGAACAGCAAGCCACACACCTTTACTCTAAGCAGGGTTCCATTAACTTACAAACTACCGAATTACTATATATTCATATATTAATTACTTTGTGTAAAAATAACATTATACTTGGTGTTATATTACCCTGGCATTAATTAAAATAACTAGTGCTGTGTAAGGATTCTTACACAGCTGCTGAGGGAGTTACAGTACATTAATTTTGGTATCTTTCTCTTATCTGACTGCTATAATCCATATAATAATTTTTTTAGAGATGCTGCTTTAACCAAGTGCACATTCAATAGAGCAGTGCTCCCTTCTTTGTGTGTGTGCGGGGAGGGGACACAATGTATTAACTTTGATATGACATTCCATGCAATTAACAGGTCTCAAGAGCACACTTAACATTATTAATGCCATTTTAACTAGCATGTTTTACCCAGAGTGGCATTTGGGTATGCACTGGCCCTGTATGGACAGAATACTGTCAATTTCACAATGTGCTGTAAAGATTTGGGAAAACTGTCACAGAGACCTATGGTAAGCAGTCGCCATAAATCTTTCAGAACAATGTGCACATTGAGAACTGAATAACCTCTTACACAAGCTAGATAAACACAAAAGTATTCTGAGGCTGGTTAGTGAGAAGATCTGATGTAAAGCAGTAAAAAGTGTAAAACGCTAAAATGCTTTTCCTGATGCTTTACAGCAAAACCTTTACATTTTTAATGTGGGCAGCCAGGGGTTAAAAGACCCAGATAATACATTATGTATTTATTTTATTTCCCAGAGGTCAACACTAAAGATTATAGTGCCAAAAACACTAATTTATCAATTCATTTATTTTTCCCCCATCTCTGATCCTTAGGAGTAAATTATCTTTTTTGACCTGTTGCACCTATAAGAATTCTACTGCTTCACATTTTAAATTAGAAACAGCCCTTTGACCCTGTTCAGGCATGGGCTGTTTTTTTTTTTTTTTTTTTTGTCATATCCCAAATATTTTTTTAACATAACATTTTCTTTAACACACCCTTCATTACATTATGACATAATCCCTATATAATCTGCGATTAAATATGCCACACAAACTGTTATAATCAGGCTGAAACAATATGCAACCTTACTAAAAATGAACTTCAGCCACTCTTTTATAATATTGTCTTCAGAAGAATATGCAAAGCAACAGGAGCTATAACCAGTCAGGAACAGCACAAGGTTTGACAAATGCTCCCACATTTAACCTCTTTCATTAGTCATTTTGGTAACACTTTACAATACGGTTCCATTTGTTAACATCAGTTTACAATATTAGTTAACATACAATGAATAATACTTATTAAACATGTTTAATGATAATTTCAACATACACTAATACATTTTTAAAATGTATTTGTTAACATTAGTAAATGCACTATGAACTGATATGTACTTACAATGAGCAATTGTATTTTTATTAACTAACATTAACAAAGTAAATAAATAAATACTGTAAAAATTGTATATTGTTAATTGTTTGTTCATGATTCCTAATGCATAATTCAATGTTAACGACTGGAACCTTATGGTAAGTTGTTTCCGTTATTTTTGTGTTTAGGAATATTTAACGTCCCCAGTACCTCACCAGGACTGGGTTGGCATGTGGAGGAGTCCTGCATTGATCTTTCTGACATCTGAAAGTTGCTGAAGTTCAAAGCAAGATCTTCTTGCAGCTACATTTCAATAAATGCCCTTTTTGGACTGTGAATGATGTTTTGAGTTCTGAAAGTTCATGTGTGTTTTTATAGTAAGCCAACCTCATTTGCTTCAAAAGATCAAATAAAATATGTCTTTAAGTGCTTTGCTCAGGGGCTCAACTCTGGTAGCATATGAATCAACCTTTCTGGGGCTAGAATATACGGTATGCTCACAACCTTATTTACCATTCCAGATCTATGAAACTGTACACGTACACTTTTCAACTTTAGTTTTCAAAGAACTAGTTCATTGCAAAACACCCTCCCCTTAGTGAGCATGTGTGCGCCTGCACTATCTTTGCGGTACATCCCTTGGTTGCGCGGTGGAGCGCGCTGAACATTACCGTGACGCGCTGCTGATTCGGCTGCCGTTTAGATTCCTCGCAAGTCACCGAGCGGTCTGACCTGTCCTGTTCATGTATCTTGCCTAACTTGCTTTTTCTTTGTTAAAATCTCTTGGCATTAAGGGACTACACGGCTCTTTCCGTTCTTATCAGTCAGCGAGCGAAAAGGGGTTTGAACTGTTGTCGGGTCGATATTGCTTATCACATTCTCAGTCGCCGTTACAATGCAAGTTCACATCGCTACCATCCTGATGTGTGGAGTGTCGGGTGAGTTATTCTGCATCAACTGTAGTTTTCCCTCATTCATTCTAGTGGGGAAAGCAGTCTTGATTTCACCATTTAATTGACAAAATTCCTATTTGACTGTGAACAGTTTAGGGGTCATTCACACCGAACGCGTTTTTGCGGACGCCTTTGACCGTCGCACTTCCACGTTTTTTAGACGCAGTCTTAAGATAAAAATAACTTTAACATTGAAAAACGTGTCGTTCTGTAGCCTAATAACGCGTTCGCTCTGAACGGCCCCTTACACAGCAGTGACACGCTTAGAAGCTCGGTACATTTTCAACATTTGTATTATTAATATTACCATTATTATTATTATTATTATTATTATTATTATTATTACCATGTAAAAAAAAAATAAAAAAAAAAAAAAATCATTGCTTTTCACATATACCGATTAGCCCAGTTCTGTTGTTACCTTTTGACCATTAAACGATAACAAGTTTACTATAATGCCCTCTATGAACGCCCATGTGATGACCGAAACAGTCGCCTACAGCCTAATGCCCTGTCGGATTACGTTTTGAAACACTGCCCTTCTACACAGTCAGCGTATATATTTATTTTTATTTATTATTTATTTTTTTTTTTGCAACATTGCTTTTATGGGCGCATATCTAGCTGAAATGTAATTTAAAAGATTAAAATTATCTCATTATAATAAGAGAAACAACAACATAATCACAGTTTATTTCTCATATTGATTGTCTCTGTGCTCTCCAATTTGTACCTCTTGTGGTGGGAGATTTTCATTAGACACACTCAAAAGCTTATAAACTAAGTCTATTTCTAGATTCCAAGCATCACTTGTTACAAATGTAATGAAATTGTGGTCATCAAAGGAATCTCTTCTTCGATCCTACCTAGATGAGCGATAAAGGTAAGAGCGAATAGAACAGACAGATGGGTGGTTTGCACATAGAACTGAAGATATGAAAGCTATGCACTGCATTATGGCAGTAGCTTATGGATTTATTTAGGTTTTACCATATGCTGTAGAAGAGTGCCCAAAAAAAAAAAAAAAAACATCTAAAGCATCAATTGCTTGTTTTGATTATTGGTGGGAGGGATCTACGCCCCTTGTCATGCCTCTTCAAAGAGTACCTTATTATAGTATCTCTCAAAATATCTTAATTGGGATCTGATTAAGATCATCCTGCTCCAGCCCGATTTTTTATTTATTTATTTTTTTTTTTAATAGTCTTTTGTGTCTTTAGATTAATAGTCAAAGTGCTCAGTTATTATCCTTCAGACAATTCATGGCCTGTGCATGCCATACAGTTTTCAATACAGGGTTTTAGTGATTTGCCAAACAAATATACAAATATATATATAATTTAGAAAGTACAGCTTATAAATGACCTCCCTCATAAGGAAGGTCATTTATAAGCTATACTGTCTAAATTTTCCACAGCTTTATTCCATTAAACCAAAAAAAAAAAAAAAAAAAAAACAATCTGCTGCTCCATGACAAATAGCCCTGCTCTTTCTGCCCCCAAGTTTTTTGCAACATGGCAATTCATGTTGACCACAACTACTACACTCAAAAACGAATTAATTATCTTTACAGTACTTAAATTAAGTTAAGAAAGTTTTTACATGCAATTTAATTAAGTTACTTCTAATTAATTAAGTTTCATTAAACCAACATAATTGAGTTGGTTAAAGTCAAATCAATTTACTATAGTTGTTTTAACTCAACTTTATTAGGCTAATCAAACTTAATATTTTTATGTTGGTCCAATGTAATTTTTTACATTTACTAAGGTGTATTTAAGTAATTGTCTTATGTTGGTACCATATATTTTTTTAACCATCAGTATATGCCAGGTGAACAACTGTACAGTGAAACTATTGCTTTGTCAGTTTGACAGCAACTGCTTATAGAGCTAAGCTGCATTCCAAACAAACATCTTTTGAAAGTGCAAGTCCATCCTCATCCAGAGCACTAGTCTTCACCACAAATTCCTGCCAAACAAACACTACTTTTAAAAATGATAATTCAGAACAATAAACATGAACAAAGCTCATCTTGTTCTTATCTTGCTGAAAAATGTGTAAAATAACACTTAGATTCAACATTTAATCACACCGTCCAGTTGCCTGCAAAGCATGCTGGGAAATGGAAAGCCCCTGGCCAGTTTCATCAAAGCTACAAAAATATTAATGTAGACCTTACTCAAATGGATTAAGTAAACTTAAATTTTAAAAATTGTACACTGAATTTAACCTAATTAATTAAAGACTAAATGTTTTAGAATTGTGTTGCTTTAAATAATTTTAATTAAGTAAAGTGAACAACCTGCAAAAAATGCTTTCTTTTTTCTTTTTCTTGTTTTCTGTATGGTTGGGCTGTTTATTCATAGACCTATAGGGTGCCTTGAGAATGACTCACAGTAATTTCAACAGTAATACAAAACAGTACTGATGAAATGTTGAGCAGATAATAGGTTTCTATCACTCATAAGAACAGTTCAGTGTATAGCTACTGCTCAGGGCTGTGTTAATTCTTAGAGCTGTAATTTTCAACATACATTTTTGGACTTTATTGTGTTTCAAGGTTATTTGTTTAACCACAGAGACATGGTACTGAAAGAAAGTAAGTTGTGGGTAAAATATCCTGTTTGATGTATTATATGCATACACGTGTAGGCTACTGTTACTTACCTTTCTTTGTAATTTTATTGATCATGCTTGAAATTAGTCTGACATTATGACAAATGTTCTTATGCAGAGGCCATCAGTCGAACTGGTCAAAATAGAGTTTAACCTGCAGTTCCTTTTCATTCAAACTGATTGATTTGATTAATGAGTGCATTCTATAATTTAACACTTTTTGCATTATGAAATGCTACAATGCATTTCGCTTGGGCATTTATTACATTGACTTTTAAGCAGAACATTAAAAGGCTTTTTCAACATAAAATTTTGTTTTTGAGTATCGCTCAAAATGTGTCTACAATTTACTACGTTTGAGCCTTATGGAGCAATAGTAACAGCAATGGGAAAGGTATGCATGCCTCAAAGCCCAAGAAACAGAATGCATGAAATAGAACTGTGGCAACAATGTATCATGAGACTGAATATAATGTATAATATTATAATAAGTATAATATAATATCTTCTTTCTTTTCACTTGTCTTTGTCTCTTCTGAAGTGGTGCTGACCATGTTTAATGTATCAGAGGATCGGGCACACTGCCCGCTGGGCTACTTCCCCTGTGGTAACATCAGCACCTGCCTTCCTCAGCTGCTACACTGCAATGGCATGGATGACTGTGGGAATCAGGCAGACGAGGAGAACTGTGGTTAGTTCAGGTTCCTCCGTATCTTTCACAGACTTCTCTGTTTTTCTCTCTGGTTCTTCAGTGCTCTACTTTTCACTTGCTTTGTCTTTTATAGTGTCTCATTTTTTTGATGGCTAGTCATAAAATATACATATGAGCACTGACATAGGGAACACACATTATGAGCCAATGATAATATAGTTAGATTTGCTTTCTTGCTTTCTCTGCCTGCTTCTTTTCTCCACCATTCTTTCTTTTTGCATTCTCTCTCTGTTAGGTGCAACTGAGTGTCAGTTGAGTTCACTGCATCTGCTAAATACTGTCTAATGATAATATTCAATCAAATTAACACAAAGCCATATCATCTATCTGTAATTCTCAGTTATTCAAAGTGTTGTCATATTTCATTTAGCAGTTCATCAATCTCACAAAATCTAAACATAAATAGCAGTTAAACAGGATGGTTTAATGTTGGTTTAGAGCTCCAACCCTGAGCACTAAAAAAAATATATTCATAGGATTATGCTCAGAGGTATCAGCTGAGAGAGTACCACAGAAGAACAGATTAAGTTTTGTATTATCCTGCCACCTCAAAATCGAGGGTTACTGCCTTGATAATGACTAACAGCCAGTTATGTATTTACAAGAGAAAAACACAGTTCTGGTTGTCTTGGGAGGGGACACTGACTAAATGTTTTGTAATTTCTCATTGAGGCTTCAGTAATCAATTACTCAAGCATATCACAATGTGTTACAATATAATAGCCTTAGAGCACCTACATTTTGTGACATCCATCATTTAGAGTCCATTTGGCCCAGAAACAAAAAGGAAAGGAAAGTCTCAGCTTTCTAACAATACAATTATTATGTTTCTTCTTCAAACCATTTTTGAGATACAATCATTTAAATGTTGGATGATTTAATGTTTTGACATGCCATTCGTCCAAAATCTGTTCATGTTTCATGAAGTAATAATCGAAAACATTACAAAAACATGTATGTATGCTACTTAACATATATGTATGCTACATTGCCGTGTTTTCACTCATTATTTCATGAAAATTAAAAAGGCATATCATTACATACAGCAGATAACCATGATTAAAACAAGCCCAAACACAGAGTGAGGTTTATGACTGAACTAATGTGCTTTTTGAAATTTACTAGAGAGTCTTTTCCAATGTTCCAATGTCTCCGATGAGAATTGTGGCATGCTTCTATAAGTTTGAGTGTGCACATGTGACCACACACATAACACACACACACACACACACGCACACACACACACACACACACACGCACGCACGCACGCACACACGTGTTGGTGCAGCTATCCTTATGAGGACTCTCCATAGACATAATGATATTTATACTATATGAACTAAAGATTCTATCTCCTAACCCAACCCATAAACCACACACACACACACACACACACATATATATGTTGGTGCGGCTATTCTTATAAGGAATCTCCATAGACATATTGATATTAAATTGTATGAACTATAGATTCTATCCCTTAACCCTACCACTATACCACACACACACACACACACACACACACACACACACACTCCACTATTGCACTCAAGGAAATTTGAAAAATACATTTGCATTGTGTTTTGTTGTTTAATGTTTGTTATATGTTGTTAATCTTATCTTAATTTAATATACATTATTACATTTGTTTAAATGTAGTTATTCTCTCTCTGTTTAGTCATTCATCTTGCTTACCATAAATACTCGCTAAAATGTATTTCTCATTTACATTAGCATGTTGTGCATCTGTAATATTGGCACATTTCGTGTATAAGTTACATCAGCCAAACCTTAAATAACAGCAGATAAGAGTTAATCAGATAATGGAATCCAGATTCCAAGCTTTTAAAAAAACATCTATTTTGTTTCTAGTGAATAGTTTGTAATGAATTACCTAGCAGCTTCAGTTTAAAGGGTTAAGAGGGAAATAAGTAAAACATTTATTGGTATCGGCCCAGAAACTCTGTGCATGCCTAGTGACACAAAATGACAGGTCAAATTTTAATATATGAAACACATCTATACTGTTTGTGAAAAATGTCATGTTACTGTTGTAACCTCCGTTCCCTGATGGAGGGAACGAGACGTTGTGTCGAATGTGGTAAGGGGTCGAAGGGGTCTTTCTTGAGAGCCTTGCTTACCTCTGAACTTGAGAAATGGCCAATGAGAAATTGTCAGACAGAATTTGCATGTCCCTCCCCCCGGACATACGGGTATAAAAGGCGGGATGTGCCTCTGTTCAGTCAGGTTCTGCACTGAGGAGCCGAGAACAAGGTTCGGCCATTACAGCGGCTTGGTACAGTGTTGTGGCAAGGGGGACACAACGTCTCGTTCCCTCCATCAGGTAACCATGACGTTCCCCTTCTGTCACTCACTCGACATTGTGTCGAATGTAGTGACACAAGAGGTCCCATTTAAAATTGCCATGCACTAGACCGTGATACTGAATTGCTGACACAGGTGCAAGCAAGCTACTGCGTGCTAGAAGCAACTGTATCGGCCGCACGTAACCACCCCACCAACACCCCAAGAAAATGTGTCATATATATACGGAGGCGGAGCTAGAGGGGTGTCCGGGGTGGCACTGAACAACCCTGACATCTGATTGGCCACCCCAGGTGCCACCCCAACCATTAATTCGCTACTGACAGTTGCTGATGCTGATTGACATCTCATTTAACCTCTTGTCAAAAGAAGAACCGAGGACAAGTGAATATAGTTGCAAGATACAGATATATGAGAAAACATCATATTTGAAGTAAGTTAAGATTTAGCATCATGTATGTTTGCTGAATAAATTTTATGACACGCTGTGTTAGTTATTAAGGCTCAAATTAGCTACCAGTTAATCAGATTAGAGAGATCGTTTAGCAATTTAGCATAACAATCCTCACGCTTACATCTGCGCTAGTAATACATGCATATATCGTGCAGTGTGTAAGTTACAGTAAACAAATGTTTAGCTAATGTGGGGAAGTAGGATACAGATTCAACGAGTTAACATTTAACAGTTTGAAATCGATTAGCTAGTTCATTTACTTCAGTTCAGAGTAGGACTAGCAATCATCAAACTGGTCTCTTAGACTGGTAGTTGATTTTAATGTACAGTTATGAAAATTAGGATTTGTAATTAAGAGAAAAATGTTGGTAATTGGATGATTAGATGTCATATTTTTGCACAGGATCAATTAAACATGAAAAGAAAGGGAGAGATATCAGAGTTCTTTTTAAAGAAGTACAAACAGGTAGATCAGGTACAAACAGACCCCAGCCCTTAATCGAAAGTAGCAGTGGCCACCCTCTGGCCACCCCAAATATAAAACTCTAGTTCCGCCACTGCATATATAGACTGTAGGTTCCCAGCAGGGGGGAACAAGCGACATTACTATCATGGGAGCAAGCAAGTCAAAATGATCTTAACGCTATGAAATGCGTCGGGGAAGGCAATCTTTTCCATTCCTATTCTTTCAGGCGAAAAGCCCCTCCGGAGACCACATCCTGCCCAGATTGCGGGGAAGTGACATGTGGCCAGTACGTCACATAAGTTGTCAAATCACACGTGGAAGTGGCGTGGTGGTAGGTACTACATGATGAGGGAGGAGCTCTACAATCACAGCAACCAGGGGGCAGAGGGACTGCCCAAGGGAGACGTGGGTCTGCCGACAGGGGGACTGTACCACGGAAAATACATCACAGGGAGTTGCCTGAAGAGGGAATTAGGCCTGTGGAGCTCTACCGCAGTACAGAGCTCTTGCGGCTCGTAGTGGGTCTGGCGCAAATTCCTCCACTGAATTTGCAGGCCAGAGGGTTAGGGAGGAAGGACATACAGGAAGTGAGAGCTTAGTGACTAACCTGGGAGAGAGAGCACACTGGATCACTTTGGTGAAGGGCACTAGGTGCAAGCGGAACACCCGGTCGGCTGTTCAGTATTACCGAGTTCTACCGGGATGAGACCGACTCAACCCTGAGATTGTAGAATCTCGCAATGGTATTGTGTGTTGCCAAGCCCACTGCTCTGCAGATGTCTGCTAGGGAGGTGCCATTGGCCAGTGCCCATGAGGATGCCACACTTCTCGTCAAGTGTGCTTGAACCCGCAAGGGGGCAGGCACAGCCTGAGTCTGGTAGGTCAGGGAGATAACGTCAATGACCCAGTGAGCTAACCTCTGTTTGGAGATGGCGTTCCCTTTCCGCCATCCGCCGAAGAAGACAAAGAGCTGCTCAGAACATCTAAAGCTCCGCGTGCGGTCCAAATAGATACTCAAAGCATGTACAGCAACGAAAATGCTGGGTCTGCTTGCTCCTGGGGCAGTTATTGCAGGTTCATGACCTGATCCCTGAAGGGGGTCGTAGAAACCTTGGGCATGTAGCCTTGTCGCGGTCTTAGGATGACGTGAGTATATGCCAGATCGAACTCCAGGCAAGAGTCGCTGACAGAGAGCGCTTGTAGGTCCCTAACCCTCTTGATCAGGAGGGCCATCTTCAAGGAGAGGGCCTTGAGCTCAACTGAGTCAAGCGGATCGAAGGGGGGTCACTGAAGGCCCGAGAGGACCACTGAGTGATCCCAGGAGGGGAACAGGCTTGGCCGGGGAGGATTTAGCCTCCGGGCACCTCTAAGGAACCTGTTAATCAAGTCGTGCTTACCCAATGATGAAAGCACTGACTTAACTACGCATCTCTGTGGATCTTCAGGCAGGGAAGAACAACAATTTGTGAACAAGTGCCACCATAGGACATAATGTTGCCTGTTGGAAGGAGCTCTGTCTTGGTTGATTGTGTCTAAGACCACAGGTGCTAGGTCACTCAGATCTTCTGCGTCCCGTCCAGGGGCCAGATGTGGAGGTTTCAGAGGTCTGGGTGCGGATACCAGAGTGTGCCCCATCCCTGGAAAAGAAGGCCCTTCCTCAGGGGAATTTGCCTGGGAGGTGCTGTCGCGAGGAGCACGAGATCCGAGAACCAAGTCCGAGTGGGCCAGTAAAGAGCCACTAAGGTGACTTGTTCCTCATCCTCCCTGATTTTGCACAGCACCATTGCAAGTTTTAGTGGAACCGCTGTGCAGTGCTCGAAGAGAGCGAGGCACCTGAGCACCGACTACGCTTGCTCATTCGTGAGGCGTGTTGTCATTGAGACTGAGTCTAACTCCATGCTGAGAAAAGTGATGCTCTGAACTGGGGCAAGTTTGCTCTTTTCCCAGTTGACCTGATGCCCTAGATGGCTGTGGTGCATTAGCACCTGGTCCCTGTGAGCGCATAGTAACTCTCGAGAGTGAGCTAGAATGAGCCAGTCATCGAGGTAGTTGAGTATGCAGATGCCCACTTCCCTTAGCGGGGCAAGGGCTGCCTCTGCAACATACATAAAGATGCGAGGGGACAGGGACAGGCCGAATGGGAGGACCTTATACTGATATACCTGGCCATCGAACGCGAACCGTAGGAAGGGTCAGTGTCGAGGCAAGATAGAGACTTGCAAGTACACGTCCTTCAGGTCTACCGCTGCAAACAAATCTTGAAGCCGATCACAGGTTAAAATCTGTTTCTGCGTGAGCATTTTGAATGGGAGTTTGTGTAAAGCCCGGTTGAGAACTCACAAGTCCAAGATTGCCCGCAACCCACCGCCTTTTTTAGGTACAATGAAGTAAGGGCTGTAGAAATCCTTCTTTATCTTGGCTGGAGGGATGGGCTTTTCTGCATCCTTGAGTAGCAGAGTTGCAATCTCTGCCCATAAGTTGCTGGCATTTTTGGTGCAAGACGAGACGGGAGCCTGGTGAATTGAATCCCTTAGCCGAGTTGGATGGACATGGCTAGCCAATGCGACGGATTGGATAGCGAAAGCCATGCATCCAAGATCCATGCAAGGAGCAGCTTGGGGGGGTTTTATGGGCAGCTAATAATACGTCAGGAGGCAAAAGGCTTGGGTGCTAATAATAGATAAGATAATAAGGAAAATTAAGATTTTCCTTCCGGCCCTCCATCGGTGGATGGAGTGATCCTGATACCAGCTTCCGGGTCCTAGAGGGGTGTCCTAGAGATGGGGGTGTACGCTGCCTGAGGGGCGATCAATGCTGGGGCTGAGAGCTGGGCCCTGGGTTGAGGCGGAGCTGCCTGTTGCTTGGATGCATTGGGACGCCCTCGGTGGACAGACGGGGCGTGGCTGCACTGGGGCAGCGCCGTGGCATGATGTGTGAGATCTGTCTGCCTCTTTACGGCCGAAAACTTGCCAAAGAGGCCAAGCTGGGTGACGGGGGTGTTGAGAAAGCGGGCCTTGTCAACATTCAACATCGCGCATTTCAACCATGTTTAGCCAAAGGTGGTGTTCCTGGACCACGAGGGTGGCCATCACCCACCCGAGAGCGAGGACGGTGGCAGAGCGCAGTTCCTGAAGCACATCGGGGTCGGGACTTCCCAGGTGCAGTTCTTTAAGTGCCTTGGCTTGGTGGACCTGCAGGAGAGTCATGACATGCAGGGCGGAGGTGGCCTGTCCAGTGGTGCTGTAGGCTTTCGAGGTCATCGACGACATCATCCTACAGGCCTTGGAGGGGAGTACTGGGCGATCCCGCCATGTGGTGGCGTTCTCAGGGCACAGGTGGATCGCAACTGCTCTGTCCACCTGGGGGACCTCCGTGTACCCGTTGGCTGCCCCACCGTCAAGTGTAGTGAGAGCGGACGAGTGAGGAGGTCGGTTCCCGCCAGTGAAAGGTGCTCTCCACGACCTCATCAGCTCATCGTGCACTTCCGGGAGGTAAAGGTACCGGGGGGGTGCATGGCTAGGAGCGGCGCCCTGACACAAGGTACCAATCGTCAAGCCTTGAAGGCTGTGGGGAGGATGAAGGGTTCCACTCCAAACCCACGCCCCAGGCAAGCATGTCGGCCATCTGCGCGTCGGCCTCAGACTGGGCGGGCTGACTCGAAGGTGGCAGCCCAGTCGAGTCCTCTGCGTCAGACACTTGAACGCTCTCTGATGCAGCGGCAACGTCATCATCCAACTCTGGGGGCTCAAGGGAGAATGCGGGCTGGCCGTGAGGCGAGTCACAATAACCTCGAGCCTGGACAGAAGCAAACATGCCGGGGGCAGGTGGTTCGCGATTTACCCGGAGAAACCGAGCTAGAAATATGACTGACAGATGCCCGCTTCTATGTCCGGGGGCGGGACATGCAAATTCTGTCTGTCTATTTCTCATTGGCCTTTTCTCAAGTTCAGAGGTACACGAGGCTCTCAAGAAAAACCCCTTGTGTCACTCCATTTGACACAATGTCGAGTGAGTGACAGAAGGGGAACAGTATGTCTGATACCACTATAAAGACAACATTTTTTGCAAAACTTACTAACTGGCTTTTATTTGTCATTGCACCAAAGCCAAATTACATAAATATTATCTGGATAATATATTTTTTTTTCTATCAAATATTAAAAAAATTTCAATCCAATTATAGAATATTAGAGAGACATTTTAAATTGAATTAAAACATTAATTTTTATAGCACTTTTCTAAATACAAATTGTTACTAAGCAGATTTACAGAAGATAGTGGCATACAAATAAACAAATTAACAGCATTGGCAATGAAAAACTCCCTGGAAAGTTATAATGCAAATACAAAATGTTTTTGAACTGATGGTACATGGTGTTTTGGCAAGAACACTTAAAAAACATTCCCACATAAATACCCTTGATGGTCCCTTGGGTGTCCGCAAACCCCAGTTTGAAGACCTCTGCTCCAGAAGTTAAGTAGGCAGATTTGATAATGTAATTCTTGTCAGAAACATTACATGTATAGCTATTTGACAACTCTCCCCCGGTGTCTGTCAACACAACTGTATCAAGCTCCATCTTGAGTGTCAACATTTGTTCCCTCCAGCATTGCTAACCATGATTAACCTTGTCTTACTCGCTTTTGCGTCCTTTGGATGCCGGAAAACTAGGGAAGATTAAAAGGCCCATTTCAGCAACAGACTATAAAATGTCAGGGTTAAGGGAAATGTCACAATGCACATAATATCTTAAGACAATTACTTAGCCTTGTGAGTTGAGCCAAGCAGAACAGAATAGACAGGTGGTGAAATATCCTTTAGCAGCCTCTGATACTATTCAAACCCCCAAGTTTGGTATTCCGAGCATTTGAGATTCCACTCTTACCTTTCTTATCACATTACCATTGTCACAACATAGTTATCAAAGCCGTTTCATAGCCAGAAAGGTCACTGTCTGATATTGGAGTAAACAGTAGGCACGAGGCCTGGCTCAGCATCTGGCATGAAGACTGATGATCTCGCTGTTGCTGTTCCTCTGAAAGTTGGATAAAGATAAAAAACCAGGTGAACTAAATGATAAGCTGTTCTTGAAAGATCTTAAAAGTATATTTTGTTACTAGAAAGAGAAGAAAAATTGCCTTTGAGATTTGACAGATAATGAAGTTTTTGATAAACAGTTGAACCTGTATTGAAAACTGAAGCGAGATGCGGGCCCACCCGCAGTCAATCTCATTCTCTCATCCCCACTATCATGTGGATGAAAGACATGGACATGACCACTTTTTGACTTGGGGTGATACCACATAGAAAGCCATTTGTCTTTTTTGCCATGAGCGCTTTGATCCTCAAGAGCTTTTTCAGATTGTACTATCCGAGTCCCTCGGGAACAGATGGTCCATCAATGGGCTCATTCACATTTTATCGTTGGTAATGGCACATAGCTTTGATTTAGCATTGGCTTACCCTTAACAACAGAATATAACACTACTGTACTACAACCACTGTAGCATAGACAATCATGCATAAAGGTGGCTGTTCAGTTTGTTCAAAATCATATTTTGTGTTGGACGAAAGCTCTTTCTCTCACTTCAGAGTGATTCAGTGGTGTCCAAAAGTGAGACCATAGTTTCTAATTTAACACTTTTGCATTATATACTTTTCCCCTTTGTTCTTTATCTACAACATGAGCCATGTTGTCTCAGCATGACCTGAGAACGCTCCAAAAAGCATCTTAAACTTTGTTATTATTTCCAAGTTTAATTATTTATTTTAAAAGTTTTAGACTTATGGACCCCACTGGATATATATTGACTTCTGTGTGACTTTTCTAGTTATAGTAAACTTCCTTCAGCCCTTGTGAATTGTTTTCAACAATGTGATTACAATGTGTTTGTTTTGTTATCTGGAGATCAGACTGGGACTGTGTTGTTTGGAGGTTGGATTTTCCGTTAGTAATCCTGTGAATCTGAAATATCTTGCAAGACTGAAATGCAGTTCTGATAATGAGTTTTGTAGTATCAAATGAACAAAACATTAAATTCATCTGCTCAGCAGACTAACTTTTATGTAGTCTAATAGGTTTATTTGGCTGCAAGTATGCCTTCAGGGTTAAGAAGCAGATTATGGTGAATGCAGTAATGAGCAACAAGTACGGCTAAACTAAGGGTAGCAGATAGAAATTATTGGACCTGCTATAAAACAATGGCAGGTGATTAGGACTCATTTTAAAGCGTCATAAAAGACCCAAAATTATCATAAAGTACTGCATGCATCTCAAGAATCATATTCCAAGTCTTCTGAAAATACACAATATGAATGACGGAACATTACACCTAATTAGGGCTTTTCTGACACTTCAATCATAGCGCTTTACATAGTGGACAGTGGACATTCATCAACCTCCACCAGTTGCAGCATCCACGTGGATGATGCAACGTCAGCCATAGTGCACCAGTATGCTCACCACACACCAACTATTGGTGGAAAGTAGAGAGTAGAGCGATACAGCCAATTAATAGATGGGGATTATTAGGAGGACATGATTGATGATGGCCAATGGGGGGAATTTGGCTAGGACACCGGAGTCACATCTCTACTCTTTTATGAGAAATGCCCTTGGATTTGTAATGGCCACATCGGTTTAACGTCTCATCTGAAAGACTGAAGTATAGGAAATGTAAGTAATTTTGTAGTGATAATCTTTATATATGTTGTATGTTCATGAGAGCATAAGAGGAACATGATCACAGTAGTATGTGTTCATGTGAGAACTTGCATTGTTTTTAGAGCTACATGACGCAAGATCTTGCATGAAAATGCAAGCGACTGTTAATGAGCTTCTCTCATAGCACTCATGAATGCACAACACATTTCAAGAGTTTCACTGAAAACTTATTACAATTTTGAGTTATTCAATTTTAGGTATGTCTTTAGAAGACTTTGAATGTGACGCAGAAGTTGGACTGCTTTTATTATGATGAATACAATTCTGAGAAGCGGGAGACATAAGCAAAAGCCTCAATTTCCTCTCCATTTAATTGTATTGCTGTCTGGGACAAACAACTGACATATTAAAGAGACAACATGAATTACAGAGATATAGTATCAGCAGTGAGATTTAATGGAAACCTTTACCAATGTCTCCTGCTTCTCAGAATTTTTTCCTGAGAAAAAGACCCCCAGTAATCTATTTTTTAGAGATTTAGAAGAAATCTCTACAATGTCTACAACTATGCTCTGATTTACCAAGATACCAAAGTCTACAATCAAGAATCAGAAATTTCAATATAAACATTTTTCATTTAAAATTTTCAGTGACCAAATTATCTAACCAATCAAATTTTCCTTTAGTATACTTTTACATTTGTTTAGCCAGGGCTACTTATAAGGTGGAATAGCTTCTCCTTTTGACCCAGGCTTGTGCTGCTGTTCCCATGGGTGCAAAGGAGCTTGATGTTCTCCTCCAACACCAGGTCACCCAGATGCAGCTGGACATTGAGCACAACAGAACTGGCACTTTTGCTACTGGAAAAGTGCAAGTGATGGACAAGGAGCCCATCTGGCAAAACTGGAGGACAACAATGACAACAAATATCACCTAACCACATTTGAGAGACTGGCAAAAGTATATTAATGGCCAAATGAGGACTGGGCAATCCACCTTATTCCTTTACTGACTGGCAAAGCACAAAGTTGCTATGGACCCTTTGCTGTCACAGGACTATTTTGAAATTAAAAAAGCCATCTTGACAAAATATGAAATTACAGATTAAACATACCGGCTGAGGTTCCAGGTCAGGGACACGCCTGCTAAAGAAACCTCCCTAGAGCTTTAAACCCATCACAGGGACTATTTCTGCAAATGGGCGAAGTTTGGCAGCAGCAAAAAGGAGGACATTATGGAGACATTGTTTCTGGTGCAATACCTTCGTGTGCTCTACTCTGACACAAGTACCTGGTTCAAGGAGCTGCGGATGCCGTCAGATTCCTTGAGGCCTACATTGTTGCATGGAATGGCCCTGGGAACTACCGGTATGCTGGCATCCTCTATCCACCCCAGGGTAAGTTGGAAGGATCTGGGGTTGGTTCAAGCTCTCATACCCATAGCCAAACCAAGATCATGAAACCTACTCACACTAAGTGTTACACCACTAAGCCTACACCATCACTGAAGCATTCTGTCAAGGCAGATGTACTTTGTTTTAATTTTGGAGAACCTGTTTCTACTAGTCCACTCTGCCCTTTGAAAAGACCACTAGCCTTTTCTGGGTTTCTGGTCCAAGTAGGCCATCCACCCCTGAACATAACACAGAGCCAGTTATAATTGTCTTACTTAATGTAAACCACTCTCTGCACTTGTAAACCCAGACTGCTCACAAACTCTTGTATAGGCCAAGTTCATCCCTTGAGATATATGGAGTGATGAGGAGACATCTCAGTTGTTTGTGTGCATGGTGATAGAACAAAGCTACCCACAGCTGATGTATATATAGAGGTTCACAACCAGCCCAGCTCGTAATTTTATGTTTAATGGCAAACATAAACTTAAACCAACATAAAACATAAGGACACACACACAACGCAGATGTCTCTCTCTCTTGAACTGGTGTCTCTGGCTCCCCTTTATCTAGCTCTCTCACTGATCATCTGATTCAGTGCCGGCCGTGCAACCTCACGGCGTGGCCACGCCCTCCTCCCCATTGCACTCCTCCCCTGTCCGATTCAGGCCGGGGTGCCACTGGACTGATCTACCCCCCACCCCCCCCCCATCTCTCCAGGGGAGATGCTGCCCTTCCGGCCGATCTGTCAGCCGTTGGTCCACCCAGCACATAACCTGGGGGAGAGACGAGATGAGGCGTGGGGAGAGGAAAGGGGTGAGTGAGAGACACAGAGAGAGAGCTCCTCCGCCCTCTGGCAGACACCAGCTCGCTTCTCCCCCAGCGGACAGCAGCAAATTCTCTGGCCCCTGGTGGACGGAACTGCTCCTCCACTTCTTCGCAGACAGCAGCGGTTCCTCTGGCTCTCGGCGGCCAGCAGCGACCCCCTCCGTCCACAGGCAGATGGCCACGGCTGCTCCTCTGGTGGATGGCAGCAGCAAGGACTCCGCAACACCGCATCCCTCCTCCTTTCTGGGTTTCCCACCACTGTAACAGTTTATGGATGGGCAAGGATTAGGCGGGATCCAGCTGAAGAGTTAACATAAAATTTAAAGTCAAGCTCAAACATAAACAAACACATGCATCATGGCTGTGTGCGTGTCTCTCTCTCCCTCAAACTGGCATCTCCGGCTCACCTTTATTGTTGCTCTCCTGCTGATCAGCTGATTCAGAACCGGCCATGCAGCCTCACAGTCTGACCATGCCCTCCTCCTCTTCACAGATACAAAGGGAGGACCCCACCTTAGCAGAGTGATTTAAGCAAGCTAAAAAGGAAGTGTGTGTGTTGCCAAATTGGGCCACTCTACAATAAGTGTAATTTTTCATGTTAAAATACTTTCTCATCCTAGTTTAATGTGCAAATACAAGTAAGCCAAAGAAGAAACACAGTGACTCTATAGTACTTTCAACCAGAACATCAAGGTGTAGCTGGTTAACTTCAGAAGTTACCAGCTGGTACTGGTAAATGCTGTACCTCACCTTTATGCAGGCAAAATTTGTTTTCTTCATTGACGGCCATTCAAAAGAAGCCATGTATTCTGACAAAATATGGCAAGAAGTTTCACCTGATGTTTTATCAGTGACCATCATATGGCTTTTACTGCTTAGGCAATTGGCTCAAAATTGTTTCTATAAAAGAGTGCTAATAAAGCACAAATGACAGCATCAAGATTGCATATTTCCAGTGCTGCATGCGGCAACCGAGTGTTAAGATGAACGCCACTGTTAATGGATAGCTTTTTCCAGGAATTTTAGACCACCTTGCTTGCAACATTGCTCTGTTTTTCATGTTGTGTGATTATTAATGTGTAGCATATCTTCATGAAATATGCATGTTTTACATATTTAAAGCATGTTAAATATATTTATGTATTCGTAAAGCAAAAATATATAATAGAAAATGCATGTGTAATTAAACGCAGTGCTTAAAGTTTTATAAAACTGTGCAGTGGATTATAAATAATGAGATGCATGCTTAAAAATACAAAATGTATCCTACACTTGAAGCAGCATTAAACCATTTAATCCCACCAGTTACATGTGAGACCGAAAATGAGATTGAAAAAAGTAAAAAGAAATTTTGATATATTTTACACAAAGTTTTGAACTATAAATTAAAGTGCAGAGCCTCATTTTCCAAAAGTATTGTAAGCCTAAGAAGATCGTAAACTTTGCGATTCATCTTAATTTTGCGGCCCCTTTGCCAAATGCATCTTAACTTAGTTAGTACTTGAAAATTCTCTTAGTTTTACAAGTGCTCTGGAGTACTCTTACAGCATTAAGTGCATCGTAAGCACATAGACTTATGCAGACACCTGCAGGACAAATGCAATATTACACCTGATACAATTTAAACATTGTATCACAGCAAGACAGATGCTGACTACTGTATAAATTAAAATCAGAGAGAGAGAAAAAAGTAAATCACTGCATGAAAATCGTCTGTGGACGAAATGCCTTGTTGATGAGAGAGGTCAACAGAGAATGGCCAGATTGATTCAAACTGACAAAGACTACGGTAACTCATATAGTTGCTCTATACAATTGTGGTGAGAAGAATATAATCTCAGAATGCTATTCTGAGATGTGGGTTGGCACTGTTTTGGCGGCACAAGGGGGACATATATTGGCTAATCCTTGTCTACTCTTCCTATCCTATCTGATGCCCAAAGGCGCTCTCGCCAGCACATCAAGCTGTGTAGCACCTCACATGCAGCATTGCTGTCACTGTTATCAATTTTTGGAGTAAAGAGCAGACCTCTGCTTTATTGGCTAATGTCCCTAAAACGCATCTTCAAAACTCCTTATTTTGAGCTGCGTGATATCACAGTGAACCTTGTAATATTCAATGAATGCTTGTTATTAGCAGGATAATACACAGGGCCACCATTGCCTTCACTAATCCTGGAAGCTTTCATATCGAGAGAAATGTGTGAAAACTGATTATAGAAGCAGATTGTGTAAAAGAAATATATCGTTCTGCACAAAATTATTGTATAACAATATGTAAATATGTAGTTTATTAGTTTGAATGTTTAAGAAAATATATTTAAACAAATATTAGTGAGGTAAATTACAAATTATTATAAAGTTACGCACAAATATAATAAAGTTACAATGAAGAGCAGCCCTATACATTCACATTTCAGCACTGTCTCACTTAAAGTGTGTCCTCGCTTGTCCATGTTAAATGCAGTTTTGTGAAACGCACGTAAAATATAACGAATGTTTTTAAAATCGCTCATACAAAAGATCGATCGTTAGTGTGAAACGAGGCCCTGATTTTGATTTCATGTGAATATATTTACATGGATGGTGTCACATAACATAAGCCATTTAATTGCACTTTATATACTTTCAGAGGGGCAAAGTGGAATTAAATGGCTCTGGTCATGTGACTATTTGCAACACCCATGTAAAAATATTAGCCTGAAAAATCATCTGCACTTTCATTTGTAGTTCAAAACTTTGTGTTAAATATGAAGCATGATAGCAAGTAAAACCTGCCATAATACACATAAAACTACCATATTTAGCACAGATAATGTTAATGAAGAAATATCACATGAGCAAGAGTGCGATATGGCCCTACATCAGCACTGCTGTGATAACCTACGGCGCTCACAGCAGTGCTGATTTAGCGACATATAGCATGTTTGCGAGTATGATATTGCTTATATACAACAGTTCAATGAAAAAGCAAATTTCTACAAATTAGGAAAAACTTGAGTACAGTCATAAAAAGAGCATTTGTGCATGGAACTACTTCAGAATCTGCTGTTGCTCTTTCAAACCAAATAATGCGTCCAAGCCTCCGTTAGTAATTCAAAAATATCACTTCAGAAATAGTATCACGGCTTGTGCTGTTTCGAACAATTTATTGGATAAACAAGGATGGATGTGAGTGTGTGTGTGTGTGTGTGTGTGTGTGTGAGAGAGAGAGAGAGAGTGATCACCAGTTTCCACACCCAAGCAGAGATGCTGTCAGCTTTCTGGAGATCAGCTTTCTCAGTGGAAAAATAGCCGTCCAAGCAAGTGTAATTCTCCCTATTTCACGGTAGCCAGCGAAAGAGACTTTCACTATAGAAACCGCAATGTCCTACGCTATTTTGAACAGTACTTTTTATCCTATGTGGAAACTCCAGTAAGCGGTAAGTAATGAGTTTTGTAATTAATCTGTCTGTTGTGTCTCTCAGCTGTGATGAGCCACAGTTGTTTGGAAGTTGTTTGTTTAAAGCCCTTTAAAGATATTTTCTATCTGTAGTTGTGTAGTAGTAGTAACACGAGCGATCACGGAGCGCTGTTCTATGTAAACAATGGCTGACGTAGTCACTTCACGTCACCAACTGCTCATATTACACACAAAAATTATCTTTTGCCACCACCTGCTGGCTAACATATGTAATATCAAAAAATAAAATAAATGATACATATAAGAGACACTTATACAGTAACTCTTAAAACATATGAACTAATCTTACACTTTAGTTTAGAACAGCACGAACACAAGCGGAGTGATACACACACTGTGACGCGTACGAGTACTGATGGCGTCAGACGATCAGTGCTCATGGAACATATCTCATCCAATCAGATTCGAGAACCGGAACTAACTGTTGTATACAAGTACTATTATTGATTTATTAAAGGGATAGTTCACCCAACAATGTACATTTTCTCATAATTTACTCACCCTCCTGGCATCCCAGATGTGTATGACTTTCTTTCTTCTGCAGAACACAAATTAAGATTTTTAGAACAATATTTCAGCTGTGCAGGTCCTCACAATGCAAGTGAATGGATGCCAAAATTTTGAAGCTCCAAAATCCACATTAAGGGAGCATAAAAGTAATCCATATGACTCCTGTCACGATTCACTGTTGTCTGCCCTGTGTTTTGTTTTGCCTCTGTCATCTGTTACCCAAGGACTACACTTCCCATAATTCCCTGTCCTCATCACTGCCAGCTGTCTTCCATTATCCTCACCTGTGTTACATTTACTCATTAGTCTTTTTGTATTTAATGCCCTGTTGTTTGCTAATTCCTTGCCAGTTGTTATATTTGTTTTTACCTCCTGTGTAAACCAGTTCCCATCGTATATGTTTCCATTGTTCCTGTGTTTTCCCATTGTGGATGTTTACTTTGTTCTCGTGTAATGTTAACCCCATTATCCTGTACTTTGTTGTAACTCCAGTGGTAAAATCCATATGTTCAGACACGATATGATAGGTGTGGGTGAGAATCCCCAAAAACAGAAGAATGAGAAAAGGAATCTGAAGTGGAAATTTAGTGAGCAGGGAAGATGATTTTTAGTAAAAAAAAAAAAAGGACTTAAATATAAATCTTTTTCTCACCCACATCTTTATGTAGCTTCTGAAGATATGGATTAAAACTCTGGAATACTTTTATGTTGCGCTTATGTGGATTTTGTAGATTCAGAATTTTGGCACCCATTAATTTGTTTTTAGTGGACCTACAGAGCTGAAATATTCTTCTAAAAATCTTTATGTTCAGCAGAAGAAATTCATACACAGCTGGGTGGCATGAGGGTGAGTAAATGTTGAATTTGAAGTTTAATTTTTGGTTGAACTACCTTTAAGATGGCTCTGGCTTAAAAATATAAATAATACTCACCAGTGATAATACGGGCTCCAGTGCAAAGCATCCAGAGTGGATATCACAGCTCTTCACAAAAAGTATGTTATTTTGACAAAAAGAACCAGACCCATAGTTATTTACAGTATAATGCTTTGGTGCAAGGACCACAATGTACAAACTCTCTGCACTGACATCAACATCAATTGTTTAAGCAGAAACCTGTTTTTCCCATGAGGTCTTCCAGCCAATTTCAGGCCAGTGCCACATCTGCTCCCCTCCCATTCTTTGTACATGTTATCTAAAATTGTTGAACTGAAATAATCTAACTTTTAATGAATTAATCATGACTTAATCAGCTCAGTGGGCACAGAGGCATGCGTTGATCTTGTTTTAAAATTGTAACACCAGGAACCTTTGAAATATTTTCATGTTCACAAACTCTCCTTTTCACAAGTGGCTGGTTCGCTCACCCACATCTTCATAAATTTGAGATATTTTTGATAAATTATGTATCAAAGCTTGTGTCATAGATGTAAAGGAAGACCTTTTTGTTCATATTAAGATTCAAAGATCATTGAGAGATTAATGCAAGATAGTGATGATTAATCTTTTACCTACAGTATATAAATGTTCAGCAGCATCTAGACATGACACCATGAACATTTTAAACAGTTTTAGCTTCTGTAGGGGGAAAAGGCTGGTGACATTTTCCCAGCACTTTCTTTTCTTTTTTTTTCTTCTTTTTTTAAAGATTGGTCACTTTACATATCGGTCAGACCAGACTGATCTCACAGTGAAATTGGAAACAGTAGGTTGACTTTAGCTAAAATCAGTCTGTGCTTACTGAAATTCAAAATAATGCCTCCAGTGGCCAAAGAGGTAAGTGTTGTTGGGGCTCCATTTACTTGGTGTAATGTCTATGAAAGGGTGCCAAAAGTGAGTTACAAGTTGTTTTCTGCAGAATAGGATGTAATACAGTGAAGATGAATGCATTTTTTATAAACTGTACCCCCAAACCTAAACACAATCATCAGTGGAGTAGAAATGTATTATGAGTGGGGAAAAATGCAACCTCCGAATCGCACGCATCATTGATTATGCAAATGCAATTACTTTCTGGTTTTAATGCAGGATCCGAACTTCTATCTTTTAGGGCTGCGTGATATATTGAATTTATCGGAACAGTGCAAATGTACATATCTCCATATGCTTATCACAAGGGTTTGTGGTAAGGATTAACTTTATTATAGGTAAAAAGTAACATTCATGGGGACGCAGAAAATAGATTGGGTGCATAATTGTCACGTAGTGTGTGCACAGGCACTGATCCCATAAGTGCTTCGGTGCTCGAGATATCACATTTCAGAAAGTTGTACTATTTTTCAACCTACCCTCTGATGTTCATTTGTGTTTTTATTTTTTTTCATGCTATAAGATGGAGAGAGAGAGCCTTGTGCCCTGCTCCGTTTTAATGGGCATCTAAGCTATCACTATCTGTCACACAGCATTAAAGAGCATCGATAAAACATTTATTGTTTGAATTCCGTGATAAGTGACATTGCTAAGACTAAAATAGTTTTCTCTAAAATCTATATCTGACTCAAATTATGGAGCATGTTACATTTGTGCTTTTGTAGCGGAAACCGATGCTATCTTGTGTAAATATACTGTAAATATTATATGCAGTCTATATGCAAATTCAAACAAAAGACAACTATGTTTGTGAAACCTCTTCCCTACCCTCTTTCATGCTGCTGGCGTGGTTTGTTTCCAGTAATCCCACAAGGAAATGTAAACACTCTTGAGCAGATTAAAAAATGTCTGACTGGAGATGTTGCTTGTCGGTGAGTCTGCATAAATGGACCGATCTTATGGTACCAGAACTCTCAAAAACCACATGCCAACTTCCCATGTTATCATGTTGGTCAGTCAGACCTTTTCTATAGTTTGGCATTTTTTTTAATTTTTTTTTTTTTTGGGCAAGATTAAGCAGCAATTTAGACTATACTTTATGTTGCAAGTCAAATGTATTGCTACACTGGACAACTGCAAATATGACTAACTATGTATATGCATTTGTGTTTATATTTGAATCTTTTTCTACCTCTCTGTTTTTGTGTATGGGTGAACTCTAACACTGTATCTTAGGCAAGAGCTGAGATGCATAGTAGAGTTTTTTTCAAATAATTTCTCAGAGTGGCTTGTTTCACAACAACTGAATTCCACACAATCATTATTCATTTGAATGTTAATGTGACAATAAGCGTTTCTGATGAATAATGAGAATGAATGAAGGGTGACTCAACTCTCCACATCAAACCTTAATGAATGCTTTCAAAGTTGGGTCGATCAGTGGGAATATGCTCAGTTTGTCACGTATGGACAAACAGTTGACATTCCCAAACATCTTTTTATAACTACAAGCATTTGGTGTTTACCAGTGCTGTTGATCTCTGGGGGCTTTGGAGATTACTTTGTTTACATTTCTCAAAAATTTAATCTTTACAACTTCAGTTCAAAGTAAATTTTTAAGACATTTTAAATGTAAACTGTGTGAGTTGTGATTCCTCAGTAGTAGCAGTTTGAGAAATGTGTGTGTATTGGTGTTTATGCTGTATTTTTATTAACAGCTGATAAATGAGGGGTCCAGAGGGAGATTTTTGTCAGATTTTATCCAGCCATCAGATACTCGATGAGGATAAAATATAAGATTAGACAGAGATGTCTGTCTCTTAGTGCAGTGGCTTAATTCTGTATCTTTCATCTATATTACTTACCTGCAGTAGATTTTGTTTTCTCTCTGTAGCATGAAAGTAATGTGTTCAATTCGAGTGGTTTAACCCATGTCTTATGAATTGTTTTGGATGAGAAACAGATCAAAAAGTAATATTTTGGTGAACTATATGCATATTAAAAAAAATTAGGGAAACAATATATAATAAAAACATATGATTTGACCTTTTTAAAAAGTGGTTCAGTAGTTAAGGCTCTGGGTTACTGACCGAAAGGTCAGGGGTTCAAGCCCCAGCACCAAGATACCACTGTTGGGCCCTTGAGCAAGGCCCTTGACCCTATCTGCTCCAGGGGCGCTGTTTCATAGCTGACCCTGCGCTCTGACCCCAGCTTTGTTGGGATATGCATTTCATTGGCTCTGTACTCTGCACAATGACAATAAAGTTGAGTCTTAATCTTATGTTTAAAAAGAAAAGTTTGTAAAGCTTGTTTATAAACACTTACTGTATGTTGCAAAGCTATGATGCATTAAATCATTAAAATATGCAGAACAGCATCTGAAGCCAGCAGCAATGTTTCTTTTGACCTTTGATATTGATCCCTGGAGAGAAACAAGAAGGTTCCCATGATACATGAATGAGTATACTGTGTTAAAGTTAGCACAGTCAAATTTAGCACAGTGGGAGTGGTTTCATCCTGTGTAGTCATAGCACAAAGAATCCCTCTAAAGCAGTGATTCCAAAAAAAGACACATATTACCTGTGGCGTTTGCTATACTAATGTGATATTGCTTAATTATGACTTAAAAATTAGGGCTGTCATTATTCTACAGTAACTTTTAATGAATAATCTCATGCGTTTTTTTTTTTAAGGTAGAAAAAATGTCTCGGTTAATGATGTAACCTTGGGTGCCTGAAAGGAGGGAATGAGACACTATGCCAGTAGTTGGCACTGCAGGAGCTCTTCCTAGGGGCGGTGACCTTAAAACCCTGTACTCCATCACATCAATTTGATTGACTGGTGATGCTTGGTGCACTGCCCTATGCCTGCATCATCATGGGCATAAATGGTGACCCTGTTGCCAAGGGTGATGAGGTACCCTCAGACTGAGCCACCATTGAAAATAGATCATCCGTAGCAAAATCTCAAGGATGATCTTAAGGATGACCTGTAGCAAGTTGATATTTGCACACACACATGAGAGCAAGACTTTCTCTGTGTAACCACCTTGAATAGAGACTTATACTGTAAGTGTCTAATTCAAGCTTATTAAATCCAGTAAATGCCACAGCCCATTGTCATACCTGGTGACCAGAAAATTAGCGGCAGTAGAAATTGTTCTGTCTTGTATGCCTGTACTTCCTCTATCGCATCTTTGGTTAGGAGGTAATGTACTTCTGAGCGTCAAATTGGCACGTCCCACATCGTACGGTGGAGAGAACGCCGTTGAGGCAAAGTGGTCACCTGGCAAACTGAAGCACGTAGCTGTGTTGGACTATGCTCTGATCCCAGCTGGAGGCTCTTGGGAAATTGCTTCACACATGTACACAGCGGATCAAAGGACCCAGTTTGTGGCCATCACTGGCTAAACGGCACCTACCATGGTGGATCAGTTCAATCGAGTCTGTAAAGCTGGATTTTTGCGGACATATTTGAACATGTTTGTGCCTCGTGAAGACGCTAGGTGGTCTGTCAGTCATGCTGGGGCATAACAGACTTCAGGCAAAACGGCAACAGCAAGACTGAATAATTTGAATAATTTCAAAGACTGAAATAGTGTTCTCGTTTCAAGCATAAAACCATGGGAAAAGCAAGAGTGCTGTCCTGGAACTGAAGAAGAAACTGCTTCACAGGGTCTATCCAGCATGCATTCCTCACATCGAGGTCTTAAGTTTGTGTTGTTACATGCCTTTTGGCACGTCACCAAAAACAGTAAAAACTGGCATCAAAGTGACCTGTGTGAAAATACCATCTTGTCCCTCACTCGCAACAGTGGGGAAACCAAGAGGATGCTTAGTCGACATGGAGATGACATAAATATCTGTGTTGACTGGCCATCTTCTGGCATGGCATCAACAACAGTGAAAACAGGGCTAAACGTATACCTAAAGTATACCTTGAGTTGCCGACGATGTGCGACCAATTTTTTAATTTAAGGCTCATGCGAGAACTTCAAGCAACTCTGTTTCAGGGGCCGCTTTGTCCCATGGGAAAATATGGCAAGCACCTAACATGAGTGTATACACCTCTAACTAATAAAAGCCCAGTGACACAACTTTCCCCATATCTCTGCTGGACATGTTTGTCTCACTAATAAAAGCCCAGTGACATAGCATCCCCCTTATCTCCACTGAGCATGTTCATATAATGCACACCGTCTGTGGGGCGTAGATCGTCACATCCAGGAGAAGCCATTTGATATGGAGAAAAAGAGGCACATAATGCTTGAGCCAGTGACAAAATGGGAAAAAGTCTCCACGCTCTGTTTCCCATCCTCTCACATCTCACTATTACTGTCCCTCAGGAACCATAGAGAAGCAAGCGGGAGGAGAGGGGAGCGGCTTCAGCTTTCATAACAAAAGCGAGCCGAGAGGGTAGCTTGTTGAGTTTCATGTGATAGCCATGAACACAATGTCATCGAGGGCTCAGCCCAGGCTACTTATATACAGCACTCGTCTTGAACATGCGAAATGCATAATACAGTGAAAAGGAGGCAAGCAAGGCATGAACATGCAACCAGTCCTATAAAAATCTCTGTGCTCTATATCCAATTTTCTCACTGGAGCTACAGAGGAGCAAGCGAGAGGAGAATGGAGCACTCATACCCTTCAGACAGATGGATATATCACTTGTGGAAATGTTTGCAAAGATGTTGTTAATACTCTAATTTACAGGGGACAAGTGCTGACAATGTGTGTACAGTTTTTAGCATTACTGATAGGATTGCATAAGACAAAAAGGTTGTGATACACTGTTGTAATACATTTTTGACACTTAAGTTTAAACATTCAGTCATGTCTAAATCTTGATGCTTGATGAATGTAAGTCTTGCACTGTTTCTCAGTAGCCTATCTTTGGGCCAGTCTTGCGGTATGGTAGTGCAATTATCTGTAGCTTAATCAAGAAACGATGGACCGTAGCAAGAACATTTGTCACGTACGTGAATATTAGCTCACTAACAGAACTATGTCATAATTTGTCTGAACCTCAGTGTGTGGAACCGTGTCTGTATCAAGTCTTTTCTCAGGCTCATTAATTATAGTTATCTTTTTCATCCCATCTTTTTAAACTTTTGCCATTTCATGCTTCTCAATTTCTCTCTATTGGCACCGAAACTAAGCCATCAAACTTTTAACTTAGAAAAAGTAAGGTGATGTCTCTGTTTGAAATTGGCCCTGAAAGAGGGAGGACCCCTCATTTTGTCTCTGCTGTCTAATGACCCCTTCATCTTGACATCATTTGATAGCATACAAGAGTTTGCAATGAACGGATGTTTAAAATGGAGCACCGCTGCATGCAGAATGTCTTTCTGGCACTCTTTGTTCATTCAGGGAAACTTTTTCACTTTTAATCAAGTAGTTCCACTTAAATACTAGTCAAATGCAGTACAAATCATAATGAAGGATTGTCACTTTAATTGAGCCTCAAAGGTTTCTAGCATAGAAATGTGAGAAGCAAGGGCACTGAAAATACATACTTTGAGTATTAATGTTTAAATCCCAAAGTGTTCTACTCAAAACATAATCTTACTGCCATGACTACAATGGAACACAAGAAAAGTAGTCAGTCAAATTATATATGCAGGCAGGGACATTTTTTAACATGTTGATGGAACAGGTGTTTTTGATGCTGGTTAGTTTAGCAGTTTGCTACAAAAAGGGTTGAGTAGGATATTACCTTTTTTATCTCTCAAAAGGAGATGACAATCTGGGTCACCATTTTGCTTCCATTGTATGGATGGGTTTTGAACATCATAAGGGTCAGTATATAATTACTTTTTATTTGTATCTCTTTAACAGACATGTATTGCTGTATGAAGGTACCTTCTAAGGAAACTGGTTTCAGACTGGAACCATAGTGTCATGTCTAATGATCTAAAGCAAATTCAAGTGAGCTTTAGAGATAACCAAGCAAATGTTTAATGACTACAGCACTTATTTCCCAGTAGAAATGGATGCATAATTTAAAGAAATAAAAAAAAAAGAACATGAATAAATTAATATTCAACCGCACATCAGATGCCATTTGAATTCTTTCCATAAATCACCAAATTGCACATACAAGGTTTGTGATATACTGTACCATACTGTTGAAGTTACAGAAACATTGTGCAAAATAGGTCATTGGGAATAGGGGACATACTTTTCAGAATACATCTTGATGCATGCTTATATTATTCACAGCATTTTATGCATTTAACACATGCTTAAATCAAAAGTCCTCAAATGTGTGGAAAGCTTCACACATGCAATCCATATGCATCCTTCAAAAATAACCTATAACAAACACTCAAATTTAACTCTTCTGAACACATATTTAATGCAATTTATAAGTAAATTTTGATATTTACCTAAAGAATTATCCACTGATGAACAAAACCGGGAGCTCTCTTGCAAAATGTATGTTTTCATGCTTCAAAAGGGTGCCGGAAAGTGAATGTTGCAAAACTCTAGTGTAATTCCAGTGTTAAAGGGGCCACGTCCAATTTATGATTAGAGTTAAATTACATAAAATTTCTCCACTTGGCTACACACGATTATTGCAAATTGTTAAATTATGTTTATGATGTTTGGTTTGGTTCACTGATTGTGTTGTGTCATTGAGATGGGCTATAAAAAGTTGATAAACTTTTGTTAAAATGTGTGAGTTCCATGAATAGATCTGGTTAACTTTTTTTGCAACCTTTAAACACAGATTGATGAGGAGCATCAGTGTGTCATGTAATGCAGATTCTCAACCCAGAGTTCGATGAAATTAAATTGAATGTAAGATACAGTATTACTTTAATCTAAAACTGAAAGCTGTAGTAAAATGCTTCTGATGTGTATCTAGTATAGTGCACCTGGTAATTACATCTTGTAGATACTTTTTTATTATTCAAAAGTATTATATGACAAGTACTCAATGGGAACCATACATGTCAACATTTGGGTACCAAAATCCAGGAGACCTCCTGTTTGTGCCGTTGTGATTTAATGTGCTGAGAAAGGTTTTTTTTCCCACGTGTCCGATATTAAAATCTGTACGACATGCTTTGCAAAAGGCGTGAGCATTGTCGATATGGCTTCAAGATATGAAATCAAATTCTTCCTTCCAGCTGTTGTTAAATTTCTATGTATATTTTGTTTATTTCGCCGGAGCATCACCTGAGTATTCCGCTCCCATCTACCAGTGATGCTTGATTCAACTTTCCGCGTCTACTACCTGCGCAGCTATCAGCAGTGCAACTGGGTTGTAGGTTGCCAGGTTGAGGTCACAAATGGGTTGAAATGTGTATGATGTGTCAATTGTGTGAGTTGGATGCATTTCATACAAGGTCTGTCAACTGGACAACCTTTGAAAAATATATTGATGTGATTATTCATATAACAAGGTTTGGGCCATACAAATTACGGGAGTTTCCCAGGAGAATTAACAAAACGGGAGGGGGGTGGAAGATGGGTGTGAAATACAGGAAACTCCCGGGAAAAACGGGAGTGTTGACAGGTATGATGGGAACTGTGCTGTAGCCTTGCATCACTCCAATGAGTCTTGCTTAGTATCTGTTAGAAGGGTTATCTAAGGCTGGGTTCTGGGAATTGTTTATGTAGTAGTTGGTGCTGTGACAAGTCAAGGAGGTTGACGTTGCATTGCATTTTTCATAGTACATTTTTTTCTTTCTTTTTTTTTATATAACCTGAATAATGAAGCTTATCTAAATTTCATCGATTAATCCTCTTATTGATGGCCTGCCAGACAGGTAATCCTTTGAATGGACCTAGATGATTTACAATAGAAAAGCAGAGTTGCTATATATACTGTATATGAGATAAAAGTTGTCTATTGTGATTCTTAGAGTAATTAAACACTATACCAAAGGGAGGGACCAAATTTGAAAGTATTTATTTTTCATCCTTTAATCAAGATCATTGCAAATAGACAGCAAGATCTATTCTGAATTAGGTAAGTATTTGTAAATCTTATAAATTAAACCATTAAAATTACTGGTTTTAAAGCCTGGACCTCCATGAATTATGGACCCAGCAATCAGTTTTTGAGTGATCGTTTTTTAAATGAAAACATGAATGAAAAAAAATGAAAAAATAGAAAAAGGCTTTTAATGTATCTTAAATGTGTAACCGTATAGTTCATACAAAAACGTCTAGGTTACTGTTGTAACCTACCATTCCCTGATGGAGGGAACGAGACTTTGTGTCGAAGAAGCGACATATGTCGACATATGTCTGATGTCGCTTCTCTGACGTTTTACATCTCTGAACTTTGATAAAAGGCCAATGAGAAATTTCGGACATACGGTTATAAAGGGAGGGATATGCGTCTGTTTCATTCAGGATTTGTCTGAGGAGCCGACATTGAGGTTCGGCCGCAACAGTGGTTCAGTTCAGTGACATGGCCTGGAGGACACAACGTCTCGTTCCCTCCATCAGGGAACAGAGGTTACAACAGTAACCTAGACGTTCCCCGTCTGTTGTTCACTTCGACGTTGTATCGAAGAAGCGACACTAGGAGTCCAATTTAAATGACGCCATGTGCTGAACCGCGTACGTGCGCTGCTGACACAGGTGAGGGCAGGTAACTTGCATGCCAAAACGACAGGCTGTGTCAGACTGAACGTACCCTTCCCCAATGCCCCATAAAATCGGCAAAACCTTCTGGTTCTTTACACCCCGATAGGGGGAACAAGGCGACGTGCCAAGGATGGGAGCAAGCCGCGCCTTTTCTCTCTCTATGTTTCTCGCATAGAGTTAAAGCAGCTAGGGCCATCTTAACGCTAATACACGCATTGGGGAGGCTTTCTTTCCCAGTTTTCCTATTCTTTCAGGCGGGGAAAGACCCTGCGGTGACCACACCTGCCCAGACTGGGGGAGGTAAAGAGTGGTGAAATACATCACATGGGCTTTTAGGTCACATGTGGAGAATGGCACAGTGGTAGATCCTACCTCACTGGGAGGGAGGAGTTGCTACACATGGCGACCGGGGGTCCGTGAGGATTGCCTAAGGGAGACGCGGGTCCACTCGCATGGGGACCGTACTGCGAAAAATACACATAGGGGGATAACAAAGGGCTTTTTCTTCATTAGCTCCAAAACTTTGGAACTCTCTACCGATTGAGATCAAGCAAGCCAAATCTTTTGGAATTTTTAAATCTCAGCTTAAAACTCATTTTTTTAGGTTAGCTTTTAATTGATTTATTGTCTTTTATGTTTATTTTATTTTACTGTGTATTATGTCTCTTTGTGTGTTGAATCTTTGCAATTTTAATTGTTTTTGTACAGCGCTTTGAGATGTACATTTAAAGGCGCTATAGAAAATAAAGGTTATTATTATTTATTATTATTATTATAAGTCCACGTAGGAGCCCGTCCTGTGGAGCACCTATCCATTACAGGGTAAATTGAGTACCCGCATTGGTCTTGGTTGGCGAATTCCTCCGCTGAATTCATGGACCAGAGGGCTAGGGAGGAGTCATCCAGGGAGCCAAGTTAGTTGGATCTCCTGGGATAAAAGTGCACGGTATTACCTCAGCGGAGGGAAAAGGTGCTAGATGCAAGTGGTCCACCCGGTCGGCTGTCACCATGTTACCAAGTTTCTACCGGCTTGGACCTGAGAAAACACGGGACGAAACCGACTCATCACTGAGATTGTAAAATCTTGTAAAGGTATTGGGTGTTGCCCAACCCGCTGCTCTGCATATGTCTGCTTTGAGCCACACTTCTCGTCGAGTGTACTCGCACTCGCAAGGGGACGGGCACGGCCTGGGTGTGATAGGCCAATGCTATGGCATCAATGACCTAGTGGGAAAGCCTCTGTTTGGAGACAGCGTTCCCTTTCAGCTGTCCACCAAAGCAGACAAAGAGCTGCTCAGAATGTCTAAAGCCAAATAGATACGCAAAGCACGTATCGCAGGACACAGTAACGAAGGGGCTGGGTCTGACAATCTGGCTGGGGCAGCGCTTGCAGGTACACTACCTGGTCTCTGAAGGGAGTCGTAGGAACCTTGGGCATGTAGCCCAGTCGTGGTCTTAGGATCACATGAGTGTCTGCCGGACCAAACTCCAGGCAGGTGTTGCTGAAAGAGAATGCTTGCAGGTCCCTGACCCTCTTGATGGAGACGAGCGTGATCAGAAGGCCCGTTTTCAGGGAGAGGGCCTTGAGTTCCTCTGATTCTAGTGGCTCGGAGAGGGTCTCTGAAGGTCCGAGAGGACCACTGAGAGATCCCAGAGGGGAACAGGCTTGGCCGGGAGGGATTCAACCTCCAGGCGCCTCTTAGGAACCTGATTATTAAGTCGTGCTTACCCAAAGACTTGCCGTCAGCCCGGGAAGAACACCAATTTGTGAACAAGCGCTACTTTAGGGCGTAAAGTTGCCTGGTAGTGGGAGCTCTGGCTTGGTTGATTGTGTCTGCAACAGTAGGTGGTTGGCCAACTAGATCTTCCGCATCCTGTCCAAGAGCCAGACGTGGAGGTTCCAGAGGTCTGGGTGTGGATGCCAGAGGGTGCCCCATCCCTGAGAAAGAAGGTCCTTCCTCAGGGGAATTTTCCAGGGAGGGGCTGTCGCGAGGAGTATGAGATCTGAGAGGGCCAATAGGGGGCCACAAGAATGACTTGTTCCTCATCCTCCCTGACTTTGCACAGCACCTGTGCAAGAAGTCTCACTGGGGGAAATGCATACTTGCGTAGCCCCGTGGCCCAGCTGTGTGCCAGCGCATCTATCCTGAGGGGAGCGTCCGTTCGGGAGTACCAGAGCGGGCAGTGAGAGGTCTCTTGGGAGGAGAATTGGTCTAGCTGTGCCTTGCCGAACCATTCCCAAATCAGCTGGACCGACTGGGGGTGAATACTCCACTCTCCACTGGGCAAGCGTTGTCGTGATAGCGCGTCCACCACCATGTTGAGGTTGCCCGGGATGTGAGTGGCACGCAGCGACTTGAGATGCTGCTGGCTCCAAAGGAGAAGACACCAGGCAAGTTGTGACATGTGGCGGGAATGTATGCCACCTTGGCAATTTATGTACGCTACCGTGGTGGTGCTTTCTGATTCGGATCAAGACGTGCATGCCCTGAATTAGTGGGAGAAACCTTTGCAGGGCAAGAAGTACAGCCAACAACTCTAGGCAATTGATGTGCCAGCGCAGCGGGGCCCCTTTCCAATGGCCCGTGGCTGCGTGCCCGTTGCACACGGTGCCCCAACCCAGTTTGGAGGCATCTGTGGTGATCAGTATGTGTCGGGACACCTGCTGCAAAGGTACTTCTGTCTGTAAAAAGCAGAGGTCTGTCCAGGGTTTGAAAGTTTGGTGGCAGGCGGGGGTGATGAACACACGGTGCATGCCACGGCGCCATGCTCATCTCGGGACTCGAGTCTGGATCCAGTGTTGAAGCGGTCTCATATGCATCAACCCCAGCGGTGCAACCACCGCGGAGGACGCCATATGCCCCAGGAAATATTTTAAGGGGACCGCTTTTCCCGGCCTGAACGTGGTGAGGCATTTCAGCACTTCAGCACTGACTGCGTGTGCTCGTTGGTGAGGCGCGCTGACACTGAGACTGAGAGTCTAACTCCATGCCGAGAAAAGAGATGCTCTGAACCGGGGTGAGCTTGATCTTTTCCCAGTTGACCTGAAGCCCTAAACTGCTGAGGTGCCTGAGCACCTGGTCCCAGTGGGCGCATAGTAACTCTCGGGAGTGGGCCAGGATGAGTCAGTCATCAAGATAGTTGAGAATACGGACACCTGCTTCCTGAAGCTGGGCAAGGGCTGCCGAGGGGACAGGGTCATGCCGAAGGGGAGGACCTTGTACTGATGCGCTTGGCCGTCGAACATGAACCGTAGAAAGAGTGACAGATTGGGAAGTGAGAGCCACACGTCCAAGCTCTGTGCTAGGGGCACAAAGGGGACAATTATTTTTGACATACCCGGTGGGGCAGTGGGACGGAGTAGGTAATCCAGCGTCGGAAGGCAAAAGCATGTCCTGAGGCTCTGGTGCTGAGAGAACACTCAAAGCACTTACCTTGCGCTGCACACCTGGCGGGGGGCAGGTCAGTGACTGAGGAGGAGGCATCCTCTAGACTCGTCAGAACCAGCCAGCCGGGGGGACAGCAGTTGTGGGGCTGGAGGCGAGAGGTCTGCATCCAATGTGCTGGGACTGTTGAGGTGTGGCGGCAGAGTGCTGTGAGAAAGGCATTTGTGGGCCAACTGACCCAGAAACAAAGGAAATTGCTCTTTTATTGAGAATGTGGGTACGGGCTGCGGCAAACTAAATAAGCTGAACTGAGCTGAACTGATGTGAGATATGGCCTTCGTCTGCTTTTTCATCGCTGAGCGCAGTTCCTGCAGCACGTGATCTGGATTACCCAAGTGCAGATCTTTAAGTGCCTTGGCGTGGTGGAATTGCAGGAGGGCCATGACATGCATGGCGGAAGCGGCCTGTCCGGTGGCACTGGAGGCTTTGGAGGTCAGTGAAGACGTCATTCTACAGGCCGTGGAGGGGAGCACAGGGCGAGGGTGTATTGCTCTTTTAGAGAAAAATACTCTTTAAGGAAATTGTATCTTTTAATCTGTGCTGTCGAAGTGCCCAGGGTCAAAGCTGCACTGCTGTGCAGAGAAGCAGAAAGCCACTGATATGCGCCGTAGATCCAACAGCATACGCCAGAGATGAGAGGAAAACAGACTGTGACTCGCAGCTCGCTACTCACACAACCGGTCGGCTCCGAAGGAAATTTCTGAATGAAACAGATGCATTTCCCTCCCTTTACACCCATATGTCCGGGGGCGGGATGTGCAAATTCTGCCTGCCAATTTCTCATTGGCCTTTTCTCAAAGTTAAGAGAAGCGAAAGGCTCTCAAGAGAGACCCCTAGTTTAGTTTCTTCGACACAACGTCGAAGTGAGCGACAGACGGGGAATGAAAATTCTGTAATTTAATCATATTTTTTTTAAAACCTTATGGAATTCTTCTGTGGAATACAAAAGGAGATGTTACACAGAATGTCTGAGCTGCTCTTCCATAAAATAAAAGGCATGAAATACAGCCATGCTCCAGAAGGGACAAAAAAGTACCATAAATGTATCATTAAAAATAGTCCATGCAACTTGTTTGCTATACTTCATGTCTTCTGAAATCAAACAAAATTCAAATAATTATTTACTGAAAATCTTAAAAGTCTTGCTTGATATCCTTGGTCACCTTTCACTTTCATTGCATGGAAAAGAGCAGCTTGGACATTGTTCTATGCTGTAAATAACTCTTTTTGTTTTCTACAGAAGTTAGAAAGTCATACAGGTTTGAAAGATATGAAGGTAAGTAAATGCTGACATAATTGTAATTTTTTAATGGAACGTTCTACACCCATATTGGCACACATTGAAGGCATTATTTCCATAGAGTAGATTGATGCACCTTGAATATTTGTAAGCATTTGGAAAGTCAAACTGTGCTCTGCGTTACCAAGAAAGCAGCGCTCAACTCATTACTTATAGTTATAGTAATAATTAGTTTAGTCCAATTAGTTATGCTACAGACCTGTACATGAGACCATTAATCTAAATGTTTCACTGGGAGGAAATATTACCTCACCTACAGTACATCTCTTTATCATTTTAACCATCTGTTGCTAAGCCTGAAAAGATCTGCAATGACACAGAGATGACGCATTTGATGAATGAATAACATAACAGTATAGTGTTGATACATGTTTTGCAAACTTATAATATCTTCATTTCATTTGTAATCATCTGATTACACAAATCTTGTCATTAACGGGGGCCAGCTGAGAGATGGCTGTGCAATGTGTATAAACCTCACTCTCCTGACCTCAAGAGGTGCACTTACAACTGATGCTAGAGGCTGTAGCCTTTAGCCTCCTTGTTTGCCCACCCGCCTCTCATGCCGGAGATACCGGTTCGAGTCCCGTATGGAGCGGGTAGAACAGGAGTGTGACAATGGTGCCATGACCCAGATGGGAGTGAGGTTTAGGGGGGTGAGTGTAAGGGAGCCAGCTGATAGATAGCTGTGCAATGTGTATAAACTTCACTCTCCTGACCTCAAGAGGTGCACTTGCAATTGGCGCTAGAGTCTGTAGCCTTTAGTCTCCTTGTTAGCGCACCCGCCTCCCATGCCAGAGATGCCGGTTCGAGTCCCGTATGGAGCGGGTAGAACAGGAATGTCACAAGGGTGCTGTGACCCGGATGGGAGTGAGGTTTTGGGGGGGTGAGTGTAGCTGATAGATAGTTAGTTAACTTGTTAGCACACCCGCCTCCCATGCACCGTACGGAGTGGGTAGAACAGGAGCGTCATACATGCACATTCATAAACACATTCATGTTAATAAAAGCACCAAAACAAGAAAACTGTTCAACAACATTTTGATACAGTTAGATACAGGACATTTAAATGACATTTAAATGGTATCACATTTGAGCACATTCAAATACAAAGTGAAATATATTGGTTGTGGAGATCTTTTCTTTGGAAATTCTCATTTCTAAACCCTCCTTGTAAATTTGATACAGTATGTTTATATTTCATTAGGCAAACTTTAAGCTGTTAATACACAATGGAGTAACAGAAGGGTAATCTCGCAAAGCCAAGGCTAAAGATAAGGTCCATTTTTTTTTTATTTTTTTTTTTGTTTTTATCAATGCAGTTTTTACTTAAAAGATATCCCATTTTCTTCAAGTGATAATGTGGAGGAAAGGATAACAATGCCAACAATCATACCACAGTTCATTTGTTCTCCATTCTGATGGTTGATGTGAACATTAACTGAAGCTCCTGACCTGTATCTGCATGTTTTTATGCACTGCACTGCTGCCACACAATTGGCTGATTAGATAATCGCATGGATGATTGTTGGTGCCAGATGGGCTGGTTTGAGTAAATCTCCTGGGATTTTCAAACACAACAGTCTCTAGAATTTATTCAGAATGGTGCCAAAAACAAAAACCATCCAGTGAGGGGCAGTTCTGTGGATGGAAATGCCTTGTTGATGAGAGAGGTCAGCAGAGACAGTCTATGGTAACACAGATAATCGCTCTGTACAATTGTGGTGAGAACAGTGCTATTCTGAGATGCGGGTTGGTGCTGTTTTGGCGGCATGATGGGGACCAACACAATATTAGGCAGGTGGTTTTAAGTACATGCTGTTCCATAAATTAATTTCATATTATGTACATGTTGTTTCATGTTATTCAATTATTTAGTACTTACATAGGTAATTGTACTGTAACAGGAGCACTGCAAAATAAAGTGCCACCACTAAATCTTCCTGTGATGAACTGGTCGGGGTACTCAGACAAACTGAGAAATGTTTTTTAGTGCTATAGCATTCCATTTTTATCTTGGATAAGACAAAATATTTAACATAGATAAGAAACAGGAATTATAGACCCAATTCACTTTCAATTCAGTAAAGAGGAATAAAAACAAGTTCCAAAGGGAAAATAGATCTTGAATTTAAATATATTTTGTCTTTACTGCTCTCGCAGAAGTATAACCAAGTGAAAAAAATACACTTATATACTAAATACACGTATATTTAAGATACATCCTCTTAAAGCAAGTCTAAATATCTTATATGTTGGCTCTCAAGTAAATATATCTTGTTTTAAGGATTTTTAGAAAATTTTAAATGGAAAACAATACAAAAACATTCGATAACAGTAGGATTTTTTGCAGTGAATTTATTTATTGAATTAAACTTAATAAAAAGTATTTTCTCTCTTTAATTCAGTGAATGCAATTTAGAGTTATTTTTAAAAGATGATTTTGTCCTCATTATTGTTAGTAAGCATGTTTAATCCAACCTTTTTAAGTCAGGGCACACGCTGAAGAATCGGTTAAGAGCTAATGATTGTTGCAATAATAGCATAATAGTCCATTAATGATTCTAATAATCAACTATCAAAATAATTGTTTAGTTGCAGCCCTACACTTCTTTATGAATGTGCGGCAGGGAGTAGTATTCTTTTTTTTTTCATTACATTTTATGGACAAAGTCATCAACCCTCCCATTTTGGCATTTCAGTTTAAAGTGATAGATTGACTTGCTAAGAACAGCTCTGGATTTAAATTGTCCCTTAACATACTGCTTGTATCCCTTATATGTTAGTAGCTGTTATTCTTCTTCATGTAACCTTATGTTATTCTTATTTTTTTACCTTTAATAGTGCTCAGTGTTTTATTTGTAGTTTTGTATATTGTTTGTTTTGTCATTAAACGTACTGCACTTGGGTTCACTCCGACTCCTGCTTTCATCCTCCTTCCGTCCAAAGTGTGACAGAAGACTCGATCGATAGACTTGAACCCAGAAATGGGCCTTCTTAATCTGCGTCAGGGAAATCAATCTCTGGAGGAATATGTTTTGGACTTGTGAATTGGGACAATGAAGTGGACTTTAATGACGTGGCACTTAAGGACCTTTCTTTGATTGGGCTAAGCATGTCAGTTAAGTCTCTCATGCCATATGGCCAAAGCCCATGGACTCTGGCCCAATTTATCGGTCTGGCACTGTTGCTGAGTGGATCGAACTTCACGGTAGGGGTTGTGAAGGATACAGACCCTCCTTCAGTGGATTCCACACCTGAGTTTCCCATAATTTCCACCAAGGTCCACGAGCCAGTGCCCACGCCTGCCACGGTCCACGAGCTAGCACCCACACCTGCCATGGTCCATGAGCCAGTGCCCGCGCCTACCACGGTCCCCGAACCAGCACCTATGCCTGCCTCGTCCATCCCAGAGCTAATGCCTGAGACCTCTGTGTCCCCAGCTGCCCTGAATTCTGATCCTTGGCCTCCTGTAGCCTGACACTCTGATCCTCGGCCTCCACCTCCTGAGACTCCTGCGGCTCTGCCCACTCCTCCCCCTGTAGCTCCCTCCACTCTACCTCCTGAGACTCCTGCGGCTCCATCCGCTCCTCCTCCTTTGGCTCCTCCCACTCCAATCCCTGTACCACAGCACAGGCCTCTTCCCAAGCCTACGGATCTCACTCCCTTCTTAGAGCCACCTCCCTGGCCGCCGGACTCCGCTCCCTTACTGGAGCCCTGCCCTTACTGCCCTGGCCTCCATACCCTGCCCTTTCCTGGATCCACCTCACCATGGGACACCATTCCCACCTTTGGACCTCCCCTTTGGTGCCCACCCCCCTGGCAGGTTCTGTTTTTGTTATGTTTTGGGGCATCGGGAGCCATCCAATGAAGGGGGGTACTGTCACACCCCCTTTGGTCTCCACCACTCAAGCCATCAACCTCTCTAGTTCACCCACACTCTAATCAGCCACACTTATTCCCAATCACCTCATCAAGTACTCTATATAAACTCAATTCATTCACTCAGTGTTTATCGAGTCTGGTCTCAGATCACTATCCCTTAGCAAACTGCTAATATCCATTATATGTTAGTAATTATTGTTATTCTTCATTGTTTAGACTTGTTATGTTATCTTCTTTGTTTGACCTTTAATAGTGCTCAGTGTTTTTTTTTGTAGTTTTGTATATTGTTTGTTTTGTCATTAAACACACTGCACTTGGGTTTCCGTCTTTGTCCTCATTCCATCCAAAGTGGGACAATAGAAAACTTATCTAAAATATCTAAGTTGAACTAAAGTTTTGTACACACAGCAACCAGTTGTGATTTGTGTTTCAAATGCAATCTTCATGACTGACTGTCATTTTTTGGGTTCACCTTTATTTAATAATTTTTTCTAAATGGATCTAAATCAGATATGCCAAAAATATATATGATATATTGATTATATTAATATGTGATAAAGCCTATGTGACAACAACTGTCCACTGTGTGAAGGTGCTAACATTGTTAGAATTTATTTTCTGTTAAGACTGTTTGAGGTCTTTGTAGCAATGCTTAAATGTTTAATTAACGTTTGCATTTCACCCATGAGTAATCAATTACATGCATGGCCTCAAATGGAAAATTGATGGATAATGAGCCACGGGAGCAATGTGTCGATGTTTCAACCTCACATAGGTCATTTCCATTGTCATAGTCATTATGTTTAATTACCTTTAAGTTAATATTAGAACAAAATATAAAGATTAATTTTGGGGACTGTGCTAAAACGTTTTTATAAAATGTTTTCTGTGTCAGACTGATTGCAATTTTGCTTACATAAAATGACACTTACATGTGCCTCTATTTTTTTAGTTCAGAAAATCTTGTTTTTATTATTTCATAATCGTCCATCCAACTTTGTGAATGTTATCTGTGGTGCATTGTATTATTCTGTGGTGAATTAGAAGTCCTGCACTTTGCATGCTTTCAAAATATGCCTCCAGATTTGTATGCTCTCAAAATTGCTGTATATACACCTATATGTGCATTTCCAAAGGAAATACCACATGCAAGACAGCAATAGAATAGCAAGTTTAAAGTAAGCTTAGGTTTTGATTCGGTATATATGAAATGCTCCATCAGAACCTCTTTGCCAATGTCTTGATGCTCTGTACATATCTAGACCAATTACATTTCATTATGCAAATATAAGTTTCAAAGCAGACCAAAAGCAATTCAACTGAATTATGACAAATGCTGTTATAATGTTAAAAGTAATTCACTTTAAAGCACACAAAAGTGTCATAAAAGTAGTCCTGTGACTTGTGCAGTCTTCTGAAGGCATATGATCGCTTTGTATGATGAACAGACAGAAATTTAAGTTGTTATTCACACTCAAATGAAATTATGATTGAAGTGCATAAACATTGTAAAGTGATTGAATGACTTCAGATGACGCACTAGCCACATGGGTTACTTTTTTTATTTTTATGGGGTGCTTCATTAAGCATTAAATAAAGTGAGTCACTGCGTACTGCCATGCATTCAATTCAGCCAACAAGACATTTACTAAGTTATTTAATTTTGGGTTCTACAGAAGTTGATCATTTTTGGTGAACCATTCGTTTAATCTTAAATAACAAGTATAACATTTTCAAACAAGACAAACAGATAGCACACCTAAGACAGACATTATCCACAAAACAATGTTTGAATGGTGTCTGTGGTGTGCGTTAATCAGTTCGGGTTGAATTAATTTGAGAACTTTCAAACCCTAACCTGGAATTATGTGAAATATCAATAAAGCACTGCCTTGCACTGTGAATGGTGAAAATCTATGCTAACCTTTTTTTTCTGTGCTGCAATGAATGTCTTCAATTAAATGTGGAAGGCATTGTGACTCCTTTGGTCTTTGGCAGAGTCAAAAACTGTTAACATGTCAGTATCCCCTGTGCTGACCATTTGGGCTGTGAGGTGGATTCTTTAGTGAGACATCTGGATTAATAATAAGATGTGGCTCCATTAAACCTCTGGACATGTATAGCATTAAGATCCCAGCTTAAGTCTACCTTTAACAGCATTACCTTCTAAATTAGAGAAATTCTATGACTCACTGAGAGCATATGTATATGTTTCACCGAGGTCCTTGCACCAGTTTATATGGTTCAAATGGAAAAATATAAACGGTTATTTAAGAAAGGATTCGTTACAAAAGGTTATACTGAATTTATAAAAAGTATAGGTTGATTTTATAGAAATGATAATAAATTAGATTAAATACTGAATGTGTAACACTGACTTGTTTTTAATGCAGTTAACGCATTTACCTAATTATTTTTTTTTAACCTTTTTATACCGAATCAATTTAACAAACACATGCACAAGTCAGTTAATGAGTATATATATTATAGAAATACACTGCAAACATCAGATTTGCTTTGACCCTGCTTAGATTCAAAAAAATAATACCATTAAAAATGTCTTTCACTGGCAAGTTTATCCATTTACTGATCAGTGTTGGGTAAATTACAAGAGCAATCCACTACAAATTACAAATTACTACAATTGTTATCAGATTTACTAATTGCTTTATTGAAAACTAATCACACTACTAATTACTTTACTTTTAAGTTACTTTCTAAAACACTTTTCACAGAAAAGATTGTTGTTTTCTGCTCAACAAATTCAAGTAAATAGATTATTGTAATTTATTACTTTGCAATCAGATTGCACCTAAAACTGTTACTGATAAATGAGTCCCACTATGAGATTGTGCCTGTTTATTGAACTCTGTTATCTGCATCAGTATCTTCACAAAGGTTCCAGCTAATTTAATTTCTGATTAGTCAAAAGTGGATGGGTAACAAGTTTGACATAAGAGTTTACTCTTAATTACTGTTAATATATGGATATATTGATTCAGTGTCTATCCAAAAACACACAAAAATGCACGTGTACACTTAACATACAAAAACTTGTGAATGCAAATGAGATCACCTTGACATAGACAGTGATTGATGATGGTGGATTGAGAAAGCAGGAGGGTTAACATTTATTTGTTTGGGATGTGAGGTGTCAGATGACAGGAAATGCCACTGAAATCACACATATTTGCATGCTGCCTGCTTCATTTTCTCCACAACTTCTGAAGTTTGGAAAGCAGAGTCAAGATGATAGACAGGGGTTACTGAGAAGGTTAATGTGATTCTTAAAACAGCAGAAACTGCAATGTGTTAATATGTATTATACAGCTTCCTCATAGAAAATGATCCTATATGAGCTGAGAGTCGTTTGTTACACAGAAGACCCAACAAAATGACACTCAGACCCTAACAAAATGTACCATTCTGGTTTAAGCTTTACAATCAATGTGTTAAATAACTCTATTACACCTGTGAACACATGTCACAGCAAAGGGCTGGCACATAGGAGACATAACTTAACCTATTTATTTTCCTTTCCGGTTTGTTGCAGGATTAACATATTTTCAGTGTTCTTGAAATATATTTCTCAATTAATTTGACCCCAACGCAGCGGTGAACTCAGTCAGTTCAGTCACAACTTCATTTGAACCTTATCATGCACTACTGTTGATGTTATAAAAATACCTTAAAATATGCCATAAACACTGGATGATATAGTAACTAAAGTGTATGAACAATCATAAATTAGATTTGTGCTTTACGTGTGAGTAACCCATCAATTTGTTTTCTTTCTTTTAGGGGACAATAATGGTTGGCCACATCTCTTTGATAACTACTTTGGCATCCCCAGTAATAACCTAGGAACCAAGTCAAATGCCTGCTGTGAGTATGCTTTTTTACATCTCAGTGTCTTTAACTGAACAACAATTCCAAGAATGTAATGCTTGTAGGGAATTATGCACATATTTAGCATTTTTTGTGCTAGTAAATTTTCTTGGCTATGCACATTGTACCACACTGCAGGCTGTTTGGTCCTAGGGCTGGGTTTATTGTCTCCCTTTAGAAGTATTGCATGTTTAAAATGTGTGTCCTCTAGTTTACAAATTTGGCAAACTACAGTTAGAGATGGTCAATTAGATGGATTCGAATTATGAGACACAAGATCATCTTCATTAAAAACACCAAGTAAGTGTTTGTGTAGTGCTATCAGTTGATTAAAATATTTATTTGTGATTAATCACGTGATTTTTCATTGTTCATTGTGATAAATCACATATTTTGAAAGTGCTGAAATTTGACTCTATAATTCTTTTCCTGTCAAAATGCAATTAGTTCCTTTTTAGGAAAGAAAACAAAACAATATGTAACAATAATAATCTATTTTACCTTTTTACCAAACAAAGCCCCTCCAAAGTATAAAATAGAAATGGACTACAATAGCACCAATTCAAATAAGGTGTAATTGGGAGGTTAAATAAAATAACTAGTGCCTATAGGTTGCGTATTCATTGCAATGCACATTAAATATCTTATTGTAAACCCTATCCTCCACAATATTTATCAGCCGGCAGGCTGTGGCTGTCCACTTTGCTACAGTAATCATCAAGCCGCATTCACATGATTGTCGTCAGGGCATCAATACGCCACTCATTGCCAGATGCAAGCAATGCTTTGAATTTTGATTCCCACCCTCCTGCAGAAAACCTTTGAGATCAAAATGGCATGCTACCTATACAACTCCTACTTTTGCAACATCTAATATGGCATAAATTAGGGATGTCCTGATACCAATTTCTTTGAGAATGAGTATGAGTATCGATACTTCATTTTTGGTATGCCACCGATACTGAGTCCGATGCCTGTTTTTTTTTTTTTTTTTTTTTTCTAAACTCCATAGCAACATTATTTCAATTTTATCATCAAAATAGTGCTTAAATAAATGTGTTAATTTAAGACTTACTCAAATGAAAATTTAACAATTCATTTTCAACATTATATTGTACTATTTTTATTAAATTAAGTGCTTATATACAAAACCTCACAGAACAATCCAAAATACAACATTGCTATATTTTGTCAAATAAAGTTTTGCAAAACAGAGCATCATAGATGTTATATACTGCTGAAGTATAATACAATTACTACTGATTTATTATTATTAGTAGTAGTAGTAAAATCTACAGTGAATATTACATAACTTTATAGTGGTGATATATTTCTGTTATATTTTTTCCTATAAATTTACCTTTTATTTTGAGCTTTTATTTTGAAGTGTTTCTGTATTATTTGACCAAGGGGCACTGATGTTATGATGGCAGATTCCCACTCATTCGTTGAATTTTACCAAAATGTACAATGGAGAAAACAAATATTTGTAAGCTCTGTCACTTATTTATAAATGAAAGTTTTCAGAGCAAAGCATGATTAGTCAATAGTTTGTGAGAGCTGTAGAATTTAATTTTACCTTAAAAACCCAAACAATTGAACACCAGATGTAATAAATAGCCAATTCAGGAGCATTATCCTGAAATTAATGTGCATGTGTGTTGAGATGCTGACACTGTGAGAGTACCACACAGGGGGTGGTGGCCTCGAAACCCTATACCATCATGCAAATTTGATTGGCTCCCCACCTAGGCTAACATCATCCAGAAAGACCGGGGCAACCGGGGTTTGAACCCACAACCTTCTTGCTGTGAGGCGACAGTGCTAACCACTGCACCACCGTGCCGCCCAGGCTAATGTCATAGTGAGCATAAATTAGGGCATTGCCTTAGATCTGATGTGCAATGCCTTCTAGCCATTACATGGTAGTCCTTGAAAGCATTGCTCTAGCCACACCTTCATTTTGAAAAATAGGAAGGGAGGTAGGAACAATAAATCAATGGCCAGATGTCAAGACAGATGCCATGCTTGGTAGTGGATCAATGTCTCAACACCTATTCCTGGTTATCAAGAAGGAAGGGAGCAGAGCAATCATCTGGCCAATAACTTTGGAACAATGATACTAGCTGACAGGGTAGTGAAACATTGGGGTTAGGTACAATTACCATAGAGACCATAGCTTTTATTCACCGTTATTGAATGACACATTATAAAATATTTTATTGGTTATTGATCAACCCTCTTCCTCCTTGAAGAGACACGCCATTTTCCCATGCCCAGGAGGAGGCCGTAGTCCTTGTTGAATGAGCTTTAATGCCCATGGGACATTTTATGCCTTGTGAGTCATGTGTGAGTGCCATAGCATCCATGACCCAGTGGGACATTCTTTGCTTTGAGATGGCCAGACCTTTTGCATGGGCTCCAAAGCAAACAAGAGTTGTTCTGATACCCTGAATTGACTGGTTTGGTCAATGTACTGTACATGCATAAAGCCCACATCGGGTAGAGCATGTGTAATCTATTAGCCTCGTCCAACTCAAGGGAAAAGGACAGAATACTTTTAGGGTAACATCTTGAGCCCTAAAGGGGGTTTCCAGCAATTTTGACACAACATCCCTGGGCTTAAGGATAGAGTTTGACAGGCCTAAACAGGAGTTACTGACTAAAAGGGTCTTAAAGTCCCCAAAAAGTTTTACTGATGCGAAAGCAATTAGCAGCAATTAGCAGCATGTGGCAGGGTGGAGGGTGGGGCCGGGTCATGATGATACACACCCGGTCCCGTATCAGGCTAATCAAGCCTCCGAGAGGGATAAAGGCCAACTGTGGAAGATGGTGCGGGAGAGAGAGATCGTTTACGGACATGTCCGTCATGTCTGTGTTTGTGTCTTTTGTTTCAGTTTATCATTAAAACTATTATTTATATCGTCAAGCCGGTTCTCACCTCCTCCTTTCCATTGAACTGCATTACACTGGTGCCGAAGCCCGGGGAGGAGGAGGGATACGCCGTAGTAGAGTTCTCTCCACTACCGTCCACCCCAACAGAGCAGCCGTGGCCATTTGCCGGGGGACGAGGAGCCCGGCCGCCTGGAAGCGGAGGGTCGGACGCCGACCGTGAGGGGAGAAGGGGCTCCTAACCGACCACCTGGAGTGGGAGAACCGCTGTCAGCAGCAGCAAAGACCCTTCTGTTCCCCGAGAACACGGTAGGGCATTCCGTCCACCAGGGGCTGGAGGACTGCCTCTGTTAGAGGGTGGAGGAGTGGCCGGAGACCAAGCTACAGCATATCAGAGAACGAGTACGTTTTTATATTAAATTTCCATCTTTTTTCCATCTCTCTCTCTCTCACTGCTGCTCCACATTGGCCTTTTCCCACTCTTGTTTTTTGGGGAGGTACTACACTGTTACAGGAAGTACCCCCCCCCCCCCCATTTTTATTATTTCTGTTTCCCTTCCCTTGTCCCCTCCCTCATCCAGGTCGATGGGGATGACCTACCAACAGATGGCGCAGAAGGCACGCCCCTCCCAGGGGAAAGAGGGGGGGATGCACATCAGGCCGTGGGCTCCCCAGCCTGAAAGAACGAGGGAGAAAATTGGCAGGGCGGAGGGTGGATCATGATGATACACACCTGGTCCCGTATTAGGCTGAGATTCTTCAGTCTGAGTTGAGACGTACTTGGCGATTCAAAATTAGCAAGGGGTGACAAACCTTCCGACTCACCGCAACTCGCCAAAATAACAACAAAAGTATCATGTGAGCATAAACAATTGCAATAAAGTGAAAAAGGCTGTTTTCAGAATGTAGCTTGCTTGATTTGTTTGGGAACGGGGGCTAAAATAGTAACTATGCTGCATTATACTTCATGGTTTGGTTCAATTTCACAAGGTAATATTTAAAAATGGACCAAATTTTTAAATTCCCGCTGTTGTTATTTTTATCCATTATTAGTTGCTTTTGCATTATTTCTGCATTAAAAAGTACTTGTTCCCTGTCTGTCGCTCACTTCGACGTTGTGTCGAAGAAGCGACATTAGGGGTCTCCCTTGAGCGCATTTTGCATCTCTGATCTATGAGAAAAGGCCAATGAGAAATTGGCAGACAGAATTTGCATGTCCCACCCCCGGACATACGGGTATAAAGGGATGGAAATGCATCTGTTTCCTTCAGAAATTTTCTTCAGAGCCAATGGTTGTGTATGCAGCAAGCTGTGAGTCACATACTTTTCCTCCTATCTCTGAGTGTGTTTGTTGTTAGATCTATGGCGCATATCAGTGGCTTTCTCCCTTCTCTGCATGGCAGTGCAGCTTGCCCCTGGGTGCTTCAAAAGCGCAATTAAAAGAATTTATTTTATCTAAAGAGTTATTTTCTCTAAAAGAGCAATACACAGCTGGCACTGGACATCCTTTTCGGGAAGCGTTTTTATAAAGAAGCCCTTCTGTCCCTGTGTAGTTGCTGGATGCGATAGAGTGCTCTCTCGATTTTGACGGCCTTCACCTACCTCCAAAGCCTACAGCGCCACCGGACAGGCCGTTTCCGCCCTGCATGCCATGACCCTCCTGCAAGTCCACCAGGCCAAGACACTTAAAAGATCTGCACTTGGGTAGTCCTGATCCCGACGTGCTGCAGGAACTGCGCTCAACGACTGACCTGGCCCTCAGGGCCACGAAGGTCACAGCGCAGTCACTCGGGCAGGCTATGGCCACACTCGTGGTTCAAGTACGTCATCTGTGGCTGAACCTGGTCGAGATGTTTGAAGTTGACAAGACAAGCAAGAGGAATTCACCCAGAAGTTCTCCGCGGTTAAGAAGCAGACGGAGGTCATATCACACATCCTGCCCCGCAGCAAACCTGCCGCCAAGGGCCACGCTCCGTCTGCTCACTGAGGGCGTCCTCCTGCGGCTAAGAAACGTGCAGCTCCACCTCAACCCGGGCCCAGCTCTGAGCCCCTGCGTCGAGCGCCGCACAGGAAGTTCATGCCCCGGTCTCACAGACCCCTTCGAGGACCTGGAAGGCTTCCAAGCGGTCCTGAGATGCCCGACCCAGAGACCAAGACGTTCGCTCATGAGCTGGTAAGAAAACCACTCCGTCCCCCGGTGGAGGGCCAGGAGGACAATCTTTTGTATAATTTATTTCATTTGCCGCAGCCCGAAGTACCCACATTCTCAATAAAAGAGCTATTTCCTTTGTCTCTGACGCCCCATGGGACCTCCTCCTCAGTCACTAATCCCCCCCCCCCACCCCCCTGCCGGGTGTGTGGAGCAAGGTAAGTGCTTCGAGGCTTCTCTCAGCACCAGAGCCTCGGTACGCACCCTTGCATCCAGACGCCACATTACCTGCTCCTCCCCGCCGGGTACGTCAAAAATAACCGTCCCCTTGGTGCCCCTTGCTCGGAGTTTGAACGCGTGTCTCTCACTTCCCAATCCATCATGCTGGCTGGCCAGGACCATTCGATTCGATTATGCAATTCAATTTGAAAGGACTTGCATTTTTTCAACCGGCCTTTCACAAACTCCTGTTCAAAATGCTCACGCAAAAGCACATTTTAACTTTCGTCCGGCATCTAGATTGGTTCGCAGCGGTAGACCTGAAGGACGCGTACATCCACGTCTCAATATTGCCTAGACATCGACCCTTCCTATGGTTCGCATTCGACGGCCAGGCGTATCAGTACAAGGTCCTCCCCTTCGGCATGTCCCTGTCCCCTCGCATCTTCACGAAGGTCGCCGAGGCATCCCTTGCCCCGCTTCGGGAAGCAGGCATCCGCATACTCAACTACCTCGATGACTGGCTCATCCTGGCCCACTCCCGAGAGTTACTATGCACCCACAGGGACCAGGTGCTCAGGCATCTCAGCAGTTTAGGGCTTCAGGTCAACTGGGAAAAGAGCAAGCTTGCCACAGTTCAGAGCATCTCTTTTCTCAGCATGGAGTTAGCCTCACCAATACCACTGCAAAAAATGATTTTCAAGACAAGAATTTTTGTCTTGTTTTTCAGTAAAAATATCTAAACATTCTTAAAATGTGATTTATTTACTTGACAAGCAAACTGGCATAAGATTTTAAGTCTTGTTTTGAGAGAAATCTAATTAAATTAAGTGAACTTTATACTTAAAACAAGAAAAAAAAATCTGCCAATGGGGTAAGAAATATAAACTTAATTCAATGGGAAAACAGGTGAATTTTGCTTACCCCATATGCAGATTTTTTTTATGTAGTTGTTTGTCAAATACAAATACTGTACTTTATTAATGTTTCAATGGAACCAACCAAAATCATTTATTGATTTAATTAAAAATCAATGTCCTCCAAATCAAGGTTTCACAATTAATGGCACCCATTAAAAGTTATTGTAAATAACATCTACCAAAATTAAACCAGGAATGAAATTTCACTTAATTAAGTTTATCTAAATCTTAAGGAACTATATCGAGAATTAAATCACTTCCTCTTTCAATAGGGTATAAAAATTAGGTAACACGCATTCAATATCCCTTTGTCATCAAACTCCATAAAGAAAACAAAAGAACTGATAGTTCAAAAGAGACAGATGGCTGTAGACATTAATAAATCTGGTAATGGCTACAAAAAGATCCCCAAACAATTAATAATACCACTGAGAACAGTTCAGGTCAATTATGAAAAATTTTAAAATATAGGGAACAGTTGAAAATCTCACGGGTAGAGGACGTGAATAGATTTTGCCCCCCAGGATAGGGAGGAGGATGGTGAGAAACTAAACAAAATCCCCAAGAATCATTGTGAAAGAATTGCAGGCCTTGGTGGGGTCGCCAGGTTTCAAAAGTACCATCAGACACCACCTCCACAACCACAGGCTCTTTGGAAGGGTTGCCAGAAGAAAGCCCTTTCTGACACTAAGACACAATGTGCTTGGAGTTTGCCAAATGTCATTTAAATTATGACTGGGAGAAGGTGCTCTGATCAGATGAGACCAAAATTGAATGTTTTTGGCGAGATACAGCATTGACATATTTGCCGTCAAAATAGAGATGCATAGGAGAGGCATCTCATACCCACGGTGAATAATTATGGTGATTGGTCCCTATGACCCAAAACATACCTCAAGATCTACATAGAAATGGTTCAAGAATGGTGACAACAAAATCAATGTTCTGCCATTGTCATCTCAGTTGCCGGACCTCAGTTCAATCAAAAAACTGTGGGCTAAGTTGAAGAGGGCAGTTGTTAAGCACAAACCCAAGAATGAGAAGGATCTTGAAAGGATCTGCATGGAGAAACGGTCCAAAATCCCTCCAAAGGTGTTCCTTAACCTTTTCAATTATTACAGGAAAATACTCCATGCTGTTATCCTTGCCAGAGGTGGTTGCAATAAGCACTAAATGAGGAGAGCCAATAATTATGAAACTAAATTGTGTGTGTATGTGCGTGCGTGCGTGTGTATAAAGCTACAGTGAGGCACTTTCAATGGAAGTGTATAGGTCCAATTTTTGGAGCGTTCAAAGAAAGAAATATGAAGCTTATAATTTACAATAAAAAAAAAACACTTACAATAATGTGTTTGTGTGTTATTTGAACTTAAGTTGTTTTATGGTCGTTTTGGGGTTTTAGGGTTTTTGCCGTTACGTGGTCATTGCAGTGAAGTTGTAAAATTGGATTTGTATGTACACATAAAAGGTTAATAAGCAAATATATCTGCTAAAGTCATGCAAACGTGTATATTGTTTATGTCTTGTAGCTATACTTTTGAAACATTGAGTATTTTGATGTTAACAGATTGGCCCCATTCACTTCCATTGTAGGTACCTCACTGGAACCCAGATTGTTGCTTTCTTTAAAAGAAAAGGAGGGACAAGTCTAAAATTATTTTGTGGTAATCAATATTATACCAAAAATTCTGTTGACTGAACTTGTATTGAACCCAAAACATTTCTTTAAGAATGAGTTTTCTCATCAGAAGTGTAAAGTTAAACGTTAACTTTGTCCTCCAGTGTGCTAGGGACATTTACCTAGCAAAAAAAGCTTAACCAGCTGCAATTAATGTTGACGTTCTGGAATGGGAACATTACAAACATCCTGCATGCACCCCAGCACATGGACAGTTGTTAATTAATGAGGAACAAGCAGAACCAAGCCATCTGGACAAAAAGGTCTAAAGAACCATTTACAGTCCAGCCTCTGTGTTGGCACTGACGACTTTGATCTATTCACCCCCCATTACGAAGGGTTTAAAAGTGTGAGCTTTATACAAAGCTTTACTTTATTTCTTCTCTTTTCTCACCATCTCTGCTTTTCCTTTGTGTTTCTTCTCCCCTGGTATCTTAAAAGGATGTTTTCTCTTTCCTTTCCTTAGTGTTTCTTAAAGCCTGTTTGTGTAGATTCACTTCAACAATGTTTGGCACAGATAAGACTATTTTAGAACAAAGTGTTGAGACACAGATGGTCTGTCAGAGGCATTTACGTGCCCTGGATTTGAGTCTGTTTGCTCTGCTTAACTGCAATAAAGACTGTGTGCCATCTTGTGTGGCTAAATTCAGTCTGGCAGGCTGTATTGAATTACCCAACTGTTGACACCATCAAATTAAACTGATTTGATTTCATTGTAAGGATGTGTTCATTTAAATTGACTTTTCCAGTGTTTCATGCAAAGTCCATCTGCCATTTTTTATTCTGAATAACCTGCTTGTTTTTTTTACAATAATTAGTTATGATACAAAACATAAAAGTGAAGTGTTTCTTTTTCTGTGCCACTTTTTGAACTATGCCTTAAGGATTAGATTCCATTGAGAGGTCCAATAAATGTCACTGGAACATATCCTTGAGGCTAGCCACTTTAGAACAGTTTGCAGAAACACAGTAATTTTGTTTTTATTATTTCAACATGGCTGTGCTGTATCTAAAGTGTTGTCTGATATCTTTTCTGTCTCTCTGACTCTCTCTCTCTTTCTCTCTCTACCTGTCTCTGTCAATCTCTTTCACCCAGTGCTTGGGACCATCCCAGCTGAGTGCCAGTGCAGGGACCTGGAGCTTGACTGTGATGGTGCACACTTTAAAGACGTCCCCACAGTTTCCATTAATGTCACCATGATGTGAGTTTCGTGCCCTGTGTAGGTGGAGTGTGGCCACAGTTTGTTGGGTCTCCTTGGATAGCTAAATTAATGTTTATTAGTGCATGAGAGACCCAAGGCCCTACTTTTGAAAAAAAACTTGAAAACTTGAAAATATGAAGGGAACTGAATCAGTGTCACAGCGTACACAATGTGATTGTGTAATAAAAGTTACATAAAGATGGGAGCATCCTTTTAGTAGAAGTTCCCCGTCTGTCACTCACATCGATGTTGTGTCGAATTAAGGCATACTAGGGGACTTCTTTGAAGCCCTCGGTTACCTCTGAACTTGAGAAAAGGACAATGAGAAATTGGCAGACAAAATTTGCATGTCCCTCCCCCAGACATACGGGTATAAAAGGAGGGAATCATCTGTCTGTCCATTCAGATTTCTTCTTTGGAGCCGAGCAGTTATGCGATCAGCAAGCTGAGAACACTTACTGGTCCACTCACCTCTGCAGAGCTTATGCTGTTGGATCCAACGGCGCATATCAGAGGCTTTCAAGTCAAGTAGTTTTTATTGCAGGTTTATATACAGCTAGTACAGTACACAGTGAAACAAGACAACATTCCTCCAGGACCATGGTGCTACATAAAACAACATAAGACAAACACAGAACCACATGAGACTACACAGACTAAATAAAATACCTATTTAAAGTGCACGTGCAAACGTGTGCAAAAAGTACGGGACAGTACAATAAATTACTAACAATGAACAGGACAATAGACACAGTAAGAGAGAGTGCAGCGCCGACCAGTACACAGTAGTGCAAAAAGATGATAGTTTCTAAAAATGCCAGACGTAAACATAACATACTATGAGATAGTGTTCTATGCACATAGCAGTTATTGAAGTAGCAGCCAGGTATAAAGTGACAATAATTAAAGTTCAACTAAGGTCATGTGTGTGTGTGTGTGTCAAACCAGTCTCTGTGTATTGAGGAGTCTGATGGCTTGGGGGAAGAAGCTGTTACACAGTCTGGCTGTGAGGGCACGAATGCTTCGGTACCTCTTGCCAGATGGCAGGAGGGTGAAGAGTTTGTGTGAAGGGTGTGTGGGGTCATCTAAAATGCTGGTTTCTTTGTGGATGCAGTGTTTTTTGTAAATGTCTTTGATGGAGGGAAGAGAGACCCCGGTGATCTTCTCAGCTGTCCTCACTATCCTCTCCAGGGCTTTGCTGTCCGAAACGGTGCAAGTCCCAAACCAGGCAGAGATGCAGTTGCTCAGGATGCTCTCAATAGTCCCTCTATAGAATGTTGTGAGGATGGGGGGTGGGAGATATGCTTTCCTCAGCCTTCGAAGAAAGTAGAGACGCTGCTGGGCTTTCTTGGTAATAGAGCTGGTGTTGAGGGACCAGGTAAGGTTCTCCGCCAAGTGAACACCAAGGAATTTGGTGCTCTTGACGATCTCCACAGAGGAGCCATCAATGTTCAGTGGAGAACTCTTTGCTCTCCTAAAGTCAACAACCATCTCTTTTGTTTTGTTCACATTCAGAGACAGGTAGTTGGCTCTACAACAGTCCGTTAGCCTCTGCACCTCCTCTCTGTATGCTGACTCATCGTTCTTGCTGATGATACCCACCACGGTCATGTCATCGGCGAACTTGATGATGTGATTCGAGTTGTGCATTGCTGCACAATCGTGAGTCAACAGCGTGAACAGCAGTGGACTGAGCACACAGCCCTGGGGGGCCCCAGTGCTCAGTGTGGTGGTGGTGGAGTTGCTGTTCCCGATCCGGACTGACTGAGGTCTCCCAGTCAGGAAATCCAGGATCCAGTTGCAGAGGGAGGTGTCCAGGCCCAGCAGGTCTATGAACAGCATTCGAACGTATGAGTCCTTTTTATCTAGGTGGGTGAGGGCCAGATGGAGGGTGGTGGTGGAAGGCATCGTCTTTTGAATGGTTTGGACGATACACAAACTGCAGTGGGTCTAGTGTGGGGGACAGCTGGGTCTTACTGTGCCTCATGACGAGCCTCTCGCGGCATATCATGATGATTGGTGTGAGTGCGAGGTAGTTGAGGCAGGACACTGAAGACTTCTTTGGCATGTGGACGATGGTGGTGGCCTTGAAGCACGTTGGAACGACGGCGCTGCTCAGAGAGATGTTGGAAGATGTCGGTAAGAACATCTGCCAGCTGGTCTGCACATCCTCTGAGCACTCTGCCAGGAATGTTGTCTGGTCCAGCAGCCTTCCGTGGGTTGACTCTACGTAGAGTTTTCCTCACATCAGCTCTGGTGACCGAGCACCTGGTCGTTGGGAGAAGGGGTGGTCTTCCTCGCCACCACGTAGTTCTGCACTTCAAAACGAGTGTAGAATTCATTCACCGCAACTGGAAGGGATGCATCCTTGTCACAGGCAACTGATGTTGTCCTGTAGTTGGTGATGCCTGGTTGCCCTGCCACATGCGCCGCTTGTCACCGCTGTCCTGGAAGTGACTGTGGATTCTCTGTGCGTGTGCGTGCTTTGCTTCTCTGATGGCCCGGTACAGTTTGGCCCTCGCTGTTCTTAGGTCTGCTTTGTTGCCTGCTCTGAAGGCGGAGTCTCAGGTCCACGGCTTGTGGTTGGAGCGTGTGGTGATGGTCTTAGAGAAAGTGACATCATCAATGCACTTGCTGATGTACCTGGTCACTGATGCTTTGTATTCCTCCAAGTTGGTAGAGTCATCATATGTGCCAGGACAGGATTTCACCTGCTTCTGAAGCGGTTTTGTCGTCTGACGAGCAGTCTGTATGCTGGAATTAGCATAACAGAGATGTGGTCTGAGTAGCCGAGGTGGGGGCGGGGCTCCGCACGGTACACACCTGGGATGTTTGTGTCAACAAGATCAAGCGCGTTCGCCCCTCTTGTTGCAAAGTCCACATACTGATGGAATTTAGGGAGCACTGTCTTGAGATTTGCATGGTTGAAATCTCTGGCGACAATAAACAGTCCGTCAGGGTGAGCGTTCTGCAGTTCGTTCATAGCCCCATACAGTTCACAGGGCGCTTCCTTAGCGTTAGCGCTTGGGGGAATGTACACTCCGGTTATGATAACAGTGGTGAGTTCCCGTGGTAAATAAAAAGGTCTGCATCTAACAGTCACAAGCTCCACCAGCGATGAGCAGTAGCTAGAGACTAGCATTCTTGCAACATTCTGTGTTGATGTAAACACACAAGCTACCACCGCGAGTCTTACCGCACAGAGCTGCATTTCTGTCGGCATGAAACAAGCCCATCTAGCTGAATGATGGTGTCCGGAACTCTGCCGCTGAGCCATGTCTCCATGAAAACAAAGACGCAGCAGTCTCTAAACTCATGTTGCGTAGCCTGCTGTAGTCGGATGTAGTCCAGTTTATTCTCCAGGGAGCAAACATTTGAGAGCAGGTTAGACGGGAAAAGCAGGTTAGACCGGCCGGCTAGGGTTTGTTTTTAGCCTAGCATGGACCCCCCACCCTCTTGCCGTGCTTTCACTTCCTCGCACACCGCTTAAAACGTCCTCTCCCTCGGCCACCGGCATCAGGCAACGCCGAGGGCTGGAGGCCTGGTCTCCGCAGCAAGCTGAGTTTGCATAGTGCTTCCTGCAGGTCATCATGCAGCTTGGTTGTTGCATGAATCCTATATTTGAGCAGTGTCTGGCAATGGTAGTGCCGCAAAAGTCAGGATATTTAACAAAAATAGCACCATTTTGGATCCGGAGCGGCCGCTGCGTGCTACCGCACCGCCATCTTGGATTATCCTAAGGATTTTCTCCTTCTCTGTACGGCAGTGCAGTTTTGCCCCTGGGCACTTCGACAGCAATGCTAAAAGAGAATATTTGTAAAAGTGTTTATTTTCTCTAAAAGAGCAAATACATGGCTGGAATTTAACATTCTTTTCAGGACGCGTCTTTTTAAAGATGCCCTTCTGCCCCTGTGTAGTTCCTGGATACAGTCGATTTCTCTCCGCTCCTGACGGTCACAGTCGCTGCCTCGTGTGTCTGGGCAGCAAACACACTGGGCAGAGGCACAGTTTGTGGATGGTTCGTGTTGTCACTGCGAGAACCTTACCATGGTAACATTGCGGTCGTGGCTTTCCTTCTTAAAGAGGAACGCCACTCCAGCCGCCCCCCGCATCGCTCCTTCTTCCCATGGGATTGATGATGACCGGGCTAGTGATGGAGGCGATTTGGGGATGGCAGCGGGCTCGGTTTCACTGGGTAGATCCCTTCGAACCACCCACCCTCTGTTACACTTGTTGACTTCCGTCCAAGCTCAAGGTGAAAGCGGCTCGCCTCAAGCCCCCGAGCTGGATGATGAGTTTGCTGATTCAGAGAGTGTTCCAGCATCTGACGTGGAAAATTCGACTGGACTGCGGCCTTCGGGTCGACACGCCCAGTCTGAGCCTGACGGCCAGATGGCCGACATGCTTGCCCGGGCCGCTGTCAGCGTGGGGCTGGACTGAAACCCTCCTTCGAGTCTTCTCTCAGCACCAAAGCCTCGGGATGCGCTTTTGCCTCCCGACGCCACACTACCTGCTCCGCCTAGCTGCGAAGCCTCGCCAGGTATGTCAAAAACGATCGTCCCTTTAGTGAGAAATCCCCCTTAGGGGATTCTCCCTTGCGCAGAAATAGGACATGTGGCTCTCACTTCCCAACCCATCGTGCTGTTTGGCCAGGACCATCCGACTCGTCGACGTGATTCAGTTTGCCAGGCCCCCACCCCCTTTCGTCAGAGTCTGCTTTACCTCGGTGCACGGTGAAGACGCCAACACCCTGCATGCGGAGATCGCAACCCTTTTACTCAAAGACGCAATAAGGGTTTCTACAGCCCTTACTTCATCGTACCCAAGAAAGGTGGCGGCATACGACTTATCTTGGACTTGCAAGTTTTCAACCGGGCCTTGCACGAACTCCTGTTCAAAATGCTCACGCAAAGACACATTCTAACTTGTGTCCGGATACAAGATTGGTTCGCAGCTGTTGACCTGAAGGACATGTACTTCCTTGTCTCTATCTTGCCTCGACACCGACCCTTCCTACAGTTCGCGTTCGACGGCCAGGCATATCAGTATAAAGTCCTTCATGAAGGATGTAGAGGCAGCCCTTGCCCTGCTAAGGGAAGTGGGCATTCACATACTCAATTACCTCGATGACTGGCTCATCTTAGCCCACTCTCAAGAGTCACTATGCACCCACAAGGACCAGGTGCTCAGGCACCTCAGCCATCTAGGGCTTCAGGTCGACTGGGAAAAGAGCAAGCTCACCCCGGTTCAGAGTTAGACTCAGTCTCAATGACAGCACGCCTCAGCGAGCGTGCTCAGTCGGTGATGAAATGCCTCACCTTATTCAAGCCAGGCACAGCGGTCCCTCTAATCAATTCCAGAGACTCCTAGGGCATATGGCATCCTACACGGCAGTCGCACCACTGGGGTTGATGCATATGAGACCATTTCAGCACTGGCTTCAGACTCGAGTCCCAAGATGGGCATGGCGACACGGCACGTACTGTGTGTTCATCACCCCCGCCTGCCACCAGAATTTCAACCCTTGGACAGACCTCTGTTTTCTGCAAACAGGAGTCCCCATACAGCAGGTGTCTCGACGCATTCTGGTCACCATAGATCACCATAGGCACCGTGTGCAAAAGGGCACAGAGCTGCCGGCTCCTGGACGGGGCCCAGGCTGGGTTGGCACATCAACTGCCTAGAGTTGCTGGCTGTAATCCTTGCCCTGTGGAGGTTTCTCCCGCTAATACAGGGCAAGCACATCTTGATCCAATCAGACAGCACCGCTACGATAGTCTTATTTCTTGAATACGTTTTAATGCATTTTAGGGCTGAAAATGTCACTCTGCCACTCGACAGAGGCAGTAGATACTGGGATGCCAAACATGCCAATGCGTAAAGTTGACGCATGCTCCCGCATAGATCTTTCTGCTGAAGAAAAGCGAGGAGGTCAGCAGGGCTTTTTCCTTCAAAATCAGTCATGGCATACATTACAGTCAGTTCTGATTTAAGCCGGGGTAGGTCGAAGAGAGTTCTGTGGCTCTGCGTTAAGCTGGAGAAGGCTGTATCTGTGAATTTCTTCCGGTATGTCTGAAACTGCTGAGGGTCAAGGAGGGAGAGAAACATGACTTTCTCGTGGTCTTTCAACTGGTTCTGTATCTGGGCTATGATGTTGTCCAAAATCGCTGTGGAGTTTCTGGTACCTTGCGCAAATGTCCCCCTGTGCTTGGCCTCTCCGTGTGCTTGGCCCACCTGTTTTGTGCAATGTAGATTCATAAATCTCACCAAATCGCGCACTCTCCCTCTCAATATTGTCACAAAACTCGTCCATTCTTGCCAGACAGAATTGTACATCAAGTGTTTTGTTCTGTAGTATTCCAAAAAGAACATCTGAACACTCAAATATCACATGAAATGTAGAAAGCAAAAAACAAAACTCAAAATCATCCAGATGTGCACTGTATCCATCAGCACAGTGCACAGAATCCTCGTTGTACTCATCGTGGTGTTGTAATATGTGCTCAAATAACTCCTTTAGGGCAACTCACTTCTCAAAGACTGGGCTGACCAATCTAGAAATATATTGCCACCTTGTTGGTGCCACACGAGGAAGACATCGCTGGCAGATATCGTCAAGCATCTACGTACACTTAGGGGATCTGGAAAAAACGCAGCTAGGCCATTGAGATGTGCAAAAAAGATCCTACATTCTCTAAGCTTTGATGCCCCTTGAGTCAGTACTAAATTAAGTCGATGTTCATATAAACTTTAGCCTGCACCCCATTTAATCCAGATGCCATGATGGCAGTGCCATCAAAACACTGTGCCACAACTTTATCCAGGCATTTGTGTTCCTCGAGGAATCGGATAATGAGAACAGCAATGTCATCAGCCCGCTTGACACTCGTAACATCGTCAAATTTGACAAACCTCTCCTTGACACCAGTGTCTGTCACATAACGGAGCACCAGTGCCAGCTGGGCTGCAGTACTCACATCTGTAGTTTCGTCCACCATAACTGTGACAAAAGGTGCTTTATTGATCTCCCTTTTTATCTCCTCTCCCATCACTTCAGCTATAGCACTAATCAGGTCGTTTTGTATTTTGCCTGAAGTCCCAGTAAACACTTTGAGGATATGTGGTAATGCAAATCTTTTTCGTGTTCAGCCAGAAAGGAAATAAGCTTGAAATAGTTACCTCTATTTGTGGACTCCTTGCTTTCATCATGTCCCCTAAATGAGAGCTCTTGTTTACCTAGAAAGATGACACAATCGATCAGTCTTTTCAGTCATTTCAGTATTTCCCTATTTTGTTTTACTCTTTCATTGTGGAGATCTGTTTCCCTTCGCATTTGTTTGCTGAGTTGTAGATCCACTCGGGTGTCTCCGAATGTTTTCAAGAGCACCTATGCTTGCAAGTGTCCTGCCGTGCTTTGATGTCTTGTTGTGGCCTTGGTTAGGCAATTCAGGTTTGCAAGCCCAGCGTGGCTCCAAACACCATATCGGTCGGTTGCAAATAACATGCATTCCCAGCAATACAATTTGCAATGTTCATTCAACGATGTAACCCAGGTGTATCTTTCGTAGTTGGTCAATTGAAAGTGCCGCACAAATCCTTTCCCTGGCTGGGACAGGCCTGATAGCTGTGGGGTTAGTTAACCTTTTCTCACAATTTCCAGCTTTTCTTGAAAGGTCCTTCTCAAAAAAGGCTTTGTCAGTAAATCTGCCACCAAATCAATTTCTTCTCCTCCTTCAGCCATTGTGCGTTTAAAAAAAAGGCTAGGGAAAAAATCTAAAAATATAAACATCACACGGAAGAAAGTTTACATGCTAGCTAGTTGTACTTCAGTTTCAGTTAGCTAATGGTCCCCCTTATATCATGCGACATTAAAAATGCTGACGTAGGCGGCTTGGCTAGGCCAGCTAGAAGGCTCCGGCGGGTCAAAGATTACGCCCAACGTGGCAAACTCGAAATCTGATTGGTTAAAGAAGATGACAATCAACAAAATCGTACCCATTTGTTTCAACAGCAGAGGGGATTCACTTGAAATTTTTCACCCAGAGACAGCACAGTGGAAAATCTGATTGGATAAAATATCTAATTTAAATGAGCTGCATTGGAAGTAGTGCAAGCTGCACTGCACAACTGAGGAAGAGAGAGGCAATGAAATGATGTTAATACTATTAATAGACTGATTAGAATGAACTTTGTAAAATACATATAGCACTAATGAAATATATATTAAATGATAAAAAATATAATTTTCTCCACACAACATGACTGAGAAGCCTTGTTCTAATTTTTGCTCTGGAACTCATATAAATCTGTATTGTTTACCTATTAACTTTGGCTGATATGAACCTTTCTAGCAGATCAGAAGTTTAAAAAAAAATTATTTGAAATTCTTATTCATGTACCATATCAGCAAAGGCTGCTTCCTAATTAGGCCCAATTTCCTGTATTGCAAAGTTGTATTTTCTGCTGTTCATTAGTATGCCACAAATAAACAGTAAATTCACATCTACCATACAGTTATGTAGGGAACTCTGCAAGGTGTATTAAATGTGGTGTCACTCTCTGATTTCAAGGATAAACATCTCTCTAATGCCTTTACAGAGATTATTGCTCTCTATTCACTTACAACCCCTGAGTCTCCTTCTGAATATAAAATATCTCAATAATTAAACAGACTTGAGTCTAAATAACCTGACTAAACACCACTTCTTATTCTTTGACTCTGAATGTATCTGTGTTTATATGAGCAGTAATGCATTCGTAAATATCGCTGCAGCTTATTTGCAGATTTATGAGTTTATAAAAATGGATTTGACAATGGACAGATGGTCGAATCAATCCAAAAGTAATCGGATCTAAATAATATTAATGTTTCAATTCCATGTGAATTCGACCTCACTCAACTGAAATGGTCTCTGGAAATACAGACATATTCATAATAATTATAGCAGTGCTTTGACATCATATGTTGACTTTGATGATCAATGCCCTACTCAAATAACAGTGAATGCAATTCACTTCAGAATTGTTTTCTGTTACATAACAAAGGAGGAGATGTCAGTACTCACACTGCCATTGGCTTTTCAATGGGTGTTCTCATCTATAGAGCCCACCAGAAGAGAGTCACTATGCACCCACAAGGACCAGGTGCTCAGGCACCTCAGCCATCTAGGGCTTCAGGTCAACAGGGAAACTGGTTACTATCACCCTAGTAACCACCCCAAAAACTCTGACCTTGTCTAAATAAATAATTATCCTAATTTTTTTCTATTCATTGTTTATTCATTTGGCAAAGATAATCCAAAGGCATTTTAATCAAAAACAAGATTAAGATCTAGATTCATTTTTTCACTGTTTAATTCTTAAATGTATCACAAATGAAAACGTCTCTCAAGACTTGCATTCTGTTCCATTCGTTGCACTGCATCTAGCCTTTTTTTATGCAAAAAAGCATTCTGTCTGAACAGCCCCTTGATGAATTCCTGGTCAAGAACTACACTACCCATAATCTTAAAGAAAGATGCACCAATCAGAGAAGACGCTGTTACCATGGAAACATAAACCATGCAGACAAAGCTTAGCAGTGACAGCAAACTCCCATGAAGCATTGTGATTGATGTAATCATGTCAGTCACGCAATATTCTCCAAACAAATGATTCCAAGTTCAGTCATGATTATATACTTGGTGCAAACTGATAGGTCTTTTAACATGTAATCTGTTAATCTTGCATGGTGCAGCTGATGGGTCCGTTGTCAGGTAATCTGTTAATTAATCAACTTGCGTACTCTTTTTGTTTAATACAAAAAAAGGGGATTGTGTGTATGTCTGATGGTGCAGCCGCAGAAGCAGCATGTCTGTTTATGTTCTAGTAGTAGATATTCTTCATAATATACAGCAGCAGCGGAAGCAGATCTAGTCCACTAAATTCAAACCTACCAACTTGTCATATCCATTAAAACACCTTAATTTTTTTTCCTAATCTCATCATGACTGAAAGTCTATAGGGTAAACAAAGGTAAAGTGGGTCACTTTCTGATAATTTGTCATTGGAATAGTATTTAATATTTAATCCAAAGCGATGTCGTCTCATACTGTATTCTTACGTCTCTGTTGAGCTGGAAAAAAAAAGTGGGTGGTTACTGTTGTGCATTATTAGGAAAATACACAAATTTTGTTTTACTTTCATAGATTCTCTTCCTTTCATATAATCTCTTGTTCTTTCATATCACAGGTCCTTGCAGAGGAACCGGCTGAGGAAGCTGAATGCTGACATGTTCTTCAAGTACCAGAACCTTCAAAAGCTGTAAGACCCTCTCAGCTTAAGCCAGTAACATCCACTTTTTGTTATTTTAACATGTCAAGTGTATAATGCTATGATTGCTCTTGAAAAGGGCATTCTTGACATTATATCAAATGTTTATAAAAATGTTGTTTACTCGTTTTCTCTGTGCTATCCTAGTGAGAAATCTGTGAGGAGAGTAAGAATAAACGTTTCTCATGGAATGAGATGTTCTGTGCTCTCTGCAGGAGTTTGATCTGAGTAGAGACAAACACACTCAAGAACTGAACAACTTTAGAGCAACCGGTCAAAAATGGCTCAATGTTTTCTTTTCTTTTCTTTTCTTTCTGCAGCTGGTGAATCTTTGTACGTGTTTGCATGTCTCAGTCAGATCAGCCTGTCGGTTGTGTGTATCGTCTGGTTCTGTTGTATTCAGGATTGTCAGCTGACTCAAACAAAATCAGCCCATATTTTTGTCCAATCAACATACTTGATCTAGAGGCAGATGGAGAATTTGGTGTATGATTAAATTTAATCTCTCAGCAGTGGCAAAAATAATATGGGAATACAAACCATAATGCCTCGATTTTAGAGCTCAGAGTCAAGTAATGCCTCCTACACACTACACAACTTTCAAAGACATCAGATTGTGGTACTGCTCATTTTACACCACTATCTGTCTTGTCATGGAAGTCGTAGCATTTTCAAATTACACAATGAATTGGCGACAGGGGTGAACACATTACAAAACATTTAACTATTGGTGAATCCTCTGCATAAGTGAATATTTTAGATATCAGGATGCAGAACCTTTGGATATGAATACACTGTAGTTTAATATTAGCCATGTCTTTAGCAAGTACATACTGAACATGAGACTTTAACTAGACTTTTACATTTTGAGTGGTGCCTGCCTGTACAAATTGGGTAACCACAATACTAGTGTGTTGAGATGGTTTTAGCACATTGCTATGCGGTTACTAAGGTGTTGAGGGTGTTTGCTTACTGGACCAAGTCAAAAGAGCTACAAACCTAAGTCTGTATAATATTGTGGTCACTAGATATGGCTCAGGTCCTTCTTTCAAAGTCAATGGGATTTATTTTTTCTTCACATTCAATATCGAAAGAAATATACTAAGAAACCAAAATAAACTCTTTGGAAACACTTCATTAATTAAGAAAAAGTAATCATAATTATTACAAAGTGCTTTAGACCAGATCAGAAGTTCACGTACTTTCAAATATGAATTTATTTGGCATTTTTAACAACTGAAATATACATTAATAAATGATCTGTTAAGCATTATATAATGTAGTTCATGTATTATTTGAAGTCATTACAAAGTGTTAAACCTTTTCATTCTCAACTATCAGCTTGTATAGAAAGCAAAAACAGCACTGTTCTCAACAGTACTGGTCAGGATGTGACTGTTCATGTTTATCATTTACATGTTTTTTTTTTGTTTTTGTTTTAAAGCTCTCAGACAGCTTGAGACCATTATGACGTCTGAGGTTTTCTTACTGCTGCAATGCATACATTAAACAACAACATCTTGAAGAGAGAGGAATCCTCAGTCAAATACACTTTTTTAATGCTGTGACTCCTTGTGAACTTTTTCAGGTATCTCCAGCACAACAGAATTAAAGTGGTGCATCCACACACGTTCAGAGGCCTTTACAATCTTACAAGACTGTGAGTATTTAAAGTCAGCAGACTGACTTTTTTTCCCTCATCCTTTCTTTAAATACTTTAAAACTTTCCATATCAAAGAGTCTAATTTTTTGCCTTGATGAGCGATGTTTTCTTTCCTCTATATGTACTTCCTATTAAATCAGGAAGTTGGCACAGGACATAAGGAAGGTCTCGCTCTTTTATTTTTATTTATTTAAATAGCCAGTAGCCTTTAGGTTTTTTTTTTTTAGCTAACATGATTTGCTACTTGTTATCGCTAGTCACAGACACACACACACACACATACACATACACATACACACACACTCACACAAACTCAAATGTTAACTTAAATTTAAAATACATTAGATTATGCATTTAAAAAAACTAAATAAAAAGTTTAGATCAGGTAGAAATAGTTCCTTATGGTAACAATTGTAGGTTTACACCTTTTATAGTGCAAGTGGTATTAGAGGGAGGTAAATTATCATTCTTGAGAGCATAACATTGGATAATGAGAGAGCGCGTGAGTCACAATAGACTTTCTTCAGATGACGCGTTTGTGCCTTATTTTGCGGCCTAAATCTAGCAAACTTTTTTTATATATCTAATTTGTTTATTATTTAGTGCAAATTTATACAATTTTACTTTGTTTATATTACCCAAATAGTTTTCAAAACCAAGTCACCACAGATGTGCTGAGGCTTCTAATACAGCTGCTGAGAGAATGACACAAAATTAGCCATCTTCTTTCTTCTGACTGTCGTAATCCACCACTCTCTGTTTTTTTTTTTCTTAATTTGAAAATTTGTGGAATATTATAGTGCCGTTTTTCTTTAATGTTGGAACAAATGAGTAAGCAAAAATTATATTTACTGTGGTCGCACATTCACTCAAGGTTTCAAGGTTTACCCTGCAATTCTTTATTCAGTGTTCAAAAACCCGGAAGTGTGAAAAGGGTCCATATATTTGGTCAGTTTTACTCGTCTGAGAAAGACGAGTAAATTTCAAATGTGTATAACCTGAATTTTGCCAATATTTTAAGTGCATACAACTATACGGGTGGCTTTAAATCATACAGACATGAAATAAAAGCCACACAACTTTGATTTCATTGGGCCTTTAAGAGAATGATGAATAAGCTAGCATTGCTGGCAAACACTAAGGCCATTTGCTTAGGCTGATGCCCCACTGGCCAATTTTTCACCCGATTTCCAGCCTTAACGTTTAATTTACCTAGTCATTTGAGAATCAAAGGGAGTCAGTGCGTGGAGATGCATCTCTCAGACTACTCTATTTTCTGCTGAGATAAAAACCAGTTTGCTTGAAATTATTGTTGGCACCGGTGGGGTGGACCAGTCAGCTTTTTGTCACACTTTAGAATTGACAAGCCAGTTTTTTGCTGATATCAGATCCAAATGCTTTTGTCAACAAACGCAAAGCCACATACGAATTTCAAACAGCAATTGTTATCCATTGGGATTGTGTAAAACAGGTGTGGGGAACTTTTTTTCTTCTCAGGGCCATTTGAGTATTTAAACAATTATTTGCATGCCAAACAATTGCTTGCAATTTCTTATTGTGGGTTGAAATTAACGTACGCATTATGTTACGTGCTTATGTACCAAGAAACAAAAGTTAAAAGGTCTTTCTATTATACAATATTTTGCATTGTTTTTATTTAAAATTATTTGTGAACAATATTTATTTTAATTTTTTTTACAGTTAGTGAAATCAATGCAATTTTTTGCTGTTCAAATTATTTCTCAAATTACCTTGCGGGCTGGGTAAAATTGTCTCGCGGGCATTTTACGGCCCATGAGGCCGGACATTTCCCCACCTCTGGTGTAAGCAGACATTTTTTGGGGTTCAACTACACTTACATGACTAAGGGGCCATTCACACAGGATGAGTTTTTGCATTGATCTGCGCTATTTTGGACATTTTCTCGTTAAACAAGGCTAAATGGCCATCTTTGATCATTACAATGTGTCTAACTACTTTTTCATTGTCTCGGGCCATGAATGTTGCTTTCTTATGCTTTCTTATGACCATGTTTACATCTGATATTAAAGGAATGGTTTAGCCAAAAATTATCATTTATGCCATCTCAGACTTGTATGACTTTCTATCTTCCAAGGAACACAAACAAATATATTTTTATGGAGATATGAGGTGAAAATAACCATACAAGTTGACTTTCAAGCTTTAAAGTGGATATAATGGCAGCATCAAATGCTAATCCTTTTTTCAATGCACTTCTTTCCATTGCAGTCTCTTAGGCACGATCATGATCAATTACTCCTCACGCTTGTTCTCAAACAAAACCACAAAGACATAGTAATTGATTGAAAAAAACAGAGACCCTCCCTTCGAAATCCAAACACAATTGGACACAGGATACATATTTGAGCGACCAGGTGCAAACAGGGATGTCTCGTCTGACTAACTTGGGTCTGATCACTCGAGTCACAACTTGATCTCAAGTGTAAACAGGCTCTCAATATACAGCCCCTAATAAACTAAGAAAGCAGAACAGTCTCTGTTCATTGAATTTAAATCCTTGAATGTAAAGCTATTGTTTTTATGGGTAAAGCTGTTTTAAAATTGTATTGGCTACACTGAAACAAATGTAACTCTCTCTCTCTCTTTATCTAGATATCTTAGCTATAATCGAATTACCACCCTTCTTCCTGGAGTATTCCAGGATTTGCACAAACTAGAATGGCTGTAAGTGTTTCTTGTCATTCTTTCATCTGCTTTGTAAATGTCAAATTAATGAAGACTAATGAACTAATGAAGAATTGTTATTTTGTTCTTATACACCCATGGACTATATCAACTGAAAATATTCCATACATATTTCCATGTTTACCTGTTTTTACCCAACACCACACAATGAGACAGTTAAATAAGCAATATTTGATGTTTTATTTGCTACAGCAATCTTATCAGCTATAAACATGAATTTTGATGCTATGCTTTCAAAGGATCCGATTTAAAATAAAGCAGCAGTTTTTGTGTACTTACTTACGCCTGTGGCCCCTGCGAGGTATAGGTGGCCTTCTAGAGTTCTCCAAGCATCTTGATCCTGGGCTAGTCTTTTCAGCTGTCCCCTGGTGAGTGCCATTTTCTTGGTGTCCTCCTCTAGATCGTGGCACTAGGTGTTACTTGGCCAGCCTTTTTTCTTTTCACTTGTGGGTTCCAGGTGAGCGCTTGTTTTGCTGTGTTGGATGCAGATATGCAGAGGATGTGGTCAATCCATTCCCAGTGCCATTAGAGGATCTCTTTATCTACAGGTTACGGTCCCGTTTGCTGCCGCAGCTTTTGGTTACTGATGGTGTCTGGCCAGTGGATCTGAAGTATATTTTTTGAGGCAGATGTTGATGAATGTCGGGATTTACTTCATGGATTTTACAGTAGTTCTCCAGGTCTCAGCTCCAGAAAGTAGCACAGGCTTCACAGTGGTGTTAAAAATCCTTATCTTGATGTTGGTAGTCAACCTCTAGACATTCTTCAGCTGATGGAAAGCTGACCTCACTTTGTCCACCCAGACCCTCACATCAGCATCTGTCTCACACTGCTTATCAACTATGCTGCCATGGTAGGAGAAGCTCTCCATCTCTTCTAGTGCTACACCTTTTAGCATGATGAGTGCTGCATCGGTTTCATTGACCATTAGGACATTACTCTTCCCTATGTGGATGTTGAGGCCCAGGCGTGCTGAGTTTTCCATGACGATGCAAGTCTTTTACTGTACCTATTGCTAGGTGTGGGAGAAAAGGGCCAGGTCATCTGCAAAGTCGAGGTCATCCAGCTGTGCTCGGAGGGTCCGCTGGATTTCATTTCGCTTTTGGACTGTGGACATTTTCATAATCCATTCAATGGTCAGCATGAACATGAAAGGTGACCGCAAGCATCCTTGCCTCACTCCTGTCCTCACTTGGAAGGCATGGTGGGTTGCCGGCCATGGAACACTCTGCAGGTCATAACCTCGTAAGTGTTGATTATGATTTTGGTAATCTTTACTGGCACCCCATAGATTCTCAGCAACTTCCAGAGAGTCTGCCTGTCCACAGTGTCGAATGCCTTCTCGTAGTCAATTAAGTTAATGTAGAGGGGTGAGTTCCATTCCAGTGGCTGCTCCAGTGGCCTCCAATGGTCTATCCATTCAGAAACCACCCTCTGAGCTGGGGATCAACAGCATCTTGCATCCTGTTTAGGGGTTGAAGACCTTACCTGGGATGGACAGAAGTGTTATCTCTCTGTATTTGAAACAGGAGCTGAGATCACCTTTCTTCTGGAGCTTAACCCTATAATGCTGTATGTATCAAATATTATACACAACGTTTGTGTCGTCTGTCTCACTCTCTGTTCAAGCTAAAAATATCAAAACGGATGGTAAGTTTCAATGTTTATATCAATCTATTTAAATGGGATCAATTAGAGCTTATTTTAATAAAGTAAAAGTAACTTTATCAGTAACTGTAATTATTATATTGTTACTGATATTTAAAAATTAGTATTTGCTGAATATAAGCAGCTTATGCTTGGATAAAATTTGTACATTTTTTTCATTTAAAAAGCATGTTGAAATTACATGTATCAAATATGATACAATTGGCTTTTGAGGTATATCTCTCAATCACCGTTACTTTTCATTCATGCCCACTATAAAAGATATATATTTTTTAAATCACAGATCTTTGAAAATTCTGACATACTTTTTATAAGATATATTTAAAATATGAACTAATATTTCTGTGTATTATCATATATGCAGCTTTCTCTGCCATTATAAAGATCTATTTATTGTACATTTGCACGCTATGATGATGTCATATTTCCATAAGTTCCTGAGACCCAGCAAAACAAGTTTTACAATTTCTATTTTTTAAATATCAATATAGTGTTTGGTGCATAAAATACATATGATAAATTGTGTATTGAAAAAAAATATGAAATTCATTGTATTTGATGTTCTGAATTGAACTGTGATAAATTTCAATCCATATTTATAGACCAAGTATTGAAGTTGTCATGGCCAATATCTCAAACATTTGGTATCTCTGAAATGCACAGGGAGCCAAAGATGCATGTAAATACAAAGATTTACCTCTGTAGCATGTATGGGCTAAGAAAAACTTAAATAACCAATGTCCTATACAAAAATTAATTGCTGGGCCTCAGGAGGATAATGACCTTTAAAGCTTAATGTATCAAATATGATACATATATTTTTCTATAAAAACATGAACAATTTTTTACAATTTATTTTTATATTTTGCCTTATGTTATTAAAAACAGTTTGATGTAAAAAATTAGAATTTTCAGACAATTCTTTCATATATCAGGCTTTACAGTGTTAATGAGGTAAATGGTAAATGGTCTGCACATATATAGCACCTTTTTAACATTAGCGGTATTCAAAGCGCTTTACACTCCATCCCATTCACTCATTCACACACACACTCATACACCAATGATGGCAGAGATGCCATGCAAGGCGTTAGCCAGCCATTGGGAGCAACTTGGTGTTCTGTGTCTTGCCCAAGGACACTTCGGCATGTTGAGTCATGTGGGCCAGGAATCGAACCACCAACCTCCTTCCACTCTTGAAGGGACATACTCCTCTTCCCAGATCTTGCTGAAGAGGTGCTGTTCTCATCGTCAACCTTTAGCGCTTCTGCCAGGATGCTGTCCTACAGTCTTGCCGATCCTCAGCTGCTTGATGGCCTTGCAGATCTCCTCCTTTGTGGGTGGATTGCAGTCAATCAGCAGGTTACTGTCAGCTGGCTGGATGTTTGGTGGGTCCTGTGGGGCTGATCTGTTCAGCAACTTCTCAAAATGCTCCACCCATCTGTTCTTCTGTCCCTGCTCATCAGGTATTGATTTCCCTTACTTGTCCTTCACTGGTCTCTCTGGTTTGCTGAACTTTCTGGAGAGCTTCTTGGTGGTGGCGTACAGGTCCCACATATTACTTTGCTGTACCGCTTCCTCTACTTCTGCTGCCTGTATGTTGTTTCACTTGTCTGTCCTGCTTTTTCACTTGAAGCTCCTGTTTCCTTCCGAATACTCCTCCTGGGCCTTGACCTTCCAGCTCGTTTTATTAACTGACACCTTCTTCCTAATCCTCTCCTCTATCATTTTTAAGGTCTCTGCCGAGATCCACTCCTTATGTCTGTACTCCTTGGTGTCAAGTACTTCCAGGTATATTGGTGTTATAGCCTCCTTCAATCCCTGCCACTCCTTGTTGATCATCCCTTCCTCTAACTCTTGCAGGATCTGGAACTTGTTGAAGAGTGTGACCTTGAACTCTTTCTGCTTGGTTGTCTCTTTCAGGAGCATGGTGTAATTTTGCTGGTGTTGACAGGTTTCTCCTGTCAAGTTCTTCCGCAGCTTGAATAACTGGGAAAACAGGAGATGATGGTCCGAAGCAGCGTCGGCTCCTGGCTTGACATGCACACCTTGAAGAGTTCTCCTGAACTTCTTCCCAATGCACACATGGTAAATTTGGTTCTCTGTCAACAAGGTTGGTGATACCAAAGCAGCTCTGTGTATCATTCTGTGATGGATGAAACTCATGCCGTAAACCAGGTTGCTTGTGGCGCAGAAGTCAGCAAATCTTTTCCCCTTGTCTTTCATCTCACCTAGGCCCTGTTGCCCCATGAGTTCTTTGAAGCTCCTGTTGTAGCTGCCGATCTTGGCATTGAAGTCACCGAATTGCCGAAATGTTCCTTGATTCTTTCGTTTGTGTTTCTATAGCAAAAAAGTTTTACGGGGAGGGGAATGCTAGCCCCGCTCCAAACCCTCCCCCTTTCTCATCCGGACATTGGACTGGTAATGTCATATTCGTTTTTATGTTGGGTTTTCCAAATGACTACATAAGACAGTAATGCCCTGAACCTACAGAGTATTTTTTCGAGTGCTCTGCCTTCAGAATGAGTAGGGCCTAATGATGCTTATATTTAATTTGAATTTACCCAAACACAGATATATTCTTCACATCGCTATTCTTTCAATGTGATATGAGTATCCTGGGAGTGATCCCTAGTTTAAACCTCTGCATCGTATTACCTAGATCTTCTGTAAAAAAAACTGTTCTCATTGAACTTCCATCACACATCTAATTGAATGGCATTGAAATATGGTTCATAACCCTTACACATCAATTAGTGACCTCTGAACAATTATTGGACAAAGCACTTCAGTTTCTGAGGCTGCAATGTTTTTTTAATGAGCTTTTCCATATTTTTCTTCCTGTTTTTCTGAAGGATTCTGGAGAACAACAATATTCATCATATCTCCTCTTTGACCTTTTCTGGTTTGCGTTCGCTTGTGCTCCTGTGAGTTTGCAGCCTGGTGCTATTTTGGTGACTTTGGTGTTGTTAAAAAGGCCTTTTAAATGTAAATCTTATATTTTAATGAATGCATATGAAGTTTTATAGAAGGCTTACATACACTGGCTGCCAAAAGTTTGGAATTATGTAGAGATTTAGCTGTGTCAGAAGGAAATTGGTACTATAATTTACCAAATTGTCATTCAACTGATTACAAAGTGTAGTCAGGACAATACTGATGTAAAAAAACAGCACATTACTATTTGAAATAAGTATTTTCTGATCAAATCTAGACAGGCCCATTTCAGCAGCCATCACTCCAACACCAACACCTTATCCTTGAGTAATCATGCTAAATTGCTAATTTGGTACTAGAAAATCACTTGCCATTATATTAAACACTGCTGAAAGCGATTTGGATCCTTAAATGAAGCTTAACATTGTCTTTGTTTTTGAGTTGCCACAGTATGCAATAGACTGGCATGTTTTAAGGTCAATATTTGGTCAAAAATGGCAAAAAAAGAAACAGCTTTCTCTAGAAACTTATCAGTCAATAATTTCTTTGAGGATGAAGGCTATACAATGATTGAAATTGCCAAAAAGCTGAAGATTTCATACAAAGGTGTACACTACAGTCTTCAAAGACAAAGGACAACTGGCTCTAACAAGGACAGAAAGAGATGTGGAAGGACAGATGTACAACTGGGGACAACAAGAGGATAAGTACGTCAGAGACTCTAGTTTGAGAAAATAGACACTTCACACGTCCTCAGCTGACAGCTTCATTGAATTCTACCTGCTCAACACCAGTTTCATTTACAACAGTAAAGAGAAGACTCAAGGGTGCAGGCCTTATGGGAAGAATTGCAAAGAAAAAGCCACTTTTGAAAAAGAAAAAGAAAATGTTAGAGTGGGCAAAGAACGTCTAGGTTACTGTTGTAACCTCCGTTCCCTGATGGAGGGAACAAGAAGTTGTGTCGAAGAAGCGACACTTGGGGTCTCTCTTGAGAGTCTTTTGCACCTCTGAACTTTGAGAAAAGGCTAATGAGAAATTGGCGCCAGTGCTTGATTGGTCTCATATGCATCAACACCAGTGGCCACCGCGGAGGATGCCATATGCCCCAGGAGCTTCATCCACAAATACTGCCTTGGTGTGATCGCGGCCCACACACAGGACGCAGCACCTGTGATGGTCAGGAGCGGAGAGCACTCGACCGCATCCAGGATCTACACAGGGGCAGAAAGGCAGCTTTATAATGACGTATCCTGAAAAAGACGTTCAACGCCGCTGTGTATTGCTCTTTTAGAGAAAATACTCTTTTAGTGAAAATTTCTCTTTTACTAGCTCTGTCAAAGCATCCAGGGGCAAAGCTGCACTGTTGTGCAGAGAAGGAGAAAGCCGCTGATATGCGCCGTAGATCCAACAGCATACCAATTGGAAAACCAATTGGGACTCGCAGCTCGCTGCTCACACAACCGGTCGGCTCCGACAAAAATTTCTGAATGAAACAGACTAATTTCCCTCCCTTTATACCCGTATGTGCGGGGGCGGGACATGTCAATTCTGTCTGAAAATTTCTTATTGGTCTTTTCTCAAATTTCAGAGATGCAAAAGGCTCTCAAGAGAGACGCCTAGTGTCGCTTCTTCGACACATCGTCGAAGTGAGCGACAGATGGGGAAACACAGATATTGGACAACATATAATTAGAAAAGAGAGTTACAGATCTTAACCCCATTGAGCTTTTGTGGGATCAGCTAGACTGTAAGGTACGTGAGAAGTTCCTGAAAAGCCACATCTATGGCAAGTGCTACAAGAAGTGTGGGGTAAAATGTCACCTGAATGTCTTGACAAACTGACGGCTAGAATGCCAAGGATCTGCAAAGCTGTCATTACTGCACATGGAGGATTTTTTAAAGAGAACTCTGAAGTAGTTTAAGAAGCTCTGAACATTTTTTTCAAATTATAATAGTAATTTTTCATGTTATTAATGTCCTGACTATACATTGTGATCAGCTGAATGCCACTTTGGTGAATAAAATTACCAATTTCTTTCCATAAAAGCAAAATATGTATGTTATTCCAAACTTTTGGCCACCAGTGTATATACTGCATTATTCTTTGTAAAGCTTTTACTGTTTGTCTGTATGTTTCAGGGTCTTGTTGAACAATGCTCTCACAAAGCTTGACGATATATGTCTGGAGATGCCACGATTAAATTGGCTGTAAGTTTGAATGCAACATTCTCATAAGAAAACACTCCATTTGCATTCCAAATACACTTTAAATTATACTCAGAATATGTCAAAAAATCTAAATTTTCTTAATTGAAGCTTTATTAAAGGGATTTTACACCCAAAAGTGAAAATTCTCTCATTATTTACTTACCGATTTTTAGAAGAATTTCTCAGCTCTGTAGATCTATACAGTGTAAGTGAATGGTGATCGGACCTCTGTAGCTCCAAAAAAATTACTTAAAGAAAACAGTCTTAATCCATAAGACTCCAGTGGTTAAATCCATGTCTTCAGAAGCAATATAATAGGTGTGGGTGAGGAAACAGATCAAAATTAAATCCTTTTTTACTCTAAATCTCCACTTTCACTTGTACATCTGAAAGTCACATTAGGGGCCTGTTTAGTTTCATTTTCATATCTGAAAAAAGAACATAAATATTATTATGTTTCTCACCCACACTTATTATATAGCTTCTGAAGTTATGGATTTAAACACTGGAGTCATATGGTTTACTTTTATGTTTCCTTTATGTGATTTTTTGGAGCTACAAATAAATGTATGGACCTACAGAGCTGAGATATTTTTTCTAAAAATCTTCTTTTTTGTTCTGCTGAAGAAGGAAATTCATAGACATATGGGATGGCATGAGGGTGAGTAATGATAAGATCATTTTCACTTTTGGGTGAACTATCACTTTAACATTATTTTAAACCAACATCAAGATTTAAGGTTAAAATTAATATGACTCTGTAAGGGAAAGTGTATGTCGCAGGTCCTGTGACTGGTCGTGTATATAGTATGTGGTGTGTTGAAATATCCCATGTAGTCTCTTAATTAGTATGCTCATAAAAGCTGCATGCATAATAATTATGAAAAAAAAATAGGAAAATGCTTTAAAAAATTCAATCATCCATTAATCTGTTACTGATCAATAAGTAGAATTGATTTGGCTTTTTCTTTTCTATGTGTTTGTATTTGCAGAGACGTTGAAGGAAATAAAATAGAGACAGTGAGAAATGTTACCTTCAGGTCCTGTAATATGCTAACAGTGCTGTGAGTATTCCTACCCTTTCTTAACAGCTTAACTAACCTCCACTAACCTCTGTTCCCTTTGTGCATAGAACTAGCAGCTGACACAGACAGACATTAAGAGTGTTTTCCAGTTTAGAGATGTTGAGTCCATAGTCCTAAAACCTGGAAGAGAATTGGCTATTTCAAGACAAGGGTTCCCTCAGGAATTTTCTTTGGGCTTATAGAATATCAGTTTCTGATTTAAAATGAATGTGTGCAATTTATTCTGAAGAATAAACATGAAAATCTCTTTAAGTTATGTTAAAAAAAAAGACCTGATTTTACACATAAATCAAAAACTGCTATTCTAAAGACCCTTTCAAATTTCCTGAGGGAACCAATGGTGAATTAGCCTTGCGAGTTGGCCTATAAATTGATGTCATGACTGAATGACTCTCACTAAATTTCACTAAATGTGACTCTCTTGATTAAAGGTTAGATTCCATTTAACTTAGTTTTTTGTTTTCATTTGTGGACTCATTATCATTAAGTTACATGTTGTTGTGTATTTCTAGGGCATTCCAAACCTCTGAAATGGCCAATGTGTATCTGTCCACCAGAGATAAATATTTTACATCTTTTTGCAGAGTCCTTCAGCGGAACCGCATAAGTTACATCCACGAGTGGGCTTTCACTCTTCTTCGTAAACTGGGCGAGCTGTGAGTTCTCAAGCATTACCATAATAAATGTTTGCTAAAATAATCACCACAAAGTGTTCTCTGGAGTTTAGTCATGACCTATTTCTGTGCTATTTTTTGAGAAGTAAGCAGAGCAAATAAATTAATTAATTATGAAAGAAAAGCTAAAAATCCTCCTTGAATGGATTGCTTTACCAATTTCAAAGTCAGCAATGGGTCGGTCTTACTCGCTCTACCCTGACCAGGTACAGAATATCATTAAAGAGTCTGGCAGTCATTTGCAAGACTGGCTTGCTTATCATTTGAATGCATATGGCATACATATTTTCTCTTTACACAGCGATTTGTCCAGTAACAGAATCGAAGCGATCCCTCCCAATCTATTTGTCAATCTTGGAGACTTGCTTCAACTGTGAGTCATTCATTGAGCACATTATAAACAAGCACAAACTGGTTCTAATGGCTGTACACAGAACATACATCATAGTTTTGATTTAAGAATGCATTACCAACCAACACTTTTCTCTGCCCCCCATTGGTCTGCAGGAACATTTCATATAACCCCATCATGGATTTGCAAGTGGACCACTTTGACAAACTGCATAAATTAAAGTCACTGTAAGTCTTTCTAAATTCCATGTGAACTGCTATTTTTTTTATCCCTCTTATTTTTTAAGATAAACATATATCAGATTCTACAAAGAGTATGTAAACTTACTTGCAAAATTGTATTTGGTGTAGCATGCTATCTAAATATTTTCAGTGACAAAAATAAGACAAACACAGCTTGAGTGCTTGAGTATAAAACCATACACCAACCTTTTGTTCCTGTATTTACCTCTCTTTCTCTGCTTTTAAAACACACACACACACACACATACATTCACTTGAAACACACTCAAAGACATCTGCAATTGTAGTAATGTGCTGTTTGTGGAGTCCCTTCCAGCATTGCACAATGCTCCCGCCCATACTTCATGCTGTGAGCATTGTCTTCCCCTATATCCACCAGAGGAAGAACCATATTTTTGGTCATACTTCAAAGAGTCTCAGACAACATCTTGAGTGAAAAACTGCATTTTTGTAAAAGAAGAAAATGGAAAAAGAGGGGTAAAATATTGTAAAGTGATCACTGAAATACTAATGACAGTGGTTTTCCTAAGAGCTACGCCTGATATGAAGCTTTTTGTGTCACAGAAGCATTGAGGGAATCGAAATAGGGAACATCCACAGACGGATGTTTGAACCTCTGAAGAACCTGACTCACATGTAAGTGCAGCTTCTGATTGAAGTCTCCATTTTCTGAATTTTTTAGCATTGAGATTAATCGACATAGAATGTTGAACAATATTATGTTGAGATATTATGTTCAGATAGAAGATTGTTTGCTTGCTTTTCCAACAACTGAATATAGTCTCCTGATGTTTATTTACTCTCTCTGAAATATCCTCATTAAAAAAAGATTAAGACAGACTCTTTATTCCAAGCCAAATTTGAAATAATCCAGAAATTGACTGTTCTTTTTGTATTCTATAAATTATTCATGATACCGATACCAGGTGTAGTAATTGGCAGTGATCATGATGTATTTTCTGAAACATGTAAAGATACAAGAGTATCTGGAATAAAACTTTGAGTGTTTACAATTCGCTTTTCCAACTTTTCAGCTACTTGAGGACCCAATATTGTGTCTTTCTGTTTTGCATACAGTATGCTGGGTTTTTTGATTCACACTGTGAAAAATGAAAACACTTGCAAGTCATTTACAATGCTTTTTCTCAGATTTAGCCAGAGAATGTGCTTTTTTGTTGACTGTGAAATTCAACTCGATACTTCCTCGCTGGCAACTCTTTCTGGAACTATATCAGTTCTGTTTAGTAGTATTCCCTCTCATCTCTTCTTTTCTCTTCTCTGGTATAAACGGCTAATGGGCATAGCAGCCATTATAACTGCATGTCCCCCACACTTTAGAGATTTCTATGTTTGTACCCATGTTATTTCAAGAGAAGCTGCTGTCAAACAGTTGCATCTTTGTGTCTGTGATGTAGTGACACTAGGGGTCGCTCTTGGGAGCCCCAAACACCTGTGCCAATGAACATTGGCGAGTGGAATTTGCATGCCAGTTCCCCAGACATACAGATATAAAAGGAGTTGGCTTGCAAACACTCATTCAGATTTTTCAGGTTTCAAAACAACCTCTTAGTTCAAATTCAGTTCCTGCATTTGCAATTTGCAGATTCCACCAGCAGGTGATTATAAAGTTCATGTGGAAATTTTTATAGTACAGAACATCAAATTATGTCCCAGACAATCGCAATTTTTCAGGGACAATCGCTTGAGATTTGTATTAAACTTTCTAGAGGTCATGGTTTATTTTTTCAATTATTTGTATTATTATTGTTATGTTTATATTTATTATAATTATTGTATATTTACAATTGTATTTATGATTTTATTTGTAGCCTACTAGTAATTTTCCACCTGTTGTTGTGACTGATTTTTAAGTAAAAATGGGCTGGTGGAAGGATATAATATAATGTTTGGTTTGGGTATGATTTTTATACAACTTCATTATTTTGATTATGATTTTGTTTCATTTAAAGTGTAATTTGAATTCAGAAATATTTTTGGTTTATTTTTTTCGTGTTTGAATACATTAATTCATTTTTTTTTAAATCAAAATTGACTGGTAGAAATTAAGTGAGTGCCGATACAATCATTGATAATACTAGCTATGATTTGTGTCAGTAGATGAAAATGATTAGTAATGCTTACATTCTTTATAATTTAACTGAGCATACATACAAATTCAGAAGAGAATCACATTTTCTATGCATATCAAATGAGCGTGCCACTGTCATATAAATATGCCTGGCATTCATCATGGATGTAGTTAATGCACATTTTCTATTCTTCTAATTCATTACATACTGTCCATTTACAGTACCAACTTCTTTTAAATGTGCTGTCTTGGTTAAAAATGATTGGTGCTTGAGGGAATGTACTATATAATAGGAAGCAGATGGTGGAAATCCCAGTGAAGATCCTCAGAATTCAATTGCACATAATCCAGGCCATTTTCGCATTGCACGGATGATTTTGCCAAACCTAATTGCACCTAGACTTAGTGCATGCTTGCACGTAAATATATAAAAAATTAATGGCCATTCCCACTGACTTTGCAACTATGACTTATGGCAAAGCACTGCGCTTAATGCTAGCACTCTTAAAATAGGGCCCGGTAAATAATTAACATACTCATTAAAATGATTAATAATGGACAGATAGACAGACAGTGATCTGTTTACATTCTACATGTCTTTTTTTTCCTCAGCTACTTCAAAAAGTTCCAGTACTGTGGTTATGCGCCTCACGTCCGCAGCTGCAAGCCCAACACTGATGGCATCTCATCTTTCGAGGACCTATTGGCCAACATCGTGCTGCGTGTCTTCGTCTGGGTTGTCTCAGCAGCAACTTGCTTCGGCAACATCTTTGTGATCTGCATGCGTTCCTACATCCGCTCAGAGAACAAGCTCCACGCTATGTGCATCATCTCATTATGCTGTAAGACTGCCATTTCTTTGCAGCAGATTTAAACCACATGTTGTTTTCAAAAGAACACATTTATTCAGTGATGGTATTCACCTCTGGATTTTTTTAATTTAAACCAGAAAATAATCAGAAATAATCACATTTGTAATAATCCGATGATAACATGGCTCATTAGGTTTTGCACAAACTCGCTGAGTCTATGCCAGCTCAAGTGTATGCTGTCATTGAAAAGACAAAGTAAAAAAAATATATAAAACACTACAGAAAATAAATTAAAAGCAATTTTAGTTTATTAATTTTAACGAAATTAGTCTACCACAACCTTTTATCTCTGGCATTCTTCAAAATATTTTTTAGCTTGTCATGAAAATTTATATTTAAAAGTGCATTGTGTACATTAACAGGGAATTCAGGCTTTCTCACTGAGTTAGTATGCATGTTAATCTTTTAAATCAAGCTTTAGGAGCTGCTTATGCACCATCATAAATGAAAGAAGGATAATCAAGATTCATAGTGATTTGGCAGTCTCATGTTACTGTCACCGTAGGAGGAATAGCTAATGTTGTAGATAAATAATGTTGTAAATAATTCCTAATTTGTCTGATGCTTTGGATGGAAGCATCTGCTAAATTGTTGTAAATGTAAACATGATATAGAAACACTAAGAAGCTCTATCACCTATCAGTTTCCCTGCAGCATGAAATGTTACAAGTTATACTTGTAAAGGCTGTCCTTAATAAAAAAAAAAGCTGATTTTTTTAAATCTTCAATAAAGATTTATAAACCAAGAACAACAATTATGAAAATCAGGAAAAAAAAGACAAAGGGACAACAAGACTGTGTACTTAAATTATTGATGAATTAACCGCTCATCCCATGAAGTGTTGTGAATGATGTCATTGAATAATAAAACAATGGTACAACAAAAAACGTCTAGGTTACGGATGTAACCCTGATGGGGGAAACAAGACATTGTGTCGAAGAAGCGACACTAGGGGTCTCTCTTGGCGCCTTTTGCATCTCTGATCTATGAGAAAAGGCCAATGAGAAATTGGCAGACTGAATTTGCATGTCCCGTCCCCGGACATACGGGTATAAATGGAGGGAAATGCATCTGTTTAATTCAGGATTTTTCTGAGGAGCCGACAATGGTTCGGCCGCAACAGTGGCTCAGTTCAGCGACGTGGCCGGGAGGACACATCGTCTCGTTCCCTCCATCAGGCAACGGAGGTTACATCCATAGCCTAATCGTTCCCCGTCTGTCGCACACTTCGACGTTGTGTCGAAGAAGTGACACTAGGGGTCCAATTTAAATCACTCCATGTTCTGTGCCGTGTACGTGTACTGCTGACACAGGAGCGGGCAGGTATTTTATGTGCCAAAGCAGCTGGCTGTGTCAGACTGCACGTACCCATAAAATCATCAGAGCCTTCTGGTTATTTACCCCTGACAGGGGGGGAACACGGCGACGTGCTACGTATGGGAGCAGGCCGTGCCAGCCGCGCCTTTTCTTTCTCTATGATTCTCACATAGAGCTAAAGCAGCTGGGGCCACCTTAATGCTATCATATGCATCAGGGAAGGTGATCTTTTCCAATTCCTATTCTTTCAGGGGAAAAAGACCCTGCGGAGACCACACCTGCCAAGACTGGGGGAGGTAAAGAGTGGTGAAATACATCACATGGGCTTTTAGGTCACATGTGGAAAGTGGCACAGTGGTAGATACTGCCTATTGGGAGGGAGGAATTGCTACAGACACGGCGACCAGGGGACAGTGGGAACTGCCCAAGGGAGATGCAGGTCCGCTCAAAAGAGGACCGTACTGCGGAAAATATACACAGGGGGGAAGTCCAAGTTGGAGCCCGACCAAGTAGGCGTCCACTATCCAGTGGGAAGACAGAGTTCCCTTTCCGCTGTCCGCCAAAGCAGACAAAGAGCTGCTCAAAACATCTAAAGTTCTGCGTGCAGTCCAAATAGATACACAAACCACGTACCGGGCACAGCAACGAAGGACCTGGGCCTGCCTCCTGCCGGGGCAGCTCTTGCAGGTTCACTACCTGGTCCCTGAAGGGAGTGGTAGGAACCTTGGGCACGTAACCCGGTCGTGGTCTTTGGATCACATGAGTGTCTGCCGGACCAAACTCCGGGCAAGTGTCTCTGACAGAGAATGCTTGCAGGTCCCCGACCCTCTTGATGGAGGCGAGCGCGATCAGGAGGGCCGTCTTCAGGGAGAGGGCCCTGAGTCCAACTGATTCTAATGGCTTGAAGAGGGGTCTCAGAAGGCCCAAGAGGAGCACTGAGAGATCCCAGGAGGGGAACAGGCTTGGCTGGGAGGGATTTAGCCTCCGGGCGCCTCTCAGGAACCTGATAATTAAGTCGTGCTTACCCAAAGACTTGACGTCTTCTGTGTCGTGGTGGGCCGCGATAGCGGCTAAATACACCTTCAAGGTGGAGGGGGACAGCCTCCCCTCCAACCTCTCCTGCAGGAATGAGAGCACTGACCTAACTGGGCTCCTCTGTGGTTATTCAGCCCGGGAGGAACACCTATTCGCAAACAAGTGCCACTTCAGTGCGTAAAGTTGCCTGGTAGAGGGGGCTCTGGCTTGGTTCATCATGTCTACGATGGCAGGTGGTAGATTAGCTAGATCTTCTGCATCCCGTCCAGGGGCCAGAGGATGCCGGAGGCCAGACGCGGATACCAGAGCGTGCCCCATCCCTTAGAAAGAATGTCCTTCCTCAGGGGAATTCACCAGCGAGGAGCTGTCGTGAGGAGTATGAGATCCGAGAACCAAGTCGGAGTGAGCCAATAGGGGGCCACCAGAGTGACTTGATCCTCATCCTCCCTGACCTTGCACAGCACCTGTGCAAGAAGGCTCACTGGGGGAAATGCTTTCTTGCACAGCTGGGCCAGCTATGTGCCAGCGCGTCTGCCCCAAGGGAAGCCTCTGTCCGGGTGTACCAGAGCGGGCAGTGGGAGGTCTCTCGGGAGGCGAACAGGTCTACTTGAGCTGATTCCCAAATCAGCTGAATTGACTAGGGAAGAAGCCTCCACTCTCTGCTGGGCAAGCGTTGTCATTGTTGTTAGTGTGTCCGCGACCACACGGTGCATGCCGCGGCGCCATGCTCGTCTCGGGACTCGAGTCTGGAGCCGGTGCTGAAGCAGTCTCATATGCATCAACCCCAGCGGCGTGACCGCCGCGGAGGATACCATATGCCCCAGGAGCCTATGGAAAAGTTTTAAAGGGACTGCTGTGCCCGGGTTAAGGCGGCGAGGCATTTCAGCACTGATTCCGCATGCTCGTTGGTGAGGCACATTGAGACTGATCTCCATGCCGAGAAAAGAGATGCTCTGAACCGGGGCGAGCTTGCTCTTTTCCCAGTTAACCTGAGGTCGGTCGCTGAGCGCAGTTCCTGCAGCACATCGGGATCAGGACTACCCAAGTGCAGATCATTAAGTACCTTGGCCTGGTGGACTTTCAGGAGAGCCATGGCATGAAAGGCGGAAGCAGCCTGTCTGTTGGCGCTTTAGGCTTTGGAAGTCTGTGAAAATGTCATCCTACAGGCCTTGGAGGGGAGCATAGGGCGACCTCGCCAGGTGGCGGCGTCCTCGGGGCACAGGTGGATCACAACCACTCTGTCCACCTTGGGGTAGTGAGAGCGGTAGTGAGAGTGGATGAGCGAGAGGCACGGCGATGGGTGCCCTCCACGAATTCGTCAGCTCATCATGCACTTCTGGTGGCTGTGAGCGGCGCGCAGACCCAAGGAGCCAATCATCCAGCCGCGAAGGCTGTGGGGAGGACAAAGGGTTCCAGTCCAGTCCCACGCTGACGGCAGCCCAGGCAAGCATGTCTGACATCTGGGCATCAGCCTCAGACTGGGTGTTCTGGCCCGAAGTCAGCAGCCCAGTCGAGTCATCCGCGTCAGACACCGGACCGCTCTCCGTTGCAGCGGCGAGCTTAACCGGCTCGGGGGCCTCAAGAGGATAGGCAGGCTGGCTGTGAGGCGAGCCGCTGTTACCTTGAGCCCAGACGAAGACGGGTGGTTCACGGGGATGTACCCGATGAAACCGAGCCCGCTGCCATCCCCAAATCGCCTCCATCGCCAGCGGAGAGCACTCTACCGCATCCAGGAACTACACGGGGCAGAAAGGCATCTTTATAAAGACTCATCCTGAAAAGGACGTTCAACGCCAGCTGTGTATTTGCTCTTTTAGAGAAAATAACTCCCGTAGAGAAACAAACTCTTTTACTGCGCTGTCGAAGCACCCAAGGGCAAAGCTGCACTGCCATTCAGAGAAGGGATAAAGCCTCTGGTATGTGCTGTAGATCCAACAGCAATCGCTCAGAGATGGGAGGAACAGTGTGTGACTTGAAGGTTTTACTCAATTCTAGAATTTTGTAATGTTTTATAAATGTGGGCGGTCACTGCTGAGCGTTTAATCCTCTCATCCACAATAAAAGGGCATTTTCTTCTACAAAGAAAAAATATTCGTATTCTAAAAACACTTTCCATTACCACAGGATTATAGTGGATGAGGCCTTAACATGAATTTGTTTTTTGTTTTTTTTAATGAAGGTGAAATCAGTTGCACATATAGCAGAATACAACAGGTACAGATATAGCATTGGTTAACACCATCAGAGCTCAATGTAGGCCTGTCTTTACACATTATCCCTAAAAAAACCGTAGTTCTGCCCCAGATCAAAATAAAAACATCACTACATTTTGTTTGCCTATACAATACTACATTTGTTTGCTCTGAAAGCCCTAGACTGTGCAGGTTGAATAGAAAGTTTCCGGTACCACAAAATAAAATAAAAAAAGTTCCCAATAGTCGGAATCCCAATACCATGGATCAAATGGACTTGCAAAAGTATATATTTTTTTTCCGACAGGTTTCCCGAACACAAGGTCTGCTCTTTTAACCATGGTATATTTGCACAGTTTGTTGCTATTGAACAGATCCCGTTAAATTGGCCAACCTCAATACAACACACCCCACTGTGGTGAATATGTAAACAGGCACTTTTGACATCATTATTGACCCACTGTCTGCCTCTGGCATTGTTTGGTCATGTTCTTGCTATGCCATTTACTAACAGCTGCATCATCTCCCAGTAGCTGATTTTGGCTGAATTGCTCAGGATTGTTTCCTTTCACGGTGTCAGCCCTGACTGTCATGGTAAGTTTCCTCGCTTAAGAATCTGTGGGTGAGAAATGCTGTCCTAACTCAATTTAAGGCACCAGCAGGAGGGAAATGGGTCAGACATGGAAAGTGGCAGACTGGCTTTTTGATTTTCATCCTTCTATCAGTTTTCATACATGGCCTGGTTCTGACTTAACATACTTGAAAATACATATTGAAAGCAATGTTAAAAGTGATGTTTGTATTTTATTTATTTATTTCAATATTATAACACTTTCATCACCAATCCCAGCCTAATATAAAGAGACAACTCTAAGTAGGTTGATTTTGCATAAAAATTGTAAACACTTTGGCTCTGTGGTGCTTTCAAAATAATGCTTTGTTTGTTTGAAGCATCCTGACCAGACAAACATAGCAATTGTGACTCAAGCAAATGTCAAGGGCAGTTCTGAGGTGAAATGTCCATTTGTGGTGTTAAAACCAGTGAAACTTTCTCCTAAACAGATGAGGATTTTAAGGCTAATGCTCTTTGGAGTTTTAAACCTAAACATTAAAAATAAACCTAACCGATAGTGTCGTGAAAAGAAAATGTGACATGATAAACGCTGTTGCTGGATCATTTTGTGGTGCTTCTGTGACACTTTCAGCTAACGTGTGGACTTTAAAATATATCGCCTTACAAGCCATGCACAAACAAGCCATTATAAAAGTGTTTAGATGTCACAAAATAAAATTGTGTAGGAACAGGGCAAAAGGAAGTGTTTATAAACTGATAATATGCCATTTTAGTCATGATTTGTGTGATAGGGAATAGAAACCATTGTTGTATTAGTGCATCTAGTGTTTATTTAACTGGGAAAGTGCTGTTATATGTACAACAAGCCATGTAAAAATAATTTTGCTAATATTTATGTAAAGTAACATAAATCTATGAGACCAGGTTATCTTAATTTCTCTATCTTACAATCTCATTTACTGCATAGGTGCAGATGGTCTGATGGGCGTCTACCTCTTCATGATTGGAGCTTATGACCTCAAGTTCCGGGGCGAGTATAACCGCCATGCCCAAGCCTGGATGGACAGTGTGTCATGTCAAGTTATTGGATCTCTAGCCATGCTCTCCACCGAGGTGTCAGTGCTGCTCCTTACATACCTCACCCTGGAGAAATACATTTGCATTGTCTACCCATTCCGCTACCTGACCCCAGGCCGCAGACGTACCGTTACTATTTTGGTGGTCATCTGGATATTGGGCTTCATCATTGCTTTCCTGCCTCTGGTCTTTAAAGGTGTGTTCCGAAACTTCTATGGAACCAATGGCGTGTGTTTCCCTTTGCACTCAGAGCAGCCAGAGACTCTTGGTGCACAAATTTACTCCATTGTCATCTTTCTTGGTAAGTGAAAACCCTATAAATTGCATTGAAAAGTTGTTCTACTAGACCAGGGGTTTTCAAACCTTTTGATGCTTAGGATAGCCAAATATTGTATTTCCTTGCGTGGGACCGCTATACAATCAATCAATCAATCATTCAATCAATCAATCAATCAATCATGTAGGTCCTGTTTAAAGACCTGTACTGTGTGAGAAAAATAGTAAGTAAAGTAAATGTAATATATTATCATATAAAAATATGTTTCAAAATGAAACAAACCATTATGATTGGTGAGGGGATATTTCAAAAGTTAACTTTCTTTACTAGCTTTCCTGTGTTTACAGCAAGATATATTTTTACTGGTTGGGAAAGTTCCATAAGATGTGAGTGCTCAGTTTGTTTGGTGTGAGAGAGGTCAGATTGAGAGGTCTATGTTTGGATTGGGAGAAATGCTTTGGGACCCTAACAATATTGAGAGAGCATTGAGAAAATGTCCAGTCCAGTGCATCTAATTGTCTCAACAATAACTTAATATTTCTTGTCTTGAAAGGTCTTTAAAGTGCATTGTCCTTTTCTCAAGCCCAATTCAACACTTGTGCAAAGTTATTTTTTGAAAGATTGTGTGGGTGTTTATTTTCAGATCAAGGTCAACAACCTTTTTATCATTTTATTTAGTATTTTCCACTGTAATGTCAAAACATATCCTTTTTCCAAATAGGCCTGAATCTGGTGGCTTTTCTCATCATCATACTGTCTTATGGGAGCATGTTTTACAATATCCAGAGAACAGGGACGCAGACGACCAAATACAGCAACCATATTAAGAAAGAGGTGACAATTGCCAAACGCTTCTTCTCCATTGTGATCACTGACTCGCTGTGCTGGATTCCCATTTTCATCCTCAAGATTCTGTCACTTATGGAGGTGGAAATTCCTGGTAGGTATCTAATGGGGACCGTTTAAAGTCTAAAGGGCCATCAGTTTCTTCAAGGATGAATCTTATGAGCTAAAGCAGTACAATTGTGGCATCATTCTAGTTTATTTCGCTTGAGTGTCTACAAATATTGCAAAAGTTGAAGACATCTAAATAAGGCAATCATGCATGCAATACTGTGAAAGGCTCACTTAACCTTAAGAATTGTGGCTAGAATTTCAGGATGTTCAATGGACAAAAACATAGAATTGTCTTTCCATCTGCATAATATTTGACAATGGCTGGACAAATGTGTGCCTCTATGCAGTCTGCTGGACCCAAGTTATTACCTTTGCTTCCAGTAAATTTAACAGAAAGATTATAGTGCAAACATGCTGTATGTTTTTGTTTCCATCCTCCCTTTTTATAATGATGGTTCCAATGATAATTAATAGGCACTTTAATAGTGGGCCTGTCTTGACCAAATTACCTTTCAATCATTAGCAAAAAGTGACATGAGATTTTATCCACAAATCCATAATTTCCTCCTCGTGACTTGTCACTACCTGCCCACTTCCCAGCTGAAAATAGTGTTGCTCTTTCATTGCTCAGGAAACATAATGGAGTCCTTAGTTATCTTTCAATTATCAATTTGATCTCAGATGTTTCTAACAAATTTTCTTTTGAAATAGACTCAAATATGAAATACATTTGAATATAGAGAAATATAGAAAAAGACCCAAATAAGACAATTGTTGACATAGAGGATAGAGTTGTATACATTTATGTGGATAGCATATATTATATAATTTGTTCTCTTTTTCTCATAAGTTATTAGAGAGACACCAAATTAAGTAGCGTTGGAAACTCTGATTCATTCGAGTGCAACAATTCATTCAGATGGCCTATGTAAGGGTGTTTCTTCAACTTCTGGCTGTTTTAACACTGTGGATTTCTAGAAAGTAGTCTTGTTAAAACATTTGTTCACTCTCTCACTATTTGTCTACTAAAATTTGTCCAATAGTGTATATACATGCACCACATTTGATTTGTGTCATTTTTGTGGTTTTTATTTATTTTATTATTATTATTATTATTATTATTATTCATGAAAATTCCCACCACAGTGTCATTTCAGCACATCTTAAATTATGTATTGTGTTCAATTGAATTCCATGGAAAAGACATTAAAAAAAAAAGTTTAATAAAATGTTATTTAGACTCCTATGCATGTATCCTATGCATACAGTTAACTTTTTTGTATTATTATTTATTTAATTTTTGTTGCATAATTTGGCAAACTTTCAGCTTGATTGGAAATGTCACCCAATTCAAATGTTCCAATGTTCTTTGTTTTATTAAAACAGCATTTGCTGACTTGTTTTTTTTTTAGAAATTAGAAATCATTTTTACTTTATGTTTGGATTATCATAGTTTTTAATATGTAATAATTTGTGTATTTATATATTTTATGGATATTCCTTGGGACAGTTGAAGAAACACTTGTAACTAAACAGATTAAAAAAAGATTCACCGAATTGAGTCCCTGCGATGTATTAGTTTATATATATATATATATATATATATATATATACACACACATGCACTACTGGTCAAAAGTTTTTGAAACTGAGATGTTTCTCATGATCTTAAAAATATTTTGAAATTAAGGCATTTAATTAAATGTTTGAAATTAGTTTTGTAGACAAAAATATAATTGTGCCACCATATTAATTTATTTCATTATTAAACAAAAATTTTATTAAAAAAAATTAGTTTTGGAAATTGATGTTTTATGTTTTTGGCACCATTCTGAGTAAACTCTAGAGACCGTTATGTGTGAAAATCCCAGGAGATCAGCAGTAACAGAAATACTCAAACCATGATTGCACCAACAATCATGCCACGCTCCAAATCACTGACAGAAGTTTTCTCCATTCTGATGGTTGATGTGAACATTAACTGAAGCTCCTGACCTCTATCTGCATAATTGTATGCCTTGCACTGTTGCCACATGATTGGCTGATTAGATAATCGCATGAATGATTGTGTGATTTCAGTCAACCTATAACAATAATTTGACTTTTTTAAAATATCATGTAAGTGCTTTAGTCCAACTGATCTTGTACCTGTCCAATTTTTGCAAAGTCAAACTAACAGACCTAGATTGCCTGAAAACCTGTTGTAGCTTTATTTTAAAGCAATGGCGTAGCCTAAATTAGATCCAAATTAGACCCAGACCCACCCAGAATATTAGAGATTAGTCTTTGACTTCAAATATACATTTATAAATTAGTTTAAAAATTAATAAATTCTGATTTCTGAAAGTATGAAAGAACTTTTTGGTAAAAAGAACATTTGGCGAAAACTTTGTCCATTAATTTTTATTGAGGCCCACTCAAAAGTAATTTCCTGGCTACACCCTTGTTTTAAAGCAGTCTAGGAGAAACTAATAAGACATTGAAGAGATCTCTCTTTTTTCATTTTTCTTTGGATTGTCAAATGACACCTCTGCAGGAACCATCAGTTCATGGGTCGTCATCTTCATTCTGCCAATCAACAGTGCTTTGAACCCCATTTTGTACACTCTCACCACACGGCCCTTTAAAGAGACACTGCTGCAGGTGTGGTCCAACTACAGGCAGCGAAGACCCCTCCTCAGCAGTCATCCAGCGCATTTGCCTTCATTTACATGGCAGGAAATGTGGCCCCTGCAGGAGAACGGCCAAGCCATCTGCTCGCCTGACTACCTGGCGCACCCGTCCGAAATGTCAAACGCCTCTGGCACAACCCAGTTACTGCCTGTAGAAGGGTCGAATGGGACATGAGGTGGTCTGATGGGGTCCTGCCATCCACCTCACCTCATGCCTTATAGTTAGGGGCTCATTCTGACAAGGCATACATTTTTCTGTATATATGTTGACGTTCACATGCATAACTTCAGTTAAAGCAGGGATAATAATTAGGGTTGGGCGGTATGATGGTATATGCCGTGTGTCAGCCAGAGAAGGTTTTGCTGTACCAATAGGTATATCCATGCGGCTATTAGTGGGCAGGAATATTTTACGTTATTAAAACAAGCGAGGAAAAAACATGGAGTAAAGTGAAAATATAGTGAAGGATGTGTCCTAAACAAGTTGTTAAATGTTGCCAAGCAACATCGCAATTTGCCATCAACGTCACATAAGTTGAATTAATATCTGAACAACAAATGTGTGGCCAGAGTTGTCATACAACTGCATCAAATGTAGCTCATTCAAAAATAATTTTAGAGTCAGAACTATCTATTTTAGAACTTTTGTACAATTTGACTATTAAGTATTTGAGTTTTAATCTTAAGTGTTACAATGTGATGCTGTTTTTGCACTGATGGCTGACATATTGTTCCTTTTTATTAATAAACTCATCTGTTGGTTTGCACCAATCAAGTTTCACATAAACATAATTACAAAGTAAATGAGATGGAGTACTTTTCATTTGTAGAGCATTTAATCCACTGGATTATCCCAAATAATATGCATTACCACATAGTTAGTGAATATATTAAAGGAATATTCCAGGTTCAATAAAAGATAAGGTTAATCAACAGTAATTGTGGCATAATATTGATTAGTACAAAATATAATTTCGACTCACCCTCCTTTGCATAAAAGAAAAAGTCTCGATGTTACAGTGAGGCACTTAAAGGTGATTTATACTTCTACATCATAGTCTACGGGTAGCTATGCAGTTACGGCATAGCCTACACCATAGCCTGGCATGCACCTCGTGGACGCAGACCACAGCTGTGATCAGGGCTGGACTGGTAATCTGGCATACCGGGTACTTTCTCTGTCGGCCTACGCACTTTGGGGTCGATCAGGGGCGGACTGGCCATAGGGAGAACCGAGCGGGCCGGTGGTTCAGCCGTGAAATGTGCCGAATGTAGCGATAAGCTAAAATGATCTGCCGCGTTATGCAGAACGGACCAGAAAGTGCAGAAAAGGACAGCGAACACCCCCCCAATCCAGGGTGTGCTGAGTGATTCCAGCCAGGTCTCCTAAGCAACCAAATTGGCCCGGGTAGAGTCACATGGGGTAACCTCCTTATGATCGCTATAATGTGGTTCTCAGTGGGGTACGTGGTGAGTTTTGTGTGGATGCTGCGGAGAATAGCGTGAAGCCTCCACACACACTGCCTCCACGGTAACGCGCTCAACAGACCACGTGATAAGATGCGCGGATTGATGGTCTCAGACGCGGAGGCAACTGAGATTCGTCCTCTTTCACCCGGAGAGAGGCGAGTCACTCTGCCACCACGAGGAATTAGTGCGCATTGGATATTGAGCATTCCAATTTGGGTAGAAAAATGGGAGAAAAAAAAGTTATGGAAACAGAAAACTTCTAATTTGTCAGCAAATTAAAAAGCACATTGTAAGATTTGGTTATATTGCCTATGTTCATTGTAAAGTCTTTAAAACGACACAGATTTTGTGTTATTCTGGTGAGTATTTATTAATTAATTTGATGATTTATTTTTTAAGACCAGAACGTCAAAAATTATGCCAAAATATTTAAGGATTATTATTTAAGCAACTCAAGAGCATGCATACAATTTCCTCATTTATTTTCTTTCTGCAATGCAGGCAACATGTATAATAAATAATATGATAAAATTTATGGAAACCTAAATTTCAACATGTTCACATACTTGAAACTCATTTTTGGTGCTACAGTAATGTAATTAATACTTCTGAATCCATAAATTACATTGCTTGCATTGCATTTGTTTATTTCTGAAACATTTATTTTTGGTTTAGTTTTGCTGTATACTCACAGAATGACGCAGACACACCAATGCGAGAACTATAAATGCAAACCAACACGTTGGACACTACGCAGAGCCTATATGCTGTAGGTTTGATGCAGAAGTATGAATCAGCCTTTACAATGGAAGTGAAGGGGCCCAATTTTTAGAGGGTTTAAAGGCAGAAATGTGAAGCTTATAACATTATAAAAGCACTTATATCAATTATTTCATTAAAACGTGTGTATTGAGCTGTAAAGTTGTTTCAATCAACATTTTTACAGTCTTTTTAGGGTTTTAGATACAGTGAGTATTTTAAAGTTGATGGTTTGACCTCATTGACTTCCATTGTGAGTGACTCACTGTAACACAGATTTTTTCTTTTTTAAAGACATTTTTTTTGTTTTTTTGTTGATAATTAACATTATGCCACAAATGCTGTCATTTGAGTTGAACTTTCAATATAATTTGTTCCCATTGCATTTCCTGCAAAAATAGCTAATAGTAATATATTCTTTTACTGTGATGTAAAATTACTCATACTGTAATGTAACATTTTGGTCATACCGCCCACCCCTAACAATAATTATACACACACTATTTAAAGACTGCTTGCGATCATGTATGAGCAGGGAGAGAGAAAATAATTAAATGAGAGCAAGATTTATACAAAGAGAAAAGGACAGCATAATTGTAATAATGTGTTTATATTGATAAGCAATCACTTTATTTACAATTGGACTCCTTCACAGGGTCTAAAACAGGAGAGACAATGAAGACATGGTTGAATAATAGAAGTGTTTTACTGAGCCAAATCCTGATCTCATAAAAATTGGTTTTATAAGTTTAAGGCTCAATGGAGTTTTAAATCAACAAAACCAACCTCACTACCCTAAACCTAATATAAAGCAAATGAGAGATGATAAATTAGTTGACTTGTGTGCTCTTTAGGACTCGTTCCCTTGTCCTTTTTATCACAAGTGCAACACACTGTCAGTTGAGCTACTGTGCAGTTTACAACAAATTTTGCTACCAAAATTTTCCGAGCTTGTAAATGTAGTTGGTTATGCAAAGGTAAAATGTATCTCCAACATGTCATGCACTAAGAAATCAGTAAGTGTTTTGAGCATTGTGTGAGGAACAGGGCAAAAGTAAGAGCTTATGATCTGATGATCTGCCATTTTACTTGGATTTGTGAGAAAGAAAATAGAAGTTGTTGCTGTAGCTGCCTCTAGTGTTCATTTCACAAGGAAACTGACAAGATATATACAAAAGCATAAAAATAATTTTGCAATACCATAGGTAGTAACGTAATTCTATGATACAAGGTTGTCTTTACCATCATACATACATGTTTGACTTTTGACCCTGTTTTTTGTATTGATTGACATTGTGTCTTTTCAGTGTTAGTACTGGCATGATGCTATTCAGTCTTTATGGTGTGCATAATGTTTGTTTGTTTTTTGTTAATCTGAAAAAAAAAAAAAAAAAAAAAAAATCCATAGGAAATATCATGTTATTGTGCACAGAGAGTACAGAGGCCCCAAGTCTTTTAATTAGAGACACCTGCCAGTCATTTTAATGGTCTTTCTCAAAGTCACTGGCAGAACAAAGTGACGACATCCCCTAAGTGTTGCCTTGTTTTATTATTGGATCATCAGAAATATATCTAGCTATAAACAGTTTTTATGTAAATAAATTACTGTGGTTTATAATCATGGATTATTTATTTCACCCTATTTGGATACTCTTAGCTAAAAAAAAATGCAAGTGGGGCATGTTGTCGTACTATAAGGGATAAGTTATTATAATACAAATCCTGCCGTTATAAAACTATTAAAGGGTTTTCAGTAAAATACAAATAGTTAAACAATTATAAAACTCAAAACAATTAATGAAACCAAAAAAAAAATGGAAAGCTAACATACGAAAATATCAAAACCATTGTTCTCCTTCTGCCACTGACTCGATGTTGTGTCGAATGAAGTGACAAAAGGGGTCTTCCTGGGATGCCAAACGTACCTCTGGCTAGAACTCGGTAATGTGGCACAACCGACCGGGTTAGCCACTAAGCGTCGCTCCCTGGGTATTCTCCTCCCTAGCCTTCTGGCCGGCGAATTTAGCAGTGCAATTCGCGGCCAGACCAACTACGAGTCACAGGTGCTCTGTACTGGGGTCCACCAGCTTAGTTCCTTTTTCAGGCAAACTCCCTGTGATGTATTTCCCGTGGTACGGTCCCCTTGTCGGTAGACCCGCGTTTACCTTGGGCAGCCCCGCTGCCTCGTTCGCCGTGCTGTAGAGTCCCCCCTCATTAGGCTGGACCAACCACCGCGCCATTTCCCACGTACGGCTTCACAACCCTCGTGGTGTATTTGCCATATGTTACCTCCCCCTAGACTGGGCAGGATGTGGCCTCCTCAGGGTCTTTTCCCCCTGAAAGCATAGGACCAGGAAAGACCGCCTTCCCCGACGCATTTCATAGCGTTAAGATAGCCCCAGCAGCATCACATCCTATGCGAGAGACAAAGTGAGAGAGAAGGCCGCGGCTGCCGGGCTTGCTCCCATGCTAGTCTTATAGCACCTGTTCCCCCCCTCAGGGGTGCGGGGAACCTAAGATCTGTATGTGGCATCTCTTTGGGGGCGGCTACATGCAGCCGACACAGTTGCCTCTAGCACGCAGTAGCCTGTTTGCACCTGTCTCAACAGTTCACGTAACACGGTCAGTGCATGACGTTTTTAGATGGGACCCCTTGTGTCACTTCATTTGACACAACATCGAGTGAGTGACAGAAGGAGAACGTCATGGTTACTGTTGTAACCTCCGTTCCCCGAGGGAAAGAACGAGACGTTGTGTCCTTCCTGCCACAGCACTAGACCATTGTAAACGGCCATACCTTATTTTCGGCTCCTTAGTGCAAAATCCTGACTGACACTTGCTGCCCTGCTTCCCTTTATACCCGTATGTCCGGGGCGGGGCATGCAAATTCTGTCTGCCAACTTGACATTGGCCTTTTCTCAGGTTCAGAGGTACATTTGGCATCCCAGGAAGACCCCTTGTGTCATTTCATTCGACACAACATCTCGTTCCTTCCCTCAGGGAACTGCTGTTACAACAATAACCATGACGTTTTTGGGCCTACAGAAATTAGTTAATTGTATAAAATAACATTATGTAAAACGTGACATTTATGAAAAAATACTCTTGCACCAAGAACTTACTTCAACCTTTTAGTTAAAATCTACTATACATTTTCAATACATGTTGCTGACCTTTGTCTTAATGTATCTCACTTTGTTCACTTGTTTACCTAATGATGTTGAATTGTAGTTTAGAGGATTAAAAAAAGAATACGTATACAGTATTCTTATTTGACACTATTTATAACTAGTTGTTTGAAACAGACATACACACTCACTGCTAGAATAAACAATAATTTGTTTAAATGGACTATTGGCTCAAAACCTAATGGTTGCTGGAATATAGCCCTTGTGACAACTTCCCCCATGTGGCAAATATCCCTGGTCTCCTCTGTAGCTACAAAGTCCTCTCAGTTTATATAATAAGTCCATTTCTGAGCTGTGCATGTACTTAATCTGGTCGAAATAAAATTGAGGAACAAAGGCTTTTATGTTGGATGACTCATCGTTGAGTGTACAAAGCTCTGGTGACACTTGAGTCGTTGCCTAATTATTGATGTAAAAACCATTAGTGTCACTCTCACAGCGCTGCTCAATTACACATGGAAGTGTTTAATTTTTGGCTGTGACATTTTTAAAGTGTCGTGTCATTCCACCAAATGCATAGATATTTTCCGTTTCATTTAATAATTGTTTTTGTGACAATACAACAAGTCCTTTGCAGAGGTTACCTTTAATTTTATGAATGTAAAGATGATGCCAAAATAAATTGTACATTTTTCAAAAATATTTTTGATCTTTAAAGTTTGAATCCAATGCTTCCTCAGCTCACTACACCAGCAAACGCTTCTGTGAAGGTGACACCATACACACCTCTGCTGATTACTGTAGGTGAAACTTTGATGTGCTGTGGGTGTCAAAAACATGATGATGAAATAGTTGCATATTAACATACAAATGGAAAGAGATTCACAAATAGAATGTTGGTTCACAAATTAATCGACAAATAAATCTAAGTAGTTTCACAAAAATGAAATATTTACAAATATATTCTTTAACTCACAAACCCAACTCAAATTTCTACATTTATTTGTCAATTTCTTTCAATTTATTTGTGAACCAACTTTCTATTTGTGAATCTCTTCTCTAGTATGTTAATATGCAACAATTCCATCTCCATACGCTAGAGGTATATGATTCATTTTCATCCACACAGTGATATCCACTGTGCTATTTTTTATAATTTGTGGGACTGATCCACACACCATGAAGATAATTGTTTTATTTTTGTTTGTTTTTTTTTCTCATAAAAAGTTACATTAAAGTTTTGTCACACGGCGGTGGTAACCGACAACATCAATAAAGACTTCTGGGGACGTTCTCATTTAGAACCATTTTTGATTGTTATGAAGATAATGCACTTACAATGTTATACTTATAATAGATACAGTGGATACTTGAGTTGAAATATTTTCAGGTTAGGGTCCTGACCCCACCTGTTGCTCCTTTGCTGTCATATGATATATAGGGTATAACTGCAGAGACTAAAACAATGTTTTTCATTTTGGTTCGAACTGAGTAAAATACACATTTTTTCATTCTGGTTCAAATGTTCTGCAGCCTCCTTTCCAAATGGTTACCGGTTAGAATTAAATAAAAGAATGGTTAATAATGTTGTTTTTTGAAATGACAGTACTCTACACTAAGGGGTGGGTGAAATACAAATTGCAGCTTTGCCAGATCTCACAAGAGAAGCAAGCAATCTGGTCTGGAAATTGTTACAAGCATGCAATTAATTAACAAAAAAGTAACATTTTAATTCAAGTTTGAGTCAAAACCTCGCAGCATCAAATCTGTATTAATGCATCATATCTAACAATAATTCAGTGAAGACTTGGAAACATCTGAGAAAAGTACATTTTACATCTAATATTTTTCTTGTATCTGGATTAGCCATACTTGTATATGTTGTATTTGTACATAGTTGTTAAAAAAAATATTAAATCATTCACAGAATGTGACATCCGCAACTGACAATTATGCAAAGAAATGTGTAATGCAGCGGTTTCCTTCAGGATCAAAGCACATGTTTATTTTTTTTTGGGCAACATGAAGTGGTGAAGTTCCAAAAATATACTGTGATAAACCCTTTGGCCTTTAGTTTCATGCAAACATTATCGGAACAAAATGAACTGTTCATAACCGGTTTCCAGCATTTTAAAAAAAATAAATAAAATTGTTTTCACGCCGGAACAATCTTAGTTTTCATTTGTTTTCGGTTTTCGTTCCTTGATCCATTTTAAGTCTCTGGTATAGGTCTACTGGTATACACACACACACGCACACATGCACGCGCGTTATTTCAGCACTGTGCAACAAGCATACAATTTTCAGTAATATTTTTTTATTATTTTTATTTTATGAAATACGTTTACTAATGCTTTGGCAATTTTGCGCCCCTACAGTAATGTCTACCCTAAGAACAAATCAAATAAGCGTAATCTACACTTTTATTTATTTAATAAAAATATATATTTTTTTTTTTTTATTATTATTATTGGCAGACAGAATCAGTACAAAGCATTCAATTATACAATCAACGTAACCAATCTACAAAGGAAGGCTCTGCACAAAACAACATTGAAGAAAACAACAACAACAACAACGACAGTAACAACAAAAACAATCAAACATCAAAAATACAAAATAATATTGGATGACGGGGCCATCTCCAGAGCTTTTAGTACTCTACACTCTCGCCGACAGTGTGTGACTTTTATCCATATGAGTTATTGATCAGCAGTCTTTTGCGCCTTTTTTTCCGGCGCGTTTTGTGACGTCACTCCGAGACGCACAGCAGATGCACCGCCCAACTTGTGTTTGTTATGACACCAATTTTGTAACAGGGCAAGACAGGGTGATATTTGTTTATTCACATTGCCCTGGAAAACCACAGGACACACTTGACCAGTGTCACAGCAGCATATACGGTGAACAATCAGCGCTCTAAATGTTTCCAGGCTGTAGATTTTCCCTCCAAGGTACTGTCACACTTTCTACTGTAGCCGGAACGCTAACAGAGTTTTGCCTTTGATTCAATAAACCTAACTGCATGTGTGCCTGTAGATTTAGTGCAGATTTAGTGTCTGTAATAAGCTTTAATCATCCACGTAAACACGGCACATTACATATTTTTGTATCTACCGGGAAATCATGTTATGCTAAAACAACACTACAACTGTTGAACAATCAGAGGGAAAGTGGGGCAAAGGTCAATCAAATGTGTAGGTCAGATTTGTTGTGTGTTCTTCTTTCTTAGAGGTAAATAGTTTTATTACATGTTCCTGCATTAAGTGTATACTTAAATACTTTTGCCTGCAAAAAATCAAACAAAAAAACATTGTATTTGTATCTACCTCTTTTAGACGGGTATTCTGGTAAGTTGGATAACTAGTTATCTTGTTTAACAAAGTTGATCTCTTCAGATCTGCTCTGATTAATTTACCTAATTAAAGCAACAAAGAGCATTTGAGTAGCAGCGTATTTGTACTACTAAACTGTAAGTGAAGCCAATATAAAGTTTCTGATTAACTGTATGGGAATGGCCATGTGCCTGTGGCCTTTCTGTCTGCTACTGTTTTTACCTTTTTATGTATTTTTTTTTCAGCCCGGAGTTGCATACGCACACTGAAGTCAGTTCAAGTGGAGCATGTTGCTCCTCATGTGTACGCCACACGATGTTGCTCCTCTGTCTCTGTGCCAAGAATTACCACTCATTACACAGTGCACCCCAGAGAGAAGGATCCACGATGGGAAGGTCAGTTCTGTGCCATGTGTTACTTTCATAAACTTTCTCTGAGCTGAGAACACAAAACGTCTGAGAAGTGTAGATGCATTCTGAGGGTAAAAAAAGACCATTCATTATTATGAAATCATCTCAATTATACACTTACACTGGGGAATAAATTAAAAACCTTATATAGTCTTTTATGTAACATTTTGTATGATAAGAATAATTTCCTATGACTTTGATCATTATATTGAGAAAAGCTCGCTCACAGTGGATTGCATGATTACACAGAACTTGCAATTCACTGTTAACAAGCTTTGCTCGGGGGGCCTGGGTAGCTCAGTAGTAAAGATGCTGGCTACCACCCCAGGAGTTCGCTAGTTCGAATCCAGGATGTGCTGAGTGACTCCAGCCAGGTCTCCTAAGCAACCAAATTGGCCCGGTTGCTAGGGAGGTTAGAGTCACATGGAGTAACCTCCTCGTGGTCACTATAATGTTTTAGTTCTCGGTGGGGCACGTGGTGAGTTGAGCGTGGATGGCTTGAAGCCTCCACACATGCTATGTCTCCGTGGCAACACGCTCAACAGCCACATGATAAGATGTACGGGTTGACGATCTCAGATGTGGAGGCAGCTGGGATTCGTCCTCTGCCACCCGGAATGAAGCGAGTCACTACGTGACCACGAGCGCACTGGGAATTGGGCATTCCAAATTAGGTGAACGAGGGGAAAAAATACCCACCCCCCCACACCAAAAAAACACAAGCTTCGCTCATGCACCCATTAATGCGACATGGACGCCAATATTTTCCCTTAAAAAAACAACTACATGTCATATGTAGTTCAGAACAGTATCAGTATCTAGTATCATATTCAGAACACTTAAGTAATCAGGAATTTGTTGCATGAGCAGTATGGGGTACTTTATGATACTTTTAAAGTAGCGCACTATCACGTGTTATTGTATTGAAAAGTTGGTCAAGATATTAATTAATAATATGTAATGTGGGTTTGGCACAACATAGAGGTGAAACTTTTTTTGGTGAACTATTTTTGGTTGAACTATTTAAAAAATGTTTTTTTTTTCATCTTTAGGTGTGGAAATGGAACGCTTTGAAGATGAGGCAGATGTTGTTATTGTGGGTGGCGGCCCAGCGGGCCTATCAGCAGCCATCCGGCTGAAACAGCTGGCCAATCAGCATGAGAAGGAGCTGCGGGTCTGTGTGGTAGAGAAAGCGTCTCAGATTGGAGCTCACACGTTGTCTGGAGCCTGTCTAGAGACCACTGCACTCCGTGAGCTCATTCCTGACTGGAAAGAGAGAGGGGTACAAAAACACATTCACATACTGCTCCCTACCTACCATCTGTTAAGACACACCACAGGCTTGGGGAATAAATCTGAAAAATATAATAAAAAATCTAGTAAAACTCTGATATATTTTGTAACACACTGTTCTAGGTCAGTCTATTTATGTGTTTGGACCCTGTAGTGACTGTTTAAATTACTTGATAGAATTGAACGATTTCACATAAATAAACATCAAGATATGTGTTCTTATATAAATGTTATTATTAAAAAAAATTATTGAAAATCAATTCCACAGGGTTAATGTTGCCCCTAAATTAAAATGGTAAATAGATAAAAACTGCCATTTACCCACCATGAATTTGATCGATGTAGCCACACATTCTTGAAAGGTGAAGACACACAAAATTGTAATTGCTTTGTGAAAATCAGCTATTTTAATGTCAGTTCATAATAATGAATTAGAGGCTGGATACATATGTGGGAAATATCATATATACTTGGGCAGATTTACTTAGTTACGCAGCTGATGTGTTGTCCAGACACAACCAATAAATGAGGAATTTAAACAAATTGCAATAACAAAGTCACTGATTTTAATTCATTTCTAACAGGCACCACTGAATACTCCAGTTACAGAGGACAAATTTTCAATTTTCACAGAAAAATACCGCATTCCTGTTCCAATATTACCAGGTAGGTTATTTTGGCATTTACAAGGACCACTTAAGCAGCTTACACAACTTCAGACAATGCGAAACACGTCAAATAAATGTTTAAATGGTCACCTTGTGTAACAATGTTCTGAAATGTTTTCTAACCTCTATTAGAGGTTTTTATGAATGGTTCAGTCATCTGGGGTTTGTGAACACAGGGCTCCCAATGAATAACCATGGGAACTACCTGGTGCGTCTGGGGCATTTTGTTCGCTGGCTGGGGGAGCAGGCGGAGGAGCTGGGAGTGGAGCTGTACCCAGGTTATGCGGCAGCTGAGGTCAGAATGTTCCCTAAAATCATTACATTTCAGTATTTAATTGTTAGCTTTTTAAATCATATCATTTCTATCATAGTGCTTTAAAAGCACCAAAAACTCGGTTCTTGAGTGTTTGTCTTTTTTTTAATTTATTAGTTTTTTTCTTTTGGTGTTGGGGCAGTGTGAATTAGCCTTAAAAGACTAGCGCTGTTAACCAAAAGGTTTTAGGTTCAAACCCAACAAGGAATGATCTGTTGGCCCTTGATAAAGTTACTTGACTCCAGGTTGCTCTAGGGGGGCTGTTCCTGTAAAAAGCAGGGTTTATGCAGTCATGGAAAACCTAGACATATCAGGGGATTTTACAGTTGTGATTTCTAAGCATGAAAAGTCATGGAAATCAATAAAATCTTCAGAAATGGGTGAATTGTCCTTGCTAAATTCACATTTTATGGTTATGCTAAACAGAATATTAAAATATTATTAAAATAATTGATACTACTTTATAATATCTTTCATTAATAAATCATTAAAAACATTGTGTAATGGCAAACAGATCTTTGGTTAATGTTTTCAGAAAGTTTGACAAATTTAACTAACATTAATGATCTGTTAAGCATCATTTAATGTAAATTTAAATACTATTGCAAATGGTGTTAAGCTTTCATTCATATATAGACTTGCACTTTTTAAGATCTACAAATGTTTTAAATTATATAATGATTACAAGATCACTTATTAATTACATGCACATTTAAATGCTCACATATATATCAAGATTTTTCATATATGAGCTTGTGCATTTTCATATATGAGCAATGTGTTTTCAGATTTTATTTTATTTTTTTCACAACACAAACACTACATGTTTACAAATAATTCATTTATGTCCAGCTGATTAGTTATCAACATCTATAAAAGACAAACATTTGCCGTTTGTTTGTTGTGGTATGTATACCTGCTTTTAATATTTACACATCTCTACTTTTATTAAGTTATTTGTTCATATTGTTCCAGTAACCACTCTAAAGGTGAATCTATTCATCCATAGTAAATCTTTATAAAGGTTTACAATTTTTAATTTTTTTTATTCATTATAGGAATGAAAGTTTAATATCATTTGTAAGTGTTTGAATTTACATAAAATAATACTTTTTTAGGTCGCTGTGTCATGTTAAACATAGATTGAAGCTTAAAAAACATGTCTTGAGATCCCTGCGTTCATATTTGCGCTCCATCAAGCTGTGATTGAATTCAAAAACATGTTCTCATCTTGTTTTGTATGCAGTCAGTGAGTGTGATTTGTTCTCTGTATAGCCGTATTGCACAAGAAGTTATATATATATATATATATATATTAAAACTTATCTTCTCAACTATAAATACTGTTTATTAAACCTCCGATTAATGGGTTAATCAGCTGTCTTCCTTCCTCCTCGGCTTTCTGTCTTGTTTCTAAACAACTAAACCGAGCAAATCTGTGATTTGGTGACTAAAAACAGCCAATTTACTCCTTAATGTTTCAGTTTAGGAGCCAATGTTTCCTAACCTAAGTAATTATTTTAGTCTGGAGCACTGCAGTAAACATTAAGAAGTGCTCATTAAAAAATGTATATTTATAGCTATTTAAATATGCATTATCTTATAATCTGTTAAGCATTATATGTTTGTTAATAATGTGTTAATGAAAGTTATTATAAAGTGTTACCAAAAATGTAAAATGCTAAAATATTAAATTAATCTCTTTAAAAGATTATTTTTTTTTTTTAAGTAACAATTTACATGTATTTGTTTATAGTAGTAAATGCATTGTGAACTAACCTGAACTAACAATGAACAATATATTTTGACAGTATTTTTCTAAAGCCACTGTACAATTGTTCATTGTTCATGTAAGTTCAAAATGCATTAAATAATGTTGGCATATACAACTTTAAATAATTTTTTTAAAATAATAATATATATTATCTTATATATATATATATTTGTTTGTTTATGGTGAAATTAACATTAACCAAGTTTACTGAGTGCTACAAAGTAATGTCCATCGTTACTGTAGGTTAAAAAATGTAGTTAACTAATTATCCAGTAATCACAAATGATTTGAACAATGGTTGAAATTAATTTGTCAAAAGGTGAAAAATAAGTAAATGATTGAGACAAATGTGAAAATTAGCAAATATGTTACTTGCTAATCAAGTGCTTTTCATCACAAAAGAGAATTTGTGTTGGACACAGGTGCTGTTTCATGAGGATGGAAGTGTGAAAGGAATTGCAACCAATGATGTTGGCATTTCCAAAGATGGATCTCCAAAGGTTTGTCATCATTACAAGGTTGTCCTTCCCATACAGAATGTCCAATGGCAGTTTCATCAAACATTTCCTGTTGAAGTACAAGCACAACATTTCACACACATTTTTGATGAGGGTGATTTATATTCATAAGAAAATAATATTTAAGGCTGAAACAGTCCACTGAATGTCTTCGCCAGGGCTAAGTGGCTGTCTGAACTGCTGCGGAAGATTGCAGCAGGAAAAGTAAAAGGTCATTGATTCTCTCAGTGACTCTGGTAAAGTGATTCTGCCATGAGAGGAGAGAAAAGTGTGCTATTACATTTCATGCTCTGTTGAACTCCTGCAGGATGTGTTTGAGAGAGGCATGGAGCTCCACGCTAAGGTCACTATGTTTGGCGAAGGATGCCACGGACACCTGGCTAAGCAACTCTACAAGCAGTTCAACCTCAGAGAGAACTGTGAGCCACAGACTTACGCTATCGGCCTCAAAGAGGTACTTTTAACATATAGAAGTAGTTTTATATAGATAGCACCTTTCCCAAGCTCAAGGTCGCTTTACAATACGTTATAACATAGTAGAACCATTTAAGTATAATAAATACAGTATTCAATACAGAGAAAAAAAAAAGAGATTACATCTCAAAAAGAAAAATCAGATTATAACTATACTATCAGGATGGTAGATCAAAATGTAAAGAAAAGAGATGCATTTTTTTAGATGGGATTTGAAAGTGGGTAAAGAAGAGATATTATGGAAACTAAGAGTCAGTGAGTTCCATAGTTTAGGAGCAACAACACAGAAAGATCTACCACCCCCATTGGACAGACAAAACTTGGGGACACACAATAGACCAAGTTTAGAGGATCTAAGGGACCGTGTGGGGAGTTGGTGGTGGAGAAAATCAGACAGGTAAACTGGGGCAAGACTGTTTAAAACTTAAATGTGAGAAGTATATTTTGAATTGTATTCGGGATGCCCCTAGCACCCAGTGAAGGTCATGCAGAAAAGGGGTGATATGGGCAGAGCCCTTAGTAAAGATGAGACCTCTTGCTACTGCATTTTGAACATGTTGTAATCTAGCAATGCTTTAAGATAGGCCATTGAACAGAGCATTGCAGTAATCAAGACGTGAGGTGATCAGAGCATGAATCTAGGTTTCGGCATCAGCCAAAGTGAGAAAAGATAGAAGACATGCAATGTTACGTAGATGGAAGAAAGCCTTTTTAACAACGGTGGAGATATGTGAATCAAAAGAAATAGATGAGTCAATTAGTACACCAAGATTACAGACATTGCAAGAGGGCTTGACATGTACTTCTTAAATATCAATTGTGAGGTCTAACCTGTTTACTTCACTTGCTGAGCCAATTGACATTACTTAAGTTTTATTGGTATTGAGCTTGATAAAGTTCATGAATGTCCAATGCTTGATGTCGCTAATACATGCACAGAGTGAAGCAGGAGGAAAAGGTGAATTGGCAGTGAGGTAGATTTGGGGTCCATCAGCGTAACAGTGAAAACTGAGACCATGGTAGCATATATAATAAACAGTAATGATACTAGGACAGAACCCTGGGTAATATCTTGTGCAAGAGGAGCAGTTGCAGATTTATAATTCTGTACAGAAATTTAATATTTTTTTTATCAGTGAGTTACGAAGTGAGTCAAGAGAGAGCTAAAGCAGTAATGCCAATTTCAGAAAGATGATTTATATGGATGTCATGGCAGAACTTATATTTAGGAGAATTAAGATGTTTGTTGACCCTGAATGAGCGCTTGAGTGCAACTTAAAAGTAAAAGCGCTTCACAAGTGTTATGAGTAAATGCCATATTCACTATGTACTGTGTGTACAGTTGGTTTGATTGGGTCTTTTGTGAAAAAATGGGATTGCTAACGTGGACATGCCATCCATGGTTGCTGGACTACTGTGTGTACTGTTATTTCCTTTTTCCTATTATATTAATTTCTTCATGTTAATGAACCCAGACTGAGTAGTATGTGGAGGATCAGTGGTTGATAGATTTTAATTTGTCTGTGCAACCGAAGAAAGCCTTGCACAAACTCATCAGAGCCAGAGACAGAATGTTCAGGAGGCTTGATGAGTTTGTTAACAGTCTCAAAAAGTGCTTTAGGTCTGCATCTGGAGTTTGTAATGGAGGAATAGAGAGATGGGAGGAGCATACGGGAGTGAGAGCACCTGATATTTAAGCAGGTGTTCTGAGTAAGGCAAAGAGTGGACAGTAAGTCCAGTTTCCTTACGACTTCAGTCCACTATATATATTTGTACATATATACTTATGCCCCCTTTTTAAATACAGGCTCCGCATCATTTACACAACTGCCTGCATTCAGGCTGTTATAATTTCATAAATCACAAGCACTTCATTATAAATGAACTCCCTTCCTGGCCGGGTTCATAAGGAGTAATTCATACTATATGGCTATAGCTCATATTATTCATTATTCATTAAAATATTTTACTAATTTTCTAAGCTTATTTGTTTATCATTTTGGTCAAATTTTTGCTTTAGCTGAACAAATGAAAGGCACCGTGGTCATTTATGTACTTTATTGACAATACAGATTTCACTTTAACAAAGATGTTGAAAATGTACTATAATTGAACGGCGGAAGTAAATTACTGTGATTGCTGGATACAGGAATAGATGACAGTGTATTGATATTAGATGTGGTTTACTGTTGGCAAGAATACTAATAGTACAGCTGTTAAAATAAATATGGTGTAAGTACATAGATATTAAACACATTCCCATTTTGTCAGCAAATATCCATTTTTTTTCTCCTTTTTTGCTTATTTTTGGAGACCAGCAATATCAAAAGTTTGACATAAATATGAAATGTCAGTTCCAACCACATGATCTGAAATTTTTTTTGTCGCTGAGTGAAAAATAATCAGCCTACTTGACCAACAAAATTTTTGCCGCCTAATTCATTTTCACACCTGTTCTTCACTTTGATTTAAAAGCTTGTCACAAAATTTTTTTGAATAGGCATTTAGTCCCAATCGTAGTATTTTTTTTGTATGTAAATACCAAAAGTCTTTCTGTTTTGTTTTTTTTTCAGCTTTGGGTTATCGATGAGAAGAAGTGGCGTCCAGGGCGGACGGAGCACTCAGTTGGCTGGCCCCTGAACAGGAACACATATGGCGGCTCCTTTCTGTACCACCTCAACGAGGGAGAGCCTCTGGTGGCCCTGGGCTTTGTTGTGAGTCAGCCTGCTACTGAAATGTTCAGGTCAAACATTGATTGGAAGTGTTTTGTTGGACTTCTTTGAAGCCTTAATCTTAAAGCTGAATGGTCTGGATTGATTTCTTTGTCAGGATGCTTTGGTCTGCATATATATTATTGCCCTCATTCATCAGATTATTTCATGAGATAAAACAGGCAAGGGAGTGTGCAAAGACTTTGAACTATGAAGACGTTCCCCATCGTGGTCTGTCTTGCGGTCATTCTATCATCCTGCTTATAATGTAGCATATCAAAACTGCAGATTTTTCAATCACATTTTAAAGAGGCATTTCATGGAATGCTTGTGATTAATTGGAAATAGTCTCTATTCCGGCCGTCTTGGAGAGTTGTGCAGTGATGACTGGTTATTCATTGTCGTCATGGCCCAATCAATTTGATTGGTCACAGTTGTCTGACGATTTTGTTCACTGTTTGACTGACAACTGAATCCAGCCTCATGATTAGCATTGCTCTGGATTGTTTATTCAATACACTTTAGTACATATCACTTTCTTGCAGGGCCCTTAGAAGAAGCATATCCGTTTTTACATACACACACTGTATGTGCTCATGGGGCACATTTTCCTTTGCATGCTCTCTCTTCAATTTAGAACACTTGGTAATATAACAAAATATGCATTGAATTGAGGATAAAAATATGGATGATTATTTTCAATGATGAAAGATTTAGATGCAATACATCCCCAACAGAAATTCAACAGGTATTCAATGGCATTGCCAGTGATATCAGTTTACAAATACATGACTGTTATAACCCTGAATTCAATCACTGTTAAATAGTAAAAATTAATGATCTGTACAGAATTATGTTTTTGCAGCGGATGAGCACAAACCCGCCATTTTAAGACAAAACTCTTTAAATTCAGTTACTGTTCTAACTGGTTCAATAAGATGTTGAGGAACGCTATAGAGCAATTCACATATTGTGAGTAGGTGAATCTTTATGACCGATTCAGTAAAAGAACTGGCTCATATAGAGTCATTTCTGACTACACTGGTCTCACTGTATATAGACAGATGTGTTGAGTAGTAATTATCTTTGTATTATTTTGTAAAACAGTAATTTTGTCTTATTACATTCAATTCAGACAGCAAATTTGCTACTTGGATGAAATAAAAAAAATTTGGTATGCAAACAATTCGCTTTTTGGCGAATGCCGCTTATTTCACATCAATTTGGGTGACTTGTGTGAATCAGACAGATCCGAGGAGTTTTCTTTTTTGGGGGGTGGGGTGTGTTGTCGAGTCTCAACGATTCTTACAGTGTATTTCTGTCAGCCTCATTTGAGTGAACTCCATTGAGCAAAAAATTCTTCTCAACTGTCAAAACATTACATCATGTGATTGTTTACTCCAGTCTTGCTAGACCTGGCACTGCAGCAAATGATAGGAAGTTTGCCTTTGAACACATCGCTCTCTCTCTCTCTCTCTCTCTCTCTCTCTCTCTCTCTCTCTCTCTCTCTCTCTCTCTCTCTCTCTCTCTCTCTCTCTCTGCGCTGTTTGGTGCCTCATACTGTATGGCTCATTTTGAGCGGAGAGTGGCGAAGTTACCTAAGTAAGGACGTTTGCTTTTATTTCTTGGCTGACTATTGTATGGTTTTGAATTTTAACATCATTAGCTCTGTTTTATTTATTATGTCTTTTTAGCTAACTTTAATTGTACTCCATGTCAGAGCAGCTTCTCTTACGCTAGATTAATTTTCACTTTTAAAATAACTTAAAACTTCATATTGACATACCTCCTATCGGTACTGTAGTCACACCAACATCATTGGATGAGCTATGCTAGCTCTCGTGATCTAACGTTAGCAGTTCTAAAAATTCCACAATAGTCTGGAGGCACGGTCGGCAAAACACTGCTTACTGAACAAGTGGACATGTAGCATTACAATGAAATCTTTTAACTTTAGATACTTTAACTTAGTCATCATGCAGTTTTGCTATATGCATTCAACAAGAGGAATGCACAGAAAGAGGAGAAATGAGCATGGCTGAGACATGCAGTCAAGCAAAGGAATGCTGCTAGATGTAAAGCTCTAGAAACCCTCCAAGTGAAGGCAAATTAGTAGTACTGATGGATGCTGCATCAAACTAAGGAATACTGCCAGACATAAGCCCTAGAAAACCTGTTGGACTGTTGGATTTTGAACTACATGTAGAGGCTCAAAGAGAACAGCAGTACCTACCTGTAGTTGACATTACAACAGCACATTATTCAGTATATTGGATGTAGCTCTCCTTACACATTAGATGTATTTCCATTGTTGTTTTGGTTCCCAAACAAGCCTGAATGTTGGCGTTAACATGTTTCCATCACAGCGCTTCTGCAGGTCTTAAGAAGTGTGAATTCAGTTTCCTCGAGTAAAGGCCTTAGGAAGTTTTCAAAAGTCTTTATTTTTTATTGTTTGGTCTGTGCATCAGTGTAAAACTCAAATATTTTTAATTTACCTTTGTATATTTCAGCAATCAGTTATTTTGTAGTTATTAAATAAAAATAAAAAAAACACAATTTACTACTTTAAATCTGTCTGTCTCTTATTGATCTGATTATATTGAATATAATTACCTATTTATTTAAGTATAGCATAGGCCTTCGTCGTGTTTTTTTTTTATGACTTTGGGTATCTCTCTTTTTCACCATTCATGTTTTTGCATCCCTGTATTTTGCTCTGGTGCTATAGATTAAATTGCGGTGCAGGATGTCTGAAATATTTATATGTTCCCTCATTATTCAATATTTCCAATGTGCAGTTGCTCTGCTATGACTAAATGAATGTTTATTTGATGGTGAACTGCAAATATTTGTTTGTGTTTTATCTCCTCAGGTGGGTTTGGACTACACTAATCCTTATCTGAACCCTTTCAGAGAATTCCAGCGTTGGAAACACCACCCCTTTATAAAGTCTACGCTGGAGGGCGGCAACAGGATAGCATATGGAGCCAGAGCCCTCAATGAAGGGGGTTTTCAGGCATGTAGATTGTTCAGGATTCTCTTGGAGATATCATCCATGGTTCTTGCTAATTACTTTTACTCATAAGTTGTGTTAAAGATTTAAACAAACTCTTAAGTATTACATTTTGTAGTGTATCTCATGAAGCACCGATTGTGCTATAGGCATGAATGATGCCTCAAAATCCTGTTAATTTTCAAAGTAATCAGACTTGTGATTTGAACATGGTGGACTATAAAACAGGCTAATAATTCAATAGATTTACATTTAAGGAGGGACCTAAAGCATAACTAGAGACCAGAATATCATATAGACTTGGGGGTGGTCTCCTTTGACTCTTAGAAAACACCCAGATATATGTTAAGTACCATGGCGGCGACCTTTGCATGGGAAAGCACTGCTCATAGTATCTTCTGTAAATGTAAAAATCTAGTTGTCATTAGAACTCCTTTTTCGTATGGTCCTTGTGTAACTTCTCATGTCCACGATCTCCCCTTCCAGTCAGTACCTAAGCTGACATTCCCAGGCGGCATGTTGATAGGCTGCAGTCCAGGCTTCATGAACGTGCCGAAGATCAAAGGCACGCACACGGCCATGAAGAGTGGCATGTTGGCGGCTGAAGCTGCCTTCAGCAAAATCGCAGATGAGAATCTACAGTCTGAAACAGCAGGTAGCCAGTACAGACATCTGTGCAGATTATCTGAGATGTAATGCACAGGATATTAGACACAGTCTTGGGACATTCAAATATTCTTTTTTTTTTTTTTTTTTTTTCTTTGCTTTCAGGTCTCTATGTTCCTGAATATGAGGAAGATTTGAAAAAGTCCTGGATCTGGAAGGAGCTGCGTGCTGTAAGGAACATTAGACCATCGTTCCATAACTACTTTGGCCTCTATGGAGGGATGGTGTACACTGGAATCTTCTACTGGATTTTCAGAGGAAAAGAACCATGGACTCTGAAGCATAATGGTAAGACTAAGAATCAATATTAATTGTTAGGAATTCATTGTTTTGCCTGCTTATTATAATAGAAGCTTTGCCTTAAAGATAAAGTGTGTAATTTCTGCACCACCAAATGGATTTAGAGAACAATTGCTGTTTTAAAACAGATTCCAGAAAATGCCCCGTCTTCCACTGGTTGTACAGATAGTCCTGCCCCAAACTCACACCACTGGTTGAGCCATTATAAAATGGCACGCTCGGACACCATGCACATGGACAGGTCTCAGACTGCCTTATGCATATTACACACAAAGATGGCAAGAGTAGGTTGAAATGACCAGGGCTGCATTTGCCAAAATCATTGCATTGCAAGTTGATCATGGAGTCCATTGATGTCAATGAAACCATTGTGTATATATACAATCTACTTAGGCTTATGATGCTTTTGGGAAATGCAGCCCAGTACTGATTGGTTTACTTCTCATTTTCCCCAAGAGTTAGGGTGTACCGGTTTTTTTCAACCTGCTGGGAAAACAAAGTTATTTACAAGGTAACAAGTTGCTGCAATGAGCTCTTCTAAGGAAGAACTGGAGGTTGATGGAATCAAATCTTTGTTTGAGGATACTTCGGTTGTCTATGTTGCTGATCGTAACGTGCACAGTATGCGTGACACAAATTCCGCCGTTTGCGCAATCTGTCCACGTATGGGCCAGGTTTTATCAACACGTAGACAATCTCATCTGTTCGCATCATCGGTACATATGCCTACCGAATACCCAAGCCTTTAGTAGTAAGTCAATACGATATGCTTGAGCACACCTGTATTTTCTGTTTTGTTCTGAGTCATGACTTATTTCAGATTTACCTGCCTCTAAATGTCACAAATCAGATGTCCCATTACCATGCAATTGGGCACTTTTAGTCCAGAATTAGCTGCAGTATTAACCAGACTTCATGCCTAAGTCAAGCTATGACTTAGTTAGCCACTGCAGTAAGGCATGCCATTTCAGTGGCTTTCTGAACTCAACATCTCCAATTATTTCCATTTTTTTGTAAAGGTAAACAAGTGATTTGTTGTCTTGTAGGTTGGGGAGTAACGAAATACATGTAACGGGATTATGTATTTAAAATACAAAATATAAGTAACTGTATTTCACTACAGTTACAATTTAAATCATTAGTATTTAGAATACAGTTACATTCAAAAATTATTTTGATTTCTGAAGAGATTACTTTGCATTTTATTGTAATTTGTATCATTTCATATTTAGTCCTTTCAGATGGAAAAATGTATACATATAAATGATGTGATCCAAAGTGCATTTGAACAGCGGTGAAACACTTTCTTATGATGTGTTATATTCATACGAGCTGACATGGAAGTAAGTTTGAAGAAAGTTTGGAGTAGAAGAAATAGAAATAAACCTTGTGTAAATTGTCAGCTTTATGCTAAGCTAAAATGCAATTTCTAGTCATTTTACATGTACATGTTACCAGACACGATCATATAATTTTTTTTATCAAGAAAATTCAAATTGGATCATAATTAATTTTTTTTTTCTAGTAAGACCTTTTGATATTAGGGCAAAAATCATATTCTTGATGATCATTTTTGTATTGTTTTCCTCTAAAAATATCTAAAAATCCTTAAAACAAGATACATTTGATTGATATTGTTTTAGAAACAACACTGCACAAGATATTTAGGTTTTTCAGAGAATGTATTTTTAACGTGTATTTTGTCTTACTGTACTGGCAGAGATTTTATAGTCAAAACAAATGAAAAAATCTACCAGTGCTGAAGAAGTAATCCAAAGTATTTAGAAAACATTACTGATCTTGAGTATTCTAACTGAATACATTACAGCATGTATTCTGTAATCTGTAGTGGAATACATTTCAAAAGTAACAATCCTAACCCTGCTTGTAGGTCTGGATGCTGCTCAGCTCAAGCCAGCAAAGGACTGTACACCCATTGAGTATCCAAAACCCGATGGCAAGATCAGCTTTGATCTCTTGTCATCTGTCGCCTTGAGCGGGACCAATCATGAGCACGACCAGCCGGCCCATCTTACGCTAAAAGATGACAGTGTTCCCGTGGCACAAAACCTTGCAATTTATGACGGCCCTGAGCAGAGGTTCTGTCCTGCTGGTATGTAACTAATGCACTCTCTTTTTCTGCTGCTCCAAGCAATGGAGACCAAATGGTATAAAAAAAACTCCTGCTGATAAAAAAAGCATTTAGATGCTAATCAGCCTTATGGTCGCACACAACATTGCAAGATTAACATTATTATAATATGCTGAGATATATCAAAAAACCTGGTGAACTAGCAGCCAGTGTTTCCACCAAAGAGTTGTTGCTCAAATGCAGTGTATGTAAAGCAGTACTGCACTGATATTACTCCAACATTCTTGTTAGGGGTTTGTTTTAATAGCTAGGGTATAATTAAGGGGTGGTCACACTAGACTGAGCATGCAATGGACCAGTATATATCACGCACAAGGGATTCTGGTTTTAATAAATCATAAACAACAAATATTGTATTCAAAATGTTAAAATATATTATGAACTAAATTTCCTGTAACAATAAACACATGCTGGTTTGTAGGGCTGCTCCCTTATAGTCGACCAAGTTTTGATTGGTCAGTTGGTCGCAGAAATAAACTCCACAGGAGGGGACGCTAAGTGGTACTATGGGTAATTACCATTAAGCAGGGTTAGGGTTAAGCCTACACAATAAAGCAAGACACCTTGATTTCAAACATTGCACTTTATTTTTTATTTTAACAAAAGATTCAAATGAAACTGGAAAAAAAATAAGTGCAATTAAAATGTGTGTTGTTCAACTATTTGAAAGATGTCTTTACAACATTTGTGAAGGGTATCATCTCTCTGGCAATGAATCTTCTTCATCTGTGCATTCTCTATATGTCGGGCATTTCGTTGTCTGGGAAAATACATCATGTGTGTGAATAAATTAGTTTTGTCCCCTCCTTCATATATATATGAAGCAATCCCGGGGCCGAGAGATCGGTGAATATACTTGCTGTAGTGATTTTGCATCGAAAATTAAATTAATTTATTTAAAAAATTAAAAACTTAAATCGAATACATTTCTAAATTCAAATTGCACTCCAAACAAAATGAAAAAGCAATTAAAATAATGAACTGATAAAAGAATATATATATATATATATATATATATATATATATATATATATATATATATATATATATATATATATATATATATATATATACACAGTCATGGCCAAAATTGTTGGCACCCCTGAATTTTTTCCAGAAAATGAAGTATTTCTCACAGAAAAGTATTGAAATTACATATGTTTTGATATACACATGTTTATTTCCTTTGTGTGTATTGGAATAACACAAAAAAAAAAAAAACTGGAAAAAAGCAAATTTGACATAATTTCACATAAAACTCCAAAAATGGGCCGGACAAAATTATTGGCACCCTTTTAAAATTGTGGATAAATAAGTTTGTTACAAGCATGTGATGCTCCTTTAAACTCACCTGGGGCAAGTAACAGGTGTGGGCAATATAAAAATCACACCTGAAAGCAGATAAAAAGTTGACTCAGTCTTTGCATTGTGTTTCTGTGTGTGCCACACAAAGCATGGAGAACAGAAAGCGGAAAAGAGAACTGCCTGAGGACTTGAGAACCAAAATTGTGGAAAAATATCAACAATCTCAAGGTTACAAGTCCTTTGTCCACAGTGCGCAACATGATCAAGAAGTTTGCAACCCATGGCACTGTAGCTAATCTCCCTGGACGTGGACGGAAGAGAAAAATTGATGAAATGTTGCAACGCAGGATAGTCCGGATGGTGGATAAGCAGCCCCAAACAAGTTCCAAAGAAATTCAAGCTGTCCTGCAGGCTCAGGGTGCATCAGTGTCAGCGCGAACTATACGTCGACATTTGAATGAAATGAAACGCTATGGCAGGAGACCCAGGAGGACCCCACTGCTGACACAGAGACATAAAAAAGCAAGACTACAGTTTGCCAAAATGTACTTGAGTAAGCCAAAATCCTTCTGGGAGAACGTCTTGTGACCAAGATAGAGCTTTTTGGTAAAGCACATCGTTCTACTGTTTACCGAAAACGGAATGAAGCCTACAAAGAAAAGAACACAGTACCTACAGTCAAATATGGTGGAGGTTCAATGATGTTTTGGGGTTGTTTTGCTGCCTCTAGCACTGGGTGCCTTGACTGTGTGCAAGGCATCATGAAATCTGAGGATTACCAAAGGATTTTGGGTCGCAATGTAGGGCCCAGTGTCAGAAAGCTGGGTTTGCGTCCGAGATCATGGGTCTTCCAGCAGGACAATGACCCCAAACATACTTCAAAAAGCACTCAAATGGATGGCAACAAAGCGCTGGAGAGTTCTGAAGTGGCCAGCAATGAGTCCAGATCTAAATCCCATTGAACACACGTGGAGAGATCTTAAAATTGCTGTTGGGAAAAGGTGCCCTTCCAATATGAGAGACCTGGAGCAGTTTGCAAAAGAAGAGTGGTCCAAAATTCCGGGTGAGAGGTGTAAGAAGCTTATTGAGGGTTATAGGAAGCGATTGATTTCAGTTATTTTTTCCAAAGGGTGTGCAACCAAATATTGTTAAGGGTGCCAATAATTTTGTCCGGCCCATTTTTGGAGTTTTGTGTGAAATTATGTCAAATTTGCTTTTTTTCCTCTGTTTTTTTGTGTTATTCCAATACACACAAAGGAAATAAACATGTGTATATCAAAACATATGTAATTTCAATACTTTTCTGTGAGAAATACTTTTCTGGAAAAAATTCAGGGGTGCCAACAATTTTGGCCATGACTGTATATATATATATATATATATATATATATATATATATATACACCTTTCCATTTACCATCAGACAAGTATCAGTCTAAACATGCAGGTGGAAAATTACTTGCTCAAATGAACACATAAAAACAATTATAATGTTAAATAATCATAATGATGATAATAATCACTGAAATAAAAATCATGGTTCGAGGCGAATGTGTTTTTTGTATTATTATATGTTTTAATCACAGATGTTTTAATTCAAAGACATTGGTCATTAATCTTGCAGTTCAAACACAATCAATGTTTAAATACTGACCCTTAACACTTACTTAGTTTAATCATTTAAAACCATGATTTTAACTATACATAAGTAATATTTACATTATATTCATGATGTTAGCCGGAGGGGAACTGGCCCCCACAGTGAGTCTGGTTTCTCCCAAAGTTATTTTTCTCCATTAATCAACATATTATGGAGTTTTGTGTTCCTTGCCACAGTCGCCTTCAGCTTGCACACTGGGGTTATTAATACGATTATTATTTAATTATTTTTAAACACGATAAAGAATCGTATTTTATCTAATTACACAATGATGACTCATCGACATTATAGACATTACAGTTTTATCTTCTGTTAATGCCTGATTGTCTGTAAAGCTGCTTTGAAACGCTGTGTGTTGTGAAAGGCGCTATACAAATAAAAATGACTTGACTTGACATGTAGAGGCTGCAGATTTGTGTTCACAACGAACTGCTCTGGAAATAAAGCGAACTGAACTCAAAACACCTGAGATGTCTGAGGTCATTTGTAGCACTCATAGACGATACTGTTTTGCAAAAAAAAAAAAGAAAAAAAGAATTTCAGAAGATAGAAACAAAGAGAGAGTGAGAACCTTTTAGATGCGCATGTTCCACGAGATCGCACGTCTCTGTACAATCAGCCTGTCAGATATACGTATAGATGCTTTTCGTCATCTGTTCTTAATAAAATAATAAAGTGTGTTTCTTCAAGCGCATGTCTGTGTGTCTACAGGCCAATTATTTGTAATATTAATTTAATAATAGCCTAATAATAATGATTTAATACATAGGAAAACGAGCCAAAAATAGTCTTGGCATTGTTAAAGGCATCAGCTATTGGCGATCACTCTGACCATCGTCTGTCGGCACAACCCTAAAGTGCATTTCTCTATAAATTCACAAAATGTTCAGACTGTCTCCTTGCTGGTTTTTCTGACACATTCAGAAACATTACCGCTTTTGCAGGTGTCGCTGTGGCTCGCTTCGTGCGTGTGCTTGTAAAATGTATATTTTAAAGGATCATTATTACTGAAACTTAAACTATTTTCTGATGCCCCCCAAAATATATATATTTAAGTAATTAAATTAATATCATAAGCATGCGACTGGTCAACTAATGGCTTAAATTAACGCCTACTAGTTGACAAGGAAAATCTTTGGTCGGGGGCAGCCCTTCTGGTTTTAAATATTTATTCACTGTGTTGAGTCAAGAGTTCAGAGTGAAGTTTCGGTCTTCTATTGAGCACACACGTTCTCATCATCCGAATACATTCACCAAACTTAAACATTTGTCCGCAGCAGAATGCAAAATTTGATTGCATGTGGGGAACGTTTCTACTGCCCAGCCGGGGTTTTTCCGTCAGGCAATCAGAGGATTGCCGTGATTGTATAAGGGTTTCAACAAGGTCGTATAGAAGGACATTCCCCATAGTGCTTACAGCAATATCGAGTGAATGGGTTAGTGTGTATGTGGCCTAACATGATTCTTTTGCTGAGTTGCCAGCACAGGTTTTCTCTTCAGGAAATGCAAATTTAGTTGGATTCATTCCAACTAATTTTATCTCTCCTGTCCAACAGGTGTGTATGAGTATGTTCCTCTAGAGACAGGCGATGGCATGAGATTACAAATCAACGCACAAAACTGTGTCCACTGCAAGACTTGTGACATCAAAGACCCCAGCCAGAACATAAACTGGGTTGTGCCTGAGGGCAGTGGGGGACCAGCCTACAATGGCCTGTGATTTTAGTATTAAATATTATTTGCTTTTTTTTTTTTTTACTGTTAGAACATATCACAGGTTACAAAATCACACGCCTCTGGGCCTTTAATTAATTTACAGGGATATTATTAAACTTTTAAAGTGTTTCTATGTGCCTGAGGAATGAAACTGAATGTATTCATATCCTCACTGATATGAGCATGAAGTGTAATTACATCAAGCTGCTTTGTTTATTTCAAGTTTGCTCAAATTGTACTATTTGAAATAATTTTATTTATAATGTCTGTCATAAGAGTAAAAATAAAGGTAGTCTATTGGATTAACAACCACATTTGAGCCCAAAATGTGAAGCAGTTTATGCAGGAACTATAAACTAACAATTGTGTATATATTGTCATTGTTGGTGACTGTAACAGTTGGTAGAAATAAATGAATTGTTCCAATCTGCTGGTTTCCTCTCCTTCTTGGAACTCCTACACATTTACTCTTATAATAACTCATTTTTATTTTATTTTTGTCAACCAATAGAGAAACAGTTCAATTAAAAAATAATCAATACCAGGCACACTTAAAGGTCAGCCCATTTCTTAAAACTCTGTTGTACCTTGCACAGTAGTCAATACCTTTTAGATTGGCTCATAAAAAAAATGCATTGAAACAATGTTCCTTCTATCACTCACAGACAAGTCAAATACTCATAATACAGAGCACAATTAAGTATCTTTCCAAAATTCACATTTTACTTTTACCTTATATTAGAAAAACTGTGTATCATTAGTTCATTTCATATTCAATTAGGAATTAAAAATCAGAAAAACAAAAAAACATTTATACGTAATCAATTATTCATTTACAAAACCAATATTAAAAAACAAAAAAGTAGTTTTTCGTAACTTCGATTTAATGCTCGTTAAAATAAGAAAATTGGAAAAATATCCACGGGACACTGTGCATTTTTATTATTTGATTTCAATAACCTATTGCTTGAATATTTGATGTGCACATATGGGTGGACCTGAAACGCCCCTCTCTTCTGATTGGTCAACCTGCACTGTCGTCTTCCTCCATGCTATGAGACAGAAAAAACCCCTTAGCTGCCCCACCAACAAGGGCAGTGAGGGCGGGGAGCTGAACGATCAGGGCCAGGCAGTAAAAGGTGCCTCCAACGACCTTGTCTGCTCCTTGTGCACTTCCGGGAAGAAAGAAACTGGGCAGGGCGTGGCTGCAAGCAGCACTGCGGGCCCAGGAACCAATCCGGAAGCCCGATTGTGGGAAAAGAGCGTGCTGGGGAATGGGAGGTCCGTGGGGGATTGCCCGGGGGAGGTGGTCCCATTGAGGTCCCCAAATTTCCCCCAGTGCTAGCCGCGCTGGCCTCATACCCATAGGTAGAAGGATTGAGGCGGGGATCCGCTGGGGTGGCTTGCTTTCTTATGAAGGCAAGCTGTGACCGCAACATTGCCATGGTCATGTTCTCGCAGTGACAACATGACCCATCCACAAAAGATGTCTCTGCGTTGGCAGCGACCAGACACGAAAGACGGCGATCGGGCCGTCAGAAGCAAGAGCTAACGACCGCAACCAGGAATAACACCCAAACGGAAAGGCATATTTAAAAATACCTGTCTTTAAAAGACATTTCTGTGTGTGCCGCTCTTTTAGAATGTACTCTTTAATGATACTCTTTTATAATTTACTATATATTTTAGGGTTCTGCCAAAGCGCCCAGGGGTGATCTCTGCAGTGCACCAGAAGGGGGGAGAAGCCACTGAAATGTGGCGTCAGTTCCAGCAGAGGTGAATGGAAGCAATGGGGAAATTCAGCTCAGTGAGCATCAACCGCTCGGCTCCGAAGAGAAAATCTGAATGAGCGGTTCGCATGCCAGCTCCCTTTATATCCGTATGATCGGGGGAGTGGCACTCAAATACCACTCGCTAATTCCCATTGGCCTTTTATCAAAGATCAGAGATGTATTGGGCTCCCAAGAGTGACCCCTAGTGTCACTACATCGACACAACATCAAGTGAGTGACAGATAGGGAACTCTAGAAAACAAGATACCAACTCCACCACTATTACTATTATTATTATTATGACTGAGAAAAACTCATCCCATTCCTTCTGCCACGCAGTTTCATTCTCAGCTGTGCTGTGTATGTCTTGTAAAAAAATATATATATTTAATTTCATAACCTTAAACGGAACGAAAAGGGAAGCTCTCTTCACATGTTGTATCAGATGACAGAGCAAAGCACTAATTTACTGTGAACCACGCAGTACATGTAAACTATATATTTATATAATTAAATCACAGCATTTGCTCTTTAATCTCAGATTTATTTCTATAGCATTTAAAACAACAGAGTTGACCAAAGTGCTTCACAGTAATACAACTTAAACACAATATTTCAAAATTACCACATACACTAACACCAGTAATCTAATACAAACAAATTTGTGTATCATTCGTTCATTTCATATTCAATTAGGGATTCAAAATCAGAAAAACAAAAAACGACTTATTGTTTACAAAACAAATACTAAAAAACAAATGATGACTCGTTTTTTGTAATTTCTATTTAATGCTCAAGTTAAAATTGGAAAAATAGCCACGGGACACTGTGCGTTTTGATTATTTGATTTCACTAATCTATGGCTTGAATATTTGATGCGCACATATGGGTGGACCTGAAACGCCCCTCTCTTCTGATTGGTCAACCTGCACTGTCGTTTTCCTCAATGATGTAAAACAAAATAAAAGTTCTCTACTGTTTAATTGTTCAGATAAATTAGTCTCAGTTAATATTAAATTCTTTACCATTTATTCCCTCAAACTCGCCACGTTTATTGCAGCTGAGCTATCTCTCTCATCAAATAGTCAGATTTATCAGACAGCTCTACACATAAACCTTCTGTCTTTGACATTGCTGCGGTTTGAAAAGGCCATACATTCATAAGAGTATTGAAGCATATGTCTACATTGTAAAGAGAGGCTTACATTTAACTGCAGGATAAAGTCAGTTTTATGTACATTGTTTTAAATGTCTGTATATTATAGTTATATACCATTTGTATTTATATAACCGTGTGTGAGCAAAATCTTTGCAAACTTGCCGATGGCAAAGAGCGCGGGTACAAGAAACCGAATATAAAAAAACCCCGCTCTGGGAGCTTAGGTGTGAGGGACTTGCTCATAATGGAAATAATGCTAAAAGAAGTTCATGAATGCTTGTCTCTCAAAAGCTCGGCCAGTGAATTTAAAATCAGCATTTACACATTGCCTTCACATTTGTCCGATAATAAAAGGTACACAAAACTGCTGTGTATAGGTATATGCCGAGTAGGTAAAGGCTTCCCATATTCCCATTCAAAAACATGGATGTCGGAATGATCTGAACTTGAAATTAGTACTCATCGCTGCCATGTAAATACTTACTGTCTTATATTAAATATTAAATGTAACAATATCTTCCAATTTATTTGTTATTATTATTATTATTTATCATTTGTTATTTACTGTTGTAGCTGTTATAATTCACTGGCATGAATGATCATCTGTCCTGAATGCACTCTATGTTAAATCTGTATATTCCCTGAACCGCATCTTGCTTTGTTCATTTCACTGCAATATGTAAAAATGAATACTCTGATTTCTCATTTTTAAAATGCATGAAAAACTGCTGTCAATTTAAAATGCTTATTTAAAGCAATCAAACTAAAGCTGCCTTAGACTAATTATTAGTATAAAAGGGGTCCTGACTGTAAGTCCACCGTGACGTGATACATGGCTTGTAAAATCGGGACTGTCCCCGGTTTTAAAGTGACATCTGGTCACCCTAACTGCCAATGCCAGCCGATTCTCCAGTGCAATGAGACCACCAGTGCCCAACTGATCAGCTGCACTACATGCTACCACTTATAAATGAATAAAACAACTTGTGTGGCACAAAGAAGGATAACTGTGAAAAGACATTTGGCATACAGAGCGAGGGATTAATCTTAATAATACATGTGTGTATCGCTCTTATCTATTGCTTCCCATGGCAATGACTGTCCTAATGCTAAATCGCATGAAGACGAAACCCTGTCTGCATTCACTGAGCATTTTACTGTTGTGTGTAAGCACTGTGTCTGGCAATTTGATGAGACAGATAGCACGGCTGCAATAAACGTGAGTTTGGGGGAATAAATGGTTAAAAAATATATATATTAGCCTATCTGAGATGAATTTCTGAATAATTAAACAGCAGAGAACATTTATTCTGTCTCACAGCAACAGAAGAGAGGGGCGTTTCAGGTCCACCCATCTGTGCGAATCAAATATTCAAACCATAGATTAGTGAAATCAAAGAGTCAAAACGCACAGTGTCCCGTGGCTATTTTTCCAATGTCCTATTTTTAACTTGAGCATTAAATCGAAATGGCAAAAAATTATTTATTATTTGTTTTTTAATTTTGAATTTGTAAACAAATAATGAAATATGTTGTTTTTTTGTTTTTCCAATTTTGAATTCCTAATTGAATATGAAATGAACTAATTATACACGGATTTTAGAGATTCCAAGGCATTGTTTTCCTCGCCTCTAGTCTTAAAACACAAAATAAAACCTTGTGCAGGTAGGTCGGTGTAGAGTGAGGTCACTGCGGTTTCATTATGCAAACATTTAGGCATAAATGTTCTTTCCTTTATCCTTCTCTTCCTTCACTTGCTGCTTCACTTTCAGCATTTCATTTCCAATCGCTTAAGGAAGCAAGGAACAGAAGTTGTTAAAATCAGAAAAACTATTAACAAATATAGTCATACTAATGGGGCCGATTGTGTTTTGACCAAAACTGGGATTTGGAAAGAGCTGGTTTACCATCTCCTGTGCTTTCTTCAGGTCGATCTGTGGTTTAAAAAGAGAGAATATGAGTACTTGTAAAGACAAAAGACAAAAATAAATGACTATTATAGAACTGGGAACATGAAACAATTTTCTATTTTTGGAAGATTGGTTTGTTTAAATACAATGTTAGGAACCTCTGAACTTTTAATCGAAGTATTCAGAGGATTAATTACTGTACTTTCAGATTTAAAAGTGACCTTTAGATTGTTTGTGCTATTTTTGTTTTTCAAAATGATTGAATGAAACTTGTTTGGGGCCTCATATGTATTCAGGAGTCTGGTGACAGGGTTGCATAAATGGCAGCTACCTCATGGAAACTAGTGTTTCACTGATACAGATTTATCGTTGACCAATACTGATATTTAGAGAGCAGTGCCAATTTATATATTTATATATATATATATATATATATATGTATATATATATATAAATAAATAATAACAATGTTAGCAAATAAAACACAAAATTGCAGAAATCAAATGAACACATTTATAATATTAACAATAAATCTCGGAATTGTTACACAAGCAAAATAGCACTTCTATTAGTCATCCAATCCTTATATAGGTTGGTCTATGAAAATACAAGACAGAACACGTGGCGAAACACTGGATTCAATTACAACATAGTTTGAATGACTGAGATGTAATGGATGTGGTTCTGTTTGTATGGAGTTGATACCATGGCCTTGTTGAATTCTTTCAGTCCTTGCCAGGCCTGGGCTCTCCTGAACAATGCTTTAGTGTATGTCTGGTTGAGCTCCAGGACCTAAAAAGAAAACATCTAGGTTATAATATATCAAACATTACAATCATGCCACAAATCAAAAGAAAGTTGGCAGTTTTACTGTGTTAGTATTACTGCGGAGACCTAGCGCGTGTGGAGGCTCACACTATTCTCCACGTTATCAAAGCACAACTCACCCCCCATTTGTAACCTAACGCCCCCTCTCCACTAATTTTCTCTCAGCACCCCCTAGCATCCTTTAAACACCCCTGTTGAGAACCCCTGCCTTAAAGGGATAGTTCACCTGCAAATGAAAATTCTCTCATCATTTACACACCCTCATGATATCCCGATGTGTATTACTTTCTTCTCCAGAACACAAATTATGATTTTTAGAATAATGTTCCAGCTCTGTTGGTCCATACAATGCAAGTGAATGGTGGCCAGAACATTGAAGCCCCAAAAAGCACATAAAGGCTGCATAAATGCAATCCATAAGACTCCAGTGTTTAAAACCCTATCTTCAGAAGAAATATGATTGATGTGGATGAGAAACATCAATATTTCCTAATAAGTCCTTTTTTGCTATCAATGTCCACTTCACTTTCTTTTGTTTATGGCGATTCACATTCTTCATACACATCGCCACCTACTGGGCAGACAGGAGAATTTATAGTAAAAAATGTCTTAAATATTGACCTGTTTCTCACCCATACCTAATACATTGCTTCTGAAGACATTTACTGAACCACAGTCATATGGATTAATTGTATGCCGACTTGTGATTTTTTTTGAGCTTCTCAATTTTGGCACCCATTCACTTACATTGTATGAGCCAAAAGAAGAAAGAGAAATTCTTCTAAAAATCTTCATTGAGTTTAGCAGATGAAAGAAAGTCATACACTTCTTGGATAGCATAAGGGTGAATAAATGATGAGAGAATTTACAGTTTTGGGTGAACTCTCCCTTTAATAGAGACAGTGAGTCTGGTGAACTATAAGGTCATTTCAAGGGTACAAAATGGCTCATATATGCTGTTGTGTGACATCTTGAGGCCTGGTGCCAGTTGTTCTAGACCTCTTCAAAGAAAACAGCCCTTTGCTTTTTATACCCTCAACCCCAGCTGTAACTGGACACCGTTCGGCTCAAATGTCAGTAGGTTCCATGTTACCTCATCACAGCTCTTGATAGCTTCTTGCCAGAGTTTCAGTTTGAGTTTGCAGGCAGCTGTATTAAGTATGCAGCTCAGGGCCGAGGGCTGTAGCTTCTTTTGGGCACTATCATCGTCCAAGTTGTTGCCACATAAGTCTAAATACCTATGGAGCAAAATACCTATGGAGCAAAATAGCCTTTAAATTCTGGGTTAAAGTAATGCATGCAGATATGTCTTGTGTGGCAATATTTGCTTTTGATTGCATATTAATAAAACTTGGGAATGTCAAGATGACACGAGAGAAATGTTGAGGAACAAATATCAGCGATAATTGCTTTCTTAAAAAGGTTTGACAAGTTGACATCAATTGTGAAAAGCTTTCTCTCTAATGTCATAGTGCAAGCGTAATATAATAATTTGACTTAATAGCAGACTTGTCAAGTGTTCACCTGAGAGCTTTTGAATATTTCTTGATGGCAGACTGCCAGTCCTGCACCTTGAAGAAGTGATTTCCGATGTTTTTGACATCTTCAGACACAGACAAGACAAGATCTGTCTAGAAAGAGGAAAAAATGAATTAAAGTTTTGACTGGTGATTTTATGCTCTAACCACACAAACACAAAACATTTCCATGAGACATTATAATATAGTGTCAAGGCCAGGCAATATTTTGAATATTCATTTATTTCATATATTTGTGAAATTAAAGGAATATAGTCCCTTTTCTCTCTCAAAAAAAAAAAAAAAAAAAGCAAAAATCAAGGTTACAGTGAGAAACTACAAATGGAAGTGAATGTGACCAGTTTTTTTTTGGAGGGTTTAAAAATATAATTTTTGCTGTAAAGTTGTTTAAATCATCATTTTTTACTATAGTTTTAGGGTTTGCTGAAATTACATCGTCATAGCAATGAAATTTTAAAATTGGCTATAACTTTACACAGAAATGGTTAGTAAGTTATGTTATCACAAGAAAATCATATTTTGTTTTCATCTTGTGGCTATACTATTGAAACAGTATTTTAACGTTTATAGTTTGGCCCCCATTCGCGTCCATTATAGGTGCCTCACTGTAACCCAGATTTGTGCTTTTTTTTTTCTTCTTTTTTTTTAAAGAAAAGGAGGGATCATGGTAATCAACATTATGGCACAAATGCTGTTGATTGAGCTGCACTTATTTTGAACCCGGAATATTCCTTAAAGCAGCATCACAGTTCCCTAAAAATGAAAAACGGTCATTACATTAGTTTTGTAATCCTTCCTTGCCTAACCTCTGATTTAAACTTGATCAAAAACAGTGATATAGTTGGCAAGTTAAATACAGGGTTGCAAACTCATGAGAGGTGAAAAAAGTGAGAAAGTCAAATTTGTATGACTTTCATTTTTGTTGTATTATTTATCTTTATTTGTGTGTGTGTTTAAGCTTAATGTAACCCTTTCAAATTATTTTAAAGAAGACAGTTTGGGCAAATTAGCTTCAGAAGAGGTGACTTTAGCTGAAAGGTGAATAGTTTGCATCTTTGTAAATGTCATATAATTTCAATCAAACTGCCAGTTTAAATACATTTTAAACATTGACATAACACACTTATAGCACATCTAACCATTTAAACATTACAGTCTTCCCTCCAGTAGAGCCAAAAAGGATGGGCCTTTCGATGTTCAGCCCAAACTTCCTGTTTCAACAGTGATATTATTGGGTTTAATGAGTAAAAAAAAAAAAAGAAGAAAAAAGGATTAAATATTTTCACCTCCACAGGATTATCATCCTTAGTTTCCATCCCCTCCAGCATCTTCACCACCCCATTCCCTTCAGCACCTGCCCAAAGACCACACGTTTGCCATCCAGTTGTGGCATTAGAACAGTAGTTATAAAGAACTGGGAGCCATTTGCGTTGGGGCCGGCATTCGCCATGATGAGCAGACCCTCTCTGTCGTGCTGGGAGGAAATTCAGAATGAGACACAACCAGATTAATAAAGAAAAACTTCATTAAGCAAGAAAAACAGAAGGTTTATCTATCCCTCATTTGTTCCTCATAGCAGACAACAGGAAATGAATGAATGGAAGTGCTGTGTTTGGTTTATTTAATCTCTGAGCAATTTTTTAACAATTATTCAAACTGACTGATTGAACAGTTTGCCCAAATATGAAAATTCTGTCATTGAATATGTGCATAGTGCTAGATTTGACATCTATTATGTTTTATAACCGATTGTGACGTGAAAGGGAAGATTTTCAGTGAATATCGACTTATATTTCAATATGCTCCATAAAAAAAGCTATTGAATTAGTGAGTCATAGGGACAATTTCTGGGATTCTTTATCTCCCTTTTTGAAGTTGAATTGTCCCTGGTCACTATATGCTTTCACATATGGAAAAGAGCAGCATCTATATATGACACCTGGGTTTGGAATGACTTGAGGGTGAGTAAACGCGGACAGAATTTTCATAATTTTATGAAATATCCATGTAAAGCATAGCAGATGTTAGTTCTTTACCTTATAGTGAAAGTTTTCATCTTCAAACTTGTCCCCATAGATGCTCTCCCCGCCGGTTCCGTTCTGATTGGAAAAATCTCCACCCTGGATCATAAATTGCTTGATGACTGAGATAAGCAATAGATATTTTTGTTCATCGCTGGTGGCGTCATCTGTTTACTATAAAGTGACAGGCACATTTAGACATATCTATCATTCTTAATTCAAACAGTTGTGCATGACTGCATTCAGGGTTCCCACACCTTTTGACCAATGAGCTTTCATGATCTTTTCCATGATCTTTACTGTAATTTATAATTACTGAATAAGGATTTCATAAAAAATCATTTTACAGAGATTGCTGGGGTGCATTTCCATTTGTATTTACATCTATAAATAAGGTGAAAATACATCATCTCAGGCTGTAAAAAGGGGCCATTGGTTTACAAATGTGTCCAACAAGACCCTTAATGCACAGACTGATATTATCAAAAGTTTTACACTTTGAAAAGAGGAATCTCAAAATGATAAAATATATTTAAGAGTAGAACAACCTAAATATTCTATATTCAATATAAACAAAATTTCCAATTACTTTACTATTAAATTTACATTTATGCATTTGGCAGACACTTTTATCCAAAGCATCTTACAGTGCACTTATTACAGGGACAATCCCCCCGGAGCAACCTGGAGTTAAGTGCCTTGCTCAAGGGCACAATGGTCGATGAATCGAACCAGCGACCTTCTGATTAACAGTTATGTGCTTTAGCCCACTATGCCACCACCACTCCATGTGTACTATTACTTTTTAAAGGGACAGTTCACCCAAAAATGAAAATTCTCTCATCATTTACTCACCCTCATGTCATCCCACATGTGTATGACTTTCTTCTGCAGAACACAAATTAAGATTTTTAAGAGAATATTTGAACTCTGTAGGTCCTCACAATGCAAGTGAATGGTGGACAGAACTTTGAAGTTAAAAAAGCACGTTAAAGCAGCATCAACGTAATCCATAAAACTGAAGTAGTTTAGTCAATTTCTTCTGAAGAGATCTAATGTTTTGAGTGAGAACAGTTGCATGTGTAGAGCGCTAGATGGCACTAGGAAGTGTAATAGAGACTGAAATTATGATCGCCAAGGAGACCGCTGATATCAAGATTTATAGTGAAAAGAAGTTTTATCGGCCTGTTCTCATCCAAAATTGATTGGATCGCTTCAGAATATATGGATTAAACCACTGGAGTTTTATGGATTACTTGTATGCTGCCTTTATGTTCTTTTTGGAGCTTCAAAGTTCTGGTCACCATTCACTTGCATTGTATGGACCCACAGAGCTGAAATATTCTTCAAAAATCTTAATCTGTGTTCTGCAGAAGTAAGTCATACACATAGGTTGAGATGAGAGTGAGTAAATGATGAGAGAATTATCATTTTTGGTTGAACTATTCCTTTAAAAATTAATACTAAGGTAATTGGATTGGATTGGATTTTATTTTACACATTTCCATGACATTTTCAGGCCTGTAATTCACAATTTTAACATTATCCCAGCATGTTCACGTTTTCTAGGGCTGTGGGAAACCTTTGCATTAGACCATTACAAATGGCTCCATAGAAACTGAAGGTCAGGATACTCTGGTGGAACGGACAGCCCTTGAAGTGCAATGGTTTCCCGGTGTTTTTACCGATCCCTTTCTCACCGTTTTAGAGACGACATCAGCAAAGACCTCAATCACGATATGACCGACTGGAAAGAGAAAACAATCAACAAAAACACGCAATTAAAGAAAAAGGCTGTGCAGGTAGATTGGTTAAAAGAGATTAAATGAATAAACTCTCCCTTTTGATGTCATCCTGATTTCAGTAATCTTATCAAACAGGGTGGAATGTTTAGACAAACTAAAACGAACACCACAAAATGTCACACAATTCATCAAATCCACTGGTAATAATTGCTAATGATTATGTTTTTTTTTTTAATACAAAGGCAAAAGTGAAGAAACGTGGAATATTATACAGGATTTTCATTTTAGAAAATAGTAGCGGACTCATGAATAGATTTTGGCATACCAAAGAAGTGAAATTTACACTTGTGTGCACTTAATTGTGATATATATATATATGTATATAAAGAAAACTGACTAATATGATTTCCACCTATATAAATGTGAGTTGAATAAGTGATGGCATATGATATTGTACTGTATAGTAGCCTATGAATGAATGACCCGCGTCAAGTACAAGCACTAACACCACGGAATGCAAGACAAAACATAAACATTCACAATGCTAATCTAAATACTGTACTTGTGTCCTAGGTTAAGTTGAATTTGAGTATCTTTGTGTGGACCAGTCAGACACGTGTGGAGGTGAAGAAACAGCATTCAGGCATTCAACTTTCTCGTAATGAAAACAAGTTGGGTTTGACATTTTCTTTGAACTATGACTGTGAAAATATTCCAATTGTAGACAGAGAAATGGACAATTCTCTGAAAGCACCACGGAACTGTGAACATATAAGTGAAGTATAAATGAGTGTGCAGCGCTCTCTACTGCTGTGGAGACTAAAACACTAGTGAAGACAACGGCGGGTGGCTAATTAACATGGCACACTACCTAAAACTAATATATATATATATATATATATATATATATATATATATATATATATATATATATATATAATTTTTTTATTATTTGACTAAATGTAAGCATTCACCGTTTTTCAGCTTCGGGTTCCAATTCTGTCAGCCAAGAACAGAAAGCTGAGTCTGCATTGGGTCTACCATCTGTGTACCTCAGCAGAAATCAAGGTTTATTAGACCAGTCTATGTTTTTCCAGTCTTTAACTGTCCAGTTTTGGTGAGCCTGTGCCCACTGCAGCCTCAGCTTTCTGTTCTTGGCTGACAGAATTGGCACCCATCCGCTTCAAGGTTCAAGGTGAAACAGAAAGCAATAGGGGCCATTCACGCCGAACGTGTCCTTGCACTATTAAAACTAGATGCAGCACAACAAATAGAGTAGAACACAGGTGCTTGAAATGCCACAAGAAAAAAGGTGCAGTGCTCGAAAAATTGCACAGATGGATGCAAAAACGTTTTCAATGTGAACGGCCCCTTATACAAAGATAAACATTTCCAACAGTAGTATGCAACATCATTGAGACATTAATTCAATGTATTAATTACCTACTCAAAAATAGCACGAACGGACACAAATACGTGTTCGGTGTGAACAGCCCCTTATGCAAAGATTAATATTTCTAACAGTCGTTTGCAATATTATGGTCAAATGAATTTGTTGTGTTAATTAACAATAGAAAAATAGCATGGATTGACACGAAAATGCATTCAGTGTGAACTGACCCTTCCACAAGGATAAACATTTCCAACAGTATTAATGTAGAGGCTATGTTCGAAATGGAATAGTAGCAGTGTACAGAATACTAATTGTGCAGTGCAGTACTTACTGCCTACATTCAAAAAACAAACAACAACAACAACAACAAAAAACAGTAAGTTAAATAGGATTTATAATAGCGATAGTATTTTGTCACATAACCTCCTCATGTGAATGGCATCACATGAGGAGGTTTTCCACACTGTGTTATATGCTGCACATTTTGGCAAATATGGTAGGTAATGGGTATACTATGCATGAGACTATTTGCATTCTATGCACAGTATAAATGCTGCAGAGATAGTATGAGGGGTAGTGTCATTAGTTATTCTAGACATACACACATAGCTTGTGAATTGTTTGGTAAGGCTGTTGCATCCTAAACTGCATGCTTTCTACTTTGATAGGAGTAATTTTTATGTTATGCCTGTAATCGATGTGTATATATATATATATATATATATATATATATACACTACCGTTCAAAAGTTTGGGGTCACTTACTCATTCTTTATTTATTTATTTATTTCACATTTTAGAATAATAGTAGTCAGCAAAACTATGGAATAATAGAAATGGAAATATGGGAATTATTTTGTGACCAAAAAATCCAAAATAAATCCAAAACTATGTAATATTTTAGCATCTTCAAAGTAGTCACCCTTTGCCTAGATTTTGCAGACATGTACTTGTGACATTTTCTCAACCAACTTCTTGAGGAATCACCCCGGGATGCTTTTTAAACAGTATTGAAGGAGTTCCCATCTATGTTGGGCACTTATTGGCTTCTTTTCTTCATATTTTGATCCAAGTCATCCATTTCAAAAACTTTTTTTTTTTTTAGGAAATTTTAGATTTGTAATTAAATAAATGTATATGTTTTGGCAGAATAATATTTTGTCTACAAAGTTAATTTCAAACTTTTAAGCATACACCTTCAGATCAAAAGATTTTTAAGATCATGAGAAACATTTCAGACAAGTGACCCCAAACTTTTGAACGGTAGTGTATATATATATATATATATACACACACTGTGGAAACTTTCACTTTATATATGTGTGTGTGTGTGTGTGTGTGTGTGTGCGTGTGCGTATTTCCTTGAAGTAGTTAAAGGAAACTGAAGAATGCTGCCTAGAACAAACTCTCAAAATGTATGGCCAACACTTCAGAATAAAAAAAAGTGAGAATTACAGCAGAACAGCATGATCATGTGTTTTACTCAATTTAAAATATTAGGATTGGCTGGAGTGTGTTATTATTAACTGGGATTGACCACTGATACAGACACAGGCTCAGATTAAATCCTGCTATAGCTGCAGGATTACCACTTTCTAGCTCATATCGACTGTCTGAATCTATGGTGACCCTTGCTAAGAGGATTTTAGCTCTATATTCTCCTTACACACTCCTGGCAATATATTGCAAACTATGAGCTAGAGATATAAATGATAAAATAAGGTAAAAAAAAATATTGTTTTGTTCCTCATTAGACCATACTTTTTGGTTTAGTGAGCATTCATTGGGATTAAATACTGTCTTTAATCATCTATATGCAGTATAAATATAATACCTACCCACAAACAAGGCATAGCCTGTAGTCTTTATGAATTACGACCCTCACAAAATGGACAATAATCAAAGCAAATACATGCTACTAAGTCTGATACAAATGTATGACTCTCAATACCATAAAAGAAAATATATGGGGCATCTCTAATTTGATTGGTGAGAGGCAGAGTTATTTACTTTGCAATTTCATAACATGAAAACATAATGAACCAGGAAAGTGATAGTAGAGCAACAAGAGATTTTATTGGGGAGACATTTAAAAGGGATGTATTATAGAGCTGAAATGTTATTTAGATAATAAGCTGTTTAATGAGCTTTATGATCATTACAACCACAGTGAAAATAATGACTTGGGTCTCTTGACATTTTCCTCAGTTGTATACTACATCTGTGGAAAAGTAATGCCACCTGGTTGAGGTGTTTCAGTATGTATTGATGTCTCTGCTGTAGAGAGGAGAGAGGAACAATGGGAGATTATGAATGAGAGAGTGAGATTAGAAATGTCTTAAAAGTAGGCAAACAACATTCTTTTTTCCCCCATGGTCACGTACAGTACATCAACATTTCTCTACTGACAAACTGTTTTACAACTGGGTAAACATGCTGTGAGTTTATTCAGGATGCAGAGTGTACTTATTTATATAACACCTTGTTAAGCAGGAACTGTTTGTTGTTGTCTTCACTGTAGGCATCATGTGTGCTGTGGTTTTGAGCAAGCCTCCCGCAGGTCGGTTTCTCGTCCCAAAACTGGGGCGGAGTGAGCCTGAGTGCAAGCGTTGAATTATTGATTACAAGTGGAGAAAAGCTTCCTCTCCATCCACACTACACATTTCCTGCCAGAGTAATCCATCACCAGCTAAAGTAATAGAGGGAGCTGGAGGTAATCTAACCTGACTCTCAGTGGTTAATGTGGTGTTTTTAGCTTACTATGGGCTGTGAGTCACTTTGTCCTCCACAGTAGGATGAAATTTGTCAAGCTGATAGAAAAGGAAAAGTCTTTTATTTTTGTACTTTGTACTTGATTAAATGGCAACTTTCCTTTCAGAATTATTATATCACTCAATAGGGGAAACTGGGGCTAGTAACTTTTCCTGTAACTCCAATAGAGTAGGTTTATTTTTGAAAGTCATTTTGTTTATACACATACCTACTATATATTTTAGCATCTGCATTCATGATGTAGTTGACACTTGCCTTAAAGATGCACTCAGTCATTTTTTCCTCTTTTCCTAACTAAATGAATAGTTATTTTTAAACACATGTATAAAATCATGAGAAGACTCCAGTCATATCAGTGACCGTATAAAAGCTGTTTTACTCTACATGGAGAGGGTCCCCTCATGGCAGCAGCCATGTTAGAATCACATGACCAGTTACTACTCACTTTATCTCAGTAACCGCCCTGTCATTAGAAACTTTCACTTGTGGATTAGATTAATCATGGCTGAGGCTCACTGTAAATAGTGCATTTTTACAGTGGCATCCGTAACTGAAAACTATTACGTTTGAATGATGCTGCATCCAGGCCCCTAGGTGTCAGTGTAAGTCCAAATCAACATACACAAAAACTGAGTGCATCTTGTATCCACATGTGGTTTTATTTTCATGTTTTTGTTTTTTTAACGAAGAGTTATAACAAAAGTAATGAATAAGTGAAGGCTGTAAACATTTGAATATATTGGAAATGTATTCATGAAACTAACATTAGAATGTAATATAATATAATATAATATAATATAATATAATATAATAGCCAACCTCATTTTGTTGGCTGCTGATTGCAGTGCGTCTGTTCAGTGTGTTGGAGTACTGCAGACCCCAGCCCACTCCTCCGGTGTAACAGTGCTTCAGTAACTGCGGGGTCGCACTTGGTGCACGCCGGAATAGGTAGTTGAGATTACTCGTGGCATCTGGTGATAAAGGGCCGATTCCAATGCTGCGTGGGAAATAGTTCAGTCTGGGATGGAAATCTCCATTGCCGTCTGGCCCTTGATGCCACCAAAACAGATACCACAGGTTGTATTAGTGTCCTAATGAAATATTTCAGAATCCCTCAGAAATAGTTACCTGTGAAAAGTATTCTTTGTCCAGACGCACTCTGAACCCCTGAATCAACAAGAGAAGGCGTAATGTCCCGATGTACCATCTTTATCACCTTCGTTTTGCTTACTATAGTCTGACAACTGTTGCTGGATTACAGAAAGTATCCTCTATCCCAGCACGACTGTATGAAACAAGCCCTGGCCAGGAGGTCACTCACAAGCGTTACCAGAGAAGTGTTTTGTCGGAATACATCAAGCACATTTCGATTATCTATTAAAAAGTAAACCACTATTATTTACAGATATTTGCATTAGTGTATAAGTCTAAAACACTCTTGTTGAGCTTGATTTCATTAAGAATAAATAACTGAATTAATAAATCAATATTTTTTATTAGGCCTACACCAAATGAATAATTGTATTTAATGTAAATAATTAAATACAATTTAATTCAGCAGTTAAACAAAATCTCATCCTAGCACCGGCCTTGATTTATACACACAAATTGCTCTAAAAGGGCATTTTACTTACAGTATTCTGTTTAGCACACAAAATAAATAGCCTCATTTGTTTGAAAGTGTTTAAATGTGTAGTTTCATCACATTTATTCATTGGTTTGTTAGTCCATTCATTCATTTATTTTGCTGACAAAACAAAGAAAGACAGCTGCTTGACCTATTGCTAATAAGTGAATGATAAGTAGCCTCCAATACAATGTTGTTGCGTAACAAAATTAAAATGTTTATTTATTTATTTACCATTCTACAATTTTCAATAATAATAATAATAATAAATAGATAAACTACTTTTTAGGCTAAATGTAAACAAATATTGCATTATTTTTTTTATTTCTTTGCTACGATGGTTCTCCGTGGGTTAAATTAATTTCCAACTTTTTTTTTTTTAACAAAATCGCATTTCAAGGTTTTATTTTATTTTAGCCTAATTGCTTAGTTAATTTCTAAATCAAGAGAAATTTATGCCCACCATATTTTTTATCGGTTGACTTGTTGACTACTCTTGCTTTGAAATAGTAACCTATTAAAGGAACAGTTCACCCAAAAATGATAATTCTCTCATCATTTATTCACTCTCATGTCATACCAGATGTGTATGACTTTCTTTATTCTGCTGCACACAAATAAAGATTTTTAGAAGAATATTTCAGCTCTGTAGGTCTTTACCATGCGAAAGTGAATGGTTACCAGAGCTTTGCAGCTCCAAAAAGCACATAAAGGCAGAACAAAAGTAATTCATAAGACTCCAGTGGTTTAATCCACGTCTTCTGAAGTGATTAAATCGATTTTTGATGAGAACTGACCAAAATAAAACTTCCTTTCACTATAAATCTTGATATCAGCAGTCTCCATGGCGATCCTGATTTCAAGCTTGATTACACTTCATAGCACCATCTAGAGCTTTGTGCATTGCGTCAAGCACTAGGAAGTGTAATCAAGCTTGAAATCACGAGCGTGCCAGGAGACTTCGATGGCAAGATGTTCAGTGAAAAAGGAGTTATATTTCGGTCTGTTCTTACCCCAAACCCCTTACATTTAAAGCTGCCCTTATGTGCTTTTTTGGAGCTTTAAAGTTTTTTTCACCATTCTCTTGCATTGTATGGACCTACAGAGCTGAGATAGTATTCTTTCTGCAGAAGAAAGAAACTCATGCACACCTGGGATGGGTGAGTAAACAATGAGAGAATTTTCATTTAAATGACACTCAGTACAATATTGTAATTCAGCTTTCGTCCAGTGGATGGTGACAAAGCACTAGGCTGTGTCGAGCGTAAATTGTTCTGCGGGCGCGTTATTGTGCTGAATGGACTCGCCCATGAACCCTCTTGAGGCGGTCGGTCACCATGGTGGTGTCATACAACAGCGAGTCCAGACGGCACACCATCCGTCGCGTTTAGAGGCGAAAACACTATTTATAAACGCTGTTTTTGACCCTCCGCTGGCTTGCAAATTGCTTAAAATGGGCAGTCAGCCAACGTACGATTTGCATGATTATTTTAAGATGGAAAACTGAAGAAGAAGAAGGAATAGCGAATAAGGCACAAACGGAATGCTGGAAAATGCACGCGTTTGCGTAAAACAGAAACATACCGCTTACCTGCAGAAACGTTTAGTTAACACAAAAATCGTCTGTCAACTCGTAGCTGAAACATCAGCGACTGGAACAGGAAAGCAGACTGTCTGCTCTTGTAAGACTGGGACCAGGGACATTAAGAAAGCTCCGGGCTCAGGCTGTGGCCTGGGGACAGAGGCTCTCCCTTCCGCGGCTGCTCCCACATAAAACGAGTGTTTTGGTACAGTTTTAAAGCCACTTCTGGGATTCGCTTCGGATTATTTAACTTTTCGAAACCATGGCGTCCTATGTGGATAGCAGTTTTCGGCAGGCGGTGATGGTGACTCCGTCAGAGAGGACGCAACAGGTCAGAAGACTGTGTTTTAAATCATTTATTATGCATACTGCTGGCTGTTATGTATGTTACAGTGATGGCTGCGTCTCTGCTCTTAGTATCACATGCATCCTTGATACATGTTTGTCTATACATTGTTGCATAGTAAACAGTGTGTAACTGTTTTGCCTCGTTAGTCACTCATCATCTGCTTAAGTAAGGCTAATAATCTATACTATTAAAATGCAATTATATGAATTAACACACATAGACAATATGTAAACAATTGCATGTTCACACACAATTATCTGCTTAAAATGCTCATAATTCTGACACATGCGTTTTGTAACGAATGTGTCTTTGCTGATGCAGCCAACTGTATAAACATAAAGCAAGCTCTTGTAAAACTTGAAGTCTTTAGCAGCAACACAAGCCATGACGGCTCAGCTTTAAGTTTAACATGAGTTACAACAATGCTACAATGCTTTATGTGAGGCAGAGTGTCGTTTATTCATATAATATTTGAGCATATATTGACATGTTCTGAAAGACATCGCGGTGACATTACCCTTTGAATAGTCTCCACCCTTTTAGCTCAACCGGCGACCAAAAAACAGTATTTCTTACCCCAGCTGAAAATAATGCGTGTCCAAGAACGTTCTGGAAAGGTTAGTTTATGGTTCTACAATAAACGTTAAACAACGCGAATGTTCATAGAACGTTTGGTTCCCTCAAAATAACTCAATGGGAACCAAGCGCTAACATTAGGAAAACGTTCCGTGTTTGTTAGGTAATTCGCTTTCAGCAAGACTGAAGATGTATGTTCAAGTCAATAAACGTTTGCATTTGAAGTTATTTCATTTTTAAACCATTTGCTTCGTCTGCGATGTTTTGGGTGAAGCTAAAGAAAAATAACCGATATTAATGAAATGATGTGTCGGGCACTTGAGGCGACAGGCTGCTTTGTCAGACATAATAGAAGCGATGCCATTCTTCTATTCCACATCTGGTTAATTCGATTTTGCCCGCATTTCTTCTACTTTAATAGATTACAATGTTTCTTATATTTATTTGGTGTCAGTTTATGAACCCTTGAGTGCATTGTTTTTATACACTGGGCATGCCCTTAGAAAGAAAACTAGCAGGCTTGATTCACAGTATGCATCCTTGAAATCACATGGTTCCCGTTTTATACAATACGTACATTATAAATACCATAAGACATAACAAACTGGTTATGAAAGCTTTTATGCCTTGATAGATCTGATTTTGTGCACTTGATATACTCGCATCTGTTCATGTACCCAGTGGTTTGTACCTGATGAAACCATTGCAGACAATAGACACATTTGAGGGCCAGTATGGTATTCATTAGTTAATGCAACAGCAGGACTAAGAATTGTATGCAGCTGCATTTCCTAAAGATTACGTGATATTCCACGTCTGTTCCTATTGATTGATGGAGCATTTAAAGGGATATTTCACCCAAAAATGCAAATTATTAAAAATGTTACTCACCCTCATGTCATTTCAGATGTGTATGAATTTCTTTCTTCTGCAGAACGCAAACGACGATTTTAAAAAGTATATTTCAGCTCTGTTGGTCCATACAGTGCAAGTGAATGGTGACAAAAACTTTGAAGCTACATAAAGGCAGTATAAAACTCAAGTGGTTTAACCCTTGTCTTCTGAAGCGATCTTATTGGTTTTTGCTGAGAATGGACCAACTTATAACTCCTTTCAAACTCGATTATCATTCCTAGTATCATCTAGCGCTCTGCGCATGTGTCAAGTACTAGGAAGAGCAATCGTGATTGTTCCTAGAGACCGCAGTGGCAAGATGTACAGTGAAAAGGGACTTATATTTTGGTCTGTTCTCACCCAAAACTGATTGGATCGCTTCAGAATACATGGACTAAACTACTGGAGTCTTATGGATTACTTTTATGCTACGTTTATGTGCTTTTTTGGTGCTTCAAAGTTTTGGTCACCATTCACTTGCATTGTGAGGACCTACTGAGCTGAAATATTCTTTTAAAAATCTTAATTTGTGTTCTGCAGAAGTAAGGATGTCATGAGGGTGAGTAAATGATGAGAGAATTGTCATTTTTGGGTGATCTATGCCTTGAAAGCCTTGAAGCACACAATTGAAAGAGTTACTAGCTGCAAAATGTATACAATATAGTGTAATTTATGATCTAATCAAGGTAATGTAACCTCTAAATCATGCTAAATGCATGATGTAATCATGGTGAGTTCATGTGGGCTAAAAGGAGCCAGAAAGACACAATGAGTAAAGACGACTCCTGTTTAGGGAATGACGCAGGCTTTTCTAATGGAGCTTGAAGCTCGTTATGGCACAATGACAACAGCCTCAGTGCATTAACACAGAGCTGATGGATGGTACTGGACTGGACATCTTAATGGGGCTAAATGTCACTCAGTTGGAATAGGTGATTTGGAGAATGGTGTGGCTTATACAGACTTTGGGACACTATTTTTGATGGCAGATGAGTATGCACAGGTCAAGAAGGCCATAAACAGGCTGATGGCACTTTGTGCTTTGACCTTTGGTAGTCAGAAGATCAAAGAGCAAAAGGCCATTTCTCGTATTGTTCCTAAGAGCCGGATATTGGATATTTCGTAATGAACGAGCTAAATATATCTGTTGGCGTCAAGAGACAATGTATGACTCTATAGCTTTTTAGATGCCCACAAAATTACTATAACAAGCTGGCCATCCTGGACTGATGGTTTCCTTCCGACAACTTCCTTTCTTTCACAGACAGAGGAAGCACATCAGAGGACCGTCAGAGCCTGACAAAGCTTAAGAAATACCTTTTTCTTGTTTGCTTTAAAAAAAAAAAAACTCCTGCACCCGGTTCCTTTATTTACATTTTTTTTATGCATTAATATAATGCTGCTTTGTTTACTCACACACATGCCATGTCAGTGAGCTGCAGTTGTCTTAGGATTTCTTTAAAATAGCAGAGTTCACCCAAATAAAAGAAAAAAACATTCTGTGGCCTTTTTCTCACTGTGTTGTTCCTCATGTTTTTTGTAATTGATGCTACATTTCAGCTATTTACAGTAAGAACTGCTGTTCTTGGCCTCAGAACTTGTTTTTCTGTTACTGCATTTCTGCATTCTCTGGTCTTGCCCCATTCGTTCAGTCAAGTGGAGTCACATGTTATGAATGGGAGTCATTGCCTTGACAGAAGTGCTTTGGACACATATTGTACATACACAAGCCTGTGTGAACAAAGAATGGTTTCAGTGACGTCTGCCATATCAGTTTACACTGAGAGGATAGACTGACCAGCTGGGGAACATAAACACATTATGACAACTGCCGTGTTAATACCAGAACATGTGCCACGTCTTTCTTCTCCCCTTCTTTGATGACTTAGACAATATTATCTTTAAATATACTGCCGTAATGGCCCATGGAAGGCTGATTGTAAATATGGTTGTATTGCACTAATACTGGGGCAAATCCTTTAGATGTTTATGAATTTGCTCTGAAATGTCTTAATAGGGCGAATCTTTTTTTCAACCAAAACAGCCATTGTAGTCAAATGCATTTATAATGTTTTATTGAGGGAGAATATTTAATGATTCCATTAAAGGAAAAAAAAAAACAAGCACCCACCAAAATTGTCAATGAGAATTACACTTACAAATTAACTAATTAAAACAGAATTAACAGAATTAGTTTGAACTGATTCATAGAAAGAAATTTACCGACTCTTAATGCCATTTTGCTACTTACTATATAAGAGGTTATAATTAAAACATTTGTCTTAACGCTCTCCTTGTGAGTCCCAAGACGGAAGGATCGCAAAAGTAAAAGTTGGGATTTGTAATGTTTTTTTAAATCATCATGATATTCATATTTCTGCACAGCAAAATCATCACAAATATTTTGTGAATAAAACATATTGGTCTTTTTCCAAACGATGGATGGCCTACTCTAAATTTGGCCAACACAAAATTAATTTGTTAATTTGATGCAAAAGATGGGGAATGACTTAATGAATGACTTAAATGGGAATTTCACTATGGTAAAGTAAGGCAAATAAAATGCTTTTAGGGCATTCTATTCCAGTTGTTGCTGAACTAACAGTATTTGACTGTGTTTCCGTTTGCCTGTTGGTAAGTGAATCTAATAAGCGCACCCAATGAGGTGGAATGAAGTATTTGAATGCACCACTGCAATCGTAAGTGCTCATCACATGATTATTTTACTGACAAATGTAAAAGGTGCTTCACACAAGCTACAGTTAGTGACATCACTGAGAGACTGTCACAACTTTATTATATTTATCTACCATTTAAATATAAGAGAAACTATTCTCAGGACACAACAGAAAATAGAGCCTTTGTTTAATTTCCTGCATCATAATTGGTGCTTGTAGAATATGAATTTTTGCATGTTTAGTAGTGACTACTTTAGTGTTGTTCAAAATCATTTTGCTCTCCAAATGTGGATGGAAATTGTAATGAATTTTGTTATTCTGATTCCTGTTAGAGTTTCCAATTTCTTAACAACTCCACTAAAAGGTTAATTTCAGGAGATGCTGAAAGTAATAACTTGCTTGATGTTCCGCGATTAATTGAAGAACCGCTCTGAACGAGTGTCTGAGTGAGTCTGATTCAAACCGTTAAATAATTCAAGACTGATTTGTGAGTCATGTTGACCATTTTATTAAAAAGAACTTGCTCAAAAGAGTCCATTAACAGTCAATTTCTTATTAATTGAATTGTAGAAAGTTTTTTATTGGTAGAAAGAAATTGAATGACTTTCATTCAGATTAAGTCAGTTTTATTGAGCCGACATAATTAAATTGGATTAGGTCATATTTAATCGTAGTTTTAATTCAACTTCATTAATTTGTCAAACTCAATAAATTAAGGTTTAATTTTTTCATTAGTATATGTTGCAATAACACCAAAAAAAATATTCAAATGGGACTACAAAACTTCCGTTTTGCAAAACTTTCATATTACAAATTTGAATTAATGGAACGCAATAAAATCAAGTTTTTTCAAGTCAATTGAACTGAACTAACATTTTTGAGAATTAATGTCACTTGTTACGCTGAATAGTTGTCATTGCATGCAACCAGTAAGGACAACTCAGTAGGAAGATTCACAAATTTAAGAAGATGTTATGTCTTTTGCAATGGCTCTGTATATTCAGTAGGAGCACAGAGCTGTCAGTGTCAGCAAAAGAACGCAGACAAACATAAAAGTCATTCAATCCCAGTATTTGTTTTTTAATAAAACAGATTCTGATGAAATGGAACAGGTTCCCTATTTGCAGCACACTTAATACAAGATCAAGTCACAACAAGAGGGAAACGGGCTCATGACTGAATATGAAAGCTATCGTGGGGTGAGGTGGAAGATTTAAATATCAGAAGTAGGGCAACAGTATAGTGGCTGGCAGCCCACGTCCCTTCCCGTAGTTCTTTTGATCACTTGTGTCAGAGGAGAGCTCATTCTCATCCTCACTTTGATCTGATGCACTGTTTTTCTGTTCTGATCCATTTGTTAGAATCTCTCTCTCTCTCTCTCTCTCTCTCTCTCTCTCTCTCTGAAGTAACAGCTAAACTGAATCTCTGAAGCATGATCTAGACTCATAAACCATGATACACTGACATGCCTGACATGCCTAACCCTTTAGTGGTGCTTGCCAATAGTAATATTCCTAAATTCTTCATACTTAAAGGTGCAATATGTAACAATTTTCATGTAATATTCACCCTTTTTTTTGCCAATGTGTGAACAGCTTGTAACACAACTTAAAAAACGAGCCCTTGCTGGACTTCCTAGGTTGCCTATTAAAGCCTGTATACTGATTTTCATGCGAAGGGAGCGGGTTGCTTTTGCTGGGAAAATCCAAAGGATGTGACGTTTATGTACATTCCCGAGAGCCTTTCCTCAGACAGTAGCTTCTTTTCCACTATTCAACAGCGACAAAAAACTGCAACACTAGGTAATGTCATGTGACACTTCACTGGACTGGACAGGGGAAGCAGGACACGATAACAGGAGGGTGAACTCAAAGGTATGGGTTTTAATTTCCAATGTAAAACAAAAAGTACAATACTGAACATAAATTGTTTAGAAGAACACAGGAACGATCTCTCTATATATAAACAAAACTCTTTGGGCTCCGGTTGGCAACGCTAGACTGCCCTCCCCACTGGCGTTGTTGTGGCTCTTATATGCCGCTCTCCCCGTGCTTACTGAAATCAGAGACAGGTGTTAGACATATTTTAGCTCAGGTGCAAGCGCCCTTACCGCTCCCTCTCTCCGAACGGGCGCTTGACCACGCCCCCGCTGCCACATACCCCCACCGCCCGACTCAGGCCGGGGCGTCATCCGGCCTGCCTACCACTCCCCCCCCATTTCTGGAAAGGAAGTCGGCGACAGCCATCTGCACCCCCGGTCTGTGGACCACCTCGAACTTAAAAGGCTGGAGAGCCAGATACCAACGGGTGATCCGGGCGTTAGTATCCTTCATGCGGTGGAGCCACTGCAGTGGGGCATGATCCGAGCAGAGGGTGAAGGCCCGCCCCAGCAGGTAGTAGCGGAGTGTGAGGACCGCCCACTTGATGGCTAGACACTCCTTCTCCACGGTGCTATACTTAGTTTCCCTCAGTGAGAGCTTCCTGCTGATGTATAGCACCGGGCGCTCCTCCTCCTCCACCACCTGCGAGAGTACGGCCCCCAGCCCTCTGTCTGAAGCGTCCGTCTGTAATAGAAAAGGGAGAGAGAAGTTAGGGGAATACAAGAGCGGCCCCCCACAGAGTGCGGCTTTAATTTGTGAGAACGCCTGCTGGCACTGTTCCGACCATTGGATCGGATCTGGAGCCCCCTTTTTAGTGAGGTCAGTCAGCGGGCTGGTGACGTCCGAATAATTAGGTACGAACCTTCTGTAGTAGCCAGCCAGCCCCAGGAACTGCCTCACCCCCTTTTTGGTCTTGGGCCTAGGGCAAGTCGCAATCGCCGCGGTTTTATCAATTTGGGGCCGCACCTGGCCATGGCCCAAGTGGAACCCCAGATACCGTACCTCCACACGCCCAACCGCGAACTTCTTAGGGTTTGCAGTGAGCCCCGCCCGCCGCAGCGACTTCAGGACCGCCCTCAGGTGTTGTATATGCCGCTGCCAGTCATTACTATAGATAATAATATCGTCTATGTAGGCAGCGGCGTAAGCAGAGTGCGGCCGGAGGACACGGTCCATCAAACGCTGGAACGTGGCTGGGGCCCCGAACAAACCGAACGGAAGTGTCACAAATTGGTGTAATCCGAACGGCGTGGTGAAGGCTGTTTTTTCGCGGGATATTGGTGTCAAGGGGATCTGCCAATAACCCTTTGTTAAATCCAATGTCGAATAAAAGCGAGCAGTACCTAACCGATCGAGCAGTTCATCAACGCGGGGCATTGGATACGCGTCAAATTTAGACACCGCGTTGACTTTTCTATAATCCACACAGAACCGCACCGACCCGTCACTCTTGGGAACAAGAACGACTGGGCTGGACCAGTCGCTGTGGGATTCTTCTATTACTCCCATATCAAGCATGGCATCTAATTCGTCCCGGACAATTTTCTTTCTATGCTCGGGGAGGCGATAAGGGCGGCAACGAACGACCGCCCCTCGCTCGGTCTCGATATGGTGCTGGATGAGGTTCGTGCGACCCGGCAGGGGAGAGAATACGTCCGCAAACTCCTTCTGCAAACTGGCGACCTCTGCTCGTTGACACGGGGAGAGGTGGTCTCCACAAATGACCGGGGTATTGAAGTCTGGATTTGGATTTACCTCCGGTCCGAGCTCCGCCCTCTCCGGGACCACCGTAGCCAACGATACAGGGACCGCCTCCCTCCATAATTTAAGGAGGTTGAGGTGGTAGATTTGACGCGCATTCCCTCTGTCGGTTCGCTTAACTTCATAATCGAGATCCCCCACTCGTCGTGTGACCTCAAAGGGCCCTTGCCACTTGGCGAGTAATTTGGAGCTCGATGTGGGAAGCAATACAAGAACTTTATCTCCCGGTGCAAATTCCCTCAGCCGCGTTCCCCTGTCGTACAGCCGGCATTGACGTTCTTGGGCCCGGAGCAAATTCTCCTGTGTTAGTTTCCCCAAAGTGTGGAGTTTTGCTCGGAGGTCAAGAATGTATTGAATTTCATTTTTGCTATTTGTAGGTCCCTCCTCCCAACCTTCTCGTAAAACATCTAAGATGCTGCGCGGGCATCGCCCGTACAATAGCTCAAATGGAGAGAAGCCGGTTGAGGCTTGCGGGACCTCTCGCACTGCAAACAACAGGGGATCGATCCATCTGTCCCAGTTTTTAGCATCCTCGTGCACAAACTTACGAATCATGTTCTTAAGGGTTTTATTAAAGCGTTCCACTAGGCCATCTGTCTGCGGATGATACACGCTAGTGCGAATCGATTTAATGCCCAATAGATCGTAAAGTTCGCGAAGTGTGCGTGACATAAACGTTGTGCCTTGATCGGTGAGGATTTCTTTTGGAATCCCCACCCGGGAGATTATTTTGAAGAGCGCCCCAGCAACACTACGTGCTGAAATGTTGCTTAGAGGCACTGCTTCCGGATATCACGTTGCGTAATCCACTAGAACTAACACAAAGCGATGTCCGCGTGCTGTCCGCTATAATGGCCCGACGAGGTCCATTCCAATTCTCTCGAAGGGGACCTCGATCAACGGAAGAGGGCGCAATGGCGCTTTTGGGGTGGCCGGAGGGTTTACCAGCTGGCATTCGCGGCACGCCGCACACCACCTGCGGACGTCACCGCTAATGCCCGGCCAATAAAACCGGGCTATTAGGCGGAGCAGTGTCTTTCTTTCCCCTAGATGACCCGCCATGGGATTATAATGAGCCGCTTGGAATAACATTTCCCGGCGGCTCCGTGGAATCAAAAGCTGTGTCCTATTTTCTTTAGTTTGAGTGTCCTGCGTCACTCTATACAGTCGGTCATTTATAATTGAGAAATAGGGGTATGCGAGTGCGATGTCTGGCCGGAGGCGCTGACCATCGATCACTTCCACCTGACCAAAGGCATGTTTGAGGGTTTCGTCCCGCGACTGCTCCAAAGGGAAATCCTCACCAGGGAATTCCCTGCGAAGAGGAGGGGCGGAAGCCCCGCCCCTCTCCTCGTCATCCCGATCTGGAGCAGCCGAGGACGGACCCGGCTCCGCCTCCCCTGTCAGAGCATCGCACATCGCACATCTCCCTACTTTAGTGCAGGACCCATCCGTACAAACTCCCCCTAACACATCTTTAAATGCTGGCCAATCGGTTCCCAAAATCAGAGGATGGGTGAGGCGGGGACTAACCGCTGCCTCTACTCTATGCTTTTTTCCCCGGAATTTCATTAACAAGGTCACCATCGGGTACTTGTGAATATCCCCATGCACACACCTCACCCTCACCCGTCTAGCTATGCCCAAAGCCCCGGGTTGAACCAAGCGTTGATGGATGGTGGTCTGATTGCAACCGGTATCCAGCAATGCTTGGTGTGTACCCCCCTGGATTCTTACCGGAATCCGGTACGCTCCAGCCCGATCGGGGGCAGCATGCGGTGGATCGGAGACCCGAACCACCGTCCCCACTTCCATCATCGGACACTGATCGCGGAAGTGGCCCGGGTCCCCGCACCTCCAACAGGCTGGCCCAGGCGCCACACCCGTACCTGCGTCGGCGGACGCCCCCACCTGAGGGGGAGAGCGGCTGAATGTGGCGGGGGGGGTGTGCGATGCCACCGTGGGTCTCTGCCAGGCTCCTCGCCTGCGGGGGGCAGGAGCGGACCCTGGAAGAAAGACAGAGCGAGAAGGGGGAGGGGCACTGGACCCACTCCGCCGTTCTCCTGGGTAGCCGCTGAGTGAATTGCTCCAGCACCACCTGATCGATGAGACCCTCGACGCCGCGGTCCCCCACTAGCAGCCACCTCCGGCAGGCATCGCGGAGCCGCTGAGCAAACGCGAACGGGCGGTCGGCTTTGTCCAGCTTCATGGCCCGGAAGAGCTGGCGATTCTCCTCGGGGCTCCGACCAACCCGTTGCATGATGGCTCTCCTCAGATCGGGGTAGGCCAGGAGGTTCGCTGTCGGCAGTTGTTGAGCCGCGAGTTGGGCTTCCCCGGACAATAATGGGATGAGGCGGGCTGCCCATTGGTCGCGCGGCCAGGCCCAGATCTCCGCCGTGCGCTCGAACAAATCGAGGAACGCCTCAGGGTCGTCCGTCGCCCCCATTTTCTGTAACATGGGAGGGGGTAACTGAGGGTGATTGTCCGGGGTCGCGGCTGTGGCGGGAGCGACCTCCCGGCTGAGGAGGCTCCGGATGGCAAGTCGGTCCTCTGCTTGAGCCCGCATGATCTCAAAGAACCGTCGATCCTGGTCCTCCCGGAGCTCAAGCAGGGAGTGCTGGTGGCTTTGATGGAGTGTAGCGAGGGACTGGAGGACTTCGGTCAGCTGGGCGGACTCTACGGGGCGACCTTCCATGACTAATTTTCCCGGCTTTCGGCACCACTGTGACACTTCACTGGACTGGACAGGGGAAGCAGGACACGATAACAGGAGGGTGAACTCAAAGGTATGGGTTTTAATTTCCAATGTAAAACAAAGTACAATACTGAACATAAATTGTTTAGAAGAACACAGGAACGATCTCTCTATATATAAACAAAACTCTTTGGGCTCCGGTTGGCAACGCTAGACTGCCCTCCCCACTGGCGTTGCTGTGGCTCTTATATGCCGCTCTCCCCGTGCTTACTGAAATCAGAGACAGGTGTTAGACATATTTTAGCTCAGGTGCAAGCGCCCTTACCGCTCCCTCTCTCCGAACGGGCGCTTGACCACGCCCCCGCTGCCACATGTCATCTTAAGAGATGGAATCCAGAAAACGTCCGGCTTCCAGCACAACATCGACTCCTACTCCTACACCAAAAAAATACAAATAAAAAATATTTACTGAACCCCATCTGGCTGTGGGAACGTGTTCTTGGTCGATCAATAGATGGCAGTCATGGAATTAACCCACAAAACAAAAAAACATAATTTATATGAACAAAGATGTTTTAAATTAAAAATAAATGCACAATACCAAGAGAAAAGCATCAGTGTGTTTTTTTGGAACACTCCATTCTATACAATTATTGTTTCGTTTACTTTTGAAAAAATGCTGTCAAAATTACCTGTTTTAAATAAAATAAATGCAAAATGCACAAAGCATTAAATCAAATAATTACCAAATGAAAATATATCTATATATTAGACCTATATTTATGCCTTTTTCTTTACACAAACTTAAATTAGCTTTACCCTGTTCTGTAGACAAAACAAGCCGGCTGAATGACATTCTCAGAATGTTCTAGACTTCAAGACTATGAACTATTTGTCCAATGCTGAGTTTAGTTTCAGAAAACAAGCTTTTGAACATTTTAAAACTTTTAAATATTTTAAATCTAACCCTCTTTACCTCGGATCACATTTGCTGAGCTTCTTCAGAAAATGTAAATTGCATGACATTAAATTAATTTTAGATGACAATCAAGTTCAGTTGGTCGTTAAAAGTTGCTGGAGAAATATGCGGGACATAATGCAGTTGTGAAGGCGATGCTTTAGATGATTGTTCTAAACAGCCTATTGAATATCAGGAATGTATCATATGTAAACCCTGATATTATACCGCATCAGTTTTTCTTTAATGGCTGTACACAAAGCACATACACATCGATGGTCCTTCTATTAAGACTGAAAGTTTCCTCCACTACTTGGTGCAGGTTGCCTGCTTGAACAGGGCCATGAAGATTCGCTTTCGGGTTGGAACCGGTTTCAACCTGCAATAGGTGCAACATCAGGACCAATATTACAGTCCTATCATAAGGGCAACTGTTCCCTTTTGATTGCAATTCCTCCTCTTCAGATTACTTTTATTTGTGAAATTTAAAATGACAGTAAGCTGGCTAATTTCAATGAATTGCCTCTCCATTTTACCAAAATGGCTTAAGGGCACATTTATTTTGCGATAAACCAAAACTAATACGACACAGTGTTTTTTTTAGGCATGATATCATTACTCATACCATTTTTAGCGATAAATGGTCATTTTAATGATAAAAGGCAGAAGACGGAAAATTTTGCATAAATATTTACGCATTTTCACTTTGTTGTTAACATTAGAGCGAGAAAAGTGGATTGAAACTAGGCTATTGTTACACGTTCGTCCATATTCACGTACAAAAAAGTGTCTACATATCTATTCAATTCAGTAAAATGCTAAGAACACAGCAGTTCTATTTTTTTTCCTACAGTTTGTTGACTGCTCACCAGAATAGTACAAAAAAAACAGTAGCTGATATTAAAAATTGATTTGCATATTTAACACAGATCTAATGACCTGATTACATTGACAAATCAATCAAACTATTTCCTCACAAACATAAATAAAAAGCATAACTTAATGAAGACTCGTGCGCTGATATAAGTTCCATTTACAATGTGTGCTTAAAAGAAGCATTGCCCTTTAGTTTTTTTTCTGCAGTTTATTTCATGTAATGCTGCCAATCAAGAACGATTTGCCAATAAATTACTCTTGTTTGTGTGTTCCTCATCTCCAGATTATTTATTCCATAAAATTTAGAGCAACATCAATGTCAATAATAAACATGTATATATAAACATTGTTAAAAGCAACTTGGTAGAAATGAATTGAGCCACGTTGAGTAGACTGTCTGTCTGACAACCTATTAGTAAGGGTTGTTAAGGCTCATGAAACTCACCTGTGATTGGCTGGGTGGTCGCTTAACAGCTCAAAGTAACAAAACGCAGAGAATACTGTATAAATATTCACCATTAGGATCACTACTTTATTTTAAGAAAGTGAAATGTCAGAATAATAGTAGAGAGAATGATTTATTTCAGCTTTTATTTCTTCCATCACATTCCCAGTGGGTCAGAAGTTTACAAACACTTTGTTAGTATTTGGTAGCATTGCCTTTAAATTGTTTAACTTGGGTCAAACATTTTGGCATGAGGTATCCTTCCACAAGCTTCTCACAATATGTTGCTGGAATGTTGGCCCATTCCTTCAGACGGAACTGCTGTTACTGAGTCAGTTTTGTAGTCCTCCTTGCTCACACACACACTTTTTCAGTTCTGGCCACAACTTTTATTATCAGATTGAGTTCAGGGCTTTGTGATGGCCACTGTAATACCTTGACTTTGTTGTCCTTAAGCCATTTTGCCACAACTTTTGAGGTTCAACATTTGCGACAGAGCTTTAACTTCCTGGCTGATCTGGTCTTGAGATTTTGCTTCAATATATCCACATAATTTTCCTTCCTCATAATGCCAACTATTTTGGGAAGTGCACCAGTCTCTCCTGCAGCAAAGTACCCCCACAATATGATTCTGCCACCACCAAGCTTCACGGTTGGGATGGTGTTCTTTGGCTTACAAGCCTCACCCTGTTTACTCCAAACATAAGTTATTACGGCCAAACAGTTAAATTTTAGTTTCATCAGACCAGAGAACATTTATCAAAGTAAGATCTTTGTCCCCATGTGCACTTGCAAACTGTAATCTGGATTTTTTTCTGGCGCATTTGGAGCAGTGCATTCTTTCTTTCTAAGCAGCCTTTCAGGTTATGTCGATGTTGGACTCGTTTTACTGTGGATATAGATACTTGTCTACCTGTTTCCCCCAGCATCTTCGCAAGAACCTTTGCTGTTGTTTTGGTATTGATTTGCACTTTTAGCACCAAATTACAAACATCTCTAGGAGACAGAATGAGTCTCCTTCCTGAGCGGTACGATGGATGCTTAATCCCATTTGTACAGATGAACGTGGTACCTTCAGGCATTTGGAAATTAATCCCAATGAAGTCTTGGCTGATTTCTTTTGAATTTCCTATGATGTCAAGCAAAGAGGCACTGAGTGTATGTAAACTTATGATTAGGGCTGGTTATCGAGTTTGATAAATTTTAGACACTGACCGAATTGCCTCTAAACTATCGAGTATGAAAAAATGTCTTGTCAGTTGGTACCAAATGTCGATACCTAAGGGGTTAATCTTGTCAATGTCAGTGATAAGCATGTAGCATGCTAGATGAGAAAATCACTAGTTTACGCTGGTTATGCCCAGAGACGCAGCTCACACGTGAGGCTGTAGTGTGTATGCGTTCCAACCCCCATAGATGTAAACATGTGGCTACATTTCACCAGGCTTGATGCCAACAGCGCGCGATGCAATATTTGCGACAAGATAATTGTTGCCAAGACCGGCAACATGACAAATCTGATGAAGCACTTGATAGTTCACAGAATAAACTTAAGAGCAGAAAATTGCTCTGTCTTCGACTGCAAGAAGACAGAGCCAGTGCAGTCATCCTCTCAGCGTACTGCCACAGAGCTTCCTTAAAAACTACTGATGAATGCAGTGGCGCTATGACTTGGACTCTGAGAGGTAGGTTAACTTTAGCAAACAAACCAACAAACAAAATCGGCTAACTTGTTGTGGTACATGCTTGTGTACTTGTTAAATTAACGTTTCTGTGCACGGTGACATAGTACTTAAACAGTATGCTATAGATGGCTTAATCGATGCTAAAAATGCTTTAAGGTTGACATTAACTGATCAAGTTTAACTCACATTAAACTAGTTATATTGTTAAACCATACTTATCCTTAGGGTTGGCTGAATTAAAAGTTTAGCTTTCTTGGTTTTTTTTTTTTCCTCTTCACATTAATGTTATAGCCTCTGCTCCTGTCGACTCTGGCATGAGGAGACCAGAAGGCTCAGGAGATGAGTCTGTAAAAAAAGTTAACAAACTGAAAAAATAAAACCAAAGTTTTTTTTTGAGGTAATGTTTGTAATCTTGTTAAAATGGATTTCATAAAATTGGTATCGAAAAAAAGTATCGTTTAGGAACCGCTATCGAAGTCAAGATATCGGTATCGATATTGATACCCAGTCCTACTTCTGACCCACTGTAATTGTGATATAGTTGAGTAAAAGTGAAACAATCTGTATGTAAACAATTCTTGGAAAAATAACTCGTGTAGTTTGCTAATATGAAATCGGTGGAGTGGTTAAATTTATTTTGTTGACTTAACTGTGTCTTGGTACTAGCAAAAAGATCAAAATGAAGAAAACAAATACGTAAAAAAAAAAAAAGACAAGAAAAATGATATATATTTTTTTTAGTTTTTAGATGCTAGGAACAAAACAGTGGTAGTGTCAGAGCCAAAGCATTGCATCCTTCACTGTGGTATGATAGTGATCTAAGTAATGCTCAGTGCACTAGTGGTCATGCATGGTTTTATGCCATGGCTTGTATAATTGGCCATAGCAGTTTGATGAACAAAGTGCCAAGACAGCCTAACCCTAACCTTCAGCAGCATTACAGAATGTCAAGGCTGCAGAAATGTAAGCACTGAATCTGAATTAATCTCTCCGACATAGAGCAACAGAGGCTGAGACATTCTGTCTAATGGAAATAAAGAAGAAAAAAACAATAAGACGGTTTCTTTAATTGTTCTAGTGCAATACATTTATTGAAATAGTATCTCTGTTCTGGCTAGAAGTGGCCTGATTGGAACTAATCTGGGACTAGCTCCCTCAATTAAATCCTGTAATAGGGGAGAAACTACAAAACTGGTCTGAGATCAGTGTTTAAAGCTACCTTTAACCGATAGTAATCCCTCCTGTACCTTATCACTTTAGCATATGTGAATGTAGACCAAAGCATTAGCTGATTAATTACCTGATTACCTGCGGTGGGCTGAGGAATGTTTAAAAAGGCTTTGTTCATTCAGTATGTAGGCCAGTGTCCACAAACTTGATATCCTGTCTGTTGTACATTTTTCTAGTTTCTGCTCAAATTATTTGGGAGTTTCATAAAAACATATCCAGATCATTGTCAATTAAAAGTGAAACAATCTGTCTGTAAACAATTGTTGGGAAAATTACTTGTCATGTGCAAAGTAGATAGACAAGTAGATGTCCTAAACGACTTGCCAAAACTGTAGTTTGCTAATATGAAATCTGTGCTTAAAGTAGTTTTAATGGCTTCTACCTAAGTGTATGTAATCTTCTGACTTCAACTGTATGTCACAACACAATTGTTGGATAGAGGCTAGCTAAATTTTGATGGCTGTATTTTATCAATTTGAAGTTCATACAAATTGTATACGAGTTGTTATGTGATGTTTCGGGCTGAAATATGACATGGACATTTTGACAGGTTTTGGGAAATCAACCTAGTGGCACACATTTTATGATTACACTTTAGTGCTTTTAATTGTGTTTTTCTCTCCGTCTGTGTTTGTGGATAGTCCATTTGGCTAGAGAAGGAACGCTCGGACACATGAGCTCAGGATTGTATTCCACTCTATCATGAACAATGGCACTTCTCCAGATAGAAAGCTCTCGTCATGAGGTCATATTCCCTTGTGCTCTGTAGGGGTCCATAGACACTTACGTTATCATGTTTATGAGGTTCAGTATTGGTTTTATGATGGCACGAATTTAGGCCAGTTGATGCCCTGGTCTAAAAAGCATTTCTTAGTCTCAGCCCAGTCCGATGTCTCATTCTCTTGCACATCTTTTTTTTTTTTAATGTTGCCTATAGCTCACTACTGTTTGAAAGAGTACTGTTTGAGAGTCTGGTCTGTCATTCAGTTTGATGTGTAATATTGTGGTACTCTTTTTTTTTTTTTTTTTTACTGTCTTCATTCCAAAGAATTATAATGTCTAAAAGTGTTTTTGTTTAGTTTCATTGTAGGAATAAATGTAATGGCACTGTTTCCTTATCGGAACTGATTATTATTATTAAGTGTTGGGTGGTCTCAATTGGTTAAACATCTCAATTGACTCTATGGGCTTGACTGCAATGTGGCTAGTCACGTTTAAGGTGTCCTTTCCTGAACTTAGCATCCAAGAACTAAAAAAACATTCTAATCCAGACTAATCTAATACTTTCTCACTGGAATTTCTGACAGTTTGCCTTTTTTTTACCCTTCTATTTCACGGGAATGGAAGAGCTGTGTTGTCCCTCGGGTGAGTGTTATCCTGGGCTGAACCTCTGGGTGGATTCCCTGCACCAGTCTGCCAATAGGCCTATTAAGATTAGACCAGTAACTCTTACAAAGTGCAGCTCTCGTATCAGTGAGTTGACACCTCACCCCATATAGAGTCAAGGTTTCCCTGGATACCATGGTCCCGGATTTCATTACATATTTCAGATTCAAATGAATTTTCCTACTAGTAATTTCATGCTGTGAATTGAGTTATTATGTGTTGCTGTAATATTTTATCTGATGTGTAATAGAAAGTGCTGAACCTAAATACACTACCAATCAAAAGATTAAACACACCTACTCATTCTTTATTGTTACAGTTTTCCACATGTAAGAATAATAGTGTAGTCACACAACTAGTACACAGATTAATGATTTGCAGTGAAGTTATGACCATAAAATCAAAGTGTAATATGTAACATATTTTTAAATAGGTTGCCTATTTAAGTCTGTAGACTGATTTTCATGCGAAGGGAGCGGGTCGGTTTTGCTGGGATAATCCAAAGGATGTGACGTTTATGCACACTCCCGAGAGCCTAGCCTCAGTGCTTCTCTTCTGCTATTCAACAGTGACAACAAACTGCAACACAAGGTAATGTTATCTTATAGATGGAATCCAGCAAGTGTCCGGCTCCTAGCACAACACCGACTCCTACATAAACTCAGAGTAAGCCAAAAAAAAGAATGTATCTGCTGAATCCCGTATGGCTAAGTGGGAACTTGATCGTGGTTGAGCAAAAACTAGAGTGAACATCGGCAAGGCATTTGATTCCTGGAGGGACCTTCGTTTGGTTTTGGGGGATCAAAACCGACCCTGAATTGCTGTTCTTCTTATTGGACAGTGCCATAAGGATTGATTTGTATAATTTTAGCTGAACTACAATAACACATGAAATGAATGCTAGACAGTGTTCAAGATAATGCAAATGGCTTCATTCATTAGTGTGATGTAACTTGGTTATACAGAAAATATATACAATCAATTATTATAAAACAATAGCGCATCAATATATCAAAATTACAGTTGTGAATCACATCAGTACTGAATTGTGTCAACATATTTATAATGTACAGTCTATTTTATAAACCGCTACTGTCATCATCCACCAAATTTAGCTAACAGCTATTGATAAAGCTGGCTAGCTAGCTAACGCCAACATAGGCTATCGTATAAATGCAGTCAATGTATCATGTAAAGAAAAGTGATTCAAAAAAGAAAAGTCTTTGTAAAGAAAAGTCTTGCATAGTAAGAACTATATCCACACTTTGTTTTTGCCCTGTTCCAGCACTGGAGAGTCAAATATAATATACAGTCTCAAAGTTTGTAGTAAAACAATCATAACATGTCATTTTAATTATGCTACCACATCTGTCAGCACGATGCCGGTGAATCACGTTCAGCCTGACGTTACGTCATTGTTTTGGACGATGCTCACGTCCCTATGGAGTGTGTGCACGAGCACAAGGAACAGGTAGCTGGCTGCAGTTCACTTAGCGGCTACAGGTGTCATTAATAACAAGGGTTTCTGAATCTTACATACTGCAGCTTTAAACATCAAAATTATGTTATATTTCATCTTTAACAAAGCCACCTATCCGAAAGCAGTTCCCATGTATGCTGGACTCTTACTGGAATCTCATTGATTGCTTTTTCTTTGCTATTCAGTCCACTTCATCAGTTAAAATCAATCAATCAATAAAATATTTTGTAACGTTATTCATACGAAAGCACAATTGATATGCCTACAAAACTATTTTTATGCATCAAAGCATTATAACTCTTTTGATTAAAAGTTTTTTAAATTCAGTCATATATGATTTTGAAGTGTGTTCTATAATTAGTGAATAACAAATGTAGCATTTTGTCTGAAGGTTTTTATCTTCTCTAAGATATGTTTAATTGTAGGCATCTGGCTGATTTTGTATGATGTAGTATGTTTAGTATGTATTCTCATGTTATCATTAAGTGTTTTTTTATGATGGTGTAAGTTGTAGTAAACCAGATCATATATGGCTTCTTATCTTCTTATCATATATACTGCCAGATTTGCAGCTTATTTGGATTTCTGACAAAACGTAAGATGAGTATTTTGAGCACTGTAAACCCTAATGTTGTCATTACTGGAAAAAATCATGTTGTCTTAATTAAACATTACTTGAACTGTCACGTTATTGACTCATAAATCAAACGTCTAAGTTCCTTGAACTTATTTTTCTTCAAAATCCATTGATTTAAGATTTTAAGTGTTAATAACTCAAACTATTGAGTACAGAATTGAGGCTATTTGGACACTAACAAGGTCTTGCACTTGAATGAATTATGCTTCCTTGGTCAAAGGGAATTTATGGGGCCATCGAAATACTGTAGTTTTTATTGCGAATTCATAGAGGTTTTAGCTCTTTTGTAGAATTATTTGTGTTTTGTTGCAAAAAGTTGTTTTGTGTGATGGTCACCATCAGGGTGATCTGTGTTCCCTTTGGTCAAGTTGGACTCTGTTGAACACTTTCTCAGTTATTCTTGAGCTTGTGCAAATAAAGTACAAAAATGAATGCATTTCTGTGGAGAAATAACTTAATTTACTGTTTGATCTAGAATCAGTTTTAATATTGCATATTTGCCGTGTCAATAGCAATGATCGGACGATTTCAGCTCACGACGGACATGCATAACATGTCAACAGAACCGCACTGCTCATCTGTGAAATGTCAGCAAGCAAATCATCGTTCATCTTCTGAAATATGCCACGAAAACATTAAATAACATCTCTACCTCACGGAAGTTATCGCGTTTGCCACCACTGTTTGACACTACCAGTTTCCATCAGACGGAAAACGTAAACAGCGCAGGAATGTTTAGCAACAGTTCAAACCACATGAATATTTAATGAGGTAAGTACTGCATCTTTGTATGATTGGTTGTCTGTTGCTAAACAACTTTGAAACATTCTAACACTGCATCGTTTCACACTGTATACCTTTGGCACCACAACACAAGGTGTACCTCGCAAGTGCGGCGCTAACCCTGTTCCGGAGCAGGGTTTTATAACCCTGGGTAAAACGCAGTGCTAACCCCCTTTCAAATTTACAAGTGTGAAACATTGCTTTACCCGAGGTTAAAAGTGGGATTTAGAATGAAGATAACCTGGGGTTAAGCGCAGTGTGAAAAGCCCTTTTTAAATAGCAAATCGCAGTTAAGTCTACTTGCATCTAGTTACTTTAACATAGATAGTTATGTTCCTTCTACATCACAACACCAAGTCAAGTGAACTTGATTACATACATTTTGGAGATGCCACTATCTAATTCAGTTGAGGGACCACGTTTATTCTTTCAGTTGAGTTGAATCAACCTATTAGGGTTTTCAGTGAAAGTCATCATTCTAAATTAAGTTCTGTTCTCTTCCATGTTTTACACCATCCATCTTTATATAAGACAAGAAAGGTGCATTTTACAGATAGTCTATAGATGATAGGTAATTTTTTTTTTTTTTATATTACTTAGCACCCTGCTTGTATGGGTCCTCCTTTGCATTTTTTTTCTTCTTGTCTGAAGATCTAAAGATGTTGTGACTCTAAACTGTGGTAGCAGATCTTGTTTGTTAAGCTTTGCCCTGTCACACTAAGCACTATTGTGCAGCTATTTTACTATTTTAGTCCTAATCTCCAGTGCCTAGTAAAACCAATTAGCTTAAGCCTGTCTTCGCTGGCCGTTTTGTATCTGATTTGTAGAAGGATTTGAGCTAGGTTAGGAACTGAACAACAGGAAAGCCCTTATGTTGGCCCCCATTACAGACCTGTGCTTTGTGAATATAACCCAGATTTACTTTACAACAGCAGATCATAATTATCCACTGTAAATATTTCAGAAACCTTCTGTTTTATTGTACTACAAAGCTATTAAGTCGCAAGTACATATTTCACAAACTATCTGATAAATCCCTGTTTATGGCATGTGGTTAAGTTATAAAGGCTCACTGATTGTTTGAAGCAGCAGCAGCTTCAGCAGTTCACAAGTCAAACGGGACGGTCCCCATGGCCTGGTGCCAATTTGAGGGGGACCCTCTCCAATTAGAATAAAACTGCTTTTATAAGGTTTCTGATATGAATGAGTCTTCACCTCTTGTGAGTGGCTATGATTTTATACACATTTTGCAAAATTGCAATTTTATTTATTTGGGAGTTCAACTTTTTTAATGAGGAAAATATGACTGAGTGCACCTTTAAATGCCGTAATGATATAGTTTCATGACTTTCACTTGAGTTAAAGGTTCTTGAACGGGCATTTTTCTACTGAAGCTGACGCAGCACAGTACTAAAATACTCAATTCAGCTACAGCACTGGCCCGCTAATTAGTGTGAAATATGGCTATGCAATGAATTGCTCTAAAATCGCAATATGAGCATGTGACATTTGTAAATCACATCAAGCTGCAAATTTTTTTTTTACACTTAATTCTATGATGTTTAATTCTCCTTATTGCAGTCCAGCTATAGGGCAGAAGTGAAAAACAAAAAGGCACAAACAGTTAGGCCTAGCCTAACTGACTTTATCATTCATACAAAGACAATTTTTCCCTCTTGTAATTTTTTTCTCCACACTGAAATTTATTGGAAGTTAAATTTGTGAAATAAGGAAAAAACATTTGGCAAAATCACAATCGCAATTAGGGCTGGGCGTTATGTCAAAACATATTGTGGATTTTGCTATATTGTGTATATCACTATGTATAAATATCTGTGCGTGTCTTCACGTGAGACTGAGAGAATTGAAGAGACTACTGAGTTGTAGCTTTTAGCTTGGCTTAACACATTTTTTGTTGAGTTGTTGGTAGCTTAGCTAGCTAAATTTTTTATTAGCTTATCCAACCCTGCTTAGGATTACAATCAGCGTTTGTGATGATATGCAGCTGAGTGCGATGACAACATTCAGATCAGCTTGACATCTTGTCAGTTCTTCAGAAATTGAAGAAGCTTATTGGTTATTTGTAGGGATGGGATGATATGGCTATCTCACAATTCGGCTTGATATGTGATTTGAGGTTCACGATTCAATATAATTGTGATTCAAAATATAACAGTTAAATGGCGAAGTATGGCAATTTTTTATTTTTTTTTTAAACGTCTGTGCAAAATGCACAATATAATTTCTCATCAAAATAAAGTTATTTAATACACAATATAAATGTCTCATATACCTTCCTCTGTAAGATAAGAGCACAAACAAATAAGCATTCAGAAATAGTGTGCTACATTGAAGATGATCAGGTGCAAAATAAGCAATATAACTGTACAGATCCTGATAAAGTTTGTGAAAGTGTATTTTTATTTTTTATGTTATTTATTAATATTATAATTTTATCTAATAGTATAATATATTATTATTTATATAAAATTAATATTTCTTTATACTTTTTTATCTGACTAAAGAACAGAAAGGATGCTGAAGAAAGACACATTATTCAATAAATCTGGAGTGTGTGGATCTCATATTTGATGGACACAAACATGGAAGAAATGGTCATTTATCTCAAGCACTTTTCAACAAAATAAGATTTTCCAGGTATTCCAGTACTTCAATTTTTAAGAGCTAAATTTAAGGCACTTTAAGCCAAAAGTATATTTCGGTCAGATGCGAATGCTGAGCGTCCACGCACAGGACACGTGAAGCAAATCTCATCATCAGCAGAGTGCTCGAGCACTGAACATGCGCAGCCTGATTTTACTAACCACTCGTCTTTGAATTTTAAATATTTGCAATAATTACTGGGTCCACAAGGCGGCAATACTCACATTTGCTGTCACAATCAAATGCTAGAAGAAGACATAATCGCCAGTAAGTAACAGGAGACAAAGATAAAAACCACAAAAGTGGATTTGCACATCAAGAGCACGTGTGTGAGAAGATCAGGAAATACCTGCATTTGTATAACTTGAGTCTGAAGGAATATAAAAACATCTTCATTGGTATAAACTCCTGAAGTGAAACATTTACGGTGTCTTATGAAAGTCATGGCGCGCAGGCATATATTGTCCCATCCCTAATCATTTGAAGAGAACACAAAAGCCCATCTCGGTGACAGAATGATTTTTCTGTCATGTTGGATCCCTTTTTCCCATTGCTGGAACATTTACTCAGCAGGAAGTCCCGATGGTCAAGGGAATAATGACCTCCAGATGACTGATGCAAATGTGCACTCAGTCTTTCACTTACTGGCTGACGATTATGTCAATAAAGTTCACACTTGAAAATCACTGGAAAAATTGGCCCGTGGGGCCTGGGTAGCTCAGTGGAAAAGACACTGACTACCACCCCTGGAGTTTGCTGGCGTGCTTAGTGACTCCAGCCGGGTCTCCTAAGCAACCAAATTGACCCGGTTGCTAGGGAGGGTAGAGTTACACAGGGTAACATCCTTGTGATCGCTATAATGTGGTTCGGGTAACATCCTTGCGATCGCTATAATGTGGTTCCGGTAACATCCTCGCGATTGCTATAATGTGGTTCGGGTAACATCCTCGCGATCGCTATAATGTGGTTCCGGTAACATCCTCGCGATCGCTATAATGTGGTTCGGGTAACATCCTCGCGATCGCTATAATGTGGTTCCGGTAACATCCTCGCGATCGCTATAATGTGGTTCGGGTAACATCCTCGCGATCGCTATAATGTGGTTCCGGTAACATCCTCGCGATCGCTATAATGTGGTTCGGGTAACATCCTCGCGATCGCTATAATGTGGTTCGGGTAACATCCTCGCGATCGCTATAATGTGGTTTGCTTTCATTGGGGCACGTGGTGAGTTGAGCGTGGATGCCGCGTTGGATGGCATGAAGCCTCCACACGCACTATGTCTCTGCGGTAACTTGCTCAACAAGCCACATGAGAAGATGCGTGGGTTGACTATCTCAGACGCGGAGGCAGCTGAGATTTGTCCTCCGCCACCCGGATTGAGACGTGTCACTATGACACCATGAGGACTTGGAGCACATTTGGAATTAGGCATTCCAAATTGGGAGAAAAAGGGAAAAAAAATGTGTGTCAGTATCAGTTTAGCATTATGCTTATGAGAGCGGCGTGTGTTTGTATTAAAAAGTAAAGAGGCCAGCCATTCATCAGGAGGCACCCCTTCTCACAAGGGCCCCTAATGCTTTGTGTCATTGAACAAGTGTGGGCTTATACAGTGGACCCTTGTTAAATTCAATCATTGCTTGTCACAAATAATCAGCATAACTTTAATTATACTGTCATGTTGAGTAGTTACGTACTCCCCTAGGATGTGTTCAATTGGAAGCATGAATATTAGACTAGTGTTAGTGAATGTGACGTTCCTATAGCTAAGACAGTAACATTATTAATAAAGTCAATTCACATATTGATATGGGTCAGTTACTGCAGGGACCTTTCAGAATTAAGCATGGGTATTACAGGCAAAATTGTTCTCTATGTGTGTGTGTGGTGTTTTATTGCATTGGTAATATGAAAAGAAAACCTTGTTTCATGTCAAATTAACCACATTTTAGAATTGTCACCGGCTGAAATGTTTATTTTGTTAATACTGATTTTGAAGAAAGATAAACATAAATCCAGCCTGGTCTAATGAACATTACGTGATCGTGGCAACATTTTTGCTAAATGAAATGATGTGCCTTATTACCTGTTTTGCTGCAGTTTCCCAGTGAAATGTCCAGCGGTGGTGCCAAAAGCAAGTGAAATTGTGTCGTAATCAGACAAGGTTTTTAAGGTGAATATTAAATAGATGTTTTAATGAGTAAAATGTAGCTCCCTAACGTAAAACTTTAACCTACCCAATAGTGATCTAAAATCAAATGAGAGGTAGACACAAAACAGACATCCTAACTCTTGACCAATGCGTAAACCTAACCAATTTAGTTTTGTCCAAAAACAAAATGAGAAGTTAAAAGCACATGTTCTGAAGCAACCACTTCATCTTGTCTTTGAGTGTCTCTTTGACTTAAAGTCCAACACTCTATGAGGTGAGATACAGCACAAGCTCATCTCATTGGAATACGTGTGTAAATAGAAGGGAGTCTGTAATAAAAGCCTAAAAATGTGTTGTTTTTCAAATTATGCTTATATAAGTGTTTCAACATAATAACATAGCAGTGTGTTCATAATAAATACAAAGTGCCTTTTTTTTTTCTTTTTATTTCCCCCAAAATTTTTCAGCTTACATCTGGACTTTAAAGGATTCAGATCTCTTTTTTTGTTCAATTTAGTTGAAAGACATCAGTCCACTTTTCATTCACACAATTTTTTGGAACCCATTCAACTTAAATATTGTTATAAATTGTAAACAAATACTAATGATGACAATAATAATAATAATAATAATAATACATTTTTAAATCTTGCGCTTTTTAAACCATCACGCTTTTATTTTGACATTCTAAAGTCTCCAGGAAGTCCCGTATGTGTCTGTTTGTAGACAAGTTCGCAGTAGTTTAATTTGCTTCTTATTCAAATTTTGGTCAAATGCACCTCCGTTACCGTTCTAAATGCTTATTTACAGTGCATCCGGAAAGTATTCACAGCGCTTCACTTTTTCCACATTTTGTTATGTTACAACCTTATTCCAAAATTGATTAAATTCATTATTTTCCTCAAAATTCTACAAACAATACCCCATAATGGCAACATGAAATTTGTTTGAAATTTTTGCAAATGTATTAAAAATGTAAAAAAAAAAATCACATGTACATAAGTATTCACAGCCTTTGCCATGACATTCAAAATTGAGCTCGGGTGCATCCTGTTTCCACTGATCATCCTTGATGTTTCTACAACTTGATTGGAGTCTACCTGTGGTAAATTCAGTTCATTGGACATGATTTGGAAAGGCACACACCTGTCTATATAAGGTCCCACAGTTAAAAGTGCATGTCACAGCACAAACCAAGCCATGAAGTCCAAGGAATTGTCTGTAGACCTCCAAGACAGGATTGTATCGAGGCACAGATCTGGGGAAGGATACAGAAGAATTTCTGCAGCATTGAATGTCCCAATGAGCACAGTGGCCTCCATCATCTGTAAATGGAAGAAGTTTGGAAGCACCAGGACTCTTCCTAGAGTTGGCCGCCGGCCAAACTGGGCTATCTGGGGAGAAGGGCCTTAGTCAGGGATGTGACCAAGAACCCGATGGCCACTCTGACAGAGCTTCAGCATTTCTCTCTGGAGAGAGGATAAACTTCCAGAAGAACAACCATCTCTGCAGCACTCCACCAATCAGGCCTGTATGGTAGAGTGGCCAGCCGGAAGCCACTCCTCAGTAAAAGGCACATGACAGCCTGCCTGGAGTTTGCCAAAAGGCACCTGAAGGACTCTCAGACCATAAGAAACAAAGATTGAACTCTTTGGCCTGATTGTCAAGCGTCATGTCTGGAGGAAACCAAGCACCACTCATAACCTGGCAAATACAATCCCTACAGTGAAGCATGGTGTTGGCAGCATCATGCAGTGGGGATGTTTTTCAGCGGCAGGAACTGGGAGACTAGTCAGGATCGAGGGAAAGATGAATGCAGCAATGTACAGAGACATCCTTGATAAAAACCTGCTCCAGAGCGCTCTGGACCTCAGACTGGGGTGAAGGTTCATCTTCCAACAGGACAACAACCCTAAGCACACAGCCAAGATAACAAAGGAGTGGCTATGGGGCAACTCTCTGAATGTCCTTGAGTGGCCCAGCCAGAGCCCAGACTTGAACCCGATTGAACATCTCTTGAGAGATCTAAAAATGGCTGTGCACCGATGCTCCCCATCCAACCTGATGGAGCTTGAGAGGTCCTGCAAAGAAGAATGGGAGAAGCTGCCCAAATATAGGTGTGCCAAGCTTGTAGCATCATACACAAAAAGACTTGAGGCTGTAATTGGTGACAAAGATGCTTCAACAATGTATTGAGTAAAGGCTGTGAATACTTATGTACATGTTATATATATATATATATATATATATATATATATATATATATATAATATATATATATATATATTTTTTTTTTTTTTTCGTTTTTTATCTTTAATAAATTTACAAAGATTTCAAACAAACTTTTGTCATTGTCATTATGGGGTATTTTTAGTAGAATTTTGAGGAAAATAATGAATCTAATCAATTTTGGAATAAGGCTGTAACATAACAAAAGGTGGAAAAAGTGAAGTGCTGTGAATACTTCCAGATGCACTGTAAGTGAACTGAACTATTGAACATCTACATCTGAGATGTTGTTTGTGAATAGTGCTCAAATATTGGGCAACAAACGAAGGCTAAAAATAGCAGTGTGTGTGTGTGTAAACAGAGCAGCGCCATTCACTAACGAGCTGGCGCTACGCATTGTATACATTTAGTTTTTAAACACAGCCTTTTGTGATTCACAGAGCTATCGTGCGTCTTCAAGTGGCTTTGACTACAACACATGAGTCATATGAACTGCTTTAATGGTGTTTTAATGGTTCTTTTATGTCATTTTTGGAGCTTGACAGTAACGAACATGACTAACACACAGTATCTGATTTGGATCAGGCTCGTCAGACCGATACCCGCTCCATCTAAAAGCTTCAGTATCGGAGCCGATACTGATACAGGTATCGAAACGGTGCATCCCTAATCAGGATTAAAATTTCCTCTGAGCCACAATTCATGATGATCAGTCCGTGACAATCTAAGCAGTTGATCCTGGCCTTTTAAACTGTCAGGAGATTGCTGCTCGCACTGGCTCCACACAAGCATGTGAGTGCAACTTCAAAGTACAAGCGATTCACGTGTGTAATGAGTCTTCACTCTGCACTGTATGTGCAATTGGTTTGATTAGTTATTTTTTTGAGAAAATGCTATTGCTAATGTGGACATACCATCCATGGTTGTTGGACTACTGTGTGTAATGTTACTTCATTCTTCCTAATATATTAACAATTTCTTCACGTGCAAATGAATTACTGTAATTTGATGACTAAACAGAAATCAGAAGATACTGCTATCTATCATTTAAAATACAATATAATTTTTTTAGATCATTTTTTACTAAATTAAAGTTTTGTGTGTAATTTAGTAAATAGGCTATAGTGCTAAATTAGCAATTTAGCATTTTTTTTTTTTTTTTGTTTATTTTATTTACTATATTAATTTTTTTTGATATATCAGCAATGTATCGGCCTACTGGCCACCCTGCTCTCTAGATATCGGCATCGGCCATTAAAAAACCCATTTCGGTCGATCACTAGTCGAAAACCAAATGTGGGCTACATGTTATAAAGCATTATTTCTTGTGCAGCAAAACGAAAGTACAAATAATGTTGAACCTAGAAGTTGCCTTTATTGAACCTATTGATATGCAATAGTTTACCTCCAAATTAAATTCTGTCATTATTTACTCAACCTTGTTTTTTCAAACCTTTTATTTTTTCTTTAATTAAACACAAAAGTTTATTAGTTTAGCAGAAAGTTTTTCTTCTACAACAATGGCATATAGTGATCAAAAATTCCAAGCTCCCAAAAAGCTTATTAAAACAAAGTAGTTTGAATTACTTGTAAGCTATATTCCAAATCTTTTGAAGACATAAGATAGCTTTATGTGAGACACTGATCAAAAATGAAGTTCATATTCATTAAAACTTGCCCTCTGCAGTATAAACATTCTTAAAATTTTCGTGTATTTTGTTCCATGGAAGAAAAAATCATATAGGTTTGGAAAGTGATTTCATCATTGAACTCTTCATTATTTTTAGATCCTCTCTTATGGCATATCTTTTAAAAAAGCTCCCGAGAAACTCACATTAGTTTCCCTTTTTTAATTCAATTGTGGGACTACATCCTCAGGATACAGCCTGAAATAGCATAATCTGTACTTCAGATGCCTTCACAGGGAGCTTCCACGTTCCTATCTCACTATTATTCTGTAAACAGGAAGTGAGCAACAGGGTTGACCAATCAGGTGAACAATAGAATAAAGTGGTAAAAAGTGTTCCTCTTAGTTCTTCGAAAACTGTTCTACAGTATACATTCATTTCTAACACATTAATTTTTTTTTTAGTGAATTCGATCAGCGAACCAGTACATAAAAGAAAAGAAAAATTGATTCAACTATTCACGATTCATTCGTCTGTTCACATAAGTCGCAGCAAAGCATTTTATGCATTTTATATTTGTGTGCCCACGCACAAGCAGCTCTCGTAGAGACAGACTTCCCTCACTGCGTGGGCATGAATCTCTGGACGGAAGATCCAGTCTCTTGTGCCCTCCCATATTCCTCATCTATGTTAAGTCCCAAGCGACCACATGAAGAGGCACTGCATGGCAGTGAGGCTGAGCTGGAAGAATTAGTGTAGGATCTCATGCCAGCACAAGCCCTGCAAGCCCCCTGAACTTCTGATCTAACGTCCTTGCCTGTGCAATATTCCCACAATGAGCTCTGGCCCTCTATTGTTGCGCACAGCCTCATTATTTTTGACGGCTCTGAGGATGGGAATTATTCTGTGTCACTCGCAGCTTCAGGTAAGTGGCCCATGGAGGATGTTGCCTCCCCTTTCCCCAGCGAGGGTGAAGAGCATGCACACGCCACGGAAAAGGAGCTTGTTTGCCTCCTCACAAGAGTGGTTGAAGAGCTCGGTCTTCAGTGGTTTTCTCCAGAAGAGCCAGAAAATTCTCACCTGGATGAATGTTTTTTGCAAACTGGCTGAGGTTCACATGGAGCTCACAAAGAATGTTCTGCCGTCCTCATTAAAGTGGACCACACTGAGTGGACTAACATCACACTGGCAGGAAGAGCTGGTTCAGCACTCCACAGCATGTTGGTGCTCCAGGGTTTTCAAGCTAAGCTCCTTAAACAAATGGTTGAGCCAGTGCTGTTCAAAGAGCTCCACACCGCTACAGATTTGGCACTGTGGGCCACGAAAGCTACAGCTAAAGCGATGAGCAGCCTGGTATTTCTGGACCGGCATAATAGGCTAACTCTCACAGAGATGGTTGATGCCGAGAAAGCCTCCCTCCTCGACACCCCGGTGTCACCCAACAGTCTCTTTGGTAATGCCATGGAAGACTTTTCAGAGTGCTTCATCGCAGCATAAAAACAGTCTCAGGTAATGAAACACTTACTGCCAAAGAGAAGTAGCACTTCCCCTGTCTCCTATAGTGAGCGAATCAGTAAACCCGCTGTCCCACTGCGCGAACATGTGATGAGCCCTCATGAGCATGACAGAGTGGGTGTTATCAAGCATAGTTATATGATTCAGTTTGTACACCGGCCACCTTGCGCCGGTGTTGCACGCAGAGATTCACAGTCTCCTTACAAAACACGATAGAGACTTTCCCATATGCGAAACACACTCCTGGGGTTTACAGCTGTTTTTTTCTCGTTCTGAAGAAAGACAGCAGGCTTCGGCCCATTCTAGATCTGAGACACTTGAATCTTGCGTTCGAGAAGCACCCATTCAAAATGTTAACACAGAAACAGATCTTATCTCACATCCATCCTCAGGACTGGTTTGCATCAATATATCTGATGTGCAAATTTTGAGATTCGTGCTCAAGGGATCTGCTTAACAATTCAAAGTCCTTCTTTTCGGGCTGTCTCTAGCTTTCCACACTTTCATGAAATGTATCAGTGCAGTGCTTGCCCCATTGAAAATGAATTGTGTGGTGTTTTGAATTACCTTGACAATTTGTTATTACTAGCCCTATCAGAGGCACTAGTGAGCGAACATGGAGACTTGCTGATTTGCCATCTGAAAAACCTGGGTCTGAATGTCAACTGGGCAAAAAGCACACTTTTCCCCAGCCAGCAAATCTCCTTTTTAGGAGTTAGTATGCATGCACACCTTACAAACAAGCAAATACAGACCATTCTTTGGTGTCTGTCTCAGTTCTGCTCTAGCACCATGGTCAGCGCTGACCTTCTACCAACAGGGTGTTATGCTGGGTCAAATTTTCAGAAGAAAAGTGGTGACCACAAATGCATCCAACACAAGCTGGGATGCTGTGTGCGATGGATGCCCGACTTTCAGCACCTATACAGGTGCAAAAAGGGTGTGGAACATTAACCACATAGAACTACTGGCTGTCCTTCTAGCTTTGAGAGCTTTTCATTCCACCATTGTGAATCACCACATTCTGATTAGCTCGGACAACGCAACAATGTTGGCGTACATGAATTGCCTGGACAGACTCCGATGTCACAATTATTGAGCATGACACAACGCCGCCTCCAATGGAGCGGGCATCATCTCATTATGTGTGACACATGTCCCGGGGCGTCTGAATTTCGCAGGAGATCTGTTGTCACGTGAGGAAACATTACCAGGGGAATGGGAGTCTTCATCCTCAGACAATGATGAGGATTTGGAAAATAATCGGCAAAGCTGAAGTCAACCTATTCGCCTCCGTGTAAAACACTCACTGTCCCCTTTGGTACTCCATGTTGCAAGCCCGCTGGGTGTGGACGCGCTAGCTCACAAATGGCTGGCGAAATGCAAATATGCTTTTCCGCCGGTGCACCTCCTTCATTCTGTCATTAGCAAAGTCTGAGTGGACAGAATGAATTCTGTTAATTGAACAGTTCTGTTAATTGCGCTGAAATGGCCCAATCAGTCCTGGTTTCCGGAGATGATAGAAATAATAGACAGCACTCCATGGGAAATACCGCTGAGGAGAGACCTTCTCTCTCAAGTACATGGCATGATTTGGCATCCCCAGCCAGAGCTGTGGAACCTACATGTGTGGCCCCTGAACGGAGCACATCGGACGAGCCTGAATTTGCTCAGTCGATAATGAACACCATTTTACAGGCTAGAGCACCGTCCACGAGATGCCTCTATGCATTTAAATGGCGCATGTTTTGCAAATTTGTGCTCTTCGTGTAGTAAAGACCTGGTGAATTGTCCCATAGCTAAGATTTTGACAAGAGCGGCTGGATGGTGGTCTTATCCCATCAACGCTCAAGGTTTATGTGCGACTATATCAGCATACCACACCCTAGAGCCTGGCTCTTCGATAGGCAAAAATTATCTAGTCATAAATATCCTTAGGGGAGCGAGGCGTTTGAACATCAGGTGTTAATATTTCCTCTGGGGTTCATATGCTATTGACAATGTCCTTTCCGGTGCATTCTCGATAAGCATTTTTCACCCAAGCAAGTGTCATTCAACCTTCTCTCTGAAAAACTTTTCACTGCTGCTTCTGCATCACGCACACAATTTGTTTAGAATGCATTAGATGGAGGCTCCTGATTTTCACCATCATGAATTAATTCAAGACAGACAGGTTTATTTTAAATCATCAAGACAAATAAAATGGTTAACTTTGATCCGTTGCCATTGCTGCTGACTGGTTAAAAATTGCAGTGAATTTGTGAAATGTATCTTCACATATGAAGTGCTCATTGCTAGTAAATCGAACCACTTGTATGTATAATCATAAAACCCTGCAGATACAGTCCAAACATTCAAAAATGTTCAGTAGATGACTTTCCCCAAGTTTAGATCTGGAAATGAACTTAGGTTGCGGCTGTAATAAAACTTGACTAGAGTTTTTGTGAGACTACTTGCTGTAATTATTTCTGTAATCCAGAAATAATACTAGCCCCACAATGAAAAGGGTCGGCTCTCCTAAGAACATGTAATATTAGATGCTTATCCATTGTCATTTTCACATTAATGTGTAAAAACCAGCATGACAAACTTACAGTAAGCACATGTTGAGGGGAAAATCCTTCCAAAACAATTTAAAAACTGCAAACATTGATCTCTGAGACATTGGTATGATATCCGTTAATTAAGTTTTGTGGAAATAATTACGTTTGAAATCACGATGTAGCCTTGCATTCCATATCTGCATTAAAAACAGCCTGTGTTGACAGTCAATCAGCACTGCCCGAGCTAATGGTGCTATCTAGCGGCTGTGTGCGGGACACATTGAGATGAGATGACAGCATCAGATGATCCAATGGTTATCATATTACAATCCAAATCACGATCCCTTCTCAAATGTTTGCTATAGATTTCCTAACTGCTGCACTGTTTGGGTGGTTTTGTGCTGATCAACAATTCTATTTGTTAAGATTAGTTAATGGTATCTTTTTTTTTTTTTTTTTTTTTACAGCATTTATTAACCTTTGTTAATGCTGGTTAATAAATATGCAATATTTTTCATTGTTACTTTAGTTAATGCACAAGGAACTAACATAATGTTAAAATATGCAACATTTGATTTAAAATCACATATATATATATATATATATATATATATATATATATATATATATATATATATATGTGTGTATATATGTATATATATATATATATATATATATGTGTGTGTATATATGTATATATATGTGTAATATATATATATATATATGTGTGTATATATGTATATATATGTGTAATATATATATATGTGTGTATATATATATATATATATATATATATATATATATTATATATATATATGTGTATATATGTATATATGTATATATATGTATGTGTGTGTGTATATGTATATATGTTAAAGTCTCCCACTTTGCTCAGTACATTTTCCTGCTTTTTTGTGCTTAGCTGATCACATGCCTTTTATATATTATTAGCTTTTTGTGTTACCTATATGAACCATTGGTTATTTGAATATGATACATGGCCTATTTAAATTCTGCCTTTCCTGTGAATTCATTTTATCTTTATCGGGTCTGTTTCAAGATATCTTGCAACAGAACGTTCTAGTTAGTCTGCTCAGGGGTTTCTTTTGCAAGTATTTCTACTCCAATTTATATTCTGTGCCTCACATTGTCTTCAAAGGAGCTGGACTGTGTACCCCACAGGCCTAAAATATGCAGCCAAATACCCTGAATGCTCAGAAAAGGAGCTCTTTGTCTCTGAGTTCCCTAGCAACAGAATAGACTACAATGGCAGGAATAGAATTGCCCTACAGAGCGAGATACTTCAATTGATCTGCTATTGTCACTCCTAAATGCCGGCCAGTAGAAGGAAAAAGAAGCTCGGCTGGAAAGATTGGCTCGGAAATTGGGCTGCAGACGCAACACTGTACGTAGCCCTTGGCTTTTAACTAAGACTCGGTTTCCCTCCACAGCCCAGGATGTGCTATATCATCAGAACGCACGTTGTTTCACCTGCGTCAGCATCGTGATTGTTCATTTAATTGTCTAGTGAGAGAAAGAACAGCATGTGTCCTTCCATATCTCCTGCCCTCTTTATCTAATTAGCCCATCTGCTATTTGTTGATGAAGTTATGTGTCAAAAGAGCATAGTGGTGATTGTGTCTGAAATATCCACTGCATGGCCCGCCTAATGGATGACCTTACTAAGCCCTTCTTCCTGATATCAGATTTATGTGTGTAATTTGCAAAGGTTTTATGAAGTTGTGAAAAATGTGTTATACCGAGGATGCTTTAGACAAAAACAATGCCATGAATATATTAGAGATGTTTGGAACTATTAATTTCACTGATGTTTAAATGAAAATTTTTGGAGTCAACTAGTCTAAAAAGAAACCAACCTTTAAAAAAAATAGTACAAAATAAATTTATGTGACCCATTTATAATACTTAATCTATTCCAAATTCGATGCTGAATTCCACAGAAAATGGTCATTTATCTGCGATGTGCTCGCCTTGCATTATCGTCATTGTACATAAAATATAGAACATTGCACGCATTCACTGAATCAATGTTAGCAAATTTATTGAAAGCAATTGAATAGTGCAGGACCAATCGCGCAACCCTAATGGCCGGTTCTAAATGGAGTTCACTAAGTAAAAGTTACTTAACATATTAAAACAGTCAGGACATTTCTGAATATAATTAACAGGTAGGCTTCGCCAAATCTACGAGAGAGGATAAGTTGCGTGTATTTCACAATGTAGCCTACAGACATGCATTAGCCATTGATCTAATATGACAGCAGTCTGTAAAGAACGTTAACCAATAACAGTTATGATGAAAAAGTAGCTATAGGATATAAAAAAGGCGATGTAGCCTACAATAAACCTAATGTATTCTAAACATGACATACATACAGAATAAAAGATAGTTTAACCTGTTAAGCAGTCGGCACCTCGTTGAAAATAGCCTTTCTTAATGAGCAGATTAAAAATTGGCAGTCCTTGCCTAAAACAGTAATTTTTTGGCTACTTACTCAAAAGCATACATTTTTTTGATGAGCAAAATTAACAAGTCGACGTGGTCTTGTGGAAGATGGTACTTGACTCGCCTGAGCCGAATATCCTGCTCTCGAAAAAGCCCGCTCGTTGGGAAAATAGCTAACAAGCAATCATAGATTTAAAGAAGACTTAAATGTGAAAACATCCATAGAGACTTTCAAGTCATCGTTTCAGAAATCCCCTTCCGCACCACCACTGAAGTGATTTCACAGCTACTTTGCTGAGTTACTTGTCTAGTGAGAGGACATTTAATATATAATTGACCATCTATAAATGTAATTTAATATTAACAAATTATTAGGGCTGTCGATTTAATGCTTTAATTCAATGCGATTAATTTTACTAAAAATAACACGTTAAAAAAATGTACGCAATTTATTGCATGCACCCAGACTATAATAAGGAAGAGTCCTGAGAAACGCAAGCTTGTAGTACCACCTGTTTACTCCAGAGGGCAGTAAGTGAAACTTCAGCTTTATATGCAACACACGGTTTATACAGTGAAGAAAACACTTCAGTAGGTGTTCTTGCGTTCAAAACACTTGAAGGAGCGCAAATGTAAAATAAAGGATCTCAAGATGCATTTTAAAGATTGAGTATAAAACTATATTTAACTTGACACAGTGACCTAAACATTTTATGTTTATGATGTAACACACCCGAGACGCTACACAAGCATGTCTGACGCTGGGTGGGGCTGGATTGAGATGGTGCAACATTTGGAAATTACTTATAAATATTTAATCACGAATAAAATCAAAGAAATTTCCTTCAAACTTATTTATAAGTACTGCCTCACTAAATATTTTCTTGTAGAGAGATTTAATTGTGATGTCGATATATTCTGTAAATTTTGTGGTCTGCAGGTGGAAACATTTTTTCATTTATTTTTGAGTTGTCCCTACACGACTTTGAACTTTGTTTTGAAAATGTTTTATTTTTATTTTTTTTAGCTATGACATGTCTCTTTATAAGGAATATTATTTGATTAATATTCTGCTTTTGTTGGCAAAGTTTAGTATTCATAAATGTAAGTTTGGTGGTTATAAACCATTAGTTTTCATTTTTAATTCAGAGGTTTAGCAATACCTAAGAACAATTTCCAATTTGAGTAACAAGAAAGATGTAAAGTATATTGAAATATGTAAACAATTTGATATTTTTATTTAAACTGTTTGTTTATTTTCCTTTTTGTTGTTGTTTGTTTTAATATACCTCTTGGCTCTAGGTGTAAAAGTTTTGTTAGCATTAATAAAAAAAAAATGTCTGATGCAGTTGTACATTGACGGGATCCTTAAACAAGCCCTCATAATAAATCTCCAACTGATTGACAAATTCACTTGTGTAATGGATTGCTGTGAACTGTATGTTAATGACTGACTTATGATCAATAATATGGGAGTAAACAATACATTGTATTCTAAAACCGCCTTTGTATTGTCTTCAGTTGATCAATGATTAACTCTTCTGCCTCAAGAATGTAATGCATTTTAATTATCTGAATATTTTTTATATATATATATATAATTTTTAAATGTTTAAAGGAAACTGTGTATAATTATATATTGCTATAAATATGTATAATTATTGTTATATGAGGGGCTTTCTCAGCAAATATTTGTATATGCGATTTAATCGCGATTAATTAATTGGGACACCATCTAATTAATTCGATTAAAAGTTTTAATCGATTGACAGCCCTACAAATTATACTTTTATTAATCTTTAATTCATCTTTTCAAAGGTCTAAGGGTTCAACATTGATATCCGATATCTGTTTCACGATAGCAATGCTCCAGAAACAGTAATTTAGTTATTTGTGCCAGGAGTACAAATGAAAACATGCAATATCAAAACGGCCAGATGAATCCAGTTCGCCACACTTGGGTCAATTGTCAATGACAAGCGTTCGTTGTAAAACATCCAAAAGCACTTTTTGTCCATAAAAGTGATAAATCTGAGAAATATTGATATATTCTCCATTTTTAAATGAGATCTCGCTTGAAAGAATTACCCCTCGTCATCGTTCTTGAACAAACTGTGCAATCTGAGCAGCATTCATTTTGTAAAACTGTATATTATCTTATATATTAGCGTCTCATAAACAAAACAAGCCTGTCTCCAAATTCTATTTTTAAAAATGCATCATAGTTTTATTCATAATAGCCAAGCGGAGCAGTCAGATTTTGTGCCATCTTGAAATGAGGAGCCTTCATTTTACTCTGTACACCAGCAGACTTGCAGGAACCTCATTTTTTGTTAGATCCTCTTCAAATTTAAAACATAACTTCTTTAGACTCGTGGCTTTGAGAACATTGTATTTCTGGGTTGTCTTGGCACTTTTAATATTGTTTTTTTAGATTATAAAAACATGTTCGGCACAAAACATTTCCATTACTATAAACTTCAGCTTCTCTAACTTTAACACTCCAAAGGGTCCAGTAAGTACAACCATTAAATACAACCGTTTATGTTTGTGCTCAAAAAGGGGGTGTGTATCGACAGGTTAAAGGCGCAATCATACATTATGGAATATTGTAACTTCAGAAAACACTGTAGGGCTAAATATTAAAAAATGTAACAAATAGGCTTTTGTAGAGTATTGTAAAAAAAAAAAAATTGCAGAGTAGTTTTGATGAAGGAGCACTTTTTTTATAATATAAGTGTTAAATAACTGTTATATGTGCAATTCTGTTTTCATTATTACATGCTGTCTACACTGGACATGAATGTTCTAAACCGTATATTTGTGCTGTTGGTATTAGTAGTGCCATCATGTACAGCGCAAAATGGAACGGGACACCTGTGAGTACTCCTGTCCGGTGTACTCAGGGTATTGAGTTCTAACCTTGTAAATATTTAGTTAAAAATGTGTATATGAAATGCAATTTCATGACATCGTATAAAGGTTGGAATAGTTAAATTGTTGGAATAGTTAAAGGGATAGTTCACCCATGACACATATCTTCTGTCTTCTGTGAAGCACAAAAGGAGATCATTAAGACCATTTCACACCGAATGCGACTCGAAAAAGCAAGACGAATTGCCAACAAATGGCACTTTCACACCACAAGTGATGTGAAAACTTGCAGTTTGCTCATTAACCCCTTACAATAGGTGGCGCTTATCAACAGTCTGTTTTTTCTGGTAAAGTAGGGGGGTATAAAACAATAAAACAAATTGACATTTTTGATGTCATGTGTATTTCTGTCTTGATATTTGGCTTCAGTCCGAGGCAAGAGTGCTGTAATGTGGTTGAGTGCTGCTTTTTTATAGGCATCATTGTTTAAACAGTTATGTTACTCCATCTTTCAGTGTGGTGAGGAGTGTTTTTTAAGGTGATTTGTGGTTTACAGTAGCAGTGAATAGAGATGGAGGAGCACAGATGATATAAAGTTTCAGTTTACTCCTGGTAACATCCATCTCAGGTGATCTGTTCTCAAGTGATTCAATCACTTTAACCACATTTAGAGGTAGCCAGAAATGCATGTAATAAAATTGCATTTGTGGTAAAGCACGAATGCATCCCGATGCGTCCCGGAATCCTGTGTAGTACCGCCTACTGACCTGTCAAATAATCATTGCGCTAAAACTAGTCTTGTAAAATTCGATGGTTGTGTGCGGCTTTAAAAGGACAAAGTTCCAATCCAAAAATTTGAGCCAGTACATAAGACTTCAAAAACATGGTTGTTCATGGTAAAACTTGTGTTGTGTTTAGCACTAAACAATGCACGTGAATCAATGCAAACAATGTTCTCTCAAAGCACTCATGAACACGCAATGGATGTCAAGATTTACCATGAAAAAAGACCTACATTTTGGGTTGTTTCTTACTGAAACCTATAGCATGTGGTCAGAGGACATGGATTATGACACAATAATCACATGGAATAATTTTGTAATACCAATAATATAGATAAAATTGTAAAGTGTCACTAATCACTATAGAAAATACAGACCTGGATAGTCATAATTTTTTATGTTCCGCTTAAGGGAAATATAATACAAGCTTGGATTGACAGGATATTGAGGGTGAGTAAATTATGACAGACTTTTCATTTTTGAGTGAACTATTCTTTATATTATTCTATTCATCTTTTGCACCTCAACTGATCTTCCAAAGCTCCTGGAAACAGAGAAATAGTAAAAATAATAGTTCACAGAATGCAAGGAGTAGGAAGTCGTGTTTTTGGAAGGAGCTGTTCTAACAACTCATCCTGTCTTCTCTTAGGCAGTGAAGCTGTATCATCATCCTCCTCTATGCCTGCCGCCTCTTTGTTCTGCATTATTTAACACGTATGCTCTGCTGTGTGATGACAGTGAGGCTCACAGATGCTGAGCCCGTTAATGAGACACATTCTCTGCTGTTCGGTCCAGAAGTTTGAAAAGTTTTGGCAGAGTTTACAGAGATTCACAGACAAAAATGTTCTGGTTTGTTTTTGGACTTCAATATAAAGAACAGAAAGGGTATTAAAAGAGACAGTATTCAATGGCAAATGGGTTGCGTGGATCTCGTCTTTGACATGCTTTACGTGGAACAACTGTAACACTGCTGAATACTTCACTAAACTACACAATTGCTGGTCAGTGAAATGTAAACATTTACCAGCCAGTTGCCAAATATATAGATTTTAGTCGCAAATCAGGAAATTTGGTTGCAAATATGAGTGATTTCCTCTCTTTGAAGAGGGTAAAAGATCTGTCTTGGGATTTAAGAATCGATATTGAGATTGTTGAAATGATGATCACGATTAATCGGAAAATCTATATTTTTACCCACTCCTAACGTCTATTCCTCACTGCCCTTTTTTTAGTCCCATAAAAAATAATATCATGTGTACCCTGACTAAAGTTCATATGTAGGACAGGAAATGATGTTGGAAAACAGACTGATCACATTGAATTTATTAACTGAAAGTTCGAGACGGGTCTGTCTGCATCCCGTAAGATTGCTAAAAGAATCGTTACGCCCCCTCTAATAAATGCTCGCTGAAGCCTTGCAACAGTTGGATGTCACATTCATTCACTGTGTCTGTTGCGTTTACTTGGAGTCCTGCTGCAGTTGTAAACCTACACTTATCCCTACCCTAAACCTAACATTAATCCTACCCTGATACCTAACCCTAACCACAAAATCAAATAGTAAATATAAAGTTTATACAATTATTGACTATTCTGCAACTTAAAAGTTGTATTGGACACAACCATACCTACGTATCAAGTAACGTGAAAAACATGATAAAAATGAAGAGGAGAAGAAGCTAGGGGTAAGATCATTTTTTAATTTGACCATTTATATTATTTGAATACATAATATCACATGCAGTGTTTCCCATTGAATTCGTTTCAGGAGCGGTGCTGTTGCGCGCACGCCCAGAAGCCCGCAACGCCGGACCCGTATTAACGTGTGTTGGTCAAAGAATAGATTAAACTCAATTTCAACCTTGGCCAAATCAGAGTTTATTTGTGCCCTCAAAGGGCACTTTGAAAATGTGGCACCAGCACCTGCTTTATTAGCACTCATGCAAATAATATTACATGTTATGTGCATTGAAATGCACATTTGACAGTACAGCATTTATTTGGAGGTAGGGATGCAGATGAAAATGATCATCTAATTTTTATAATGCTAAATTGAAATATTCTGACAGTGTGAATAGGTTGGATCTTCTATACGGATTCTTTTCATCAGGCTCCTACTAATTAAACTAGTCATGTCTTGGAATTTCTGAAGGCAAAAAAAACAACATACATTTTCCTACAATCAGAGAGTACAGATTTTACACAGTTGGAAAACTGATAGCCTGGTCCATAATTATGAAAATGCTCCATAGTTCTTCCATAGGATCCATAGTTTCACCAATGATATTTGTAGTTCATAGTAACCCTGTAAAACCATGCATGGTTCCTCACTACCAGTTAGTAACAATGGTTTCTATATAAAGAACTATGACATTTTTTTTAATGAAAAAACAGCAGTCTAAACACTTTTAGAAAGTTTTTCTGCCACAACTTTGATAGGTGCTACAGTACATTTAGTGTTACTGCAGTAAATCCAAGGAAATTTTGTAAGTGTTGTGATTTCAGAATTGAACAGTCGTCTAATGTATGTTTTCTCCTGTTTACTTTGTCAGTGCCATTTAGATGTGGGGGCTGTTTATTTTAAACTAGTTTCATCACTGAGACATAAGAGTTTTGCAACAGACAATTAATTCTGTACCTGCAAAGTATACAGATGACAGGGGAAGGCTCATTGATATTCAAGAGGAAAGCGCTGATTGTTCTGTGAAACATTGCACTCTCCTGCCATCCTATGTTTCAGAAATGAGCTCACGGGCCACTTGAAATAAATCAAGTTTGAAACGTGTTATGTGGTGACGTCACTGTGAGTAAGTGTGTGTATTTGTGTGTGTGTTGGGGGTCTCTTTCGCTATGCAGAAAGCGTACAGCCGACTGGGGCTGGCAAGCCTTATGTTGCATCAAGAATTTTAAATAAATCCCTACAGTAGCGCAGATGCGCATAATTCAGCAGTGGCTGAATATAGGGGAAACACTGCATATGTGACATATATAATTTACAAGTGATTCTTTGTGATCTGTACATAGTTAAGTTAACAAATAATATGGTGATTAAATATGACTATATAAGTTCTCTCAGCCAATAAAATGGCTTTAAGATGCAAAGGAGGCGTTACTTGGAATAGGTGTGTCGTGTAGTAGGTGTTCCCAGTAGTCCTACGGCATGCAAACAGATACACTTGAAAAGTTCTGTTGCTGAAATTGGTCTGTGCTTACTAAAATAAAAACTATTTCCCCCAGTGGCCGAAGCTGGAAGTGTTTACCAGTTTCTGCGTGAAATGTCCACAATGTGGCGGCAAAAGTGAGTTGTAGCTTTAGTTTTAAATGATGTAATACAGTGAACAGGAAAGCATATTTTATTAACTCTAACCCCCTAACCTAGACTGCATTTCGCTGTCTTTGTACTTGTACTCTGCACAATAACAATAAAGTTGAATCTAATCTAATCTAATTTAACCCCAAGGCTTCATCTAACGGTCAATAGAGTAAAAATCAAATTTTAGATGGAAAATGCAATCTCCTAATTGTACTTACCATTGTTTATGTGAACACAATTACTTCCTGGTTTCCATGTGACCAGAACCCATGTCTCAGAGATTGCTTGAACAACATGCTATCAGTTGAACTTTCAAATTGATGCAAAAACTCTGATGCTGGAAGCCGCTTGTCAATAATTCATAAGATTAGGGTCAATTTCAGGGTACATGATCATTTGCAAGCATCATGTTGATTTCCAATGTGATCATGTTGGCGGAAATGATGCGAGCCGAACTCAAACTTGTGTTACCCACATGAGAACCCTTGGCTCAATGCATCGGAGCTCATGTGCTAACTGCTTGGCCGACAACAAGACTTTTTCTGCCTGAAAGTAGATTTGCATGTTGTTTATCTTCAAGTTCACAGAGGTTTAAAAGGCAGGACATAGATTCCATAATGTTTTCATCTTCATTCTTGTGAAGATTGCTGGCGAGTTCCTACCTACTTGCAGTTCAGAAATCGTAAATATGATGTGATGTTTGTCCAAGTGATTTTGGACTGAATAAAGTTGTTACATTAGGCATATTTGAATAGTGTTGTTAAGTGGACATGGCGGCCAGTGGTGACAGCTTCTTATCTCAAAATCGTCTCCGACTCGAAAGTAGCGAAGTGGACTGTCGCTGTTAATTATTCACAATTTGCAGCATGAATAATGCAGCCTCTGGCAGGACTCAGGGCCTCAGTTTCTAGCGCTGCACTAAAGGTGTGTGAACAGCACTCCGTAGAAAGGTGTTGAGTTGAAAACAGTAGGTGTTAGAGCAGATCTGAGACCCAGAATCAGCTGCCTTGTCATCACTTCCTGTTTCTGTCTCTCTAATCAGCCATTGCAAGTGATTTGATTTTGTATTTTGCGTTCCTTTTAGTCAACAATGCATGTGTTTTGGAGGATATCATGTCATATAAGTCGATTTGACTACACCAGATTCAGCATTTGATGCTAAGTATTTGCAAAACTACTTATTTTCATAATCGACTACTCTGTGAGTTGTGTGAATGACCTCTTTTGCATTGGTATAGTCCACCCAAAAATGACAATCCTTGCATAATTTATTTAACCTAATGATCTTTGACGCTTCACCCAAAAATGCAAATTCTCCCATCATTTTCTCACCCTCATGCCTTCCCAGATGTGTATGACTTTCTTTTTTTTGCAAAACACAAATGAATATTTCTAGAAGAATATTTCCACGCTATAGGTCCTCACAATGCAAGTGAATGGATGCCAAACGTTTGAAACTCCAAAATCCACATTAAGGGAGCATAAAAGTAATTCATATGATTCCAGTGGTTAAATCTGTGTGTTCAGACACAATATGATAGGTGTGGGTGAGGAACAGATCAATTTTTAAGTCATTTTATTGGTCATAAATTCTCCTCCCTGATCATTAGAGGGATATGTATCACCAAAAACAAAATGAGGAGGATGAAAAAGTGAAATTAAAGTGGAGATTGACTGAGCATGGAGGATAATTTATAGTAAAAAAAAATAACTTTAATATTGATCTGTTTCTCACCCACACCTATCAGTTTGCTTCAGAATATATGGATTTAACCACCAGAGTCATCTGCAATACTTTTATTTTGCCCTTATGTGGATTTTGGAACTTCAATATTTTTGTCACCGTTCAATTGCATTGTATGGACCTACAGAGATAAATATTCTTCTAAAAATCTTCGATTGTGTTCAGCAAAAGAAAGAAATTCATACACATCTGGGATGTCAGGAGGGTGAGTAAATGATGAGAGAATTTATATTTTTGGGTGAACTATCCCTTTAAGGGCAGAAAATGGGAGTAGCCTGCTGTTTTCAGCATTTTTGGTGCTTGGACCCCTGATGACGCATTTTAGAGCTTTGCAGATGTATATTTCTAAAATCCAAAAACAAGATATAGGTAAAGTTTGTTCAGAATCTAAAAGGACATTAAGATGTTTTTAATAGTTCTGAAGTTTCAGGCAATTCTGCTTTGGAAAAACAACACACAAAATACATTTTTTTTTGTTTTGTTTTGTTTTACCTGAATTTGTAATAATAGAATATGATAGAAAATAAAATATTGATGCTGCCACCTTTATAAGGTTATTTTTTGACCTGTAGTTGCATCAAACATAAGAGGGGAAAATTGTCAAATCCATTTATTGTTCTATGGCATTAAAAGTATTCTCATCATTTACTCACCCTCCTGCCATCCCAGATGTGTATGACTTTCTTTCTTTTGCGAACACAATCGAAGATTTTTAGAAGAATATCTCAGCTCTTTAGGTGCATTCAATAAAAGTGAATGGTGACCAGAAATTTAAAGCTCCAAAAAGAATGTAAAGGCAGCATAAAAGTAATTCAGAAAAAGTAATCCAGTGGTTAAATCCATGTCTTCAGAAGTGACATGATAGGTGTGGGTGAGAAACAGATCAAATTTAAGCCCTTTTTTCTATATCTCTCACTTTCACATTCTTTCTTTTGGGGGGGCGATTTGCATTCTTTATGTATATCGCAACCTACTGGTCGGGACTGGTCAAATATTGAGATTTATATTAAAAAAGGACTAAAATGTTCATCTGTTTCTCACCCACACCTATCATTTATCTTCTGAAGACATGGATTAAACAAGTGGAGTTGTATGGATTAGTTTTATGCTGCCTTTATGTGCTTTTTGGAGCTTCAAAGTTCTGGCCACCATTCACTTGCATTGTATGAACTTTCAGATCTGTGATATTCTTCCTGAAATCTTAATTTGTGTTATCCAGGAAAAAGGAATTCATACACTTCTTGGATGGTATGAAGGTGAGTAAATGATGAGAGGATTTTCATTTTTGGGTGAACTATCCCTTTAATATATTGGTTTTCATCAGCTTTCTTCAAATAAATTATTGACGATATTGACAACAGTTTTGTAATTTGGTTGATTTTACATGGAATAACCCAGTTGGAAAAAACAAATCTAGATAAACTAAAACTAATCAACCACTTCAGTCCACTAGTTGGTTAGTGTATGGCTAGTTGACCATCCTTTGCCACTGTCTGCAATACTGATAGTGTTTTCACTATCTGAAGCCACTGTCTTAAGCCTATGAGGATGTGAGGATGGATGTAACCTGGATCAGTTTCAGCATGTGATGCATCAGTGTGCCAGGTGCTCGGCTGTCAGAATAAATGCCTACAGGCTGCTGCTAAAGCACCTGCAGTTTAATCACTCATGCTACAAAGCACTGCAGGGAAAAGCTGGCCTGTTTGCTGCTCTACCTGATGATTTACTCTCACATAGACTGACAGGGCCGATGTGTTTATTCCCCTGTGAATTACACATTGTGACAGATATAAGGACAGGTGTTGTGTGTGTGGTCGCATGCCCACACTGAGAGCTTTGATCTGTATTCGGCACATGAAGTTGGATACATTGTGGCTGTTTGAGCGGAGGAATTTTTAGAGTACATTTCTAGTTTTTGAAGCCCACTCACTCCCACACTAAAACAGTTACATGCAACTTTTTTTTTCTCCTTTCACAAACTCTGTTCCTTTTTATATTATTATTTCAAAACTGATTTGTCTGACTAATGATCTGAAGACATACAATGTTTACTTATTATCAGGAAGGATTGCCACAAAACTAAATGTAAAAGTTTCCCTTCAAATTTACATCCTACATGAAATTTGAGTGGCTGACAGAACCCGTTATGCGGCGGCTAGCAATTGCGGGAAATATTCAAGAATGACAAAGAGGGCATTTATAATTGCACCTTAAAATACGGCCTCAAAGATGAAGCAGACTGGAGCATGCTATTGGAAAGCTCTCTCCATGTGTTAAGAACTCCTCGGACCTTAGCTAGTCAACCAAACTTGCTGTCCATTTTACTGACACACCTTCAGAGTGGCAGATCTCTGGTGTTTAGGCCATTATTTATTTATTTATTTTCTCCCCAATTTGGAATACCCAATTTCCAATGCGCTCTAGGTCCTCGTGGTGGCGTAGTGACTCGCCTCAATCCGGGTGGCGGAGGACGAATCTCAGTTGTCTCTGCGTCTGAGACTGTCGATCCGCGCATCTTATGTGGCTTGTTGAGCGCGTTACCATGGAGGCATCCACGCACAACTCACCATGCGCCCCACCGAGAGCGAGAACCACATTATAGGGACCACAAGGAGGTTAACCCAACATGACTCTACCCACCCTTTCAACCGGCCAATTTGGTTGCTTAGGAGACCTAACTGGAATCACTCAGCACACCCTTGATTCAAACTCGCGACTCCAGGGGTGGTGGTCGGCATCAATACTCGCGAGGCCCCCCTCGTTTAAGCCATTACTGAGCACCAATCGCATTCGCAGACTTCACCATTACAGTTATGCTTGGTGACTGAAGTCATGTATGGCAGTCTGCCTCTAAGGCAGCAGTAGATTTAGACCAGCAGTCTGGAGTGTGTCCGTCTTTTAACATGCTTGGTGTGACTCTCTGCAGTTTTGTTCTTATAGGATTAGAGCCACCAGTTAAAGCCGTGAGACTAAGCTCATTCACATGCTAAAAGCTGTTCTCTTTCTGACACAGACAGAGCTGCGTTTGACTTGTAATGCTGCTTGTGCTTATGTTGGTTTATTCCAATGACAATTTAAGCTGTTTAGCATCGGTTACACACACTGGGGACTGTACAGAGGAAATATTAAATGTCACCGGATCAATGGACGGTTCAGATGAAGCCTGGCTCATGCTTTCTTGCATCAAAATAGATTTGTTGACACTGTGAATAGTGACAGAAATCTTGATATTTTTCACCCTTTTGACAATATTCAATAGATATTGATGCATTTGCTACAAAATGGCTTAAAAGGGTGTGTTATTTATTTATTTTTTATCAATCCAGCAAACAGCAATTGTAGATCGCATTGTAGATTAAAAAAAGTTTAATGCCAGAAGTGAATATATGGTCAAAAATAGTCAAGGCATCTTTTCCCCACTGTTTTTCACTAAATGCACACAAGAAAAACTGATAGATAAAAATTTAACTATAAACCGCAATTTTTTACCACATATATTTATTTATTTACCAAAGCATTTTAATATGATGCCACAGTTTTTGAATGATGACACAAATTAATGGTTGTCACAATTTTCGAAATGGACAGAAAATTCATTGAAATAAACAGTTTGAACTGATTCACAGAATTGCATCATACTTATTAACTGTGACATCATTTTTGCTACTGAAGTTTAAATCAGAGATGCTATTTAAACATCTGTTTTAATGCTGTTATATTTGTGAGGTGGGAGACAAGGAGTGCTCGTAATATAAATGGGTGGGGGGGGGGGGTATTCTAGGGGTGCACTGAGCAATCGGCCACCGATCTGAATCGGACTATCTTCGTCTTAAGTCTGTGATCGTCCGATCGTGCCTAGAATCAGGGCCGATCTTTTTTGCAGCGTGCAGGCAATCGCACATACACTGCTACTCTAATAAATGTGCGCTTCTCAGTGTCATGAGGAGGAGGTCGTGGCTGGGCCATGAGGGTGCATGGCAGGCACTGAGTCACCTATTCAGTGGGAGACAGTGATAAAGGGGAGTCGGAGATGCCAGTTAGAGAGAGAGAGAGAGAGAGAGAGAGAGAGAGAGAGAGACGCCGCCACCGTGTGTTTGTGTCTATATATTTTATGTTGTTTTAAGTTGAGTTTGTCATTAAAGTTTACGTTGACTATTCTGCCAGTTCCCGCCGCCTCCTTGCCAATCCTTTACCCATTACACTCATCTCTTGATGCAGGAGAGTGTGGCCTCTGGAGGGTGAATTATTGGCAATTCTAAGTATTCACGAATTGAAACTTTCAGATGAATATGCAGGTTTGTTTTTAAAAATGTGTATGAATTACATGTGTATGAATATTGTGTTCCATTTTCTATAGTCATTACGGTAGTAATTCTGACTCGCTGCACAGTGAGCATGGAGAGGATAAAGAGACTGCAAATGGGTATAAAACTAATTAAACAACAAATAAGCATGCGTGTACAGATCTGAGTATATGTGATGTAACATGAGCCTATATAGTAATGATTTCTCACTGGAGCACTTTAGAGCTTGTAATGGATATATTGTTCTTATATTTGAAAGTATCTCTGCTGTGTGTGATGCTCTCATGGTTTTTACTGGTAACCAGTACATCACAATTACATTTTGGTATTGACATCAGAACTATTCATAACTGTTTCAAAAAAAATTATAGTTAGCAATTCATGTAATTTTTGTCGTTTAGTCTTTAAACTTTATAAAAAAGGTTTAATTTTTTAACAATAGTTAATCAATTAGGTATCATGAACAAACAATGCACAATATAATTTTACAGCCTTTATTAATCATAATATTAGTTAATAAAATTACAATTGTTCGTTGTTAGTACATGTTAGTTCATAATGCATTAATTAATGTTAACTAATGCAACTTTTGATTTTAAAAGTATAATAGTATATGTTGTAACTATCATTAAGATAATTAGTTCATGTTAACTACAGTAATGTTGTTAAATAATGTTACCTAATGGAACCTATAATAAAAACTAATGGGACCTTTTTGTAAAGTGTTACCGTAATTTTACTGTGTGGGGCATAAACATATAACTGCACAATATAACTTGCAAAAGTGTGGCAAAGGACACTTTTTAATAAATCAGTATTGGCCTCAAATTTCCTGAATGGTGCACCACTAGCGTATACAGAAACAGCTTTCTGAATACTCCCCGTCTGCCATTGGTCAAATATTAGATTGGGTTTTAAGGAGTAAATCGTACCTTTCTAATCTAAACCTTTATCCTAAACCTAACCAATATTGTCCTAAAAACAAATGCAACTTCAAAAAGCAAATTTTGTGACACTTCTATGACACTTTCGTCTCACGTGTCAGTTTGCGTGCTTGACTGGGCTCAAACCTCGGTTTTCCGAGTCCAACACTCTGTCAGGTGAGCTAATGCGGACGCTAATCACGTTGGAATGTGTGTTTAAATGTAGGTGGGTCTATATTACAAGCGTCAAAATGTGTTTGTTTTTTTTCAAATGATGAATTAAAATAGCCAAGTAAGTGTTTATTAAGTCATAATCGGTCGTTTTAATCATGATTTGTGTGAAAGGGAATAAAACGCACATTTGTTGTAGTGCGTCTAGTATTAATTTCCCTTAGGAATCTGCTATGAAATGTAGAACGTGACACATAAATGTCAGTTTGCAAAAATTGTGTTATATGCATTGTTCCTTGAATATTTCCTACTAGTTGTCATACTCGTTGAAAATAACAGCGGGAGATGCTTAATTCATAGTTACTAACATGATTAACTTTAACACGTTTGTCATAAAATATCATTATTCAAATATGGACCATGTTGTTTGGATACCTGTAACTAACGGATAATAAAGTGTTTAGATCTCCGAATAAACAAACATAAATGGACGCATGAACCGTTGCAGTGAAGCTAGACACATGCAGTACTAACAACTTTAGCACACATCTTATGTCTGGTTGGGGTGAACAGCATTTATGCCAACTAATTGGACGTTTGATAAGAAGAACTCAAAGTGAATATAGATCACTCCCATTAAAATGAATGAAGCTGTTCAAGTAATGTACTATTACATTTAGCAGATGTATTTATCCAAAAGCATTTTAAATTAGGAACAAAATTAATCCTTACCTTTTCCGCGGGTCACGCAGATACCTTCATTGATTATAATAGGAGTGGTCTAACTCGATCTCGATCTCTCCGCTGAGGAAATAGTTCTAAACTAGCATCTAAACTACAATTGAATTTCATCGCCTCTCTTGCGTAGACGCTCAGAGTACTAACAACCTGTCTGGATAAATCACTTCATTTAAACGTTTCATGTTCATTGAGAAAGTATGTTAACTCCGAGCCTTATTTAAAGGTTCCGGTAATGATACCGGAAATGCTTCAGGGTCAGTAGTGTTCCAATTCCTTTGTTATTGTTTACATACTTGAAATGTTTATTCTATTAGACTCATTTGAAATTATTTCATTATTCAAAATGAATAATTTCTTAATTTCTCAAAACTTAATTATATATCCCCAGCAAAAACATTGCAAATATTTGATTGTCCGTCACTAAGTAACTGCTACTAAGTAAGTGGATCATGCGGCCTTCTCATTTTTTTAATGTATTTTGAGAATTCGACTGTAGGTTGTGACCATATCCTGTACAGTTGGGACGATGATGGCTATCTGCGACTTTATGTTCAGTTGCTACCGCTGGTGACCTTGTTTTCATTTGCAAAGACTCCACCTGGTACCATGTGCTGTTCTACGGATAAAAATACCCTTAAGGGCCACACTGTCATTGGGGTCTCAAGGACAATGCGGTGAGAATAAACACACGCTCAAGCACAGTTGGCACAAGGAAGACATTGACATATGCTCTCAAATGCCACTGTGACTGATCTATAGTTTGGCACGTGCCCTCGCGGTGGTTATAATGCTGACCTGGCTTAACAATGCATGCTGGACCTCTCACATTAACATAACTGTCTGGTCACGAAGCTTCAGACGTGCTTCATATCCCTTTGTTCTTATTCTTTGCAGTATTCTTTGCCATGCAGTCCAATAATTTCCGCTTTGGATGAAGTGCTGGGAATGTTGCCATACTGCTTGAGATGAGATGATTGTGCGTACAAATAGCAGCAACAACCTCTTTAGAGAGCATGCATGAATTTGCGGGTCACATTGGCTGTCTCATTGACATATCACTTGGGGCTAATTAAAATGTTCAAGCAACTTTTTTCTTTCGCCTGGATCTGTTTGCTTCCCTTGCTAATTGTTGGCAGGTTTTTACTCTATTTTCTTGCAAGTATACACATTTATTTATTATTATTATGGAGGAACTTTTTTTAAATAATTGTATAAAAATGACATGGTTTTAATATTTATATAAATTTGTTTGATTCTGTTTTTGGAGTTGTGGTACAGTGGGCTGAAGAGTAAGTGTTCCCATAACACATAAGGGAGTCATTGAGCTCACAAGGGGGTGTGGGCTTGAATTTGGCCTGCGTTTTATCTGCTCTTCACTATCCTGTTCATATGAAAGGTTAAAGCTAATGAATACACAAATATTATATATAAATAATATAAATACGTACAATACAATGTATTTATTGTGTAACTACATATTGTTCTGCTCAATTTTAACAAGTTTCAGAAAAGAATAATGATTTGTGATGCTTGCTAAATCACAAGTATTATTGCTCATACTTGGGTTAAACCTAAGTAATACAATTTATTAGCAGCAGTTTTGTTACTGACATGAATACCTCTATATACGAAACCTGAGATTGTATAGCTTGTTGAGGAAATGTGTGCTGTTACTTTTCTAAGCATTCAGACTTGAATTTTACCTTATAAAATGGGCAAAGTTTTCCAAAGACTTAGATTGACTATGTTTACATGGTCACCAGAAAACAGCTTATTGCGAAAAAGCGGTGTTCCCATTTACATACACTGTGTGGCTTACTCTTTACTATGTGGCGCACTCTTTGCTCCTGTATACATGTGGCTCAGTCAGTAAGCAGCTTTCTCCACAGCAATGTCATTTTCCTGCATCGCCTGTGTAAATAACAAACATGGCATCCAAGGAAGACTTTGCTGGTTTATTCTTCGACGCTTCACTTTATTTCCTGATATTCCAGAGTTATTGCTGTGTTTGTTTCCTTTCCATCATGACCTGCAGTGGAATTGCGCTGCAATAGTGGGGTGTCCCTCTTTTGTAAAACTCTGGGATTCCCCCAATGAATGAGCGCATATACGCAAATGTGACGGACACTTGATATTTTACATTGGTGTGTATAAGTGGCTATAGTTTAAAGTTTGTGATTTTCCCACTAGACTCCCAGAAATGTTGAATTATTTCCGATGTGTTGACTTGATGGGCTCTGTCCTAACATTTTTTGTTCCGGTCTGTTCATGCTTATGCATACTCCTCAGAAATGTTTTACATGACCACGTAAATCGCATTTAACTTTTTTTAACTGTATATATGGAATATTTTTATGCTGCCTTTATCTGCTTTTTGGAACTTCAAAGTTCTGGCCAACATTCACTTGCATCATGTACCAACAGAGCTGAAATATTCTTCTAAAAATCTTCTTTTGTGTTCTGAAAAGAAAGTCATACACATTTTAGATGGCACAAGGGTGATTAAATGATGAGAGATTTTAAAATGTTTGTGTGACCTTACCCTTTAACACTCACACATTTGGTTTTTAAATTTGTCTTCTAACAATGTCCAACAGTGTATATTCATCACAGGAGATTTGTCTTTTTTTGTTTTATATATAAATATAAGTCATGACAAAAAGTTAGCTTTATGGTGTCATTTCCAGCATATCTCAAATTCTGTATTGTGTTTAATAGAATTCTGTGGTGGAAATGACGCTGTTGGAAATTACATAATAATATTTTTTGTAATAAAATGGATGAAAACTTTATCTTGCTATGATGAAAGTCATAATTTTTGAAAAATTGATAGAAATATTTTTCACACAATAAATATTGAAATGATTTGTGTTTATTTAAATCTTTTAGATTATCATAGTTTTAAACATGCAATAATTAGTATTTTTTTTTTTTAACAGTGGATCTTCATATTTTACAGTAAAGGTTTTCATAGTAAGGGGTTTATGTCTTGTAAAGAAGTAGGTTATTGATTAATGTGGAGCAGAGAGGTATTCCTTTATAAATCTCGCTTTCAATAGACAGACCCTCACGTGTCATCATGCGGCTATCATCTCAGGAATCTCACCATGGCTACAAGAAGCACAGCCCTGCCTCTGTCATGGGATCTGTATATGATCATGGGCCCCCTGCTAACATTTACCAGAACTGTGAAAGAAAGATTAAAGGTCATTAAAGATCAAGGCTGTACATCAAGATGCTCACCCTGTGTCCTTCTTGGTTAAATGTAGATCATTACGTCGTTAAATGATGACCATTTCCATTTTTGGGTGAACTATTCTTTTAAGTACCTCAGGTCATGGCACATAAATGGGGCAGACCTTCTAACATGGGTATTTACAGAGACGACAACAAAATGGCAACTTTTATGGTGAAGTTTTGTTGACAGAAATGGCATTTTTAAAATATAGTTTGTTGGAAAATTGCAACCCATGCAACACATTGCATTATGAGACATTGTGATTTGGAACAGAGGTGTGATGTGACCTGGTAACTTATGATTAAACTGTGGTCTTCTGTGTTAAAATATGGAAAAAAAATTCAGTGCCTCGGCTGCTTCAACAATTCCACACTCTCCGAAAAAGCTGCTGTGTCATCGCTTGTGTTTGATATATATTTTTAGGCATACATTGCTTGAGGCATGGATTTATTCTGGGAGCAATCAAACAAATTCCAAAACCTAATGAGCTGCCTACGTAGACAGCATTTTAAGGCATCTCAGCACAGCGTATTGATTGTGATTTCCAGTGCACTTAATATTTTCAAACAAAAGCAGTGCTTTTGGCCATAGGTATACAAGTCAATTCGAGCCATGGCTTAATCTTACTCCATACGTTGTGTTCCACTCATTTTGACCTGAACAATTTCATATATTTATTTATTTTACTTAATCCAAATCCAATTAGAGTCAAATTTCTTGACTTTGTTCGCTTGTGGTATCTGAAAACTTTGTTTCACTTGTTGTGTTTCTGGGCAAAATAAAAATAAATGGATTGGATTACAAAATGCTAAAATATTAAGTGTTCAGGAGCATCCCAAACATTTAGCTGAGCATATATGTGAATGTGTGTTTGCACAGACAAAGTCCTCAGATATGTGCACACACACACACAACACACACATGCACACTCACACTAGGGCTGCTCGATTATGGCAAATATCATAATCACTATGTAACAAGTTTAAAATGGGCGAGGAGGAGGCTGAACTGAACAGTCAAATGAATGCTTAATGAAAACTTAAAAATACATAAACATAAACACACGGCAGCAGCACGCACACATATGCTGCCTGTCAATCAATATAGCCAGTTATTTTTTAGTTATTGACTAATTAGTTTTAATCAGTTGTTATAAATGGTTGTAAAATTCTCTTTCACTTGCCACTTCAAAAATCCACTTGTCCCGGACAAGCTTTAATATCGAGCCCTGATTAAATATTGTATTCAACATTCTCCAATTCTAACAATTTTTTTCTTCTGCAGTATAACTCATAAAGTAAATGTATGTTGTTTTAGAGGAGCTTCAAGCCAAAAAAAGACTAATCAAAACCGTATTTGGTTTCAGTGTGTAATGGGCTAAAACTACTCTCACCATTATGATCACTTCGATCCATCTTTAACTCTAAATAGAGCTGCGTATTGCCATTTGTCTTCATGATAAGATACACATAGTGAACATGACACACATATTATGATTCACTATTTCTCTAGCCATCGCGTTATAATCTAGCTGCAGCAAACGCGCGCGAGTGATGAGCATCCCGCGTCAGAGTGTGCATCAGCCGGGAGAAGATTCAATCTCTTCCCCGGTCACTTCACACAACTCATAGACGTAGCACTGACACACAGAGAAATGCCAGTTTCTGAGTTTATTTTCATAACCCACTTCCTTATTATTTGAACTTTAATAAAGGATGCTTTAAAGATATAATGCAGCACAATAATCGGTTTATATTGATTATCTTGTTTTCATCATTTTTGAAAATAAAATTAGATTAATCACCCAGCCCTAACTCTCTCTCTCTCTCTCTCTCTCACACACACACACACACACACACACACACAGACAGACAGACAGACAGACACACAACATGTGTTGAGCAACCTTTTGTGCATTGTCTTTCCATGTACACATGTTAAGATCTACTTATCATATTATGTTGTGTTTGGGCTCATTTTAATCGGGATAGTCTGCTGTAAGTTACGTTATATCATTGTCTATAATATATATATAGGAAGTAATAAGGAAAAACGTGACAAAAAGCCACTCCTGTATAACAAATATATAACACATGGCTATATCATCTGTTTTATGGTTTTACCAACTCTGAATATAATTGTTGTGATAACAAATTTGCAAATGATGAGAAAAAACCATCCTTATTTGTCAGCAAATTAAAAATCATTATTTAAAAATTGGTAGGCATTGTCAATTCTGAGTTTTAAGCTTTAAAATTCCATCTATTTTGTTCAGACTCAGCAAGTGGTTATTAATTTATTACATTTGTATTTTATTTTTTTTTATTACGTAGGGAGTGCCCCCCCACTGTCCCGGTTAAATCTCAGTGCAATAAATAATTCTATAAACAAAAATATCAATATTTTTTTAAGTATGTTCAAAATAAAAAAGTAGTACAAAACATAATTACTAAATAAGAAGTTGATAAAAGATCTAAAGTATGAGAGATTTATAAACAATCGTAGTGGGCCGGTCATTTTTGACCGGGAGCACAAAAATGTGTTTGCACAAAATGAACACAACACAAGGGTTAAGGTCTGCAGACAATATGTTTGATGTTGACAGGATTGTAATGAATGATGATATCAAACACCAGTCCATTGAAGTGTCTCCATTTATGGTCATTATCCATGGAGAGCATTGCATTAATATGAGATTGATTCTGTCTGGTGTCTTCAGTTGATGATTGAACAGTGTGGATACATGCCAGATAAGCACCGTTCTAGACCTCTCTAACTACTCTGGTTAAGGACTTAATGCCAGTTACTATGCCAGCATAACAAATCAGCTCAGTGCCGGAATGAATGTCCTCGATTGAACTGATGGTTTTTTAACAGTGTTGTTCACACCACCTGCTCAAGCAGCTGATTGCTGTCCTGTTTGTTATAGAGGGAAATTATAGCCACTGATCATGTAGATACTTAGACTGCAGGTTGCCATGGTCACAGTGATTCTTTGGAGAAATGTGAAGAGCCTCTTGACCCATTCAAGATGCACCGTACTGGATGGCATTCAAATGTTGGGAGACACAGTTATCAAGTGATTTAAGTATCGAAAGCAGCCACGGAAGAATTTTAACCTGAAACAAGGTTAATTTTGTCTTTGATAATATAATGCAGGATTAATGCCAATATATTAGAATAACATATAGGTATACAACTGTGATGTTCTGGTACTGCACAGTGCATTCAGCTGGTGCCTGCTATAAGATGACAAAGAAAACCATGTTTTTTTTCTAGTTAAATTATTTGCTGCGGTGAGCTGACTTTGCAGGTTGCCTGATTTTCACTTGCTATGTTAAAGGAATAGTTCACCCAAAATGTAAAATTTTGTCATCAATAACCCATATTTACGCTTACCCTTATGTTGTTCTATACCAGTATTTTTTTTACAATGAAAGTGAATGGTGACTGAGGCTATTTTGGTATTGCATTTGCTCTGTTTGGCCTTTAGACTAAAAAAAATGTTACTGTCAAAAATGTTTTAAGACTTCTTTCTAGAAGTCAACAGTGCTGAAAGTGCTTGAATTAGAAAAAAACACCCATATAGTCTCCGTCTTAGTAAAGGTGCTACAACAAGGACACTTATTTACTTCCTTTATGACGTGTGCAGAATGCATCAAACAGAATGTACAGGTACAGTCTCATGGCTTTGCTTAGTGACTTTTTCAAAGTCTGGAATCAAGGCTGCTGTTGAACAACTACTCTTGTTTGCATAACTCACCGGTTTCATCATCACTACTCTACACACAGAACATACCTGGTCTCAGCGGTGTTTGTTACCACGGCACCCTCTGACTCCTGTGGGAGTTGCATAACCAGTGATGGCTGATTGCCTTAGGCTTCATATATTGCCTTTGACCAATCACAAAACACAGTGGTCCCTTTGTCACAAAGCACTCTGGGAGGAAGCAGTCACAATGTACAGCGAGAGAAAAAAAGCGAGAATGTAAACTGAGGGCTGTTCAACAATGCATCTGTCGGAAAACCATGCCAGTGGCCCGGCTTTTTGAAAAACGAATGGTGTTTATTGTAGTGCTAATACCTCAGATTATCTGGTCAACTTTCATATTCTGTGTTGTAAACAATGCAATGTAAACAGTGCCTATTCAGTGATGTACGAACCATTCAACACCAGTATGGGACGGTTTTAACACCCATGCTGAAACTTCATAGCTGAACAATATTTTATATTTAATAATGTCAGTACTGACTGTTGTTGTATGATGTTCTCGGAGTAAAGTATGATTCACAGTAACAGTGGGACAATAATATGGGTGCCATTTGTATCTGTACAGTATTTGCATATTGATAAGCTTAATTGCACGTTACCAACAAGCATTATTGTTATTAATTCATTAATTCAGGATACATTTTTTGGCCTGTCCTCTCCACTTGTTTCCAACTTTTTCTTGTTATATTGTCAAGTATGCACAATTTGATGAAACAAAATATGTGGAAATAAAAGCTAGTGTTTTGTCTTCGTTTTCATACAAATTTGTAAGATTTTCGTTTTTTTTGTCCCCCTGGAGTCCCCAGGTTTCTGTCAATATTTTTGCCATCGTAATTTGCATTTTTTTTTAAAGTGATGAACAGTTCCATAAATAATAAAAATTCAACCCGATCTCATGAAAAGTCTGACATATTTTACGAGTTTTCTATTTCGTATGATGTCGTACGATTATGCCTCGACGTGAAATGCGGAAGCTTAAAATCGTACGAATTAAATTGTTTGAATCCTTGCGATTTCACCATGTGAGTGTGTTGGATAATAATAAATAAATAAACTTAGTCACAATGACATCACTCTATCAAGAAATGAACTGTGCAAGGACAATTGAGCAAAAGGCTTGTGATGTCAAATGAAACTGAAAAAAGGAAGTCCTGTTACTTTTCTGAAGACTTAATTTTGTCCCAACATACATTGAAATGTATTAATACAACTTGAGATAACACAATGCTTTTGTTGACATTTAAACATTATTTATCTAAAAGAAAGTGTAAAATATCACAAAGAAAATGATTTTGTGAAATGTGATTTGTGATTTTAATCATAATCAACCTTTTTGAGAATTATGCTCCATTTTCCAGACAAATAATTCAAAAATAATGTAAAAGATTTCCTCTGTCAAAATCATCTTGACACGTAAACTGTGTTTCTATCTTAGGGGGGTTTTTTTTGCAATAAAAGGTGTAACAAATCAAAAAGTTTACTGATACAGCTGATGGAAATGCTAATAAAAAATGTTTCCAGGAAACTGGCATTAATGCAAAAATATTGTCACATGACAGAATTTACCCCAATTGTTATCCTGTGTTATTCAGGACAACAACCTATACATACTTGAAAGCCAATTTATTGTATGTGAAGCATTACTTGCACTGTTATGGATTGGTCTTAACGGTATACCTGCACAACGATGCTGCAAACACATCTGTGTCATGACACAGGACTGACAAATATCTCGTATCATACACCTGTCATGGACAAGTGCACCGAGATCAAATGAATGACCACTCTTTGTGATTAATTTAATCGAGGTAGCCAACCGTTTATTTATTAAAGTTTATTTTCCACACCATTGAAAATAATAGATGGCAGTCATGGAATTAGCCCACAATACAAAAAACATATCATTTCTGTGCACAAAGATGTTAAAATAAATGCACAATACCAAGAGAAAAGCATCAGTGTGCTTTTTTGGAACACTCCATTCTATACAATTATTGTTTCGTTTACTTTTGAAAAAATGCTGTCAAAATTACCTGTTTTAAATAAAATAAATTACCAAACGAAAAATATTATTTAATTATTGTTATTAATGTACTTTTCTTTACACAAGCTTAAATTATATTTACCCTGTTCTGTAGACTAAACAAGTCGGCTGAATGATATTCTCAGTATGTTCTAGACTTTTTTCACTACTATAAACTATCATATATATGTGTCCAATGCTGAGTTCACTTTCAGAAAACAGGGTTTTCAATATTTTAAATCGAACCCTCTTTACCTCGGATCGCATTGGCTGAGCTTCTTCAATCCATTTTGGTTGCAATTCCTCTTCTTCAGATTACATTTATTTGTAAAATTAAGGAAAAATTAAATAAATTATCTCAATACTCTCCCCATTTTTCAGAGAGAGAGAAGGAAGGAGGAAAAACTTCTCATGGGGACAGTGGGGCTGAAGAAATGGGATTTTGCACATTCTTTCCATGTTGAATTTCGAAGTAATATTTGAGGGGGGAAGAAAGAAAGCCACAGTTTTATGTTAGAGCTTCATTCCTGCCAGTAGTGGTAGCAGTAGAGCTGCAGGCAGAGCTGGACCTGAATCAATGAAATCCTACACCAGTCTGACATCTAGTGGTGGATTTGGGCAGTGTCCAAAAATACATGCAGGATTGCCTCTGTTACTGTCACAGCCGAGACTTGGAGATGGGCTCATTTTGACTTGGACCAAATAAGCAACCATCTCACAATACCTTAGCAACCGTAATACTCTTATGGTGTCAACTCTTGCATGGGCACACACCACTCTTATTTAAATGTTTATTTTTATTTTATGAATTTTTGATCCCCTTTTCTCCCAATTTGGAATTCTCAATTCCCACTACTTTAGTAGGTCCTCATGGAGGACAGCTCTCAGTTGCCTCTGATTCAGAGACCGTCAATCCGAACATCTTATCACGTGACTCATTGATACATGACACCTTGGAAACTCTGCAGGTGGAGGCTCATGCTGCTCTCCGTGGTCCACACTCAACTTACCACACGCCCAACTGAGAGCAAGAACCCCTAATCATTACCATGAGTGGGTTACCCCATGCTACTCTACCCTCCCTAGCAACCGGGACAGTTTGGTTGCTTAGGAGACCTGGCTGGATTCACTGAGCACACCCTGGATTCAAAATCGTGACTCCGGGTGTGGTATTCAGCGTCAATATTCGCTGAGATACCCAAGCCCCCTTCCACTCATATTTTCTTAAGAAAAAGGTAAAATTGTTGTTTTTTTTATTTTGATGCCCATTATTTGTACAAAGTGGTCGGTAGCCTTTCTGGGGTCCTTTACAAACACATATGAAATTAGCAATGTATATAATATGACAAAAATGAATATATATATATATATACACATATATACACATGTCAAATTTAAGACAAAAATGCACATTCTAATGCTAAAACTGTGTATTTGAATTTTAGATGTTTGCCAAGTATGGTGGAGGTTTTTGGCTGTTGGGTCTTGATTTCCTATCAGTGTCTTGCAGCATAAGCAATGCATTTTAAAACACTGGAGATCAGTTTCTAAAAGCGCATCTCGAAGTCCCGGTGTTCTGTTTCACTTCATGGATGCTAACTACTTTTGCAACCTTTTGGCTAAAGTTACTTTTTTTTTTGCTAATTTGGCAAATTTATTTGATAAAATGATCCACATTTTATTTATTAAAATCACTTGGAACGGGTACTTTCAACTTCAACACTTAAAAGCTTTAAATGCAACAAACAAATCAACTGAAAATACACCCTAGCATCACCTGCTATGACTTGCTCACCTTTTTGCATTCCTGCAGTATATTGTGCTTCATTAAGTGTTCTGTTTGAACAGCGTTGCGCTCAAGTACGTGCCGTCAGTGGTGAGGTAGGATCTTGAGCCTCTAATGCCACTTTAAAACCGAGATCAACCATTTATTTTTTCAAATTTTTTACTTAAAATTTGAGAATACAATTTTAAAATGTATGCATTTAAGTTTAAAACAGAATGTCTCACTTGTTAACTGGCAGGTATGTTTTTTGCAATTAAAAATACTTTTTAACATGGTGCTGTTTTTTAATATTCACTCATTGTGCCCTCTTGTGGGCTTTGGAGAAAATGTTGATTTATAAATCTGGTGATCACTGATGTTTCCCCCCCCCTAACTTTTGGGAATGTAGTTTCTCAGCACTATTGGGTTGGGGGTGGTCGGTGTTAGCAACTCTCAATACATGAGCCTCATTTAATACCGCAAAAGGTGGAGGTCAGCGGTGGATTCCAATACAGTCAGCTTATTGTGACCTTGTCCTCGGTAACCTTAGTGTTTGGTTGCTCTGAATGGCCTCCCACAAAATTGGATCTTTAAGACTGTATTTAAGATCATTTCTGTTAATCCTGAGAGTTAAACGCTCTCATCTTGTGGGGACCCCCTTTGCCCCCCTGATCTTAGCATGCTTGCAAACAAATCACCATAAATACCACCTGTCTAGTTTTGACCTAGTCTCCAATGTAGTCATGAACCAATACAGACAAGTCAGATTTTTTTCTCTCTTTCTGTTCTTGTCAACCAACTCAACACTATTTAAAAGGATAATTTTCATGAAAATGAAAAATGTGTTATTTACTCCCCCTCATGTTTCAAACCCATATAACTTCAAATTTCTGCGTAACACAAAAAGAGATGTCAGGCCGTAATCACCATTCATTTTCATTGTATTGACAAAAGACGATGACTGAGGCTAACATTCTGCCTAACATCTCCTTTTGTGTTTCGCAGAAGAGAGAAAGTCATACATAAAAGTTTGAAACAAAATGAGGGTTATAAATGAAAACAGAAATGTCAATTTTAGGTGAAAATATCCCTATGGATAGGGTCTTGTGCTTTATCAAATAGCAAATGTTTAGTGAGCAGTGTGTTTGCATTTGTGTTTGCGTTTGTGCTGTGTTCCTTGTCGCACAGGGTCTCTCAGTTCATGATCAAGTAAGTCTGTGTGAGAGCACAGAACCTCTTTTGTCCTCTAGGCTGTCCTAGCATGCCTTTGTGAGCACAAAGGCGGCCCAGTTTTGGCGTCAGTGATCCTGTGCATGTGGAAGGGGACAGGATGCACTGTGTGCTAAGCTACATACATCCACTGTGGACTGTCTGAAGAACCACTTCTAACTTGTGCAAGACAGCTGAAAGGACCTGTTCAGTGACCTGAGACAGTTTTTTTTTTTTTTTTTTTTTTTTTTCTTCTGTTTTTGTTGTTGTTGTATTTTGCAAAGCCTGTTTGCATTGTACACCTAAGAATTATACTTATATTTGAGGGGTAAAATCACTACCTTCTTATAAAATAATAATCTTTGGCTGAACATAATTCAATCATAGACAGTGGTTCCACATGTTTGAAATTAGTTCACTTAAATAGGGTGACCATATTCTGTTTTTCCAAAAAGAGGACACATTTTTTTTTTTTTTTCTGCCGGGGGTTGTTTTGGGGATTGGGGTGGAATAATAGGGTTCAACACAGTGTTACTATGAATGCAAACTTTAATACAGTGAAAAGACAATCTATTAGCATAACATAAATATATATACATTTAAAAAAAAAAATCCCAACATTGTGTACCTTCATTTACTATTAATATTATTTTGAATTGCCATGGAAAATGAAGCAATGTGATGACAATTTTACCTGGTCGCAAAACGTCTGAATTTACCTGATGAACTTTCACCTTTTGCTGACCCTTTATGCATCGCAGAGCTAATATTTGCTTCTAAATCACTTTCACCTTTATTAGCAACTGACACATAAGTGCCAGCTTTACGTGTTATACATCCTGCTTCCCACGGATCTCGACCCGGACAAAAGCTTGGGAATTTTTGTGCAAATCTTCTGTAAATTTGTACTTTCATTTGGGCATTGCTTCTACTTAGTAGACATTTGCTGCTACTGTCAAGCAACTGTTTGATGCCGAACACAACAGCACTTCATGCGTTCGGAGAGATTGACAGGCAGTAATTTGGCCAATAGTTGCTGCAAACCTCTTATAATCGACCAATTGGTGTGTGAGAAGACGGGAGTTACAAAGAGGGGTCAAAGCACTGCAAATATGTGCGCATAGACAAGGAAGTATTAGACCAGATGCACATTTAATGCAAATTTAGAAATTTCCTGCCGGGCGCTTTTTTTAAGGTCCGAAAAAGAGGACATGTCTGGGAAACAAAGAACAGATGGTCATATTTTTATGGTTAAAATTCCATGTAATTTCAACTAAAATACTTCAAGTATAGGGAACCTAACTGAATAAAGTAAACCCAACAAAAGGTATCATACCAAAATAACTCAAAGGAAGCCCTTTTAGTGATACGCTTGCTAGTGACAGGAAATGTTAGCATGCTAAATACATGCTGGTGGGAAGCACTACTGAGTGTAACTTGGTCACTATACTATGGTTAGCACAGTTAATTCTCAATGGATAAAACAAAATAAAGAATTGACAAAATTGACTGGTCCTCAACTTAGTATGAAGCTCAACACTTCACCATGGCGGTGACCCCCAAAACTATAACGTAACAGATATTCTTTTAAATCTCAACATAACAAAATATTAAACACCAACAAAAGCACATTATATAATACTTATTTATTTATCGAGTCCTAGGCAATGCATGTTGGGAACTAGAACTACTCTGCTCACTTTCAGTTAAACAAGCAAAAAAATGTCCCAATGTAAATGGATTAAGTAAATCCAACAAGATGTAAAAAAACTAAAAGTTGAATCAATTTAAGTTCCCTTGGTTACATTAATTTATTTAGTAAAATGAACTTGGGTGGATTAAGTAAAACTGTCAATTATGAAGGTTTTTTTTTTCTGTGTAAGAATGAATTGTTTCCACTATGTACCATATAATTATCAACAGTTAGAACAGGATTTTTTATATAAAGAAATATTGTTTTATATTTCTGTGGTGGTCTACCAGAACAGTTTCCTCTCTCCCTTTTCAAAAGATGATGTGAGTTCTGCAATGAGAACTCTGGGAATGTGTGCTATGACAGATGAATGGCCTTTGATCTTCTCTTTCTTTTTCTTATTACCTGCAGGACTTGGAGATTGTATATTCCTACTTGCATGGAATGGAGGCGCTGTCCAATCTCCGGGAACACCAACTGAGGTATAACTCTGGAAGGATTTGACAAATGGATGGAATAATATATATATTTTTTTAAATTGTGTGCATGTCTTTTGGGGCAAGCAGGTGGTGGATGATGGTTTATGAGTACAGATGTGGGGATGATAGAGGGAGGAAATGTTTGGGTTGGTGTGCCTGGAGCATAAGCAGTCCTGACTTGTACAGCTGTCCTAAGTGAAATAATAAACAAAGATTTAAGATTGTAACTTTATATCAGTGGATTCACATTAGAAGGTGGGGCATATTTTATTCACTAGTCACGTACTGACTACTAGAAACTTTCTTTGGCATATTGCCTGTCCTCCTTCTACGGTGCAGACAGATAGCAGTGGCGTTTAGAGGGAATGGAGATGTATAGTACAGTGAACTGTTGGACAGTTGCGATTTTTGTTTGATATATTCAAATGGTTTGTTTATATCACTCTTTGTTTAAATTGTATATATATTTTTAATATAAAAGTTTTAAACGGTAAAATAAACATAAAAGGTATTTAAGAAGCAAGATACAAAAATAAATAAATAATTATTAATGTGACATTCATTTAACGAAAAATAAATAAATCGATCCCTTTGACATGATATTACTCGAAGTTGAAGAAACACCTGTGTATATAAACTCAGCAAAAGTAAATGTCCTCTCACTTTCAACTGCTTTTTTGTAAATATTTGTATGAACATGAAGATTCAACAACTAAGACATAAATTGAACAAGTTTCACAGACATGTGACTAACAGAAATTGAATAATGTGACCCTGAAAAAAAGGGGGGGTCAAAATCAAAGGTAACAGTCAGTATCTGGTGTGGCCACCAGCTGCATTAAGTACTGCAGTGCATCTCCTCCTCATGGACTGCACCAGATTCGCCAGTTCTTGCTGCGAGATGTTACCCCACTCTTCCACCAAGACTCTAGCAAGTTCCAGGAATGGCCCTAGGCCTCAACCTCTGATTCAACAGGTCCCAAATGTGCTCAATGGGATTGAGGTCCGGGCTCTTCACTGGCAATGGCAGAGCACTGACATACCTGTCTTGCAGGAAATCAGTCACAGAATGAGCATTATGGCTGATGGCATTGTCATGCTAGAGGGTCATATCAGGATGAGCCTGCAGGAAGGGTACCACTTGAGGGAGGAGGATGTCTTCCCTGTAACACACAGCGTTGAGATTGCCTGCAATGACGACAAGCTCAGTCCGATGATGCTGTGACACACCACCCCAGACCATGACGGAACCACCAACAACATATCGATCCTGCTCCAGAGTACAGGCCTCTGTGTAACGCTCATTCCTTCAATGATAATCGCGAGTCCGACCATCATCCCCTGGTGAGACAAAACCCCGACTTGTCAGCGAAGAGCACTTTTTGCCAGTCCTGTCTGGTCCAGCGAAGGTGGGCTTGTGCCCGTAGGCGATGTTGTTGGTGGTGATGTCTGGTAAGGACCTGCCTTACTACAGGCCTACAAGCCCTCAGTCCAGCCTCTCTCTATTGCGGACAGTCTGAGCACTGATGGAGGGATTGTGCATTCCTGGTGTAACTCGGGCATTTGTCGTTGTTATCCTGTACCTGTCCCACCACTGTGATAATTGATGTACCGATCCTGTGTAAGTGTTGTTACGTCTGGTCTGCCACTGCGAGGATGTTCAGCTGTCCTTCCTGTCTCCCTGTAGTGCTGTCTTAGGCGTCTCACAGTACAGACTTTGCAATTTATTGCCCTGGCCACATCTGCAGTCCTCATGCCTCCATGCAGCATGTCTAAGACACGTTCACGCAGACGACAGCAGGGACCCTGGGCATCTTTCTTTAGTGTTTTTAGTGAGTCAGTAGAAATGTCTCTAAGTTTTTATAACTGTGACCTTAATTGCCTACCGTCTGTAAGCTGTTAGTGTCTTAACGACTGTTCCACAGGTGCATGTTCATTCATTGTTTATGGTTCATTGAACAAGCATGGAAAACATTGTTTAAAAGGAATTTTTCTTTTTTTGCTGAGTTTACATTGCTGTTGGTTGCAGTGGTTTTGTGTTTCATTTTTGTGTTTTCTGTTTTGTTTTATGTAAACTGTATTAAAAAACAAAGCTTGAAAATGTATCTTTAATTGCTATGCTGATTTGTGATTAATTATTTAACCGTAGGTTTTCCAATAACAGTTACTTGCTTAAATTGCTTTAGTTACCTTCTCAATGTTCTCATGTCATCATGTTTAGACACATGTGAATGTGTATATTTGGAGGTAAAATAATACTTTGCCAGAAGCCATTCCAAACCCTTACTGACCCCTCCAACACCCCTTCAGTGGTCCATACACATCTTCAGGAATGCTGTCGGATGGATTTAGCTGACCTTTTATCCTCCAAAAGAGCTGAACTTTTTTGAGGAATGTCTTTTGAAGAACGATTTTGTCCATTGCCACAGAACAAAACATTTCAACACAAGAAAATAAGACAACTAAGAACAGTGCTTGTGTTTATTTGCACTATCCACTATCCTTGTTTTTATTATTCAAGAACACAATACCAGTCAGTTCTGAATACCCCAAAGGCTTTTGGTCTAAATTCCATTTTCTTTCAATTTCAGATGTGGATTTGATTAAAGTTTTGCAAACTGGTTGGCTTTTCATAATCACAGACAAAAAATATGTGGTTTGTTGCTGCTTTTGGAGCCATCTCAGCACTTAACAATAAGGAATTTTTGATGCTTGCCCAGTTGGGCCAGCAGGTTTTGTTAATTTCAATAAATTCACTGGCTCCATCACAAAGTAATTGGCAATAATAGTTGTTGATAGGACTAACAAATACTCACAGTTCTGACAAATCTTCATCAATGTTATTAAGGGTGGACTGGGAAGAGAAATCGGCATAGGAATGTCCCAAAAGTTGTTTTTTTTTGGGGGGGGGTTGGGGGGGGTGTCTCTTTTCTGCATATCGCTGCCCTCTTAGGCCTTCTGCATATCGCTGCCCTCTTAGGCATATAGTGGCGCCCATTCTAACGCAGTGGCTCATTTCAGCTTATCAAAGTCCATTTGGCCCATTCCGCAGCCGGCCCCTTTCTTCCGATGGCCAGTCTTCCCCTGATTGGTCCCCTGAGGGATAGTTTACCAAAAAATTACAATTGTTAATTTTCAAATCCTTTGATCAAGTCTTTCCAAACTCATATGACTTTTTTTTCTTTTGTGGAATACAGTTGGAGATGTTAGGCAAGAAAAGGCCCCAGTCCATCAGGCCATCCTTATTTTTGAGCCTTCTATCTGTTGTATTAATGCTTTTGGATATGTCACTGTTGTCTTTTTCTCTGTCTTTTTAGGATAATGTGTGAAACAGTCCGCTACGAAAGACACGAAGCCAACGAAGTGCTCTATTAGTGAGTAACAACCATTTTTCCCTTCACATTTTTTGTCTACATCTGTTTTTTTAGCCTTTGTAGGATATGCAGTTTCTAGCATGAACACAAATAATCATGAAAAATTGTGCCGCTCCAGAGGCGACTATAAATATAGGCCACTTTGAGAAACTCTTATCAAATTACAAAGGCGAGATGTGAACTCGCTGAGGCAAAAGGGTTAAATGAAGCGCTGCATGAGCCTGCTATTGTGTTATAAAGAGTATTTTTGCTGCAAATGGCAGGATTCGTGGGTGATACACAGACATCTATTGATCTACAACATCTAAGACACACTGACCTACTTTAGATTTGCCCTTCATCTGGAGAGCATGGTGTGTGTTTTTTTATAAAGTCCCCTCTCGTATCCTCTGGACGCTGTTTGAAGTCAGTGTTGGCATGGGGCTTTCGACGTCTCGCAGCCAACATTTCCTGCCCAACACACACATACCCACTAGGGATGTGCAAAATCTATATTTTAAAAGATAACTAGTTTGTGGGTTGCCTGAGTGACTAGCAGAATAATTGTTCTTAAAGGAGTAGTCCACCAAAAACATTCTGTCACTATATACTCATCACATGATGTTCCATACACACATTAATTTTTTCCTGTGGAACACAAAATATGTTTAGCTGAATGATATTCTACCTAACATCTACAGTATCTCACAAAAGTGAGTACACCCCTCACATTTTTGTAAAAATGTGATTATATTTTTTCATGTGACAACACTGAAGAAATGACACTTTGCTGCAATGTAAAGTAGTGAGTGTACAGCTTGTATAACAGTGTAAATTTGCTCTCCCCTCAAAATAACTCAACACACAGACATTAATGTCTAAACCGCTGGCAACAAAAGTGAGTACACCCCTAGGGTTAGACATTAATGGCTGTGTGTTGAGTTATTTTGAGGGGACAGCAAATTTACAAGCTATACAGTTATACAAGCTGTACACTCACTACGTTACATTGTAGAAAAGTGTAGTTTCTTTAGTGTTTTCACATGAAAAGATATAATAAAATATTTACAAAAATCTGAGGGGTGTACTCACTTTTGTGAGATACTGTATATACATCAAATATAGCCTACATGAAGAATTTAGAAAAACTAAATATGTATATATTTTGTAAAAAAAAATACATCTACATAAACTTAACTAGATATGTATTATTAAAAAAAAAAGATTCCAGTAAAAAGTTTTTCACCTGATATTTTAAATATAAGAACGTCTACATAAATGTCACTACATATGTTTTATATTATAATATATGATACTGTATAAATGGTATGTAGGTATATATACAGTGTGTGTATTAATACGTTATATTTACTGTATATACACTCACTGGCAACTTTATTTGGTACACCTATACATCAACATATTCATGCAATATTCTAATCAGCCAATCATGTGACAGCAGTGCAATGCAATTGTCCTTCATCCACACCTTGATTGACCTGGCTGTGAGGCATCATGATCCTCCACGTGGTAGTCTGTTGGTTGGATGGAGACCTAGAGGGGCCTTTAAGCCACAGTGTCTTGCACCCACTGTGAAATTAGGTGGAGGATCAGCATTGATCTGGGGGTGCTTCAGCAAGGCTGGAATCAGGCAGATTCGTATTTGTGAAGGATGCATTTATCAAGCCACGTACAAGGTTACCCTGGAAGAAAAATGGCTTCCTTCTGCTCTGAAAATGTTCCCCAACTCTGAGGATTGGTTTTTCCCAGCAGGACAATGCTCCATGCCACACAGCCAGGTTAATCAAGGTGTTGATGGAGGAGAACCAAATCAAGACCCTGTTATGGCCAGCCCAATATCCAGACCTGAACCCTATTGAAAACCTCTGGAATGTGATCAAGAGGAAGATGGATGGTCACAAGCCATCAACCAAGCCGATCTGGTTGACTTTGTGTGCCAGGTGTGGCATAAAGTCTCTCAACAGCTATGTGAAAGACTGGTAGAGAGAATGGCGAGATGCATGAAAGCTGTGATTGAAAATCAGGGTTATTCCACCAAATATTGATTTCTCAACTCTTCCTAAGTTAAAGCATTATTATTGTGTTGTTTATTAATGATTATGAGCTTGTTTTCTCTGCATTATTCTGCTACTTTTTTAGTTATTTTGACCAGTTGTCATTTTCTGCATATAAATGCTCTAAATGACAGTATTTTTATTTTGAATTTGGGGGAAATGTTGTCAGTACTTTAGAGCATAAAGCAAAAGATTTCATTTTACTCAAACACATATAAATAGTAAATCCAGAGAAACTGATAATTTTGCAGTGGTCACTTATTTTTTTATGAATTTTTTCCAGAGCTGTATATAGTGTGTGTGTGTGTGTGTGTGTGTGTGTGTATATATATTTGTTCATTGTTCAAATGTAATTCATTTGTTGACTAAATGCTGCATTAGTAGAGAACAGCAATATGTTTGCCGACAAGGCTGAGAGGACGCCAACATTAAAGATAACTTCAAACGGTTAGAACAATGTGACAAAAAAAAGTGCTACCCAAATGTTTTAATGTCACGATTGTGATCATCTATTGCCGTCTATTTGCATTAGTTTATATCCATGTTTATGCATTTGTTAGACAGCTAAGTTGCATATTTAAAGCTAGTGATGTGAGAAAACAAATGAATGTCTTTATGAAGCCGAGAGAAACATAAAAACAAATCAGAAATGATTTGTAACAGCCGACATTTTTTTATCCTCATTGTAATATGATGACTTCAGATCGATCACATTCTTGTGCTAAAAAAGGCTAGACAGTGCAAAAAATACAGTTTGTCTCAAGATGCTTTATCAAGTTATTTTTAATTAGACACATCATCTACAGTTTGTAGAAGTATTTGGTCATTGCTCTTTGCGTCTTGCTCTCTTAAGTGTTTCACAGATTAAGCAATTTGTTATTCTGGAAAGATGTTCCATCTGATTGAACAGCCCCTGGCTTGGGCTCATAGTCTTAGCTGCTTAACCACCGAGTTCAGCCGAATACCAATGCTATCTGTGAATATTGCTACCCTGCATACAACTGTAATGAATAAAAAACAATGTGCTATTTCGCTGTTATTATAGCTTGAGTCTGGGGTAGTATACAGTGGCATCAGTGCAAGTGTAACACCATGTGAACTGCCTACTTAATCGTCAATCATGCCACAGTCCAAATCACTGAGAGCACATTTTTCTCCATTCTGATGGTTGATGTGAACATTAACTGAAGCTCCTGACCCTGATCGCATGGCATGATTGTTGATGCCAGATGGGCTGGTTTGAGTATTTCTGTAACTGCTGATCTCCTGGGATTTTCAAAGTCTCTAGAATTTACTCAGAATGGTGCCAAAAACAAAAACCATCCAGTGAGCGGCAGTTCTGTGGACAGATATGCCTTGTTGATGAGAGAGGTCATCAGAGAATGGCCAAACTGATTCGAACTGACAAAGACTACGGTAACTCATATAACCGCTCTGTACAATTGTGGTGAGAAGAATAGCATCTCAGCATACTAGCTGATGCTGATATATATATATATATATATATATATATATATATATATATATATATATATATAATTGTTTTATTTTTTAGGGCTGTCAAATGATTCAAATATTTAATCAAGATTAATTACATAATTTTTTGTAGTTAATCATGATTAATAGCAATATCTTTATACAAGTGAGTAGACAAAATATTTTTCAGTCATCCATACAAAACTTACCCCACGAACAAAGCTGAAGAACAGAAAATGAACACAAAACTACATTTAAATTATGTGCAAAATATTGTAGTTGTAAGTGTATTATGACAGGATTTATTAACTACTTTTTATGGAGTTTTGACAGACATAATCTTTTCAGGAGCACAGGGGACTTAAATAGATCTGGTCATGTGACTATTTGCACCACGCATGCAAAAAAAAGTCTGCACTATCATTTACAATCGACAACTCTGCAAAATACATCAAAAACTCCTTTTATACCTTGTCACAATTGTAACTGGTGGGATTAAATAGGTTACAGTGTAGCGTTCAAGCAATGTCTCCAACTTCTGCATTGGCTAGTGCACTATCAAACAGAGACGCTGTGTCCAAACCTTGGAGACAGCAGCAGGGTTTCCGTTAGCCGGTAATCAGTACCACCGCTCCCTGTACACATATTACACAGCCTGCATAGGGCACCAACTCACTAGGAGAGCACCAGAAAATCCACCTGCTGCTTATACTGGCACATTATACGTTATTCAAGGACCCAGGAGCAGTTGCGGAATATGTGTTCCCAAGAGTGGACCCGGACACTCCCCTACAATTTCACACTACATTTTTCTTTTCTTTTGGAGGAAGACAAAGTGTGTGCATCTCCCTCCTCGGGTCACTACCCACTGTCCATAAAGAGTAATGTCTCATTTACTCATCGTCCCTGATAGCATCTTTTGTGTCTGGTTAAGGGTGAAAAGTCACTGCCATGGGCTGTTAATTACTGCAGCTGAATTAGGCCACCATTTGGAAATGTATATTACAATAATAATGATGAAGAACAGTCACATTACTGTCAAATTGAAGCAAATGATTGAACAGGACATTTTATTTAAAGATTTGGATTCTTTTATGAAAGGGGTAATACCGTGAGGTATGATATTTTCTTTAAATAAATGTCCCTTGTTCAATACAGGTTAAGCCCTGTCAACAGCATTTGTGGAATGTCGATTAATACTGTATATGATTTTTGACTCAACTTTTTTTTTTCATACAGGACACGTTGTTGTGGCCATCTGTGCTGTTTTATAATCATTGTTCTATGCAAGCATGGGGTTTGACCGATGCACTGGGTCTCTCCGTTTTATCAGCATCTTGAGCCATTAGCGTGGTGTTTTTCAAGACGTTGTGTCAAGTTATAAGAACTTTAACTTTTAAAATGTGTCTTTCGTGACACTTGCATTCTGTTTATGTTGCTCTGCATCTAGCTTGTGTGTAAGCTGATGAAAACATCTGTTGTCATTGAAGGATAGTGCAGTACTTATTAGACAACAGAAAACCCACTACCTGTGAGGAAAGGCAAAGCAAGTATTTACATAGAAATCTTAAAGTCATAGCAGCAGAAAATGACACATTTCATTCTGGGAGTCAGAGAGAGGGTGGAAAATGGTAATAACTTCCTTGGTGCAAAAACCTTGACTAACATGATACGTGGACCTCAGAGGGAAAAAAAAATAAGCTAAAAAAGGTCTTGGATTAGACAACAATTTGGCAAAACAAATGCAGATTAACACATTTTCAGGACTCTATCTGATTGGCTGTAGCAAGGGTATGCCCTGTAGTCACACACAACTAAAACATCTGACACCACTTTTTATTGGCTGCAGGGAAAAACACCATGCTACTGATACAAGTGTGTCTGCATATAAATGCATATGAATGTAAAACAGTGTATATTTAAGGTCCACATTAATGTCTGCCTGCAAGTTGAGCTTTTATAAAACCGTGGTTGTTTTTATCCACACACTCAGAAGTCCCAGTGGCAGACTATTTAAGTACTAACACTATACTGTTGCTTCTAGACCAGCCCTGATGCTGTTCCTCAGCGACTCACTCCACTTTTTATTAGACAGCTTGCTGCTTTAAACCTCGACACTAATAATAATCTTCAGACTTCTGTGTGTTGCTGTTGATTTCCCTCCGGAGAAACCACTCCCACCATAACAACCTCTGAACTGCTAGTGCCAAATACACAAACATGAAGCTATAAAGACAAACTTTTGCTACTTCCAGTTTGGAGAAGTTTGGAATTACTATACTATCACTCTAGGGCTTCTGAAAATATTTTTTGTAATAGTTAAATATTGTTACTGCATTTTCTACGTACAATGTATACATGTAATATAGCTCTTTGTGCATGTAAAAGGTCTGCAAAGCTACAAAGCACAAAGTCCATGCAAAAGGGAGTTATTCTCTCCCACAGACTGCACACTGTTGAAGCACTACAAGAAACAGGCTATTTGTAGTCCAGCCATTTCTTTGTAAAGTGTTTACATCACTATGTAAAACATTGCATAATGCCTGCCTAAGGACTAATTTGGCCTACCCTCAAACAAAGGTAATTATAGCCGAGTCCGGGGTAAGTTGGGCTAGTGTTGTCGCCATGTCAAGAAGACGCTGTTTTCTTCAGTGGGAAAGCAAAGCCTCTTTGTTTGGACATCCAAAGGCAGACGAATTGAAAAATCAATGGTTAAAATGTATTTTTTACCACTATTCCTCAGCAGTACAACCACAACCAATGGCCGATTTTCAAGATGGTTACTCCTGAAAGATGGTGCAGTTCCCACTTTGCTAGGACAATCTGGTGCTTCAGGATCACATCCTGTAAAGATGTTTGATTATTTGTGGATTTAGCTCCTACCGAGAGTTCAAAGGTGTTTTGTGTTGTAGTTAAAGTCTACACCTAGTGCACAGATGTAGACCTCTGTTAACCTGCTAGCTAATCTCATTGTGTTGAAATTGTTTTGCTAATCAGCTTTGGGCTCATTTTTACTTACAATTGTGTAGAATTCTGCAGATTGTTTCTCGTTCTTACTATCATGAATAGTGACCAAATGTGGAGATGGATTTATTTTCACAAACAGTCATTTCATTTCTGCAATCCACGTTAGTGCTCAGATAACTTGCTATGTAATGCTATTGGTTTGGTAAGGGTTTACTATTCAGCTGTGGGCCGGGTTTTACTTGGACCATTTTGTAAAACAGTATTATCTGAAGAGTCTTATATAATTACAAGCTGTAATGTCCAACCGGGACAAAGCCTCAGTTCATATCTCGGGCAAAAAAAGTTTGGCTACACCCATTCTAGCAAAAGATGACAAACTTAGATGCAATACATGTCTTTTACTTAAGCTTTATTAGGTTCACAATAATCAACAATGTACTTGTTGAAATCTACTAAAATCAAACTTATTACTGTGAAATGTCCTGCTCAAGTCATGCTTGTGAAGGTGGTTCGGGTCGATCAGCTTGTTCTTCCAAACTTTCATTATTTAATTCATTATCGGAGCTGGTATGGCAAAAACCAACGCCAATGTTACCATAGTTACAGTAGTGTTTACAGCTGCTCAGGAAGACTCGGGAGCTGAAACTTTGTTATGGTAAGGGACATTACATTTCTGACATGCGTTCCTACGTGGTTGACCAATCACAACAGACTCGGCCAGCTGACCAATCAGAGCAGAGTGGGCTTTTCGGAAAGGGGGGCTTTAAAGAGACAGAAGGTAAATCAGAACATTTCAGCCAGAGTATGACGAGCAGGGAAAGAAATGTACAGTATGAGAAAAAATTGTGTTTTTTGAACATTAAAGCATGTAAACCTATTCTAGTAGACCCCCAAAATAAAATTATGAACCTGTAAATTATAATAATATGGTCTCTTTAATAAGTACCAAGCCTCAGGGGACTTTGCTCAGGTCATGCCTGTTCATGCTAATTACAATTATTATTTTTTTAAACAAAGACTTTCTATTTTTGTATAATTAAAGCATATGATACATCATAAATCAAAACATAATTAGTCTTTTAGGTTTTGACTAAAATGTGTTTTTTTATATGTCTTCTAGAGAGCCGAATGACATATAATTCTTTACCCTGTTCTGACACAGCTCAGCCGAGGTATTTTCTCCTACAGTGATGGCCACCAGCTGCTGTATTGTACAGAATGTTCTTCTGTCCTCATCATTCTCTAAGTGTCCCTGCTGGGACTTCCTTCAGCCCAAGAGATGCCATTGGGCACAAGCACACAGCTCAGACAACAAATGTAACCACATCAATACAAACAACCACTCTGGTGCCTTTGATTGATTTGATCATTTGAACATTATAATTTTAGGAATACTTAATAGTGATAACACTGTTACCGAAAAAATATTGCTGAAATGCATACTGTAGTAATAACAATAGATTAGAACAATAGAAGTAATTACTAGCTGCTCCACGATTATTAGCAAGTTCACATAGGGTCGTAAACAATGCAGCTAAATATGGTTCGATATTCTGTGTGCTTAAAGGGATAGTTCACCCCAAAATAACATTTGCTATAGCAAAATAGCTGTGAATATAAAAGGATGCCCTTAACAAGTAAATGTATAGTATGCATCTTATCACTTGGCTTGAGCGTGTTACCGCGGAGATAAAGCGCATGTGGTGGCTTCACGCCATCCACCGCAGCATTCACGCACAACTCACCACGTGCCACACCGAGAGCAAACCACATTATAATGAACACGAGGAGGTTACCCCATGTGACTACCCTCCCTTGCAACCAGGCCAATTTGTTTGCTTAGGAGACCTGGCTGGAGTCACTCAGCACACCCATGGATTTGAACTAGTGAACTAAAGGGGTGGTAGTCGGTGTCTTTACCACTGAGCTACCCAGGCCTCACTAAAAGTTCCTTTTGATTAGCAGATGCTAGTATGCTAGTATACTCCGTATGAATGAATGATTTTGGTGTCTATATTCCTTCAAGCCCTGCGTCACTTCCTGCTCTCATTGCTTCTCTGCAGTACTTCCTCAGGGGCTGGAAGCTGTTGCTATGAGCTTGATGAGTATTTGATGAGCGCTGGAAGGGTGTTTCTGTGACCCAGTTCAGTCAGCGCTGCCCCGTTGATGGTGCAACATCCTCACGCTCTCCGTCTCTCAGCCATATTTTTTCTCTCTCTCCCGCTCCCTCTGCATTCTGCTGATTAATAATTGAGTGTTTCATTTTTGTCTATTCGCCATTGGGAAAAACGAATAAAAGAGGCAGCAGAGGTGTCACAGATGAAGGGAGTGAAAGAAAAAGAGAATGAAAAAAAAAGCTGGGCTCTTGCTGGGTTTGAGAGAGCGTTGGAGCTGCCTCATTAGTCCTATTGAAAAGATGTGTGTGTGTGTGTGTGTGTGTGTGTGTGTGTGTGTAGGGTGTTCATTTAACTCTAAAGTGCCAACATCCCAAGCTTTGGTGAATTAGGTCCCTTTTTTTGTACTCATTGGTGAAGTAGTACACTACAAACAATATTTTTAATCAGTATTTTTGTACAGTTTTCCAATAAAAATATCTAGATATAAAGATGTGAAGTACTGTATGTAACATTTTTTTTAAATACTTTCTTCTGTCCCAGATTAATATGCAGACACAACTATATATAAGCCATTTATCAGATCATTTTCTCAAAAACCATGTAAAAATCCACTGTTTGTTTGAGTGGACCATCCATCCTGACATAACATTGATTCAACCAACAGTGTGTGTTCGGAAAGATGTTTGAAAACATTGTATTCCTTTCGGTTGCCCTAGAGGTGCAGAATTGAGACATTTTAGCTTTTAAACCAAATTAACTTGATAAGCAATATGACCCAAGACATTAAGTCAGACAAATCTAACAAAATGCACCGTTCCATAAACACGATGCTGTTTACTATTTGTAGGCCTGTCTTACAGCTCATAAGCAACAGCATTTCTTTGGGCATGTTATCTCACTGCAGTGTGTCTTCTGACTTGATGACCAAGATGCCCACTGCTCATTGGATTACTCCTCTTTTCACATTCCCTCTTGTAACACTCACTGGAGATGCAGACATGGAGCGTGGCACGCCGGGGGCTGGAAGACATCTCTGGGGTCGACCCAGCATGCCTCAAAGATGTCTAACCTTCCTGACTGCTCTGTGACCTGAAAATGCAGTGTTAAGGAGGACTGTGTGTCAGCGTGTTATTTCCTAAACACACATGAGTACAAATGCACACACAAACACACACATAAATCAAGCATTCTAATTTAAACTGGCATCACTTAGAGAAGGAAGTTATTGTATGAGAGAGAGAATACTAAGTGTGTCAGTGTGTTGGTGGGTCTACCAAGGAGGTCTTTAAAAGCTGGAGAAAGCTGTCTGTTATCATTCGCATTCATCTCAATGACAGTTACTTCGCTGGCGCATGTTTTATTGTTCTGTCCACTGTTTTCCTCAGGGAATCTCCTTATGCTGCACATGAGTGTATTATTACAGGATAAAAATGATGACAAAGTGTTTGCATTAGACAGTTGATGTGATGTGTTTCTGTGTCAGCTGTTTTTACTCTAACCATTCAGCAAACTAGACCACATGTTTTAAACATAAGCATGTTTTGTTTCCTTTTGGACTCTGTGTGACATTTCTCTTCATCTCCCCCCCCCCTCTCTCTCTCTCTCTCTCTCTCTCTCTCTCTTTCTCAGTCCGGATGACATCGGCACGTGCTGGTACATACTGCTCTCTGGATCAGTCTTTATCAAAGAGTCCATGTTCCTGCCTCGGTCCAGGTATGTCTGTGACTTGATTGTCATCAGATCCCAAACATGTCATGCTTAATTAAAAAAAAAACACATTATATCACCTTTCCCCTTAACCCCTCATGTACAAGCATTTAACCTTTCCCGTCCCTATAAGAGATCACACAACTAAATGGAACAATCATTTTTGTAAATATTTTTACACTTTTACACCCCAGTTTTCAATACCACTCTTTTTATTTACATTTTTTCCCCATTGTTTTTAATGATTCTTATACCATGACACAGTCATTTATTTACTGTATTCTAGGGATGCAATAATTGGCTGATAAATGCTGATATCTATTAGCCAATTATTAATCAAATTAAGCCAGCTGCATATCAGTTTGACAGGACGGAGGGCTTCTACACAAGTTCTCGCCACTACCATCCGCAGTCAGCCTTTATCCCTCTCGGAGGCTTAATTTGGCTGATAAGGGACCGGGTGTGCAGAATCACCACCCGGCCCTGCCCTCCGCCGTCTCACAGTTAGAAGCAACAAAATGCAGATATCAAAAACTGAAATACACTATCCAGAAATAATAATAGCCACCATATGTAGGTTAGCACTCCTAAGAACATGTCATTGAATTTTTATTCTCTTGTTCTCATGTTAATGTGGAAAAACTGCCATAAACGGACGTGACAGTTGTGAAAGGTGCATTTAGTTATAGGCTACATGATGAAACCATCTAAAACGCTTTGAAACCAGGAGACTTTGACTTCTGAGACATCTGTCAAATATCCATTAATATCCAAACGCAACATGGCTTTGCGCTCTTACTAAATATTAAAAGGCTTGGTTTCAAATTGTAGTCTGCATTCAGCGCTTTAGCCAGCGCTATGTGAGCAAGCGGCACCCTCTAGCAGTTTGGGCGGCATTATCCATTATACCAGTATAATACACAATTTAAATGGGGTTTTGTTTCTTTTCATTTTTCCTTGATGTTGGTTGACATTTCCGTGAAATTGCCCAACATATGCATAGTATGAATTTTTAATGTTTTGTCATATACTGTACAAATGTGTAAAATGTGAGTCCTGTTGTTTTGAACTTTCAAGCAGGTACAAGGAAATGTAGAAAGAAACATTTTTGACTGGGCAGAGTTTAAAAAGCCTTGCAGAAACACTTTACAGAGATGCTCTCGATTTGGCTTGCAGTGGAAATATGACATTTTATCACCATGGCAATAAGAGAAGCAAGTCTTTCCCTCCCTTTCTGCCTTGTCTTCCCGGTGTGAGCTGTGATGTTTGCCTCTTATATACACTTTGACTCAGCCGTTCAGTAAATGAAAACAAACAGGACACCGGTGCACTTCTCAAACGGCACAGTCTCTTGTTAGAGCTCTACAAAATGTCCTTTAGTTCCCCATGGGGCCTCAAAGCCACTCTGTTTACCAATTTTTGTCTGAAATGCATCCAATCTCCAGTAACATCTAATCAACTTTCTTTAGCACATGGCACACATTAGAATGATTAAATATAACTATTCAAATAATAAAAAATGGCTTTCTCTTTTTATTTGCACCTGAAATTCTCATTCACCTCTAAATACAGCATTCAAGTGGCTCATTAAAAGCGTAATGGGTTGTGAAGTGCTGAAAAAAGTCAGAGTTGAGTTTTAGATGGCATATGAAAATGGCAACACCGGCACCACATGGCACTCATGCCAATTCTTATACAGCAAGTCAGAGCCCTTTAAAATGTTATTGAATGCTTAACCATCAACAATAGTTTCTATTGTTATAAACTCTGTTAAATCTGATCCTTTAAGAACTCCATTGTTTGCTTCCCTATTTCCGACCACAAGGCTGAGAACAGCCACACGCTAGTTCCCAGAGATATAATGTCACCCTTACAAAAAAAAAAAAAGTACGTTGGCCATGTCATGATACAGTGATAGTATTAGGTGGTGATTCCATGGCACTGTGATATATACCATAGTACTGTGTGATTTACTATATTCTTGTACCATGGTATTTACACTGTACTCCAAGGTGCTTTTTTCCCTTTTGCATGAATTACATTTGAAGTACTTTATACTGTCCCATCCTAATATACAGAGACAATTAATCCATATATATATAGGTTGATTTCCCATAATGTATAAGCACTATGGCTCTGTGGCATTGGTGTGAGTTCGGGGTGGCCATCTAATTCTTCAACCAGTGGCAGCCGTGGGGAGTATTCGAGAAACACAGTGGCTTGTTTTTATGCATATTGTGGCAGTTTCTGCTACAATGTCTTTTATTCCCTTTACACACAGATCACAAGTGAAAGGGCAAATTATCAGTACAAAAACACTTTTCACCCTTTGTTTCACACTGTTTTTATTTTTTAAATTTTTTATAAAATCAATACACTTTTACATTTCCATTACATAACCAACTACAAACAAATTGCAGCAATATATGCATGGAACAACATAATGTGATTTTGCTCAAATGTCACAGGTGTCACATAAATATCATTAGTAGAGAAATTATGTTTATATAAATTATATATAATATACACACACAGTACTGTGCAAAAGTCGTATGCACATAAGATGTTAAACAAAAACATTTGTCTTTAGATAGTTATTTATATCTTTAGCTGTAGTTTGTCAATGGGTAATATTGTGCGTGCGTGTGTGCGCACAGTACTGTGAAAAATTAAAAACAAATTTTTCATATGAGAATGTCTTCAAAAATAATGCCATATATAGTTTTCATTGATCTAGTAACATCATACAAAGTCCAGTAAACATAAAAGAGCTGAATCAATATTTGGTGTGTCCACCTTTGCCTTCAAAACAGCCCCAATTCTCCTTGGTACACATGGACACAGTTTTTCTTGGTTGTTGGCAGATCGGATGTTCCAAGCCTCATGGAGAATTCGCCACAGTTCTTCTATTTATTTAGACTGTCTCAGTTGCTTCTGTCTCGTCATGTAAACTCAGATTGACTCGATGTTCAGTGGGGGGATTTTGTGGGTGGACATGACATCTGTTGCAGGGCTCCCTGTTCTTCTATTCTAATATTTTCTATTTGCTAAAGTAATGTTTAGGAGTCTATGTATCTTCCTTATTGACACTAAAGCTGAAGATATAAATATCTAACTTAAGACAAATGTTTTTGTGAAACATCAGTTTTTTTTTTTAGGCATAAGTGCCTAAAACTTTTGCGCAGTACTATATTTATATATATATATATATATATATATATACTACCGTTCAAAAGTTTGGGGTCACCCAAACAATTTTGTGTTTTCCTGAAAAGTCACACTTATTCACCACCATACGTTGTGAAATGAATAGAAAATAGAGTCAAGACATTGACAAGGTTAGAAATAATGATTTGTATTTGAAATAAGATTTTTTTTACATCAAACTTTGCTTTCGTCAAAGAATCCTCCATTTGCAGCAATTACAGCATTGCAGACCTTTGGCATTCTAGCTGTTAATTTGTTGAGGTAATCTGGAGAAATTGCACCCCACGCTTCCAGAAGCAGCTCCCACAAGTTGGATTGGTTGGATGGGCACTTCTTGCGTACCATACGGTCAAGCTGCTCCCACAACAGCTCAATGGGGTTCAGATCTGGTGACTGCGCTGGCCACTCCATTACCGATAGAATACCAGCTGCCTGCTTCTGCTCTAAATAGTTCTTGCACAATTTGGAGGTGTGTTTAGGGTCATTGTCCTGTTGTAGGATGAAATTGGCTCCAATCAAGCGCTGTCCACTGGGTATGGCATGGCGTTGCAAAATGGAGTGATAGCCTTCCTTATTCAGAATCCCTTTTACCCTGTACAAATCTCCCACCTTACCAGCACCAAAGCAACCCCAGACCATTATATTACCTCCACCATGCTTAACAGATGGCGTCAGGCATTCTTCCAGCATCTTTTCATTTGTTCTGCGTCTCACAAACGTTCTTCTTTGTGATCCAAACACCTCAAACTTGGATTCATCTGTCCACAACACTTTTTTCCAGTCTTCCTCTGTCCAATGTCTGTGTTCTTTTGCCCATCTTAATCTTTTTCTTTTATTGGCCAGTCTCAGATATGGCTTTTTCGTTGCCACTCTGCCCTGAAGCCCAGAATCCCGCAGCCGCCTCTTCACTGTACATGTTGACACTGGTGTTTTGCGGGTACTATTTAATGAAGATGCCAGTTGGGGACCTGTGAGGCGTCTGTTTCTCAAACTAGAGACTAATGTACTTATCTTCTTGCTCAGTTGTGCAACGCGGCCTCCCACTTCTTTTTCTACTCTGGTTAGAGCCTGTTTGTGCTGTCCTCTGAAGGGAGTAGTACACACCGTTGTAGGAAATCTTCAATTTCTTAGCAATGTCTCGCATGGAATAGCCTTCATTTCTAAGGACAAGAATAGACTGTCGAGTTTCAGATGAAAGTTCTCTTTTTCTGGCCATTTTGAGCGTTTAATTGACCCCACAAATGTGATGCTCCAGAAACTCAATCTGCTCAAAGGAAGGTCAGTTTTGTAGCTTCTGTAACGACCTAAACTGTTTTCAGATGTGTGAACATGATTGCACAAGGGTTTTCTAATCATCAATTAGCCTTCTGAGCCAATGAGCAAACACATTGTACCATTAGAACACTGGAGTGATAGTTGCTGGAAATGGGCCTCTATACACCTATGTACATATTGCACCAAAAACCAGACATTTGCAGCTAGAATAGTCATTTACCACATTAGCAATGTATAGAGTGTATTTCTTCAAAGTTAAGACTAGTTTAAAGTTGTCTTCATTGAAAAGTACAGTGCTTTTCCTTCAAAAATAAGGACATTTCAATGTGACCCCAAACTTTTGAACGGTAGTGTATATATGTATATATATATATATATATATATATATATATATATATATATATATATATATATATATATATATATATATTAGGGCTGTCTATTTAACGCTTTAATTCAGCGCAAATAATTTGACAAAAAAATAACGGTTAAAAAAATGAACGCCATAATTTGCACTTCCCCCGGACTATAATAAGGACGATTCTTGAGAAATGCAAACTTGTAGTGCCACCTGTTTACTCCAGAGGGCAGTAAGTGAAATTTCAGCTGTATGAGCAACACACAGTTTATACAGTGAAGAAAACAACCCACAACACAGACATTCGTTACATTCAAAACACTCGCGCAAATCCGAACTAAGGGATCTCAAGATGTGTTCTATGTATTAAACTATATTTAACTTGACACAGTGAACTAAAAATGTATGTTTATGATGCTACACACCCGAGACGCTACACAAGCATGTCTGACGCTGGGTGTGGCTGGATTGAGATGGTGCAAAATTTGGAAATTACCTATAAATATTTAATCACAAATAAAAACTAAGAAATTTCCTTCAAACTTATTTGTAAGTACTACCTCACTAATTATTTTCTTGTAGAGAGATTTAATTGTGATGTCGATATATTCTGTACATTTTGTGGTCTGCAGGCGGAAACATTTTTTAATTTATTTTTGAGTTGTCCCTACTCGACTTTCAACTTTGTTTTGAAAATGTTTTATTTTATTTATTTTTTTAGCTATGACATGTCTCTTCATAAAGAATATTATTTGATTAATTTTCTGCTTTTGTTGGCAAAGTTTAGTATTCATAAATGTAAGTTTGGTGGTTATAAACCATTAGTTTTCATTTTTAATTCAGAGGTTCAGCAATACCTAAGAACAATTTCCAATTTGAGTAACAAGAAAGATGTAAAGT